>CM051455.1:7642330-8267393 GCA_028274465.1 Plantago ovata | reverse complement strand
TACCAATCCCACATACAACCTTGACCAACTCTAACAAAAACAGAACACTCTTTATTATTTTCAATCGCAAAGAGACGCGGGAACTTTTCTTTCAAAATGATACCTTTACCTAACCAAGGATCGACCCAAAACTTAGAATCCCGCCCCGACCCAACGACTTTGCTCAAATTATTGAAAAACCAAGGACTAAGAGCAACCTTAGACACCAAATTTTTCCACCACAAAGACCACCCCCACAAGGCCTTTTCCCCTCTTTTAAACGAGAAACACAATCCCACACTCCCCCATACTTAGACTTAACAACTTGAACCCACAACGCCCTAGACTCGACGAGAAGATTCCACACCCATTTTCCCATCAAAGAAATATTAAAAAAACTCAAATTCTTGACACCTAAACCTCCCGACTCTTTCGGCAAACAAACCCTCTTCCAACTCACCCAAGCAACCTTATTCCCTCCCCCCCACAAGAAGCTCCCCAAAGAAAATTTCTTTGGAGAGAGGTAAGGTCATGGACAATAGAAGAGGGTGCAATAGAGAAGGAAAGAAAGTAAAGGGGTATGGATCCAATAACCGATTTAAGTAAGGTAATCCGGCCTCCGAAAGATAAAACTTTATTTGACCAACGCCCTAATCTCTTCTCCAATTTCTCCACAACCACCTTCCACATTCTAGTCCCATTTTCTTTATCGCCAATTGGTAGGCCCAAGTAAGTGAAAGGCAACGAATCAACCTTACAATTCAACCTAGTCGCCCACAACCGCACTTGCTCACTTTCCAGCCCTACTCCAACCAAACAGCTTTTGTTAAAATTTATTTTCAACCCGGACAGCCCCTCAAACACTCTAAGAATACCCTTAAGAGCCACAAAATTAGAATCCACCGCTTCGCCAAAGAATAAAGTGTCGTCCGCAAACTGAAGATGAGAAATTGCCAACTCCTCCCTCCCAACTTTATAAGGCCGAAAAAGATTCGACTCACAAGCCTTTTCCATCAAAAGCGAGAGCCCTTCCGCAACTATGAGAAAAGAAAAGGTGAAAGAGGATCACCTTGTCTCAGTCATCTTTTCAACACAAACTCCTTACTTGGACTCCCGTTGATCAAAACCGATGAAGAAGCAGTAGACAGGCACTCCAAGATCCACCCAGTCCACTTATTTCCGAAACCCAAGAGCCTCATCATTTCTTCCAATAAGTCCCAACTTACTGAATCGTACGCCTTCTCAAAATCAATCTTAAAGGCAAATAAATTCCTCCGACTCTTCTTAGCCTCACTAAAAATCTCATTTGCCACCAACACGCCATCAAGAATGTTCCGGACACCCACAAAAGCTGATTGATTAACAGAAATCAGATTTTCCATCTTTTTGCTCAATCTATTCGCCAAAAGCTTTGCCAAAATCTTATAGCCACCAGAGATCACCTGTTATGATTTAATTGTGATAGTTCTATTTACTTAATCTTTTGCAAAAGTGCTCTTTATGCCATGCGAATGGATATATTCATATAAAGACGAAAAGTGTAATGGCATGCAACACAATTACACTAATCACTAATGTAAAGATTCTTCCAGTTGATTGAAATTTTGTGATTATAAAAAGCACCTAATTTATTGCTTTACTTAGAAAGGATCCACTTATAATAAATCATTCAACGTCCATTAACGGTGCAAATAGATTAAAGTGGCCGTTGAGAAACAATTGATAATTTTCAACGAATTTCGGAGAGTTGGTGCAACTGCCACTGCATTCATTTTGACATTTACTATTTACCCCATTTCAATGATAGTAGTATAATTCTGTCTCGGTTGGGAACACCTTACAGCAGATTAATGGTGGGCTGTAATAGCTCTTCTTCTAGGCAGCAACTAAGCTAAGGTAATCGAAGGGTGTTTTACATAGTAGTCTATAATAATTAATTTCATTCATACACATATCGGATGTTTGGTATTGGATTTTGGACTGTGATTTTTTATTTTGAGATTCCAAAATCATATTCTCAACTTTGGAGAAAAAAAAAATGATCCAATAATAAAAAAATCTACTACTATACCAAAATCACATTTTCTTACATTATCACTGCTCATAATCGAAGTATGTTTTACAAAGTAGTCCATTATAATTAATTTCATTCAGACACTACCAGCTGTTTGGTATTAGATTTTGGGTTGTGATTTTTTATTTTGAGCCTCCAAATCATATTCTCAACTTTGAAAAAAATAAATAATCCAATAATAAAAAATCCACTACAATACTAACATCACATTTTTTACATCATCACTGCTCATAATCACAATTTTCATACATCATCCATACTAGTATATCTCTCACCCTCCCATCATCTCTATACTCAAACCTACTTAGATCAAAAATTATAAATCAAACCCAATTTCAAAATCATGATTTTCAACCTCAACTTTCAAAACTCAATTTTCACCTAAAATCAAAAATTCATTTTCAAAACCTCTTCCAAACATCAGGATAATATAGAGCTCAAATTGGACCTAACAAAAGTAAGACCATCCTCGATCCTTAAATTCTATCTTACCATAACAAATATTGCCATGCATTCCATTCACATTAAACTTTTTTATACTCTTATTCCAACCATCATACTCTATTAATTTGACCTCGTATTAATCCAAAATTATACAATAAAAATAATTAAGAATTTTTTATAATAAAAATATAAACATTCTAGTTTTATAATATAATATTTTAATTATTTTTATCATATGATTTGAGAATAATTAATGTCAAACTGACCGTACAAGAATCAACAAAATCAAGTGTAACATTTGTTATGGGACGAAGTACAAAGCAAAATAGTAAAAGTAAAAACAAATAGAAATTTCATCTTATGAGTAAGATGAGAGCATACCGATTAAATTGTCTTAACAGGATGGAGATCAACGTTTGATCAACATGTCGTGGATGTTGGATGGACTGTAATCTGTAAACCACTAATTATCACCGCAGTATATTTCTAAGTCGCTATCATATTTTCGAATTATAACTAAATTTCAAAATCACATTTCAACTTATATAGAGAGAAGTACGTGGTGAGGTGAGAATCCACTTCCATCATTCATCTAATGGAATACGTAGGATATACAAATCAATGAGATCATTTTATTAAATTTTAAGAAGGGTATGGCAAACCAAATGGAATCTAATTCGTCTGGTTATATTTTGAGTTTTAAATGCTCAAACACCGGATTTTCGACACGAATTCTCTCAATTAATCGGTGTGAAAGTGGAATCATGTTCATGTGAGAGCTGCCATTTTTGGCACACAAGACAAAGTCATAGGAATTATGACAAGTCCAAAATGACATAACTAATTGCCCTTTTGATTCTTTATGATGTGGACAAACCTATGGAGTATATCAAATGTTCCCAGTTCCCCTCATCTCTGTAAAGGAAAAATTATGAAAGAATCAAAGAATACTCAACACAATGTCTTTTTCTCCGTGGAATATAGTGTTAGGCAAATGATTGGGAAAGATATGAAACATTTTTCGCCTTCATGTTCAGTGATATAACAACTCTATTCATTGATTTAAAGAACAGGATTCATTTTTTAGGCATATAACTACTTCGGTTTTGAATCAACACATGTCCTTATACTACGCCTCCTAGTCTCATATAGTAATAATTTTAATTAGTAATCACCGTGACATGCTCTATCAGATAGTGTGTGTAACATTTTCTATTAAAGGTGTTACGGTATTTCAAACTTACAAGTTACAAGGTTATTTTATGACTCCGTTGAGGTGTGAACCGCCGACCTCTCTTTGCTACTACAACATCTTTACCATTCGGGCACCCTTATAACTCCAGACCTACAAGATAGTTGATCAGTGGTAAGATCAATGAAGCTTATAAATAGGTGTATGTATGTTAAGTTTTTTTTTCTAATTTATTTTTCCCCTTTTAGATTTTAGAATCTTACAACGATGTATGATTTTATCAAAAAGAACATAATACTAAGTAACTATTTTAGAATTCTACACAAAGCTACATAAATCAACCATCCGGGGAATTTCGAACCTTAATTTTTTCATTGATTTACTATGATTATTTTAAGTTCTAACTAATAACTCGTACCTTATTTGAAATGTTTGTACAAGGTTGGAGTTACAACGGTGCACGAGTGAAAAGTTGAGGAGCAAGAATGTTGAGCATACAGATTCAACTTTATTACATTTAGGTACCTCAATTGGTTTGGGCCTAGTTTGTCACAATAACTTCAGCTATGTATTGGGCTATTGGGCTGGAAGCAAGTCATCATTCCATAATTTTTTGACCCGCATGTTACGGAGGCGTAAGCTATTAGAGAATGTTTGAAGTTTGCTATAGATCGTGACCGGAAGAAGTTAATAATCTAAAGTGATTGTCAACTAATCATTAATATAATTCGAAATGGTAATAGTAATTTATTTTCTGTTTTATTTTCTGTTTTATGAAGTTGCGCACCGTTTTGCACGTACTACTCCATTTTTCCAGGAGGGCCTTATTAATTTGCCCATTTTGTAATTGTTGGCCTAAACTTAAACTATTTGTGAAATTAAAATCACATATTTTTTCTCTAAAAAAGAAAAAGAAGGCAGAGTATGAATCGAATGCCCAAAACGTGAATGTGGTGTTATTACTTATTAGTGGAGTAGTTATATTGTGATACGAACCCACACCAAAGTAAATCCGTGAGCCGTGACTCATTTTTCAAACTTTCTTTTAGCCGGCCCGAGTTGTACGTATTCGTAATTGATTACGTACGGATTTCCAGCTAAATCCTAGCTACGCATGCATTTCCATCTTTTTGTGCAAGTGGTCTTATACAAAAACTGGAATTTACGAGACACTTTTACATTACTTTTGTCATTATCATGATTCATAAAGGTTTAATCACTCAATTCACAAATGGCACTATCAACTGTTCAATTTCAACCGTCGGGAGTACAAATCTTCGGTCAGCCATGTGGTCAAGGGCCCTTGAAAATCTTAAAGAATTTCTAAACAGACACTTAGCCTTACTTAATTACTCGGTCACTAGACACGGCCCCAGCATATATTCTCTAAATCTTTACAGATTAACTAATATAATCTCCATTACACTGTGTTAATAAAGATACTGAGAGACAAAAATCACAGGCTGATTAGTCTAAGATACTATCTGTAATGCACTCAACTTGTCACTTAGCAACTCCACCACTTGATTAAATAGTAGTACATCAAAACTATGATTAAGGTAGTAACTGAATACACCAAGGGTCAAAACATTAAAAACCGAGCTTCTTGTTTCAGCATCCAACTTTAAAAAATTGTGCAAATCAACTAGTAGCAGTAGAGATTATAGTACATATTATACTCAAATCACTTGTACTACAGTACTTTATAAGATTCCAATGTACCATTAACATATATAGATTATTTTCTTCAGAAATAAATTAGTATAAATAAAAAGATGTTAAAACTTCAAAGAAATATTTGCTTATAATTAGTGAATTATGATAATGATTTAATTTAATGACATGAGTTAAATTGTAGGCCGTCCTAAAATTTGCATGTGGATTGAGTAAGTTTAAATGGAATGATACAAGCGATATAACACCAAGATGAGGTAAGAAATTGCATTAATTGCCAATACATTTTGTTAATTTTAAGAAAAAAATCAACATTTTTCAAATATTACAAAAAGAGTAAATTTAGATACAATCTGAGTTTGAGTTTGAGTTTATCGTATTATATATACTACAATTTACCAGATTTGTATGATTTACCGCCTTTTATGCGAGACAAGATCTAGTCATTATGCATTCAAATAGTAGTGTCGAATATGAATTTAATTATTCAACGGCCAAAATATTTTACTCGTTTATGCAAATTGTGGGTAAGAAAACATATAAATTGGTGAAAAGTGAAGATTAAATAATCAAGAAAATTGTTATAAAAGCAACACCCAGCAAAATGCCGAAGGACCAAAAAAATACAAATGTTAGCAACCATATATAAAAAGAAATTTGATTACATTTTTCCTATAAGTACATATTTACATGTAATAATCAATTGAGAAATCTTATAAAAATTGGGGAAAGCTTACAAATCAAGTCTTAAGCTATTTGACCAGCAAGGGAGCACAATTTCATAATCACAAACGGTCCACTTTCATAGTTGGAAAATCCTGAGACTAGTAGAAGAGTAATTAACAATTAATGACATAGACCGTAAATCAAGCAAAACAAGATTACAAATTAACGTCCAGCCAATCAAGGAAAACAACCATGGTAAATAATATCCTCTCCGAAGGGCATTTCCGTCACAACAGCAATAACATTCTCATCTTCCTCAATAAAAGGAGTGTGTACTAGCTCAAACAAATTCAAAAACCACACTCCTCCCTCAATCCTCATCCATTCTCATCCCCCTTTCCACCATTTGCCTTGTGCATTTTCCATGGCGAAATGCAACAAAATCCGTCACATCGTCAGGATCCGCCAAATGCTACGTGCATGGCGCAACAAGGCAGCCGCCTCACCCTCCGACGTGCCAGCCGGTCACGTGGCGATCTGTGTGGGCATCAGCCAGCGTAGATTCGTCGTCCGAGCCTCGCACCTCAACCACCCCGTGTTCAGACGACTGCTGAGCCAGGCGGAGGAGGAGTACGGATTCGCAAACAACTCCGGACCACTGGCGATTCCGTGCGACGAGTCGTTGTTCGAGGAGATCCTGAGATTGGTTTCGGAGGAGAGGGGAGTGATGAGATCCTGCTGTCACGAGGGATTGAAAACGAAGAACAATGATTTTTCCGGAGAATCCTGGCCGCTGCTTTACGCCTAAAGGGGTTTCAAATGGAATTGGTTCCTTTTTTTTTTTTTTTGGTCCGGTTTTTTACTGGGAGATGGCACTATTGGGTTCGTAAGATGTAACTCGGCTTGAGTCATCCCGGTTTTTTAAAATCCTTTTAGGACGGATGAAAGACGTTTTTATTTTATTATTAAGGAATGTCTTTTGGAGATTATTAGTTGAAATCTGTCTATCATTGATTCGGAAGTGACTAATTCTATTTTATTTTATGATGAAAATTGTTGCTGTTATTGTGCTGGTACTTTCGTTCGACTTTCTTCTTCGGATCGGGTCTTGTTTCTTAATCAAATTAATGTTCGGATTCGCTACGGATTGGGTCTTGTATATTACTCGAATTTAGAAGTATATTAATCAATGTTCGGATTCGTTACAATGTTTTGTTTAGTACAATTTGACACGTGACTATCTACATGGAGGAGGATTCTTATGAAAATGTTTCTATACAATAAAAATGCAAAACAAAACAACTGTTTTTTTTTTTTTTCTAGTTTTAAGTTTTAACACCTAGTTAACGGTGGAATTGAGATTTAATTAGTCCTTGATTAATTCAAACTGTTCCTAGCAAGATTCTCTAATAACGGACTAACAGAAGATCCGTGGAGTAGTACAACAAGCGAGGACAAGCAGATGGGGTGATCGTTGGTGGGTTAAAATTTCGGTTTGGAATTTTTAAAAAGGGAAAGAAGATATTAATTTCTTCGAAAACTTCAGGTTATGAAATATGTTAGAATTCGTAATAGAATGAAGTTTTTATACCCGTATCGTAATATTTTGAAAATAAATGACAAATTTAACAAGATAAAGTATTTTATAAAGTTTAAAATTACATGTTTATTTCATCAACGTGAGCTAAAACACATATTTTATAAAGTTTAAAATTACATGTTTATTTCATCAACGTGAGCTAAAACACATAGAAATTTCGTTTTTGTGAGATTTCAGACCACGAGTATAGGTGACTCATCAATTAATTGTCAGTTTAACCCATAGTTAGAAATGTTAAAAAAAACGAAAAGTGACAAAACGCAGTGTTTTTAAAAATGCAAAACATATTTAAAATTTGAGATTTCAATATATACGTAATCTAGCCTTATAAAGTCTTTTTTTTTCCTTTTTCTTTTCCTTTCACTTCCTTTTCTAGAATTCGTTACTAAACGTTATCCAAGTAGTACCACATCTATCTCCTATATATCCAAAAAGAGCAGTGAGATAAGGTTTGCCATGAATGATGCCATACCCATTAATTCTTTGGTATTCGTCTTGGTAAATGTGTAGTGACGAGAGGGCATAGTCGTAGACCCCTAGTCTGTTCTCTTCGTCTGAACAGAACTGAACTGATCTAAACTGAATGGATATGAACTGAACTTATTTGTAGTACAAATATTATTAGGTAAATCTGAACTGAACTGAAATTAAAATAATCAGTTTTCAGACCAAGAGAACAGAGGCTTCCACCTTAAAATATTTTTTTATATGTAACAACTTTCAAATTTTGTCCCTCACTCCCTCTCCCCCTTAACTATCTAAATAATCAGCTATGCGAAATTTCTCCACTTAACTTTGATTCGTGGATCCCCTATAAATAGTATTGTTGTGGCAATTGTGAATTCAGTGCGATGGCGATGGAACTATTTTGGAATATTGCTTCTTTTTTTAACGGAAAATCTAACTATGCTATGTCTACTCCTAAACTACTACTTAATGACCTTATAACTCTAAATTTACCTAAACCAACATAAACTCCATCGGGGTTCAAACCAATCTCATATACTACTCCAACGCCCTTACCACTAGACAACCCTTATAACCCCATTTCGGAGTATTGCTATTTTGCGGAGTTGCGAATTATCGAGGGTTGGACTCAACTCGACTCGATCAATATGTAAGGATATCTGATCAAGTTGAAGACTATTTTTAAACTCCTCTCACTTACGGACCAAGTATAATTCGGCTCCATGATATTTGGTTCGGTAAGGCTCATGATATACTAGGCATCCACACAATTCTAGGTTTGATAATAAGGCTAGTGGTGCTTTTCATTTTATTATTATTATTATTGTTGTTGTTGTTGTTAGCTTGAGCTCATCTGAGCCAAACAATTCAAGCCGGAGTATAAAATCTATGGCGAGAGTTCGAGCTTGAAAATTTACTTATTTCGTAACGAGTAGAGCCTGTTATTTAAATTTGAGATGAACTCGACAATACTCGGCTCGAATAATAACATTATTTGTAGAACGATCAAACGGGTTGATCGGATCGGATGATTTCGGGTGAGTAAGTTTGTTTCGGGTGATTTCGGATCGAATCGGGTCGAATTCGGATGTGTTCGGATTTCAGGTTTAAATCGGATTCGAGGGTTATTCGGATTATAAATTTCAAAACATTTCGGATCGGGCCAATTCAGATTAACTGTTGATTGAATATTTAAAAGCATAATTATATTTAAAAGCAAAATTATGAAATATTACAACTTTAAAATCTTTATTATAAGTTAGTTATATATAAAAAATATATTTTAAATGAAAATAATTATTTATTCCCTATAAATTTAATTCGGATCATTTCGGATTGAAAAAGTTCGGCTTACATTTAATTCGGATCGAGTGAATTTCGGATTGTTCAATTCGGATAAAAAAAAAACGGGTGTTTTCGGATCGGATGAATTCGGATCGGGTTTCAGCTCAAAGTTCGGATGGTTGACCATAATTTTTCAGGTGAGACTTCGAGTTTCGGATCGGGTCGGATTTCGGATTCGGATGACTTTTGCCAGGTCTAATTATTTAGTATGTTACATATAGCCCAGTCCCAGTGGACCCGCGCTAAGTCTAGCCCAACGTGTTTCTGGGCCTTGCGCTGCTGGTTTGGCACCAAGCACACCGATTGGGCGAGAAACAAAAGTAACTTGACTGCAGTCGCGCGAGCCGAATGCATCGCTAGATAGTAATCACTAGATTTTATTATTATTATTATTATTATTTTCTTTTTAGATTCATATATGCATCGATCTAGATTACAATTTACAATATAATCTAAGTTATTTTCATTTTGGCAGTAACAAGTAAGCTTGTCGATGGAAATAGAAAAGCATAGATGCTCTTGAGTTGGAAAACTGGAGAATTGACTAAAATTAATTTTGGACCCTAGGTTTCATTTAGGATCCAGGAAATGTGTTCATATGGGCCTAGCCTATGTCTGTTGTTGAAGTTAAGCGATCAATGTTGACTGACTGACAAGTGATAAGCCTAGACAAGTAAGTCGAGACGAACTTTAAACATTATTATCAGGACCCTTATTATTTTGACGTGGTCAGGAGCTCGTAAAAGTTCTAAAATGGGATATATTTTTTGATTTCTATTGGTATCTGCTTTGGCAACTAATCTTTTTTAGAGGACGGCTCTCCAAATGGTGTCCGTCCAAACTAAGACACAAAATTCATTCCAAATAAACTTAAGGTATGTGACTTATTTCTTTTCCTTGAGTAAGACATGTATTTACTCCAGGGGAGTTAGTAAGATATAACCGGTTTGCTCTTCAATCAAACTGGGAAGAACATTACTAGATGGGAGTTGAGAACTGAGAACTACCCTTATACTTACGTGTGTAATCACAAAATTATGACTTATCGTACATAGGAATGTTTGCTACCTATTCAGATTTTCACCAAATTAGGTTGATTGCCTCTAATCGTGACAAGTGTTCACTCCAAATTAAGTCACATAGTGCAATATGCCGATCTCACATTTAATGGGCTTGACCATGTTCATTTTGGGACTTTTCAAATATATTTTGAACTGTAGATTATGCCACTAAACGAAACACTTTCACCCATTATACAAACATCCTAAAATAACTTATAACTTTGCTAAACCAACCAAATCCAGTATTTAAAAAAAAAAAAAAAAGAGTAATAATAATGATTACGATCCATCACTATTTCTAAACAAACCCGACAATTTGACCCATAGAATGGAGCAATGAAGTAATAGGAACTTCACATGATGAAGATGGACATTCATTAATCGGACAAAAAGTGAGAAATCAGTACAGTATGTAATTGACAATTCAAATTATTCGGCTTTATAGTCAAGATCATAATTAATTTCATGCATGACGACGTTTTGTGTTGAGGGAAGTTATCTTGTCATCTCACTAATGGTATGTGACACTAAAGCGATAGTAAGATGGTTCACATGCATTGGGCCATATCGATGGTTTGGGCCAGCTGCATCATTTATGTACTTTTACCGATAGGTGTTCATCTTAATCACATTTTCGGCATATAGCATCTACTTAGACTAATTAACCTTTTACTTATCTTAAAACCAGTAGTTAGTTCTCTACGACCCAACCCTGTTTAATTTTAACTGAAATCGGACTAGTTTTGGCAATATTAGACCGCAGACAACAGTGTTGATAACATTGATTTATACACTTTCTATGATTAAAAAGTTTGATTTTTACTTTATTAGTTCGATAGATAGAATGCTTTGTTTATTATGTTCAGGTTATAGGAGGTTGAAAACACCTGAGGGGTCCGGGAAGATCTTGAAGTTGAATATAGCTATTGTAAGGTTTTTTTTTTAGTAAATAGGTCACTAATTCGTTACAAAACTCATAGCTCATGTGCTCTCTAAGTCAACATAGTCACAAGAATGATCCACTTTCTTCTTTAAGTACAAAGTCCTTTTTCATTACATGCAATCAACTTCGTAAGTCCTGAAATTATCACATGCACGTGTGGAAGTGTGATTATGTCGGTTTGCCTCAAGTCAAACCGAATTGAGATTTACTTAAAAGAGGTTGGTGGTCGTCCTTGTCTTTAAGTGAGAGTCTCTATTGGTTGCCTCTTGTCATCAACTTGGCGTGGCTATTGTAGAAGTTGTGCTGGTTCAGTTCTTTAGCAAGGCCCTTGTCACTTGAGGTTGTTCAACTCTGTAACAAGTTGTTTAGGGGCTTTTTAGCTGGGGCTTAGCCCAAGTTAACTTGTTAGGATGTTTTTTTGTTTTGTTGTATCCCTTCGTACTCTTCTTGGTGCATTACATATGATCCGGTTCATTTATTATAATTTTGACCGATTAAAAAAAAAAGTGATACCCGGATTTTAGGGATTTGTGTCCCTTTTATAGGTATTGTTTCCTCTATGTCGGTCCAATCTCTAACTGACATATGTTGTCTTCACCTTCTTCCACATGTGCATAGTAGGCCCAACGTTGACATTCATGGGCTTGGCCCAGGCCCACTTAGGTGTATCTTCTTGTTCTTCTAAAACCTTGGCTCTTCCTCCGTGGCTTAGTTCATCCGAAGATCCATCTTGCCCTCCTTGTGCAACTTAAAAGACATAAAGTGATTGAGGTACTCACTAAACGAGATACGTAACAACTAACCTGGCTTTGCAGGGAAATGTCCATTCCCCCGCTGCTACTATTATGTTGCTCCTTGTATGTCTCTTCCTGGTTCATCTAAGTAAAAAATGTTAAGTAATAAAGGTACGAAATAATTGAGCCAAGGACCATCTGACCTGGACAAGTGAAATTCTTCTGTGGCTGAGATTCTCCGGACCTCTTATTTGTTCAGGTCTGTGATTCTGAGACCCTTATAATTTTACCTGAAGGTAAGGATCATCAAGATACGGACGGGGAGGTAGAGTTGATTTGAGATACTAAAAGCGTGATAATACTTCTTAGTTCGTCAAGAAACGCAGAATACGAACTAGACATATTTTAATATCAACAACTAGTTTGTAATATTTATGTAAAGTTGCAAACCTAATTCTCTACTTAGCCTGGACAAATAAGTTCCTTCCTTATTTGGACTCTATTCACTCAAGACGGAGCAGATGAATTCTTCTGGGATGATCGAAGAGGGCGGCTCAAGATATGTGTGAACATGAACAACAAACATGTCTCAACACTTAGCCATATTTCATAAGTGTTTTTCATCAAAGTCTTACAAAGATCAAGGGCCTTTCTGCAATTATTTGAAGAGTTGCGTTTACACTAATAAAAGCAGATATCTAGACTTTGTAAAATAGGAACATTATGTTGCTTGTACCCAAAGCTTCGAGAGTTGTACCTAGGTTTTCTTTATTTAATTTGGCATTTATAGCCGTTAGGATAGGAAAGGACAATTTTACCTTTAAAAGACTTTTTTTTTTTAAACGGCTAAAAGCTTCATTTCACGTGAGCATAAGAAATGCTCAAACAAAAAGTACGAAATAAAAGCACCAAGCGATTCCCTAACCACGAACTACAAGACTTGATACTGGTTTTGCAGAATCACTTCTTCTCCTTCTTTCCTTTCTACTTTCTTTCAGGAATACAAGTCCAATGTATTTTGAATTGTACTTTTTGATTGAAGAAAGATTCAATTTTGTTTAAACTTGTTCCAAGTTGTTGATTTCTACATTATGTGACCTAGTTGTAATCTTGAAGAACATAGTTAAAAAACCAATAAATTGTTAAGTTGGAAAAGAATTAGGAGATATCAACAAACCTTTTCCTATCCATTCAAGACGAGCATATATAAGACGTGGTGTCTTCTCCTTGGACTTCTAGGATATACGCCAATCTTGGATATCTGACCAGGTCCGAACGTGTGTGCCCGTACCTCCTAGATCCGGGGCTACATGTTTGTGTGGGTTCTTTATGAAATCCTGAGCAGATTCGGCCCTTGGTAGGTCCGGACATCTAGCTAGACGTTCATGTCCGTTACTTCCAGGCTTAGGGCTTTAACCATCTCCCTATAGTGCTATGTCCGAGATGACTATGGTACAGAGACCTTGACCAGTATGTTCGGACCTAGATTTTTCAAAACAACCCTTCCATATTAAAGATTCGAGTCTCTAATTCGTTTTAGGACGTGCTTCAGTATCGTACTTGACACATTGGACATATTTTTGTATATTTGTTTAGTTTAAACAATTCCGTGTTTAAAAAATGTAATAGAGATGCATTTGGTTGAAAATTAAGATGAAGTAATATGTGACAGTAAATTAAGGACGAAAATGTTGAAACTAGAAAACGTTAGCTAGCCTGCTGGCAACTCTAGATATTAACGCAAGTTGCAGAGAGATTGTGTCCAGCATTTGACGCAAATGTAATATGGTATGGACACATTGCAAATCTGTTGTGGATGGGAAAAACTTTGCATTTTATAGTGCAAGCTGCAATTTAGAAGTTCGTGGGAGCTAGAACTGTACAAGTATATAAATGACAAGTTGTTACATGAAAATTTGGAAAAAACTTGGAGCCCACTTATCACGTGCTTCAACCCGGAGATTTTGTAATGTTTCATGGGGGACCCGGATCCGTCTGAAAATTCGGATTCTCCTGACCCGTCATCATCAACAACATTCGGGTACAATACAAATTAAACCGGGAAATGGCGAACGAAGCTTCCTTCGTTGCTTTTCTTGTTAATTTTAAATTTTTGTGATTTTAGTTTAGCTGATGAATGTGACAGGCTAAAAGGCTTTGTTACTTGTTAGAAGAAATAGAATGAAAATTTTGTAAGACCAGCGGACGATTAAAAAAAAAATCAATATGATACGAGAATAGTTTTTTTACAACTAATTAAAATATTATTTGAAGTGCGGTTAAAATATGTGTTGGTTTAAATCATGTACTTGTATATCAATTAAAGATTAATCCAACCTAAAAGTTGACGTACTCTGAACACACAAGAGGCCAGAATTTTATAGTTTTTAAATGGCAAAAAGTACACTCCTACATTACTTCGGCATATACAAACATTCTAAATCGATTTATGGCTTCACACTTACATCAACATCCTAACCATCTTATGTCTCTGGCAAAGATCGAATATTGCGCCTCTCCTTCACACATCTGGCTTCATAACACTGGACTACCTTATGCTTCCACAAGTGGCTAGAATATTACAAATTGTATTACATCAGAACCAACGCATACCCACAATGGTTCATATGATACTCGCATTTCCCTCCGACCTGTTTATGAGAATTACTCATTCGAAAATAGAAATGCAGTATGCCAATTAAAAACCAACAAAAAGTATGGTAAAAAACTGTTTATACTTAATTTAAAAATAAATTGTGGTATATTTTTAGCATAACATCTATGTTATTAAGTAAAACATCTATGTTGTTAACACGGTGTATTTTTTATATATAAAAAAATATTTACCTTATTAAGTATATACATCTTTTTTTTTTATAATAACCCTTATATTATTTATATTAGTCTATTTTTATCTCATAAATAGATCGTCTCTCAGAACACTATCAAAAGCAATTTATAAAAACTTGCAAAAACCTTAGACCTAAAACTCTAATTTATATTGCTAAATTTTCACAACAATTCTACAATTGAAAGTATAATTACAAGCAAAAATCGATAATCCGATGAAGCCCTCCAAGCTTCAGAAGATCATTAACTTCAGATTTTAGTTCAGTTCAAATTTACTTGATTGTTTTTTACTCTCTTCATCTCGCACCAAGTTTCCCATTTTGACTTTTTTTTTTTGTGCTCCGTTTCATCTCATATTAATTCTAAATCATACCATAAGCATAATTTACAAAATTATAATGTAAAAATATAATGATAATATTTTTAGAATACAATTTTGTAAATTATGTCTTTCATTATAATTTAAGATTAATATGAGATCAAACGGTGCAAAAAAAAAAAATAATAAATGTCAAAATGGAAAGCTTGATGTGAGATGGAGGAAGACATGTACTGTAGTATATTACAAATAAATTTGGTTCATCTAGCTCGATCGGTCCAATTCAACGATGTTTAGTTTAATTATATTAAAACGAAAAGAACAAAAACTGAACAGTTACTATTTGTATCAGGTATTCAGGTATACTATATGCGCATTATGAATCAGTTTAGTTTAATTCTATTCGAACTAAGGGAACAAATCCTAATTCTTCAAGCTCCATAATTGTACGTGGTACGTGATTTCAATCGTGCACTCGATTTCGCCTTCTGTGTTATGTTTTTATCGATCAACGCTTTTCTCTGACACCCTGATATAATTTATTCGGCCCATTACAGTAGACCACAATGGTTTCCAACTTTTTACTACTTTTCTTCTGCTAAGAAGATCAAATAATACATTAATCCGATTAATAAAAGAATCCCTCCGTCTAAAAGTGAAGTGCAACTATGATGGTGTAAATTACTATTTCTGGGTATGTTAGAAACGTCTTTTTAGGGTGCCGTGGGGCGTGGGGATATGCATATTGATGGTGCGCATGGTAGACTCTGTCCAAAAGGTAAAAGGTTAAAGAAAAGGTGAACAAAAATGTCGGTTTTTTTTCTTCAATGGATGAATTGCGTATTCGAACCTGCAGCTGCACTTCAGGTGTGTACTACATGATAAACTCCAGTGATAAACATATAATTAGTAGGTTACAAATCACATAATTCAAATAAAACCGCAACTTGCAACAGACTCAGATACAAACATCATAAATCACATAAATTTTGTCCTCGTGAGTTTGAATCTGTGATCATTTACCAAAATGGTACTTAGTCTCCATTTTTTTAACCAGTTACTCGTGCAATTTTTTTTAAAATTTTACTCTAATTTAAAATTCAACTTTTAATTAGTTTTAGGATGTATTTTCTCATGTTCTACCTCTTGTAACAACGATCTGATTGACTTTCGAAAAAAAAAAAAAAACGATCTGTCTACTAATTGATCGACATATATATAACTCTTTGAGATCAATAGGTTAACGATAAATGGGTCACACATGTCCGATATGAAATAAGAAGATTTGTTTTTGAAACCGAATGAAAATTTCCATCAATAATGCAAATAGAAAAAGTCTCTCTAGGTATTTTATCAACCATACCTCAGTGAGAAAAATTACGTACGTACGTACAAGTACATGAACAGTACTGGTCTACTACTAATCATAATTTACAGAAATCCAACCCAGAAAAAATAATTTCCTCGGGCCTTGGGTTAGACAGATGTCACTACGCAAAGCACATACTTCAATTCTCACCCAACAAAAAAAGAAAAAAAGCGCTCCCAACTAAATTAATTAATCTACTAGTAGCAAAGAAAGATGTTAAAAAAAGACAAAAAACAAGCAGCCCAGCTACAAAATTCATCCATCATGTATGTGCTGGCTGCAATATTTTCATCTTAACTCATCTCTCAATGTTCGTTCATCTCTAAAATGGAACCCAAATGGCCAACATTTTGTTGGCCAATAATTCATCATTTATTGGGTTCTCTATTGCTACTACGTACTAGTTGTTGTTGTTGTTGTTCATCTTAGCGTGGAGAAAAGTGAACGGAACACAACTTCTTCACATGGAATGGTCAAGCCCATGTCATGATCGAACCCAAACTCCTCCTCGGCTCGCCTGAGGAGGCACTGGAACTCGGGGTGAGTCAGGAACGAAATCGGACAAATGTATCGGGAGCGGTTCTCGCCAACGTAGACTACGAAGTGACCTTTAGGCACGTCCATTGGGAGACCATCTTCGTCGTAGACATGTCTTTTGCCCAAGCTGGAGCACCTTCTCAGGATTTGCTTTAGGACAGCTGATTGTGGTAGCTTGTTTGATTTCTTGATTGCCATTTTTGGAATTTTAATAATTATTTTATATATTTGTTTGTTGAAAAAAGGGTGAGCAGCTAGTAAGAAGGAAAATGGGTTTTGTTTTTGTTTTAAGGGAGGGAGAATTGGAAGTGTGATGAGGAGGAGGAATGAAGGGAGCGTTGGGAAGGGTATTTATGGAGTGGGAGAGGTGAAATTAGGACAGGGCACGGGTGAGTGTTTAGAGTGAAAGGACAAAGTGGGACACGAGCCTAATCGTTGTTGTGTTCTATGTTGCTCCTCTTCCATGTGACACTATGGACCCGACTATGGTTAAATTTAACATGCTTACTACTATAACTTCGGTGGCATTATTTGACACAAATAAGTTCGATCAAGTTCATACAAGTTCATAAACTGCATTCATTCTATCTTCAAAAAACAATGTCTTTGATTTTGATGTAGTTTAACTCTATTAAATTCAGTTCAATTTATTTTAGTTCACCGCCAATGTGATATCTTTAATCTTTATACTATTAATAATTTCGCAGTAATAATTTTAGATCAATTTAAATTTTCTTGATCTCGTTCGTTCAACTCATCTCTTTTTTTTTTTTTTTTCTGAAACAACAATATTTTATTCACAAATAGATCAATATTTACAAGATAGGAATGTGATTTCACAAAACAAAAACTGCATCACCAAAACCCGCACATCAACTCAATTGAAACGAAAAGAATAACATTCAAAGACTTTCACGAAAATCAGCTCTCGATTTGAACCAAGTCACACTCATTTCTACATGCAACCTATTTTATGGTATTAATTTTACAGAACCGCCGGAATTATTACTACATTTTCCACGAAATTTGTTCACGCTTTTCACTTGTGGTAAAAACCTTGTAGGAGTGTAAGACTTTGAGTTATTTGACAAGAGAAAGAAAACTCATAATTTTAAACATTTTAGTACGTATAAAACAACATTTGTAGGTATTTAAATTTTATATATCCAACACATAAAAATATTTATTCATGTATTGCATTGCTACGAAGTTATATTTTACATGACATACAAAAAATTAAAAAATATATTTCCTCTGTAATTACTTTATAATTGACCTTTTTGACTTATTTTTGTCACAAATTAATTTAAATTACATTAAAAACATATATAAATAATATTATATTTATCATCGAAGTAAGTATAGTTTCACAACATTTTTATATATATTTGTTTACGGTATAAATTAAAAATAATTCGTTGTCAAAATGTTTTCAAAACATTTAATAAAAAAATCAATAAAAGTAATGGAGTATGAACTAATTATAAATTATTTCAAAACTATAAAATAAAGTTTGAACGACACTTAAATATGATGATAATCGACAAAAGTAAATTTTGTATCACAACATCTAATAAATTAACATATTTGGTTGATTTGTTAAGAGTTTATTATTCAATTTATATTTAGGGGGCATTGTATCAAAAGTATGATAGTTGAGGAGGTTAATCACCAAACGGGCACAGTCTCAAAATGGTAATAGTTTGGAGTGTTTGTTAGCTATGATCGATCTTCTATGGTCAAGACTCTCTGGCAGTCTTGGTGAAGAAAGCAAGATTATTGTCTTTTGCCTGCGGCCTACCCTTTTAGACTAGTGATGTGATGGTATTGTACCCAGGTCTTGTGTTGTGTTTCTTGTAGGGTTCCAAAGAAGTTACATTATTATTATTATTAATAAAATTTTAGCCGATTAAAAAAAATAGTAATAGGGACTATTTGTGTTTTTTTCCCTAGAGAAATGGCAAAAATTTATTACTCAAATTACACAAATAATACAAGGAAAGGTTGTTTACATAAGGACCGAATAAAGATTGGGCCTTATCGAACATGGTCACGTGGTTTAGAAGTCAAGTTCAAAACTTCAAAGCATCAAATTAGAGGACTATTTAAGTTTTGAGTTCTGTGTTATGATGCTCCATTAATTGCTCCATAGCATGTTCATGCAGGCCTCAATTGTATTAATTATGTTTTTAATAAATAATTTACCTTAACATTTATATTTATTTAATAAATACTTATTTCTCAAAACAACACTACATATATAAGTGATCTTAATTTCTCTATATTTATATAGATAGAGAAAATGCCTATGAAATATTCAAGAACACGTTGGGCCTATTCCAGTGCTGCTCAACTCGATAAGGATCAAGTTCGGATCCCTTAATAAAGTATTCGAGTTGAGTTCGAATCTAACTTATTGATGGGGTAAATTTTTTCATAGGACATTGGACACGTACAAGCTCTAAGATAAAAAGAGACAAGTTATTATGTAGACTTCACGAGATGCCTCCAAAATCTTCGGTACTTCCTTGCACGTATGCTATCTTCTGATGAATTGGAGCGTACAACTTTTGGTACCTCGGGGCGTTCGCGTTCCTATGGCAGCCTCGGAACTAAGACTGCTCCATTGACATGTACCTTGGGGTACGATAAGGGAAAGCTTCCGGGTTAACCTTTACATATTTCGTACTTCTACACCTTATGTAATAATGTAAGTGGGGGAAGGGGTTAGTGACGTATGTCCAGTCTGTCGTATGGTCAACCAGTGGATAGACTTTACTAAAAGGAGGTTGGTCGCCTTCCTTGTGAGAAATTTGTATTGTGCGTGTACATATAATTAAAATAGTTATTAGTTAAAAATCAGTTACCTTTTTCTTAGGGATCTGTACTCTTTATATAAGCAACAACTCCTCTAAGTCGGATCCAGTAGAAGTTTTTAGAATGCACCACCTAGTGGTTGTAGACCCAATGTTGACAATAATGGGCTTAGCCCAAGTCTGTTAGAGGCAAATTCTTGTAGAGGATGTTTGCATTAAATTTGAATTTATATATGTGTTTTGGTAGTCTTTGATTTATTTCTTTTTATTTTTTATTTTTTTTGAAGCGGCAAAGCGAGGATCAGTATTGGTTTCATTTACCCCTGTGGTGACTCGAACCCCCAACCTATTGGTTAGATGTGAAATATATGTGTTTGGTAGTCTTTGATTGATTTATGATTTGAGATATTAATGGTTAATTATGAGTAATCTTTAATTCTTGTTCTTATTTCATATTTTCGCTTAAAAAAATAGAATTTATATGGGCTTGGCTCAAACTCGAGCCTAAATCTTAGCTCGCTTTGTAAACTAATTCTGAATCCGCTCTTGCTAAAGCCCTAAACTGATTCCTGGTTTCTTCTCAAGCTTCACTGGATTTTTCTGGTATGGTAGAACCCTAATTGATATAGGATTAGGAATTTTCCCAATGTGATGTTGTTTTGTTGCTCTTTTGTTTCTTCTCGGATCAGCTCTAAGTTGCTCTCAAGTATGCAGTGCGCGGACGCTTTTATGTTATTATTCTCCTGTGTTTCTTCTTCATTATTTCCGTTTTCTTTCACAATTCATGTCTTCTTGCTGAAGACATAATTTTTTATTTTTATTATTTAAACGGAAAATATTACAACTATTCCTACTAACTTTATACAAATATCAAATACATCATATATATGATATCTACACACCTAAACCACTTTATGCCTCCGTTGGGGATCGAACCCCAAAGACATAATTAACCAAGTTAATAGGGAGAAACCTAAAGTTTATGTCTCGTAATCTATTTGTGTGAGATTAAGTCAAGATTTTAATTTCTTAAGTATCCGTACATGTACTGATGATTCACAAGGGGCATAGTGATTGTTTACTGTAATTTGGTTGTTTGCGGGTGGGATTGAGCATATCTAAGGAGACTTTTGTATGAAGATACGTGCCGTTGTGATTACGACTTGTTAATCAATTTTGTTTATGTCGTACTAATTTCACCCTCATTGGATGATGACCATTAAAAAGGAATATACTATATATGGTATTGGAAAAATATATGTGAATGGAAATGGTTAGAGTTGGTATAATAGCTAGGCAAGAAATGAATGATTAAATTTGATTCCAAGTACGTACGATAGAGAATGAATAGTTAAAGAAAGGAAGAAATGAATAGTAGTGTTTAGTTAAATTTGGTTAAGCATTCGAACGTGAATGAGCAAGCTTTAACATAAGAGATCGACACGAAGAAAGTAAGAGATCTACTTAACAGGGGAAATGGAAAAGAAAACTGACCTCAAACTTGTCTATCTATCAATCACTGTTGTTTAGAGTCTGTTTCAGGTTTCAACATCCATCGTTTTTTCCTTTCCTTACCACCGTACTACTTGCACATATATTCATTCAAGATTTTCCCATTCATTTTTTCACAACAATTGTTATAAAAATGATTGAAAACGAATAAAAAAATTTAATACATGGCAATTATATGTGCATAATAATTTAAAGTTAAAATCTATGATCCCATGAAATTTTTAAAATTTTAATATGATTTTTAATCATTTTTTAAAAGTCATTATGCCAATAGTGACGAGAAATTTTAGAGAGAATTGAGAGCGTATTTTTAAAAATTATTCTGCAATTATTAATCCAATCCGTGGCTCTCGTTTTCCTTCCCATGTTATATAGTAACCATCTCATTATTATATAATTTTATTACTAGTTAGACTACTTGACTATGATGGACAAATTAAGTGACTGTCAATCAAGCCAACAAAAACCTACCAACCGATTAGTATCTTAACGCAAGTGACCGTCACCGTACCCCATCCAAATTGTATGTGAACTGAACATGGATGTTAAAACCCACCAAGGATACTCGCTCTATTACGTGTTATGAACTTATGATACAAATTTTATAATTTCAATATTAAATCAGTGAGTATGTATATATTGGCTAGAAAGAGGTTTAAAAGATTCATAATACATTCTCATACGAACATATCATGTTATTCACGATATGAATTTTAAAGTGGGGGATTCTTTGTGCAATAATCAATATGAAAGTATAATAATTACATGTTTAAGCATATGAGTTGAGGTTGTGGAGCCCTTGCAATATGCTATTGAACTGGCATCTCGGAAGGATGAACAGCTCAGGATGACTAAGGAGGAGAAACTATTCCAACCAAGCCACCAATGGGCAAGTTTGTGCCAACCTGATCATGGGGATCGCAGCCGGTGTAGAAAAAAAGGTAAGGACTAGTGAGTTCAAGCTATCTGAGGACGAGATCCTCCATAGGAGAGCTATCGAATTGTGATTCACGTGTGCAAGAACGCAAAGGCACTTATCCTAACCACAACTGATGAACCCATCGAGCGGAGGGCCCATATAATGATAACATCGTTGACTTTAACCTGTAAAGGACACATAGAACTTTGAAGACAATGGTCTCCGAAGGTGAGCTAGGGTCAAGGGACATCAGGATCATGGTGGACGGTGGTGCTAATATAAATTTCATCGATTCGTCCGTAGTTAAGGATTTTGGATATATGGCCGCCTATGAAGCAGGGAGTACAGTGTGTACGGTTAGCAAGCGCACACAAGACTCGCTGCACTTACCGTTACTAATGTGTTTGTTGTACTGATTTTGAAATTCAAAGTTGACGTTATCTTTGGGATGCCATGGCTGGATATATTGGCGAGTCGGGTGATGCGGGACTGTAAGCAGATGACCATTGCAATGTGGGGCCATGGATAAAACGGTGCTACTGAAGAGAACTTCACATGATGAAGGTGTTTGGGTCAACTCGGGGGCTAGTCTTCCGTACGCTGAAAGGAGGAGGAAGAAATGGGAGGGTCATTGAAGGTGTCGTCGGGACAAACCACAAATGTAGAGGAAAGTATCAACAAAAAGAAGATGGTGCTAATTCAAAGGTAGTTGCTCGAATAAGTCTAGGGACGATTACGACTTCTTGGAGTGGAGGCTCAAGGAACTTGGGAATAAGTTTGATTTAAAGAGGGAAGTGTGGGGATTTCACCCCACGGTCTATGGGCCAAGGACCATTTCGTAGGTTACTCGTGGTCTGGGGATATGTTATGATTATTCTATCACTCTCAAGTTGTACGTGTTAGGTCTGAGCTACTATATATATGCTCCACGAGTTTAATAGTAAAATGTATGAGCTGATGAATATATTTACTTTTTCGTCGAAACTTTATGTTCATATTTCCGATTAGCGTGATTGTTAATCATTATTTCCCTACCAAATTTATTTCTTCTCTGTGCCGACGAATCCATTGGAGGTAATTCACGATCCACCACGTTCAGAGTTAGTACTTTCTTAATTCGATATTTTCTATTCTTAGTTTGTAAATCCGTGAATGGAATCCCTACATTTTTCATTATAAAATATAATTTTACATTCAAATATTCAATTAACATTGAATCCAAATTGACACGATTTGCAAATGGACTCGATTCGAAATGTTTCGAAATTTACAATCCAAACAAGACACGAAATCCGATCGAGATCTGAAATTCGAACATATCATGTCTGAATCCAATTTGAATTTTTATTGTAATAAAACCATTAATTCGAAACAACCCGATCCAAGCTGGGGGAGGAGATAGGGGTGGACATTGTGGGGTGTCCCCCTCCCCGACCCTTAGAATTTGAAAAAATAATTTTTTAATAGGTAATATTATCAATTTTTCAGAATTTAAACTCTCACATCTTTGAACTAACTCTATACATGTAATCTCATCTTTCTCGAATTTCAAATCCTAAGTTCGTCCCTGATCTGATGGACCTGTTTTCCACATCTACATTTAACCGAGCACCCTGTGAGACAACGAAGTTTAGCTCAGTTGGTAAACTGCTTCAACTCCAACCAAGAGGTCGGGGTTCGAGTGAGTAATCAAACCGAATCGATGTGGGTGAGTAGAGGTAGAGCAAATAGCATTAAATTAGTATTAAATCGTCTGGGGTAGGTAGTGGGGAACTGGGTTGAACTGAGGAGGGGGTATATAATGAAAGAAGGAAAGTCCTGTGAAAGGAATCACGGATTCAAACTAACTGTACGTACGTACGAATTACAAATATATTTTCTTCTCGACTGAATTTGGCCGTTTCTTATTGTTGGAACTTGAAACTTTTGATTCCACTCAATATAATAAAAAAAGGACTGACTAGTTTACTAATTACAACAAGAACAAACCGTGCAACAGCAACCCCTTTCGCATGATCTATCCCAATGCAACTACAGATTTTAATAAAATCATATCAAACGTAAATTAGTAACTTACTAACGTCCTCTTCGAAAGTTAGTGATTTAAAAACCCATTCCTGCCGATACCACATATATTTAAATCTCTAAATCTAAATCCGTTGTAAATTGTAACGTACAATATTGTTTTTTAGCGGAGATAGAAATATTGAATTTCATTAATATTAGAAAATTTTGGGTAGTATTTGAAGTGAATTTGGATAAGTGTTTTTCAGAATTAATCACCCCAATTTTAATCGGCCTCTTTCATTAGGCTCTGTAATGAACTGAAATTATATGAATTTAATTTAATTATAAATTTCAGATAAATAAATTTGAAATTGTTAGGAATATAGAGCACGATAGGATGGTATCAAAACTGAAAAATGTAAAGTATGTAGAGTCGAGTGATGTCACTTTTCTTTAAAACTTTATTCGCCCTGCACATGGTGCTTACAGTATTCAGACGAACATCCTCCCAAGATAAAATCGCAGTGGAGAACGTATATAGAGTACAAACACAGGAAATATGATCTTCTATCGGACTATACAATATGACAATTAAGCTTTTCTGGAGTATTAGAGGAGAAGGAGAGAGAGCAGATTTTGGTCTATTTCTGCAACACTAGAAGGGATGTATGTATAGGTATCAAGTGGTGCAAACGAAAAGGTGCGAGTGAACTGCTGTAACGGAAAGACGCAACTTTTCATTCAACAGACACGCCTATCCACGTTTCTCCATGTACTGGCGGGTAGGATTTTCAAGGTAAGGAAAATTTTATCCATTACCTTTGGACTACCCGTTGTGATTTTCTAATTGGGTCCAAAACAAAGTTATATATATATATATATATATATATATATATATATATATATATGTATATATATATACATATATATATATATATATATATATATATATATATATATATATATATATATACATATATATATATACATATATATATATATATACATATATATATACATATATATATATATATATATATATATATATTGGCGTGCTCGGAGGAACCAAGGAGCCATCTAACTCCCCCCTTCCAAAAGCATGGGTACCACCGAGGGGTCCAACCCCTAAGACAAACCAAACTATTTTATCGAGCTTGTTCTTTCCCAACTTTAACCATGTGGAATACTTCTCATTTCCAACTTTTGGGATTCCATACCATTTATCAACCAATACATTTTAAGTCTCAATTACTCTTTCACAAGAAAAAGAAATTTTAGTAATTCTTATTCAAGTGACTTCTACTAGTTTATAAAAAAAAATGTAAGAATTTTAAAACATATGAGTAGTAACTACTTCCTCCGGAAACTTTAAAGTTTTACACTTTATTTTTGTTGACTTTTCGATGCCCGGTTTGACCTCGAATTAATAATAACTCGTTGCGAAAAAATAATTTAAAAAATTATATTATGAAAGTATACTTCTTATATTTGTATAATATAACTTTTAAAATTTTTTCCGTAATCAATTATGATTAATTTGATGTTAAACCGGATATAAAAAAATCAATAAAAATAAAGTGTAAGACTATTAAGTTTCCGAATGAAGTAGTAAACAAACATACAAAACGCAAATCTGAATAATTTATCTATGTTAAATAACAACATCAATATTCAATACCAATAAAATAATAATATTAATGGCGGTCATTTGTATTTTGTACCATTTTTTTTAAAAAAAATCAGCTTTAATTTTTTATCGTTAAATTCCTTTACGAGTACTTCGCATTCCTTTATTCCTTTATAAGGTATTTTTTTAAGAGTTTAACTAACATTTCTACCTCGCACGAATTTCTAAATCAGCATTTCTCCGTTCTACTGTTTCTGCCGGAATCTGCCATTCTAGTTGTAGGTACGTACCATATCAACTCTATTTAAAAAAAAAAATAAAAAATTCTTTTTATATACTTTTTATGAATCAATTTAGAAGCATCAATGGCCTTATTATCAACACTTGGTTTAATTGGTGTTATATGTTCACATTTACCATACCAATGTAGGTTTCTTTTCTTCTCATCAAAGACCGATCGATGTTGAATTTAGCAATTTATCTTCTTTGTTACTTTGAAGTTATGATGATCATGATATGAATATATGATATGATATTTTAAAGGGAAGACATATAAACAGAGGATCTTTGTAAAATCTTACTAGGTTACAGTGAAAACTAAAGTGATATAAAAGCAGCAGGTCAGAAATCCATGTGGAAGTTCTGATGGAGTTGGTACCTCCCCTTCTTGTTCATCCTGTGCATGATGATGATGATGATGATGATGAAATATCCCAACAGAAATTAATAAGGAGCCATGTGTCTGTGTGGTAGTATGGTTAAGTTGTTATGGTTTGTACGTACGCATCATTCATGACCGTTTATATTTTCTCCAATCAAACACTCCATCCGTACAATTGCTTCATTCAACTCCATGGACCTCAATCCTCGTGGTTTAGTTGGATAATAATAACACTTCAATTCGCAAACAGCAGGTAGCAAATTTCAATCGTTGCTAACTCATGATTTGAAGTTTTGGATGGGGGATATAGGAGGCAAAACTATGTGGTTTGGAAGGTGGGGTGGGGGGGGGCTCTAAAAAATTAATGAGATTACATACATACGGTTACGGTGACCACAATGACCATCCCTGGTTCCTCCCCTAAACATGACCAAATTGTGTGAGAAAAATATGTTATGTTAGAGCAGGGGATTTGGAATTGAGATCTGTAATAAACTTGCATTGATATTTAAATCTTTAAAAGGATACTGTGATGGTATAAATTCGTGCTACAATATCTCACATGGAATGAAGTATCATATAATGAACCTCTCTTCTTGGTCCTCGCAAATTACAATCTACGGGAGATCTGATAAGTCCTACACCGATTAAGAATTGAGTGAGCTAATTTATTACGTACTATAGCATATAACTAAGCATGCATTCTCGATCATTATGAGGCGTTTTGGTTATTTAAAATCAAACCCGTGAAAGTTCCGGCTTAAAGCCGATAATATCTTTGATGGATTTGAATGGGTTGGTCTCGGGACACAACTGCCCCTACCCAAGTAAAGCTCGACTAGGAAAGAGGACCCTGCATCTCATTCCGGTTAAATAAATCTGACATGCATTCTCATTGATTTCTTTGAAACTTGTAGATCGATGAATTTCACTGAAATTTGCAAGATGAGGAGAATGGAATTCTATCAGATTGAACCTTTACAAACTAGATCTCTCCAAAGAGAGTTTGAGGGTTCTCACAAGTGGAACAGTAGGATATTATTGATGTCCTATTTAGTATTGAAATTATTAATGTACTTATGTACTACTACTAGCTCCCCCATGTAGTACAAGAAGCACTGAAACAGAGCAATTAGAAGGGGAAGACATGATGATTATTGATGAAGAAAGATGAGTATAGACTGTATAGTGATAGTCGATAAAATGTCGGGTAAAATGGAGAGCTACCCATGTGTAGCCGTGGTCCTTAAGCAGCAATGGCAATTCATTAGCACCAGTAGTTTTATCTACTTATGTTGAATTAATAGATTCCACTCAATATTAGCTAGCTACTTACGTACCCCCCAAACTGTGTCTGTCACCCCTCACAGTGTACTTTCCATCTGCATGTTCTGAGGCTCACAAATTTATACTACTAGCCTAGTATATTTATGTTTTATGCACAATATATATCTCACACTTATATTTAATATTTAATGCTTTACCCGTAGCCTGCTAATTTACAAAATTATGAACATTGGGCGTGTGTGGGTGGGAGAGGAGTTCATTTATATTAATTTCCAATGCTTCCCGCACTCGTGGTGAAAGAATAATAACTTTCATAAAAACACGAACCAATAAGCGCGTGCGGAATCTAATAGTTATATTCATTCTTGGCATTACATATGTAATGTCCCGAATCCGACCCGTACGAGAATGTTATGTTTGTGTGTGTAGGTTCACACTATCTCACATGTTGAATTTGTTTGGCAAAACAAACTGTTAAGATAATTTGTAGCTGATAGGTGACCAGCAGGCCATATTTAAACAAATTAAATAAATAAAAACCTAAATATAACAATAGTTTTATATATTAGTCAATTGTTGACATTTATCAAATGGAATTATTAATTATACTCCATTAAGTTTCTTTGTCAAATATGGTGGAATTATGGTGAATAGTCAGATCATATGCATGCCAAATTGATGCATGTGTTGGGTTGGGGCTAGCTAAGTGGGAGCTTCTAATAGTAATCGCATGAAAGAGCTTAATATAAAACTAACAAATAAGCAATACATGGGCATGTGGCTCACTTATTGATAATCTAACCGTACCGATTCAATATATAGGTCGAGTCTCGGAACATAAGGAAAATGGGTGGTTAAAATATATCCGAGTCCTACATCATCATCATCACTAACCCCCACCTATTATGTCTTCTCCTTTTGTATTACTATAACTCTAAAGCTCAACATGCCCCTTTGAGCTCGCCAGTCTCTCTCAGTTTTGTATTGCCATGTGGGAAGGTGGAGTATCTTTTCAATTGACCCAGTCACGTACACTCCTTATAAGCTTCGGATAACGTACTTATTGCAAAATTTTGTATGGTGATTGGTGGTGATCATTTTTTAAAACCCAAACAAAGGTGAACTAATGACACTTCACCATAAATCCGTTCCGTATAAAAAATAAGTTGTATGTTAAGTATTTATCCGAGCGCCGTACAGAGACGTGGAGTCCTAATATTTGACTCCTGAGTAATGCAGCTAGCTAGGTATAGCACGTAGTTTATCTAGTACGAAGCGAAGTGAATCTACTACGTAGTTAGTTATATTCTTGGAACCAAGTTCCAATGTGCCTCATAAATCGGTCCATTGAACCACTGATGACTCGTGGTAACGAAAATGTAACAACCTTATTCTCGTAACTCAAAATCAACAACTCCTAAAGACATGTGTCACACAATGGCTCCGTGTAAGATGCTTCAATAATCCAGCAGCATCTTATGATTTCCCATAATTAACTACACTACTATAGTTTCTTACACCAACAAATTTATGGTTTCAACGTCGTAGATTAAGGATGCAATGAATCTTGGATCTCTGCTTCTTCACGTAATATATTACTTACTACCCATATTTTGTTATTTTTCTTTTAACGGCCAAATATTCTAATAACACAAAAACATAAGGAATGCTCGAAAGAGTACAACGAAGTATACATACAAAGCACTAGCATTCTAACCATTAGCTACTCCACCTTGCCAAAGCAAAATCGTCCAGCTTAATCTATATGAAACAAGGAGCTAACCAATACAATCAAAGTCAACAACCAAACTCTACTCGATAAAACAAGCTTAGAGGAGCTACCCATATTTTGTTCTTGGCTTCTTATATTAGTAATAAGAGCGAGGGAGGGTGGTCAAGAGTTATTCTATCCGTAAGGGTCGCTTGGATTTGACATATGTGGAAATTTTTTGGTGAAGGTTTGGACTCTGTAGTATGGATGTTGATTTTTTTTTTTTTTTTGTTTTTTCAATCCTTTTGCACAGCCTTTGCAATTATTTTCTATCTTAATGAAATAATTTTTTGCTGCTTTTCCAAACAAAAACAAAAAAAAAAGAAATCTTTCTGCATCATTGATTTTTATTATTGGGAGTCATTGCAATGAAGAAGAAAAAATGTTAAATTCGATAAGGTATATTTCCTCTCAGCTAATTTGTTATAGACTGTATACTATAGGTTCCGTTTTCGTTGTACTTTGTTAAGGTGTGCAACTTTTTTTCACAACCTTTTATTTGTAGTAATTCTTTTCTTTCTTCGTAAAAGGTTTTGGGGCTCGGTTTAGGTGTTGGTTAGGAGGTTACGTATTTCTTTAATCACAAATATAAGCTCTTACCAAAGGAGTTTGAAAGGTCCATTTCAACGAAGAAATGCTAGGTAGATAATTAAAACCCAAAATTTCCTCCCTTAACTAAAAGGGTACGTGCAAGTAAAAACTAGTACGTACATGAAGAAACAAGGACAATTATTAGAAATAAAATGCTGGGGTAGCTGAAAATAGAATTTGTTGGGACATGACTCACTAATACTAACATTAACACAAACCCATGTTCTCATGCGAAAATGACGTGGTCCCTTGCAATTAATTTTGCGGTCATCTTATTTTGAATCGGTTTTTTAAGTGTTCCGTCGTCGTACTTATTTGATAGTGAAGCACTTTGTAGTAAAGTTGTGAGAAATGTTTTACTATATATAAAAGATTTAGAATCTCGTAAGCACCAATTGAAGATAGAAACGTATATAATTCACCGGTACGTAAGTAATCATCATATTTCTCCCAAACTGCGGTGCCATTTGCTGCAACAGAAACTAACGCATCAACTGCATTTACTTTGCGCCTTTTTTGGTTTCATTTCTTCTCCATATATGTTGATGATGGTGACCCAGCATTCCGTATCGCACATGTACCCCATGTTACTCTTGCCCTTCTTTCTAACTCAATCCCTATTTTACTTTACTTTAGCCATTCTCCTATGATGTCACTCCTCAACTGCCTGCACAAATCACACTCTCACTTTAGCAATATGATTTGGATAGATACACAATCAACAAATATAAAAACCATTACTACTCTCTCTACTGCAAAGGATCTTGAATTTGATACATCTTGACTTGCATTGGTAGACTGTGTTCGCCTTGGCAAGCTCTCGCCGCCTTGAAACTTGAGAGACAAAATCGAATTGTCAAGAACTACTACGATCATCATATTAACCCGAGTAGTATCCTACCTCTGTGGAATTTCCATATTATTTGACATATCATGTCCACCTTGAATGAGAAATCACTAGAGAGCTATACCAGTAAAAACTTTAAAGAATACGTAACGTAATAATTGTATATAATCCGTAAAAGAGAAGTCTTATAAGGGAAGAAAAGTGTAATGTGATGGAATATGTCCCCAACCCTCGTTCAAGATACATTTGACTCGGTTTGACAAAAGTAGGGTGAGAAACTATTCTTTACGAGAAAACGTTTGAATTTTTTCTAAGTAATGTAAAAGAGTACCGTAACCTTTTAAGTGTTATTTTACCGCACTGAGTAAAACAGTAAAAAGCATCTTTAACCTGCTTCCAGGTTCCAACTACCTAGGTAAAATCACAGCATGAGTTGAAAACTGGTATCCCGGAAAGCAAAACTGGCAAAACTGTGGTTTGAAACATGGTAGCACGTACTTATCCATCTAATCCAACTCGTTTTCACAACAAATGAAGGGCCCAAAGACAGATTAGCAAACAACATATCAACCTCAAAACGACCCGACAAGGGTCATTCCCTTCAACCTCGTTGGGCCATAAAACAGCTAAGCAAGAATTTGCTCAAGGCCCAGACAACAATCTAGTCTAAAATCTCCAGCCAATACTATCATCAAACAATTACTTCATACAACTAAAGACTAGTAGATGTAGATGAAGCAATCAAAAAACACCTCAAGGACATGAGAATGTGCCAAGGTTATATCACAGGACCCACGACCAAATTATATGGGAAACCGTGTTTCAACAATCAGATGATGAGATTTACATTATATCTAGTGTAGTGTGTTTGACACAACCTGATCAATCGCCTTATCAAATGAGATAGATAATTTGACAATTACAATTTTGTTTGGTGAAGGTAAATAAAGCGACTTATTTGAAAAAACATACTACTACTAAGGCGACTGACTGGTAAGCTACCAGACACTTTCTTAGGTTGTTTTTGCCGAACATACACCTAAATATATGCTACAATTTCAAACAGAGACCACCAACACAACATGAGAATATCTGCACCATAACATGGTCTTCACTAAAATCCAATCAAAGTTTACACATGCATGTTCTCCAATGTTACTAGAATCTAGAGTCACTCGAGGAAGAAAGTCTTGAACATTGAAAAATTAATCAAAAGATAAAGCAGACATGGATCAACTCAAGTCATACTTTGGAAGTCACATAAAGGCGAATAGTCAAAACAATTATTCAAGAACTTGGAAACTTGGGGAAAATTGGCTCCACCAAGACAGCTGAAGAAACATTTCCAGCTCAAGATGTCTGAATCAATTGACAATGCATCATTTGCATACTTAGGTTATCCACAATCCATCAGTATGCCATATTTTAACTTCATCTATTCACCACATCAATACAATAATCACGCCTAATGTCAGATCCACATCTCATAAACAGTAACCCAAGTGTTAGGCAATTACTAACAGAAAGTAAAACCAAGTTCCCATTCGAGTTTTTTCTGTGCAGAGAATTCTAACACGGAAGGAAGATTATACCTTTTGTGACAGAGTATTCTCATACTCTTATTTGGTTGAAGATCAACTACCCTTAAGCACTACATCATATATTCATATCCACTAGACTCGGGTTTTAGTCCATTGTCTATATAGTATATACAGATCTTTGAGCTCCTCTCCATCGACAATCCCAGAGGAAGAAATGCAAAAGCCTCATGTACTGGACACAAACTTATCTTCCAAACACTCGAATAGTTCATCTATCTATATCTATAAATTGAACTGTTCCATTCGAAGTTAATCGTAATGGTAAATTATCAAGGGATTACTGTTGGTGTTTTTCTAGGACATACACCGTCTAATAACTATTCAGCATCATTACTAATAGAGCATAAACATGTCTTAGTAGCTCCTTCCGAGATCCTACTCCCTACAGATGGATGTCTGGATGTAAGATTACCAATCCTACATATGCAAACACATTCATCTACCTAGAATTACAAGTAATGCTGTTCCATTTAATACTAATATTTGGGGTGAATTCGCCTCAGAGACCAAGTTGGAAAAAAAGTACAAAGAGCGACCTTCACCATAGTGCAATGCATTTTTTTAGCCTAAAAAAAGCCCTGCACCATGGTGCAGGTTCAAGTCGCTCTCTGCACTTTTTTTTAAAAAATTCCTAGTGAGGTACCACCCCAAATATTTGCTAGGTTACTCGTCGGGGGGGGGGGGGGGGGATTCCATCATTGTTAGCATTTCCTTAGGGCCTAACAACTGATTTTGTGGATAATAAGGTGATTGGACCACACAAACATGTTAGGCCTAGATCCAAAATCCAGCCCAATGACAATTCTCTAAAGTCTAACCCACCCATCTGAGAAGGAATCTACTTTCTTATAACAGAGAAGTGCTTCAGCAATTACTAGTGTCGAGGTTCAAAAGGTGGTATTTCCACACGTGAAAAAATGATACGACTCACAAAGAAGTTCCTACCACAGCTGCAATGCGGTAATTGCTCGTACAAACTTGAAGATTCTGGAATTTAGTAGAGAAAATGATAGCATAGAAGACGTTAAAGAAAATTATACTATTTACTATGACACATTTTCCTTCAGATAAATGCATTCTCACTATTTCACAATAAAAGTAAACCAAGCCAGTCATACAGTAATAAGTTGTGAAACAGCCGATGATCTTTTTATCTCGCACTATGGTAGGATATAAATAACTTGTACAAGATAGATAACAAAGAGTTACAGGTCGGGTGGAGCTTTCAGCTGTTGCTGTGGTCCCTCAATCATACTCAACTGCCTTCGTACTCTTGCAATATGCGCTTGCACCTAACAATTCATACTTTGTCAAAAGCACATTCTTTCTGACTAAAAGAATACAAAAACACATTTTAACCCAAACATGTGATGACATAAATTGGATTCACATAATTAAGATAAGGGAATCCTGAAGACTGAAGATCGAGCATAATATGTCTTTCCCGCTGAAACAAACACATAACTGATTGTGGAAAACAGCAGCTTTGAACTCAAAAAATTTACATAACAAACAAAGGCAAGGTGCTACAGGATGCTTTTTTTTTTAAAAATTCAGTTATATTCAATCCAGAGACATCATATTATCAATAACATGGCAGGGGTTGTTAACATAATGGCTATTTGGTCATCACTACTTTCAATTCTGCCATTATAGTTTCAATAAGAACCGCAAGAAAAGAAAAGAGGGGTAAAGAACAATACAAAACAGAAAAGAGGAAAAAAAAGGAGTTTCTGGAAAGGGAGAAATTTAAAGCAGGGCACCATAAGCAAATTAATGTATATTCATACTATGGTGCATCCTCTGTGCGAGCAAACTGATGTGTGTGATTCACTATGTATGTCAACATTGTGGACTGCCAAAAACTTGTTAACCACCATTTAAGTTGGAAGCTCACTTGGCACAAAGATGAAAATTTGGGATTAGAAGTCTAATGTAGAAATGTGAAAATTTGTCATTTCGATAGTGTGGTTTGTTTTCATATATTACTAGATAGAAGATTTATATATAAGAAAATACTAGATTACATTTCAAGGGACTTTTGTCAAACTCTATTTACATGGCAGTGGGATCAAGGGACTTTTGTAAACTGCATTTACAGGGCAGTGGGATACAAGATATGCCAGCCACCATCTAATTTACAAGATTCATAACAAATCAAAGCTAGAGCATAGAATGCGTTATAGGCATTAAATGTCATGAGAACAATCTCTTCAGAAGTCAAAATTAAAGAGTAATATACTCAAGTTTTGCACTCTAAGTAGACACTATAACTTGGTTTGGTTGTTTGGTTCTACAAATTCCTCACATTCTGTGGACAATCAGAGATGGGAAAGTAACATAGAAAGCTTGTTAATATCAGTTGATCCCTTACAAAGGAGATCAAAAAAATATATCCGTGCAGCCATGAGTGACCATGGCAATACCTAAATTCTATTGAAAATTAGATTAATTAGGTTTTGCATGTATGCACCATGCATACATTAGCAATTCAGTATGGACCTACATGAATTAAAAAACTCAATCCAGAAATTCAACTTCTCAGAATCAAAATTATATTTTCAACATTTAGTTCTCATAAATCATTGACCAGACCAGAGGGTGATTTCTTTGCAAGAAAATCCTTGTTCTAATTAATTACACCAGAAGAACCATGATATAGAAAGAAAAAAAGCATATCTTACACATATTTTCAACTCTTGGGAAATCACATTGAAAATCATGTACCTCACCACAATGATTAGGGGAGCTAGAGTTTATATTAACAAAATCGCCTAGAAAACAAACTAGGAAAGAGGCTTCTCAAATGGTTAAAGGGAAAAATGTTCTTGTTTTCACAAAATCCCACCTACAGAATGTCCTCTTTAATGTACTCCTTAGCAGTCTGGACAATGAATTCTGTTTATTCAGTCTATAGAAGCACATATATGATCAGATAAAGACACATACCCTAAATGGCCTTCTAACCAGTTGTTTTTGGCACATTTACTTATATTATGATTAGTAGATCTGTAATACCACCTATTCATAGAGTAAACATACTAGAAGACAATAATCACATATTTTTTAGGAATCTTGATAATTTATTTAGTAACCTTGAATTTCATCTCTGTAAGATAGCATGCAAATCCATGAACAAACTTTCAGTTGAATAAATAAATAAATAATAAAAATATCAAGCAAAACCTTGATGCATTTCTCATGAAGTATTCATGTTTTCAATAATATCACACCCTCATCACTATGCAATAGCTATTAATCATGAATTATCCCTTCCCTTTCTCTCCCTCTCTTCATTTTGATGGTAATACCATATTAGAAATTTAACAAAAAAGACAATGTTAAACTACCTAGATGAAACAAGTAAAATATTAATACTACAAATTAGTTTAATCGACAAGTCCATGTGAAAAGTATTCTAACAGACCTGTTGGCGAGCTGCAGCCAATTTTAATAGCTCATCAGCCTCTGAGAAACTGGTAAACCACTGGCTCAGGGGATTATCCTTTGTATCACCTCTCTTACGATTCTCAATATCCTCCATAGACACTGTCAAAAAACAAGAATTAATATCTAGAATAGTCAATAGAAATCTCAAACAACCAAGAGTACATTGAATGAAAACAAACCAGGAGCTAAAGCCAATCCTGAAGGTAGTCTAGGGACAGAAACTGCAGGATGATTATGCACCCTGGCAAAAAAACTCTCTGAAGGCTCTGAGAATACGATTTCATCATAGGATTCTGCAACAACAGCCTTCTTCGTGGACATGTTACCACCTTCCTCCTCGGGATATAACTTTAAATGGTGAAACCTATTCGAATTTGATACACATGAAATCATCACATACTTATTGAAAAAGAAAAACTACAAGACACTGAAGAAGTTGGCGGAAAACTAAACTTGCGAGGTGCAACTCAGTTTCTAATAATAATAATCAAGATAAGACAGAATCAAATGTTTTCAAATACTGCATTGGCATTCAAAACACTCACAAGTGCAATGGCTTGTCACTGATATCACTGTGAAAATGAAGGGTAATGGCAATCTCAAATTCACCCCATCCACACTCGGATAACTCAAACGGAGGAGAATCCAATGTCCTCATAGGATTGTTAAAACTCGAATGCAATTGGAAAACGGCACGCTTAATGACCACTCCCAAGTCCTCATTTGTTGCTCCTCGGACATAAACTGTCCACTTATGAGACTGATACCTAACAAACCACCAAACAGCAAGGACTTAAAAAAAAACCACAGTTACGGCTGAAACCTCAAAACAGACACAAAATATATTATACTAATAATAAGAATAATAATAATTTCAAATAAACAAAAATAGAGAACAAATTCAAGTAAGCACTTACTCACTGGCCTTCTTACCGAGCCAAAACGCAATGTTTCCGACGACAATTGGAACACAGATTTCTGAATCTTTAAGCTTGTTAGCTAAGTTCTACACAAAAAAAAAATAAAAAAAATTACAAGTGTTGTTGAAAAGGAATAAGTGAAGAAGAGAATATGAGGAGGACTAGTGGTAAGAAAAGGGATATACCTTCTTTTCACTGTCGTCGGAAGATTTGACGATTTTAATCCGCTGCGGCGGTTTTGAGGTGGACGCGTTGGTATCAGGCTGCTGATCGGTTCCGTTTTTCTGAGGCATTGCGGTGGATTGAACCAAACGGGAAAATTCCCAAACTGATTGATTAAATTAGGGTTTCCAATTAGGCAAAGGTGTAGTCGATTGTAGACTGTCTGAATCGAACTTAAGCCTAAGCTACAAAGCAATTTGTTTCTTAGCCCAGCTTTTTTTAGGCACTTCACTTTTAAACCCCAAACAAACTTTCAACGACACTTTTACCCCTTCTCTGCCCTCATAGATTATTTCTTCCAATTTTGAGTAGGAGTGTACACATGGGGTTATTTACTAGTAAAGAAAATTATAATCGACACGTATATCAAAGAGATAGGTAAAATCATCAACCTCCGCGGGTCGGTTGCTACTTTAAACGTACGGATCAAAACGGAAACATATATTGCCACCTTTAAATAAAATACAATTGAGAGTACATAAATTCAAAATACAAGTCCATATATATTTGAATTATGAAGTTTAAATGTGACAAGATCACAAGTAGCCAAACAATGTCACACAAGATAAAAAAATGCTTATGCCAAATGAGAGATCATTTAGTAAATATTAATCAATTTGAAAACAAATTATGTTCTAAGTTGATAATAAAATGGAATTAACATTGCGTCACTACCATTTATCAAATCACGATAATAAAATCCAAATAGCTCCTACTACAATCTACATTATAACCTATCATAAAACAAATCAAATTTCGCTCAATAACCCAACATATTAATTGTTTATTAATAATAATAATATATATTTATTTAATATTAACTAGTAGGCGAGTGGCAGCTGCCAACCGTCTTGCCAAATGGCGGGTTGCAAAAAATTTAACCATGGTGGTTTATTACTAAGAAATTAATTAGTGGGTGTGAATCGACGGCGGACATGACTGATTTTTTTTTTTTTTTACATCCCATTGACAACAAATTATTACTTTAGACAGACCCATTTAAGCCACCACATACAACAATAATATAAGTACAAAAAAAACACATAAATTGTATAGAGTTTCTATCGTACAAGAAAACGTAAATACACGTGTAACTGTGTGTCACAATTTCTAATTTGTGATAAGCTCACTTAAAAAAGTGTTGATTTATTGTGGATGTGACGTTCCGAAAGTGAATTCGCGATTGGAACGGGGACATTTGATGTTATGAAGCTCTAAACCCTGGTGCACCTTTAGTCCTCCCAAAAATCACATAAAATTAGTTCCCTCCTCCTCCTCCACCGTCGACTGGTAACACTGCAATTGAGTGACTGAGAGAGATGGGAACTTCGGTTCAGGTGAAGCCACTATGTGGCGTGTACAACGAGAATCCTCTTTCTTATCTCGTCTCCGTTGATGGCTTCAATTTCCTTATTGACTGTGGTTGGAACGACCAATTCGATCTTTCTCTCCTCGAACCCCTCTCCAGGTTTGTCCTCCTCCTTTCACCTCTTCTTACTGCCTTATTATTATTATTATTATCATTTTGCAAATTTTATTATATGTGTTGGATGTATATTTAGGGCGTATGTGGATTTGTATATTATTTACTAGCATATGCCAATGTCAGTTACTTTATTGATTGAATGTAACAAATGGGTAAATCATTGAACAATTAGTCTTGCTGTTTGTGGAATTGAATAAGCTGATTGCTGAGGTAAAATTGTCACCATATTCTTCAGGGTAGCTCATCTGGTGGATGCTGTTTTGCTATCACACCCTGACACACTTCACCTCGGTGCTTTGCCCTATGCTATGAACAAGTTTAACATTCATGCTCCTGTTTTCGCCACCGAGCCTGTTTACAGATTGGGTCTCCTCACCATGTACGATCAATATATCTCTCGAAAGGTGAAACTTATCATTCTTTCAAATTCTATTTATCTGTTGTTGGTTACTACATATGATATTCTTAGATAGTGTTATCTATCCTGCAAATTTGTTTTAAAAGGGTTATCACCTTATGGGAGTATGAGACCTCAGTCATTTTTAATACTTGGTCATTTGGTGAACTGCTACCCGAAATGTCTCAAATGACTTGCTGATGGAATCTCAACGACTACTTGTTCTTCAATAGTTATTGATGACAGAGAGCCAAGGACTTGGGTCCATTTAACCATATTGGATTCGGATTAACATACTGTTTAATACACCAGCTTTCTATTACTTGTGACAACTGCAACCTTTTTCCACATTCCTACAAATATGAGGTCAAAGTGACTTATTAATCCTAATAACTTATTTCTGTAAATTGAACATTAGGAGTACTACTTAAATATACTTTGTCAGCGTGTTTGGAGGTCCATCTTAAATATTAAATTCTCGGTGGAGTGTTGTGCTGAAGCACCCAGGATTGGAAGTACATATCATGGCAAAATTAACGACACAAGAATTTACATGGTTGGGTGATTGTCTACGTCAATGGGAGATTATATCACTTTACTAATATGGAGAAATAACACAATAATTTTTCACTCGGATCAACTCACAGAAACATAAGATTTTGAACTTATGGAGGATTTTTGAGGTTAAGAGGTATTGAATGTATAATAGAAAAGGAGTGATATTTGAGGGATAATTTGCTGAGAAGAACTCTGCACATATATGAGTTTCCATTAAGTCTCATCAACTTCCGCAATGCCCCATTTTCTCTCTCCTCAACTAACTGCAGGGCTAACTTCAAAGTGGCTAAATTGGCTTGTGATATTCTTATTAATCTTGAACTTGCTTGATGAAAACATGTACACACTCTGAAAAGTTCACTTTCCAGTTTTGTCTAAATTTCAACCCATGTAATTTTGACACATACACAAATAACTTTATTCCAACTACTTTTATCAATTCTTCTTAATCTCCATGCCCAAAACCAAAGTGGACATTTGTTGTGAAACGTAAGGAGTAGTTACTTTTTGCAAACTTCTTGTAGTTGTGGAATCAGAAGGTACCATCCCACCTTCAAATATGTTATCAGAATGTCGTTGTACTCCATTTGACTCATTATTGCATTCAATGTTCCTGTTTATTGAAATTCTTTGATTGACCCATTCACTAGATTAAGATCATCTCAGTTATTTGATAACATCTGTTTCCTTGCAGCAAGTATCAGAATTTGATCTGTTTACCCTGGATGATATTGATTCTGCATTCAAAAGTATAACCAGACTGACCTACTCTCAGAACTATTATATGTCTGGTACGGTTATCCTTGTTATATTATTGCCACCATTAGAATTAAGAAATACTTTGACATTTTGTGCCTTGTTAAGTGCTTTTCTTCGACCACTCCCCCCCCCCTTTTTTTGAGGGAGGGTACCTCTTTTATGTGTGCCTCTTTCCTGCTTTGCATTTTCCCTCTTGTTCCAAGCGGAAAGGGGGTTCTTGATGAAAATTTGAACATTAGCATTAATGCATCTCAAAACTAGAAAAGCAAAGCCATCCTGCATCTTATAAATAACGTGAGCTGTTTTGCTTCAATGTTTTTTGCTCCCCCCACCCACACACTAAAGTGATTCAGTGTTCCATGGGATTCAACTTTATTTACAGTATGGCTTAAAAATCATAAGACTTCTTCAATCTTTACATTTACGACTTTTCTGTAGTTGTCTACTGCGCTTTTCCCAATTTTTCGCAAAATCCCTAAGCTACATTGGAGATTTCTGATTACGCACACCCATCTTATGCTTTTGTCTTCCTGTGAATTATACCTAAGGGAAAGGAGAAGGGATTGTTATTGCTCCACATGCAGCTGGTCATATGTTAGGCGGCACAGTTTGGAAGATATCAAAAGATGGCGAAGATGTTATTTATGCTGTAGACTTTAATCACCGGAAAGAAAGGTCATCATTCTGGTGATTGCATAAAGTTCTTTTGCTCTACAAGTATGTTTACATGTGGAAGATGACCAATTAATCAATCTATTTTTTCAACCAGACATCTCAATGGAACTGTTTTAGAGTCTTTCGTGCGCCCTTCAGTTCTTATAACAGATGCATACAATGCTTTATTAAGCAATCAGCCTCCAAGACGTCAAAGGGATCAAGAATTTCTAGGTAAAAGGGCTTTAATTAATTTTACGAGTGCATTAGTTTGACGTTCCCACTTTTTCATCTTTCTTGCTGCATATCACTGGACTCATGAACTCTAGGTGCTTACTGCACATTGTGCTGCAGTATTGTTTTCTGTTTTTATCTCTTTTTCCTGTTCAAAGCAGATCAAATTGTTTTTCAAACATAAACAAGAAGTTCACTTGGATATAATTGCTTTATTTGCCCATTTCTGAAATTACTCGTGGAGTACAAGATAGATAGATGACTCTTGCTTTCTTGTTTCATTCTTCTTCATTAAATCCAATCCAAAAAGGCACCTAGTAATACTAATTTTTTCTATTCATCTTTAACAATGAAAATCTGTTTCTGTGATTTGTGTGCATTCTTAGATGCAATAATGAAGACACTTAGAGGAGATGGGAAGATCTTAGTACCTGTAGATACTGCCGGTCGAGTGCTAGAGCTACTTTTAATATTAGAACAGGTGAGTTTCAATTTTCATAACTGTTTATCCTTTTCTTTTTTCATTTCCTATCCACGACACCCATTTTGAGGTTTTGCTTGAAATATATTGCAGTACTGGGAGCAACACCACCTGTCATATCCTATCTTCTTTCTGACATATGTGGCTTCAAGCACAATCGATTATGTCAAGAGTTTTCTAGAGTGGATGAGTGATTCAATAGCAAAATCTTTTGAGCACACTCGCGATAATGCTTTTCTCCTGAAGTAAGACCACCTGCAATTTCAGTTTTTTCCTTAGCGAACTTCCTTAAGCATGTAAATGAATCTTCCTTAATGTAGAAGTACTAAACAACTTATGTTGAACCAAAGGACATCTCAAGCAGAAAAAGAGCAAATCGTTCAGTCTAATGTCATTCTCCTTATATAGTACTCCCTCCATTCCACTTGAATCTTCCTATTTCAAGTATGGGCACGGTTTTTAAGAAAAATGGGTATAATTGGAGTATTGTGAGTGGGGTATTGTTAGAATAAAGAATGAGAAAAGTATGGTGAGTGGGGTATTGTTGTAGTAAAGAATGAATAAAGAATGATGAGTGGAGTGGTAAAGTTGTAAATATAGTAGTATGGTGGGGATATTGACTATAAGAAATATTTTCATTTATAGAATGAGAAGCTTCTAACGCCAAAATGGAAAAACAGGAAGCTTTAGAGGGAACGGAGGAGTATGTTAATTGCTTATTTGGATTACCGAGTCTCCAACATCCTGGCATCCTTTAGCCCTAATATTTATTTTTTCTTTTGCATACATTCTGTTTGCCTTTTCTTTTCTTTTTGAACTGGACAGAAACGGTCAATATATTACTCTCAACAAAAATCAACATGATTAGTGTTTGAGTACATCTTGAGCCACTCCTTGTGGGGCCCTGCTGTTCAAGCTTGATGTTCACTGTGCCAATTTTAATTATCAAATTGCTGTTTGAGTTTCTCATTGAGGATGGTATATAAAATCTTACAGACATGTAACTCTGCTGATCAATAAAACCGACCTTGACAAAGTTCCTCCTGGTCCTAAGGTAGGATGCATTATGTTGTCATTTAGATCACTATTGATTTTTCCGGTACACTTTAGCACTTATTGTTTTTTTCTCTTTCAGGTTGTTTTAGCATCGATGGGAAGTTTAGAGGCTGGATTCTCTCATGATATATTTGTTGAATGGGCTATTGATATGAGGAACCTTGTACTCTTTACTGAAAGAGGCCAGGTTGGTAATCAAGTAATTTAGAACTTGTTGATAATATTATGGTGTAAATTTAGTTTGGCACAACCATAGTAGTCAGCACACAGTAGTGGATGCTATGGCAGCTTTACTAAAGAGAGTTGCTTAGTGGTGCTATGCTGGAAGGTTATCAACTGGCGGTGTTTCTATATTTTCTGTTATGTGCTACAGTGAGTAGCTTGTAACGATGAATGGGACCGCTATGTCAGTGCTTTTAATTTTTCCTTTTAATTATAATTAAATAAAGCCCTAAATGAAACCTACTTGCACTTTCATTGCAACCAGCAATCAGAACACATAACGTAGTCCCGCAAACCTAAATGTTAAAGAATTGGCTAAATATGGGTTTTGCATTGGTATAATTCAGGTTGATGAATTAGGGAAGGCATTATCATTATGGTTTAGTTACTGAAGGATTTTGGTATTTTAAATTTCAGTTTCTATCTGGTTGTGGGTAATGATATCTCTATGTGTTTGTAACGACCCTGTTATCCGTGTAGTATGCCACCTTGGCACGCATGCTTCATTCTGATCCTCCTCCTAAAGCTGTTAAAGTTACTATGTCAAAGAGAATTCCCTTGGTTGGGGAAGAGTTGGCTGCTTACGAAGAGGAGCAAAGTAGAAAAAGACAGGAAGAAGCTCTTAAAGCTACCCTTATCAAAGAAGAAGAGGAAGCAAAAGCAGCTCTCGGGACTGAGGTTAATGCTGGTGATCCAATGATTATTGATACAAAGATTGCACAACCTGCACTGAATGGTAATTTATACTTATTCAGCAAAATGATACTTTATACTTGTTCATCATCCCATGGTCTGTTTCTTTTTACTGGGGCATTTTTAAGTTTGGAAAAAATACCCTTGTTTATAACAGTATCTAGCAAACCCCGGTGCTGGACTCAGAGGAAGGGGAGTATCCATTTTTAAAGTTTAATTGTGAAACTTAGTGAAATGTTGTTTAACAGTATATATATATATGCTTCAAAATCTTGATTCTTTCAACTCTATCCGACTTTTTCTCTCTGCGTTAAAATCAACACTTGTTACTTATGTTCATTAGTTTAGAACTATCTAGGGACGCGGAATATACAAAGAAGGTTACTATACCGTTCATTTATTTATATGAAGCCAACCTGTCATCCTGTGTGTTTGTTCCTGAGATTCAGAATTCTAGATGAGATATTTATATTTCTATTTCTTACCAATTTTATGGGAAATTCAAGGCTTCTTCATTTCCACAGCTGCTGGTATGCATGGAGCATTCAGAGATGTATTAATTGATGGATTTGTTCCGCCCCCGTCTAGTGCGGGACCTATGTTTCCTTTTTATGACTCCTCCTCCGAATGGGATGATTTTGGTGAAGTTATTAATCCAGATGATTATACAATCAAGGATGAGGACATGGACCAGGCAGCTATGATAGTGAGTTTATACTTACGCCCATCAACTGTTTTCATCAAGTTATAGAATTGTTTGTTTTCTCAGTCATGATTGTTGACTTGTGCATTCACAATTTTCTCTGTGTTCCTGTCAGAACCTTATTCACTGAGGTCTTCCTCCCTGCCATTTGTAACTATATGAAGTAATGGCTAAAAAATCAGGAAATTGTCGTTTACTTCTCTCCATCATATGTGTATACGTACATACCTATAGGATTTTGTTTTGATGATGTCCAATACTATTTTGTCTTGAACAATATCATTTGAAGCGACTCCTAGATGACTCAAGATACTTATTTTTGTTGCTGAGTGATCTGATACAATAGATGATTATGATAATAAACTGAAGCTTGATGGTTACATATCGACTAAGAGAAATCGAGAACACATTATGATGATAAAATGTATTTGCAAATGCAATCGATTATTGGTTGTCTGTAGGGAGATGTCTGATGTGTGAGCTGAGCGGTTACTAGTAAAGAGACAGTTCAATATACTTTCTTTACTATGTATGTAATGTGTGGCCTCTAGTATGCTCTCTATAATCTAAAAAGTGGCTGTTAAGATGTGAAATCAACATGAAAAAGGAAGGGAGATACAGAAAAAGAACTTGTCAAACACTCAAACTTACTTGGCACTGATCCTAAAACATAGAAAATAGGCTTCATTATTAAGGAAAGTTCAACAATTTACCTTGAAATGGCTTTTGTTGCTTAAACCGTCACAAGTTTATCTGTTTTGTACGATAGCATAAATATTTTCCTTATATTCTTGGTTATAATGGCTTCTTCTAGGCTAATGATGACTGGAATGGGAAGCTTGATGAAGGATCTGCTAGTCTGCTAATTGATGCAACACCATCGAAAGTAATATCTGAAGAGTTAACGGTATGTCCATCCTTGCCTTTTTTATTTTTTCCTTCTTTAACTTGACTATAATAGCTAGCTATCTTGCTTTTGTTTCTTGAATAAAATGGCTAGCTGTCTTGCTTGATTCTTGAACAAATAGGTAGCTATAAGCCTATGACTGAAGAAACATATTACATGAACCAGTTTAACTTTGTACTATTTGATATCCTAAATTGTAATCTTTCTGCTGTGCATCCCGTGGGTACAAAAAAGGAAAATTTTCTTCTTTCTTTTTTACGTTCCTAAATTAATATTATTACTTTGTTTTTTATTTAGTTATTCAATCGTATTCGGGGAAATTACATTTGGTACCCCTACTATTTTTTTATTACAACCTAGCCCACCTAATTTTTTTATTACATATATTACCCTTACTAAACAATTCTAATTACATCCTAGCCCACGAGTTTGACTTTGCGCGCTCTAAGAGCTGGAAATGACGTTTCTGTCCCTGCCGGAATTTTGGATTTTTAAATTTACCAAACAACATCAAGTTTCATTTATTACACATTTATCCCAAATATTTTCTTCTTTTTACAAAATTAACACTAAATACTTAACTATACTTCAAAATGATCCACAAAATTATTGCAAAACAAACCCCTACAAGATTTGTATTTCAAAATAAGTCTCAAATTATTTTTAAAACATTAAAAACAAGGAAAAAAAAAGAAGGAAGAAGACGATGAACAGTAGCTCCGATCGGAGCTGTGTAGCACTGTTGGAGCTCTGCAAAGCTCCAATGCACAGCCCCAATCGGAGCAGTGTTAAGAGCTCCAATCGGACCTTTGGTAGAGCTCCAATCGGAGCTGTCAACTCCGGTACCGGAGTTAGCTTTAAAAAAAAAAGTACAAAGAAAAAAGAGAAAAGAGAGAAAGAAAAGAGAAAGTAGAAAAAAAAAGTAAAGAATAACACTAAGGGCGTGTTTGTTTGTTGCTAAACGGAAAAAGGGGAGTGGCCTGAGTCAATGCCGGATTCCGTTTTGGACTAGGATGTAATTTTCCGAGCAAGGTGGGTTTATTTGAAAAGTGTGCTCTTAGTGGGGGTGGTAGATGTAATTATGTGTATTCAATCACATGATACAAATTTTATGCTGATGTTAGATGTTGCCTTCTATTCCAATTATTCATTAATGTTTGTCTAGGCTTGCATCTGTTACTTATATAATTACCCTGTTGGATCTGGAGGCAATATCGGGCACTTCACTGGATATATAAGTAATAACTATTCAATTTCTTGTGTCACGTTAAAGCTACTTTGTACTCTTTTGATAATCATAAGATGAGAAAATTATAGTTACCATACAGCCAATGCAGTTTTATATTCACTCTGGTAATCAAGTTTATGCATATGTAAACATTAGGCATCAGAACATTGTAATACTGAGGTCTATTGGTCAAGCAAATGCAATGATTTGCCTGATCATCTGTCTAACTGATCAGTGGCTCAGACTCAGCCTGCTTGTCTGGTTCCACGGCGTGTGTCCTCTTTGGAACATGAAAAACCTTTTAACTTCTTCAATGCTATGTTTTCATAACATATGATTCTCCTTTTTGTAGGTTCCTGTCAAGTGTTCATTGAAATATATGGACTTTGAGGGTCGTTCTGATGGCAGTTCAGTCAAGAAGATTCTTGCTCATGTATCCCCATTGAAGCTTGTAAGAGAATTTTTATTTATTTATTTATTTAAGACTCATGGAATCCGCGTATCACGTCTACCTGAAGAAATTGCAGTTACTTGTGAGCTGTGACACTTGTTTTGTTTATGACCTATAGCTGTTGTAATACTGTGCAACTATGTCAATATTATGACGATAAGAACTGGATGCTCTGTACGGCCCTTGTTGCATAACTTTTATGTGTCAAAAGAGAACATGATAGTTGAATGGGTCCCAATGCATTACAGTATCAAGCTACCCATACGGGGTTCATTCTTGAAAATTTTATAGAAAAGCTTCAAATTTTAAAGTAGTGGTATGAGCCTTGGCGCGAGTAGTTGCTTTGTGGTGACCTGCACATATGGTGTGAATAAGGTTAAGGTGTGGAAATAACTTCTTCACAACAACATGAGGGTAAGGCTGCGTACAGTGATACACCCAGCCTCCTTCCAATCCCTGATAACACGGAGCAGTTAGTTCACAGGATTTGCCCCCTTTGACTTCTTAAAGTACAGAATTATCTTCTTATGAATAGATTTTCTGGTTCCATAAGAACCTTAGGAATTGCAGATGAAAGTGTTTATGGATGGTGAACTTTAGATTTTTTTTATTGAGTCTATTTGTGTAACTGTATAATCCATACATGTTTTTTTTTTATAGGTCTTGGTGCACGGATCAGCTGAAGCCACCGAGCATCTAAAGCAACACTGCTTGAAGAATGTTTGCCCACATGTTTATGCTCCTCAGCTTGAAGAATCGATTGATGTCACCTCAGATTTGTGTGCTTATAAAGTACGCTACCTTCTGATGAAAATATCATCTAGTAATTAGTAGAGAATATACATTATAGATGTTCAAACTTTCCTTTGTTATCTGCTATTAACCATGTCAATTGCTATGTAGGTTCAACTTTCTGAGAAATTAATGAGCAATGTACTTTTTAAGAAGGTAAGCATCTGATCACATCTAAATTTATAACCATGTTTTTATTTATGTATTTTATTTTATTATTTTTTAAAGGCCTTTTCCTGCTGCATAATGTTATCAAAATTTAGGCATTGGAAGATTCTAGCTCACATAAATCTTTTTATTCATGAACACTGATATTGAGATTTAAATCTGGAAATATAACTTACAAGTAGGTGCAAGTATATCAGTGGTTCAAGCAGCTTCAACTTTTTGCTAGTTTCTGAATTCTTTTTAAAATAGGTTGTCTCCAGTATATTTGTGCATGACTTATAAATTCTTGTTGCAGCTTGGAGATTATGAAATAGCATGGATTGATGCTGAAGTGGGAAAGACCGAAAGTGATACTTTGTCTTTGCTTCCTCTGTCAACTCCTGATCCACCACACAAGACTGTATTGGTTGGGGATATCAAAATGGCAGATTTCAAGCAATTTCTTGCAAGCAAAGGAATTCAGGTATTGAAGAAGCATGTTTTTTCTGTCAATGACTTTTTGGGACTCACACGAAGAGCATGTTCATTAAAACCCTTTTTCTCCTATACATTAGATAAAACCACTTCGGTTGGGTTCCTTTGCTTGAATGCACTAACCACTTGAGTTGGTGATGATATGGTTTTAACTAATGTTAGAAAAAACAGCCTAACAGGAGTATTTTCTTAGAGTTTATTCACATTGATGTTCAGAGGTTTAGACTGTTTGAATTTGTTTTGGTCGTTTGATAACTGTTACCAGTCTACCATTCCTTGCAAATCAGAATGTTTGTTCACACCATTAGACCATTGCAGTGAAATATTGTATTTCTTGATACTCAAATTCGACTTATTTTGCTTCTGCGAGTATGCTAGAGTATGGATGCTGTTAATTCCTGTGATCATCCATCCTTGTATCTTCCTCATTAAAATCCCTGGAGGGTTTGAAATATCACTTTCATGGTGTAACCAGTAATCAGTAAAATTCTTAGTATACATGTTCTATTATCAGGCAGAATTTGCTGGTGGGGCCTTGCGTTGCGGCGAGTATGTGACTCTGCGGAAAGTGGGTGATTCTAACCAGAAGGTTGGTGCCTTTCTGTTAAAATTGGAAATGAATTTGCCTTGCTGTTGTCGAAGAAAGTTTTAATAATATTCTGTTCCTGGTGATTTGGTTGCAGGGTGGTGGTAATATTCAGCATATTATTCTTGAAGGACCTTTATCAGCGGAATATTATGAGATCAGGGACCATCTGTATTCACAGTTTTATTCATTATAGGCTCCTGCAGATAGACTGTTGTATTCTGTCATGTATCTCTAACAACAATTGTTGGTTAGTTTCTATTTTTCCATCTGGAAGAACTTGTGTTAGATAGGTACGAATTAGGAAGGAAAATGTAAACTTAAAAGAGGTGTAGTGTACTCTTCATAATACTGAAGCGGCGTGTCCAAATTAAAGAAATGCGCCCAATACTTAAAGTTAGATGGTTACCTGGTTATTCCCAAGACCACTTTTCTTATGCAAATTTTGTTTCTAAAGTTTCAATTTGTATGAAGTTAAATTTCATTCTATAACAATTGCATTATTAATCATTGTTTTGAAGCGAAATGAATGGATTATTTTTGTGTATGGTTAATTTTCTCTTGTACATGCTTAAACTACATGATAATAATGGTTTATCATCCTATACAAGTCACTAATTCTAACATTCAGAGAAAGTAAAATGATGTTAGGATTCCATCCATTTCATTGAGAACTTTCTCACATAGACTTTTTACAAGTTTTGTCTATAAATTATTTCTAAATTATATTAAAAAGTTCCAAAATAAAGTTATATTACAGAAATTGCCATAGCTTAACCATGCTCGATAGTACATTATTTAACATTGATTAATTGGTCAGGTCGTTACAATAACATTACATTGGTCTAAATAGCTTTATTTTATCTGTAGTTGGTGTACATCTCCACCCTCATAAAATGCATGTGGAAGTACCCACCCATATGGTAAGTAAGACAGGCACATTGCCCAGTTGGTGAGATCATTTGTGTTCCATAATGAATACAAAAAGAAAAAGAATATATTATGCCTCATAAGATCTATAGACTTCAGTAAAATAAATCATTGCCAAAATTGTTGTGGTGTACAAACTGTTGTCACAGTTATCTGTAAAAGAACATGTATTATCTGTGTCTGCTCTATTCTGTCTAGACTGACTTGTAATTTCAAGTCAGCATGTATTTCTTTGGAGAAGGGTAAATTCTCTGTAGAAAACAAATATGAGTATATAATATACTACTAGTATTCTTTTGTATGCTGCTCCTAAATTACATATTGTTCACCCACCTGCAAAACTTTACATCATAAAAGAGTAATTCAGTTTTACTCTTGTAACTAGCAAAATCATAGGTAACTGAAATGATATTAACCAGATGAAATTACCGGAATTTACATGTCATCCTAGCAGGTTATGACAAGTCTTATCGCAAGGATATGCACAGTCGATAGTCTTGCTTCTGTTTCTTCCGAAATACCAATCACCTACAGCTTCTGAGATGGTCTGGAAGGGATCAAACAAATAGCACAAACATTTAGTAATAGTCTGAGGTTGGACAGCCAGGCTCAGGGATGTGTTGGATAAGACGGGGAATTATTATGTAGACCAGGTCTACAAGTTATTCATAGACCTTGTCGGGAAATTTGGAATAGACCATATAACTAGGTTGGTGTAGGTGACTAGGTGGTCAACACACTTGTGCACATATATGTAGAACATTTTCAGCCACTCCACCCGTGATCTAGGAAATGTTTTCTGAATAAACCATATTGAAAAGTGGAAATAATGAGAGCTCGCAAACCTTGTTGTTCACTCTGGGGGAGTCGGGTGCTAGCCATGTGTCTTGTGATTCACTCTGGCAATGAGCAAAACATGAATTTATGAAGATCCCTCCACTAGTTGAGTTGAGCAAGAAAAACCGCAAACTTCCAAGCATATATTTTCTGAATTCTGAGACCACAATAACACTAGTTTAACATAGAACTCGAACGAGGAGCACAGGGAGAAGAAATAAATTCAGGAAGAACCTTGCAAGGTCTCTATCTGGACTTGGTTACAATTTGCAGGATTCAACTTGCAGTGGTACCAATGTCCATGTGGATCAGCAGATGGAGGCACCAACCCGTGATGAAACTGTAAATATAAATGAACATGTGGTGATTTAATTATATATCATGACTTTCATAAATCAATATATCAGAGGTACAAGAAGGCAGTCATCTTACTTGGTACACGTCGTATGCAGAATTCAAGATGAAGTATGGCGTTTTGATGTATGGTAAAGCATATTGTGGGAAAATGCACTACAAGACAGAATCAGAGAAAGATTAGGAGTTAGAAATTCTCAGATGGTGCTTTAACATGTATAGGTTCAATTTTCATACCAGAGTAGGATCCTGGACGCTCCTCGTGCAATTTTTATCCAGGTTTTGTGCGACACCCTGTGGATTAATTTTTTTAAACAGATGAGTTCATCCATGATAATAGACCACATGGAATGCCTATAAAGATATCATGTAAAACATTTTCTTTTATGCAACAATACACATACCTGCAGAGAAACAAGACCTGTGTAGAACTGTCTCATGGTATAGTTCATGGCTATGTCTCTCCTGTAAAGGATGTTAAAATGTCTCAGCTACACATTACAATAGTGAAATGTGTAAGTCCGATTAACTGTATCCTGGGGGAAGAACTTACGCGTTCAGAAAGAATCCAGCATCGCTCAAGCATTTCACACTAGCATTCTTTGGCAAGTAACTTGTAAAATTGTCACAGTGAAGAAAGGTAGCCAAACCACCAGCAGAGCAACCGGAAAGTAAGGCCTGGCAATTGGCATTAGCACCAATAACTTAATTCTCAGGCTAAGAAGACAACTAGAGAGAATAACATAATTTCTGAAAATGTTTAGTACCTTCTCTGCTTTGTCTAAGCCTTTCGGCAGAAGATGTTGGATAATTGCTTGCCAAATTCTTTGCCCTCTGAAATAAAGTATTGATGTCTGTAGTTCAATCAAAAGCAAAAGTTCTCAAGTCAATTCCGTGCACAACTAAATTCTGCTGAAACTCTTAATCAGTCTCAACCATTATCAGAATAACAAATCCGTAGCACTAAATACTAATTCCAAAACTTCTCATAGGATCGGATCAGCAGGAAACTCTACACATTGCCACATGTTAACATTGAATTGGTATCACATGAAGTACGTGTATAGTTAATAGAGGTTGATCGACTCACTCCATTGCTATATGTAGCATCACCAGCAAAGGATGCACCGTCGCAATATCTGATCTTTACACGGTTCCAGTCGTAAAAGTCTGTCCATTATGATCAACAATGTGAACAACTTTGTAAGATAATTACTATATATATGTTTCTAGAAGGTGAAGAACTTAATTATATATCCCACAGATAAATAAATAAATAAAAAAATAAAATAAAAAAAAACTTTGATCCGAACTATATAGGTGCATATATACCTGGATTTAAGGAGGCATTGTTGCTTAAGATCCCACTGAAGGTCTCATACTTGCTCATATACCGAGTGGAACCACGGCGAGTAGGAGCTCTCGCCATGCAAGATTTTATGTCATTGCACCATCCACCACCCTGCAATATTTACAGTTAATTAATGGATACAATTTTATTACACATGTGTACTTTATCAATATTGCAATGCTCTATTTTATTTGGTCCAACACCATAACAAATATAAAAGTTATATATGCCATCATGCTATGATCACAAATTCTAATTCCATGCCAACCTTGCGGGCAACGCATGCAATCTCCATTTTAGTACTATTACATATTACTACTACTGTATGTAATTATGTACTAGCCTATTTCTCAACAATTGTATTCTATGATTCACCATTTTAACCTCATCTTGCTAATGTCTACCGTATTTTATGTATCTCCAAATAAATTGTACTGGTACCTACTACTTAATGAGTTTTGTATGTGTCGGGAAATCATTGAGCTGACCTAGCTAGCAAAAAATAATTAAATTTGTCTTTTAATCAATACTAAATTAATTCAGAGTATCCACAAGACATGTGATGTACAAGTCGTATGTATGCATAGATAAAACGACACACATTACACCAAGTGTTGTCAACATCTAATTTTTGTATTCAACTGTACAACTTATAATGTCTTAAACTCAAATCTATTAATGTGTTCTTTAAATTTTCTCTCGTTCTTTTTTTTCTTTTTTTCTCTCCTTGTGTCTCCATAAAAGTAAAGGTACTGGACAAGTGGACATGACGTGCTAGATTTCAAATACAAATTCAAACTAAAATTGTTACAAATGCATTCGAATGATTTCAATTAGCTCATTCATATGGTACATCATAAATATATATATGCCAGTATAATTTTGACATTATTCGAGGATTTAATTTAAGATAACTCTATGAATAAGTAATGAGGAAATAAAATAAAAGATGTACTTCAGTATCTTATATATGTAAATCCAGAGATTCTGGATCCTTGAGTTTATTAATACATGATATTCTTCGAAAAAAAAAGTATCTTATATATGTAATTATTATTGGAGATGGAACGAATAGTTATCACGTGAATGCAACTATCCAAATTAAGATGAGATATACGCAAATTGATCGAGTGAGGTCCCAGCCCAGAGGTAGATATATATGAGTATGACATATACATAGATCATAGATGAGAACTGATAAACGTAACGTATTCAATTAGGATGAGCATCGAACCTAACTTAATAATGTTTTGATTGAAGTTGAAGTTGAAATGATAGAAAGCATGAAACCCACTTTCCGTAAGTCAGGATGGGAATAGCTTAATATACAAGCTAAGACAAGATATATTCGATCATCCTGAGGTTGATTGACAACAATATGTGCCAAGTACTAGTATACTTTTTAGTTCTCAACAATTTCTAATTTCTAATGATAAGGTTTTGCCATTTCCAATCATTATTCTGCTCGTTTTTTCCAATGATAATGATCTATACTAGCTAAATTGTACATCTGTCTAAAGGTTAGAGAGGTGTGCTAGGCATGGTAATTTATCTGTACTGGTTCGATCCGGACCGGATCCATGATGAAACACTTCTACTTTTTTGAATAGGTACGGATCCAGTCCAGTTCAAAACAAATGAAATTTCACCAAAATATAATCTTTTAATGTGAAAGCAATTTGAATCGATCTGCCCCAAGGTTGTTCAGAATCGAATCGGACCGATCAATTGAGAATGAAAGTGGTCCGGATCAGGTGTTCATTTTCCAAGAACTACAGGGTCAATTTATGTGTTTGATGACTTGAAAGAAAATTTAGTTATTAGCTTGAGTCGTTACCCACTAGAAATTGATGGCAAAGTGTGTTAAAAAATATATGGTGTAATCTGTAAGTCCAAATATCGAATGTATCAGCCGAAAACCTATGAATGATCTCGTCGGCCCACAATCGACGGGGCGTTATAACTTAAGAGTAGTAGTCTATTAATAAGGACAAACTAAAATTAATTAAATATTCTGGTTTTGCAGCAAGCTTTTAAATGAATAGTTCGCACATAGTATTCCAACATAGTAGTTGTAGTGAAAGTTGGTGTCGATATAGACATATGACAAATTCACAGGGAAATGCCCTTTTGGGAATTGAAAATGTTCATGTGAGCTAGATATCATTAAACAAGTTGTAAAAATGAGAAGGTAACTGTTTCTACTCGCAGGTGCGTTTCATTCATAGTTATTTCGACAAATCTAGTAAAAAAACACTTAGAATAGGTCATGAGTATCTAGAATTTCTAGAAGTTTTTTTAAAGATAAGTCACGTAAATTTCTTTTGAACTTTTTTCAGCTTACGGTTCTAGTTATTGAAAACTATTACCTAGTAACTACTACTACTAGTTATATGTCGCAGCAGGGCACTACCCATTATTTACGTTTTGATGCAATAAGATGATGTTTTCCTCAAATCTCTATGTATGTTCTTTCTCTCTCTTATGACATCGATCTGTATTTTTTATATTCTTTTGTCGATATTTATTTCGATTCGTATATACCAATACAATCGCAACAGATCTTGGGTCAGTTTCAAGATTCCAACGGTGATTAACTACTCATGTTATCATTAAGCTTCCAGATGCTCTTATTTTTCCAAGTATTTTATTCTACATTTGTCATTAGGGAGGATTTAGGGCAAGCTAAACATGATTTGATTCATCACTTCTTTACTGATCCAGCTAAGCCTAATAATCACCAAACATCAATTATTTATACTGTAAAAGGTTTAAAAATGCAAGGAGTATTATGCTATTGACACCTACTACTAGTAAGTTGCATATGCAATTATGCACTCATCAAATGTAAATCCGAAAAAAAAAAATTATACAGGAAAAAGCGGGAAGATATAGAAGAACCATGTGGCTTTGTCCGTTTCTTTTATAATTTTTCAAGATTACGAAATACAACCACTTTATAATATTAAAAAAATTTCCAAAATTCTAATTTGGTCTTTTTTTTGTAGTCTTCTTTTCTTTTGATACAAATCTTGACCTTGCTTGCTTTTAGCTTAGCTATTAGATCAAGTACTTAAAAACACAAGGAACTAAAGAGATTCCAAAGTTCTAAAAGCGGGGGAAACCCTTTTTTATTTTACAAAAAACTTTTGAATTTCCACACACAAAGTTGACGTTCACATTGAATTTGATACTATTTTTGTATCATACATTGTTCCTATTATCATACTAATAATTCTTTTGGCTTCCATTCCACTATAAATTTACCGTATAAGATAACATGTTGAAATTTAACCACGATTCCACGAATTATTATGGGATAGAAAATATGTGGGAAGGTGGGGAAAATGGAAATGAGCTGAGTTGTCTGCCTATTGTTGGACAAAACAACAAAAGTCGATTTACCACCATTCGAGCAAGCAAACACATACAGTATCTCTTTCTCTCTCTACGTATGTGTTTTGTTTGGGTTTGGGCCCACCAACGGCGAATTTATATTATACGCGCGCCTGATAGGAGCAAAACGCACAAAAGTAATGGTGTGTATTTGTGTAATGTTGCTTTGCGTGCATGTTTTCTGCCAGCTGCAACACTTTATTTTTCTTCGTAGTTTCCCATTTTACCCTCACCACCATCAAATCAACACACATGAAAGGAAAGTAAAAATAAAAAGCAAGGAAAGGAGTAATTAATAAAATTTACCTCAAACTGCAAAAGCCAGTTGCGTGACCCCGCTCCGACTCCTCTATCAATATGATACGCCGGTAAGCTCCCATCCAAACAATCTATTCCAATTCCAAATCCATACAAACATACACAAACAAACAAACACATTTATTGATTTCATTTTGGAACATTTCACATTTGACAAAAAATATTTAAAAAAATTAATCGAGACGATGAACGGATTACTAACATGCGCCGATTAACGAAGCGTTCCGAACGATAGTCATATTCACCCGCTGAGAACAAATGCTCGCCGCGCACGCTAGCATCACCACTAAGCTCAATATCACCTTCGCATGATTCATATTCATATTCGTATTGGTTTCGATTCTTCTGTGCTTAATTTCCAATCTCTCTCTCTCTATATATGTATAGAAGTTTGTTTGTACAGTAGTATAGGGGGTGTATTTATAGAGAGAATAGAATGATAATTGGTATATATATATATATATATCTGCAAGTTTGGAAAGGAATGGATATTTAAATGAAGGAAAAGTATTATGAGAGTGGAATAATAATAATAATGTTATGAAATTTGATTGGAAAGGAGGAGAGGAAAGAAAGGAATAGAATTAGTACAGGTAGTTACTACTACTATTAATTAAGTATATATATATGATGATGAAAGAATGGAATGAAAGGACAAAATGAAAAACAGAGGAGGGAGAGGAAAGAGAGACAGAGTAAATGCATTAATAGAGATCAGTTCACCCAATTCTCCGTTTCAATTCATGGGCTTATCATCAATTTATATATATCTGGGCCCAATTCGGTACTCTTTTTTCTTCTGGTTGGAGGAAGGCAAATGAATCGAAATATCAATGATGATGGGAAGTCAGTTGGGTGGGGACCACCGGATCAGATAACTAAGTGACCCCGGCCTGAAACCCGCCGAATTATCCCTGCCGAACTAACACTATTAGTAAATTGATTGAAAGAAATGGGGTAAAATTAAAAAATGGTACTCCAGAGTGATACATGTCCATTTTATATACTCTAGAGTGGCTATGTCAATTTTAGGTATTCTATTGTAACACCCCGTTCAATTTTGATACTTTTTCAATTTTGTCGGGAAATTGTGAGTGTGTGTAATACATTCTCCGGTGAATTCGAAAAGTTCGGCCAAAATAAGAAAAATTGGGGATTGTATTACACACTCCCAATAAAAAAATAAAAAAGAGATATTTTTTTTTTAGAAATGAATCAAATTTGGCCTTAAAAAATAGAAAAAAGTATTTTTTTTAAAGGGGGAATTTATTTTTTACATAAAAGAATACTTCATGTAATTAGATGATGGAAATTTCCCATTTTTAAAACATAAAAATAATTTCATTTTTTTCTATTTTTTAAAGCCAAATTTTATTATTTTCTCAAAAAAAATTTTTTTTTAAAAAATGATTTTTTTTTACATAAAAGAATACTTCATGTAATAGTGATAGAAAATTTCTCCTTTTTAATTTTCTTTTAAAGCCAAATTTTATTCTTTTATTAAAAAAATCAAAAAAAAATTGTGAGAGTGTAATACACTTTTCAATTTTTCTTATTTTGGCCGGAAGTTTCGAATTCACCGGAGAGTGTATTACACACACTCACAATTTTCGGACAAAATTTAAAAAGTACCAAAATTGGACGGGATGTTACAATAGAGTACCTAAAATGACATAGCCACTCTAGAGTATATAAAATGAACATGTCTTACTCTGGAGTACCATTTTTGAATTTTACCCTATATGATCTAAATGGATCTCAAAAATCTCAGGTCTAAAATTGATGACTCATCTCAAATTATTTGATTCGAATATGATCCAGATGATGTTATCGGATCCATGAAAGAATCTTATAGAATTTGAATGGTTCACTCAACATGCATGTTGCAATTGATGAAATTATTATCAAGTCTAAGCTAATACTTCCTCCATTTTGTTAATAATAAGCTATTAAATTTCCTTTTTTGGCGTACCATTACAAAGTTTCTAAGTCTGAAAATGAAAAGTTTCTATTTCACCCAACAATTTTTTATTATTTCTCTCTCTTTTTTTATCACCACATTATCATTCTCTCTCATATATACTTTACACCAATTTACAACTTTACTACCATGCATAAACCAATTATTTATTAATTTTTCTTAATCTAAAATATTTTTAACACTTAGAAACTTTGTAAAAAAATGGAGGAAGTATTTTTAATAGAATATATAACCAGTGGCATCTCCGACATTTCAAGGTCCTGTTCCGTCCCGTAAGGTATGCCTCCAAACAATGGTATAACAAAATAATAATAATAATAATAATATATTCAATAATAATAATAATAATAATAATAATAATAATAGTAATAATAATAATAATAATAATAATAATAATAATAATAATAATAATAATAATAATAATAATAATAATAATTTAAGAAGGAAATCATGGGAGTTGAACCTAGGACCATATAAACAAAATAAATAAAAATGTCAAAGTAAACATAGTAGAATAAGAAGGAAATCATGGGAGTTGAACCTAGGACCATATAATCTCAAGAGACTTTAACCAACCGATCAGTGACCGCACAGGGTTTCAACCGCCACTGTATATAACTTTTCTAAACTAACATTAATTTGACAAGTATAAATCACAGTAATGTGACCAAGCGTTTTTCATATTATTAGAATTGGAGCGCCACATTTAACGTGGTGCCCATAAGTGTTAACAACATGGTTTGTTATCGAGCCAACACTACAATTCCATTAGAAAGTGTACAAAAATAATTTATGATGGTTACCAATACACTCTATTATTTACAAATTTTAGGCGTAAAAAATTTGTGCAAGTTGTAGGTATGTCCGTATGTGAACCATTTCACTTATCAACCCCTAAATGATCAAATCCATCAGAAGTTGATGATTTCCGTGGTTGCTGACTTAGATGGGAAGCACAAATGTGAGAATTGGATCTATCATTTTTGTAGCCAGGGATTACTCAAAGAAGCAGTAAACTACTCCTATGCTGGTCTGTAATTTTCTTGTACAAAAGTACTCTAATTTTTTCTGGGACGCCTTTTTTTCTTTTTCTTCTTTTCTCCCAGCTCCTTTGAGCAAAGAGAATTACGATGAAGCAGGGTTACACCTATTACATATCCAACCATAGTCCACTCTTAAATGATTGCCAATCATAACGTAAGACTATTGATGATGCTATATTCAGATGTTACTGTACGTATATTCGGCACGGACAGTTCTTTCTTAGAACATATGATGTATTACTCTCCCAACATCATATTAACTTGTTGTTCTGGCAGCTTCTCTATTTGGCCACTCCATCAGGAACCAGAGAGCCATTCCATTAATATATTCCTCTTGTTCATATAATAATAATAATATGCTTTTGAAATTTGGATGGTCTTTTCCAGGAAGCGAGCCGTTAAGCCGCATAGGAAAACAAAGCATGCTGTTAACACTTATGACATTCTAATTATTGTTGGTGAAATCTGCAGTGGATCAAAGACAACACATAAATTTGATGATACTAATAAGTACAAGTATCTTTCTACATTAGATATTGTGTTGGTGCTCAATCAAGTCTTTGGACTTGAGATGCGCATATACTCATACTGCATACTATATAAGTATATACTATATACTGTGGTGTTTGGAAATTCATGGCCGTGGAGTTGACAAGCATTGAGATAGCTATAGAGATTAGAGAGAACATTATACTATATGATTTGCTGAATGTGGGAGTTTGTTCCTTTGTTTGTGTCTAATCTGATTTAGTTCAATCTTAATGCCGTACATACTTCTGCAAACTAATTAAGTAGTATCTGTGTTTTCTTAGTATTTCAGTAATGTAGGACATTAAGGATCCAAACTTCTATATTGTAGATAGATTTTCTCCAAATGAGGAAAACACACCTGCAAACCTCGATCTTTCGCTCAACGGGATGTATCACAGCAAGGGATCATGAAAAAACGAAGTTGGCTCGCTGGATTCTCTAAGAAGCTTCTCAGTGTGACAATATGGCAGAAGTACTCTTGGCATTTAAGGGCAGGTCTTGTGCTATACATAGTAAGATATGCTTAGACTTGGAACACTTTATATGCTGAATGGGTTGAAGAGAGAACCAAATTCTGCTCCACATCATTCCGGTGCGTGATACTATTGCTATATAAATGGATATTAGGATATAGACTCTACTGCTCCAATGGAATCCCTGGCCAAACCAATATTATTTCCTGAATATTTGACAGTATTTTCAGTTTAGTACCTTCTGGGTACAGAGAGTGGATGATAGAAGGTAGTATGATCGATGCACGGAATTCAGTTTTTGGTGGCCTATCTGAGAAGCACTGTGGCTTGAATATATAACTTGGACTTAAGAAACAAAATAAATTTAATTGTTAAACTTGGTTGATTTGCACGGATCATATCTCTTGAACTCTGCCACCTAGCTAATATTCTCAATGTAAGGTATGTTGCAAAGAATCTGGACTGCAAATTACTTTTACCGCGGCTTGATATTTTGGCGTTGATTTGGGGGCTGCCCCTGAATGGGGCACTATATATATATTTTTTTTAATATCAAATTGTCCAAGCGTTTAAATTGTAACTTGAAAAATAAATAAAAATTATCAAAGACTTTATATTTTTCAAGATCTATAAAATAGCTATTGAATATATTTGGATGGGTCATATTTTATTTGGATCACTCCATCTCCACTTCTATTTCTCTATACTTAAAAAAATTTAAAATATATTTTATATCAATATTACAATTCATATTAACATTATTTATTTAAAAAAAATAAATTTTATTTTTTTAAATAAAAGATACAGTATTAAAAAATTGAGCAACGCCGCGGCATCATGACAATAGATGCAGACGATGACACACATGGAGGCAAAATGGCGTCGCAACTCGCAAGTCACTAATCCAAGTTCTCTCACGGAGGTACCACAGAAAAGGAAAGAACAATAGTACTACTAGCCTGCTACTGCTACAATCCTACTGCCAGAAGAAAAAATGCAATAAAATAAGGCAAAGTCTAAAACAAAAACGCTTTTGACGGGAAACCCGGTCTTTACGCATCATGGAATCTAACCCGCAATCTGAATACGTACGGGTCGACAACAACACAGGACGTTTATAAAATCAATTCTTATTGTTGGGGATTAATTGGAATGATTTTAACATAAAATCTCTAATAAAGTTACTTCAAACATTGTCTCCAATAGTTCGAGTCTTATTTATGAATTTTATGTGGGTCCCTATGCCCATATTTCTTCGTATGATTGGAATTTTTGTTGTAAATCTCATATTTGGGGCTTAAATAGAGTCTACTAATTAGTAGCCCATGCCAATGAACTACTAATTAGTAGGCACTTTATAGCCCCATTGGAGACAATTTGGGGGTTCTAAACCCAAATAATCTCAAGAAAGACTTCATAAGGAGTGCTCTATATATAAATCTGTAAATCTATTGAGTTTCATTAATTTATTTTTCCTGCCACACTAATCAACTAGTTAAATCTTAATAACTCCATCCCATAATAAAATTTCATTTTAAAATGATTAACTTTTTTAGTGTGTCTTTTGACCTCATACTAATTGCGAATCGTATAAAAAGGTAATTTATAAAATTATATTATTAGAATATAATAATTTCAGAGTTTAACTTCATAAAATCCCATCTATTTATTAGAAAATGGCATAATATTCTCTAAGCTATTAAATTTGCACAAAATCTCACGAGTTATTAAAAATTCATCACCACATACCCAAATTCATATACTCCAAGTTACCACTGTTAGTTAACATCTTTATCTAATAAATTAATGTGAAATTAAAGAATTGTATATGTTGTCTTCTACTGCTTGCTTATACTCTTTCATTTTTTTTTTTCCCGAAGGTTCTGACCCATTTCATTGACGTTTTTTTCCTAAATTATTTCGCCTATATTTGTGATGAGTAATGACAATATTTCCGACTAAGTTATCATCAAATGATGTTGAACTAAATTATTTTCTTATTTATGATGTTTGAATTACGTATTAAATATTATTACCCCCTCGGTTATATTTAAGTTTTCTAAGTATTATCTTCTCTCTCTATAGTTTAATCACAAATTGTTCTAAATGACAGAATCAAAAGATATTATTAAATTATATTTATAAGAAGACAAGTATAATTTTTTTTAATATAACCTTATTATATATTAATTCTTGTCTTCAAAAAAAGATTCCCCAAAAAATAATAGGCGTGAGCGTAAGACAAATAAGAAAAAATAATAAGACTGCGGAAAATAGCTTTTTTAATAACTGTGGAGGCAGCGGTGGTGGTGACTGTGTTTAGGGTGGTGGTGGTGGTGACTGACGTGGGGTTTATGGTGGTGGTGGTGTCTGCCGTGTTGGTTGTGGTGGTGGTGATGTTTGTGGTGATAACCTGGTGGTGGTGACGGTGGCGATGGTGGTGGTGGTAATGTTTGTGGTGGTGATCGAGGTGGTGTTTCTGGTGGTAGTGGTGATTATGGAGGTAGTGGAGGTGGTGGTGATTTGGAGGCAGCGGTGGTGGAGGTGGAAGCGATGGTGGTGGTCGTGGTAATGTTTGCGGTGGCGATTGAGGTGGTGATTCTAGTGGTGGTGGTTACTATGGAGGCAGCAACGGTGGCGGCTTTGGAGGTGACTATGGTGGTGGTGGTGACTACGGAAGCAATCGTTGGTGGTGATTATGGTTTAGAAGTAGTTTTGCGGGAGGTGGCAACAATGGAGGTTGAGGTTTACTGGCACGATTTGGAAGTTAGAGTGTGTTTGACAAGCTGGACGTGTTAGAAGTAGTTTTGGAGGATAAGTGGATTAAGAGAGTGAGGAGTTGTTGATAGAGGACCGTGAGTTGTTGTCTTTTGTGGTATGATGTACATGGTATATCTTGATTTGTGGCAAGTAACTTGCCTAAGTGGAGGTGACTCAAGAAGGTGGAGGTTCAAGCTTTTGGAGGTTTTGAATGTTGTTGGAGCGAGGTTATGAGATTTTTAACATTGTTGAAGGTTATATGGAGGTGTGAAGAAAATTAACGACGAGGTTGAGGCGTTGTTCTACTAAACGAGAAGGTGACGGTGTGGCATTGGCCGAGTGATCGTTTGAGATTTTGGTATGACTTTGGCCGAGTGGTTGAGGTGTTTCTACAAAACGAGGTGTTGGTAAGGCATTGGCCGAGTGACCGTTTGAGGTTTTGGTATGGCTTTGGCCGAGTTGTTGAAGTGTTTCTACAAAACGAGAAGGTGTTGGTTTGGCATTAAAGGAGGTGTTGGTATGTCATTGGCCGAGGGGCTGAGGTGTTCTACAGAACGAGAAGGTGGGCCGAGTGACCATTTTGAGGTTTGGTTTGCTTGTTTGGTTTGGATTATAATCAAAGGTTTTGGTTAGGTTGTGCTTTGGGTTTGAGATTTTTAGTAGGGTTTGGGTTGAGTTTGGATTCTGATAACCGGTGTTGTATCACAGTTAAGCTGAGTAAAGGTGTTGGTCTCGCTTATTTTGTATTTGTTTTTTTAATTAATAAAATATTTTAGCCCTTTCAAAAAAATAAAAATAACTGTAAAAAAATCCGTTAATTCTATTGATTCTGAATTTTTATCATCAAATCTTCATCAAAAGTTTTGTTTCCTTTTTGTTTCCGGAAACAAAACTTTTGATGAAGCCCAAACTCAAAAGAGGCGTGTGTGTTACACCTTCTGTTAGTAGGTTAGTGGGATTTTATGCTAACTTTTTCAATTAAGTAGGGAATTTTGTGCAAAATTGATAACTCAATAAATTTTGTGTCGCATTTTGATAATTTGAGTGGATTTTATGCATTTTCCTCGATAATTTTTATATAACCGATTCCTATATTAATTCCGCATCGTGTTCGGTGAAGCTGTGGGTCCAATTTGCACTGACTCTCCTTACGTTAAACCAATCAGAATGCATCATCTGAGGAAACTATTAGGCTATTCAATACGTTATACAATGAGGATAATATGCCGATAATATTCCAACTTCCAACAATCCAACAATCCAACTACACAGAAGGGGACAATTAATCGAAGGGTACTACTGGGTACACACAGAGAGTGAGAGAGAGGGGGAGAAAAGAAATAAAAAGAATTAAAATGGATGAAGTGATGAATTATGTATTGGAGAAAGTCAAGGAACCCTTGACTGCACCAGAAAGCCTTGGTGGCGAGAAGTTAACATGGCTCCATATGGCTCTGCCGTTCGCCGCCGTCGTGGTGGTGCTGCTTTGCTTGTGTCGGTGCTGTTGCAGAGGCGGAGGAAGGAGTACAAGGAGGCCAAAAAGAAGAATCTCTCGAGGTGGTTTTAATTAGGAATAAACCCACTCAGATCCAAAAGGTTTTGTTTTCGTAATCTTCCTAGTTAATTAATATGATGATTCATGATGATCGATTCAACAACTTAATTTGCTCAATCTATGGTTATACCAAGTAGCTACCTAGCTGTAGTCGCTTTTGCTGTCTGTTCATGTTTTCGTTTCTAGTCTAAGCTATCCGTTCATCTTTAATGTATGGTTATATAGTATTTTAGCGAGATTAGTATTAAAAAAATAGAATTAACATATTTTTGTAAGAGTTTTAGTGAACATGTTTTATATGTATGAGTTGTTCTTGTGTGCCTTATATATCTAATTGACTCAAACTTCAAACATTAAAAGATAGGAAAAAATGGATCAAACCCCCCGAAATATTGCTCTTTTGAAACTATGCCCCCCAAACTAATAAGTCCCCCAAACTAATAAGTTTGGTGATTCACCTCCTCAACTATCATGATTTTGATAGTTGAGGAGGTGCCCCCCGAGTTAATAAATTTAATGATAAACTCTTAATAAATCAACCAAATATGTTAATTTTTATATGTTGTGATATAAAATTCACTTTTGTCGATTATCATGATGTTTAAGTGTCGTTCAAACTTTATTTTATAGTTTTAAAATAATTTATAATTAGTCCATCATCCATTACTTTTATTAAATTTTTTTTATTAAATGTTTTGAAAACATTTTGACAACAAATTGCTTTTAATTTATAATGTAAACAAATATATAAAATGTTGTGAAACTATACTTAAAGTACTTCGATGATACATATAATATTATTTATATATTTTTCAATGTAGTTTAAAGTAATTTGTGGAAAAAATAAATTGAAAAGTCCAACTATAAAGTAATTACGGATGAACTATATTTTTTAATTTTTTATATATCATGTGAAATATAACTTCGTTGTCATGGAACATGAATAAATATTTTTTGTTAAATATATAAAATTTAAACACATATAAATGTTATTTTATCTATTTATTTAACCAAAAAAGTCACTTCGGGAGGCATTGTCTCAAAAGTATAATAGTTGAGGAGGTTAATCACCAAACTTATTAGTTTGGGGGGCATAATCTCAAACGATTAATAGTTTGGGGGTTTTATCAATTTTTTCCTAAAAGATAATAAACTCAACTTGCTAAAACTTAAAAACAGAAGAAATTAATTATGGTCTAACTAGTAGTAGACTCTCACAGACTATGATCTAAGTAGTAGACTCCGTCTTTTGGTTCTGTGTTAGGTACTACCAATAATATTATGAGACAAAATTTTCGGAACAAATACCCATCACAAAATGTTGTATATATTCAATACCTTCTAATTCTATGTACGCTAACACATTTCTAAACTCCATTTCTAATTAGAACCTTTACAAAAGAAATTAAACGGAAGCGGAGGTGTGCAATAGCTACCGGATGCGATTCGTGAGGCAACAAAGGCATTCGCTGCTTCCGTATAATGCGAACCATCCCAACTCACGTATCACGACCCTACTGGACACAGAGGGTACTCGTCACGCCCCCCACAGGCAGCAGTAACATTCCCACAACAGGCCGTTAATGGGTTCTCAAAACCATAAAAGCTAGCGTTCCCAATGAGATCATACTTGATGGCATACATATCCACATACACAATCGTTGTATCATTCAGTCTTTCTTGCAGCTTTTTAATATGTGAATGTAACCTCCTGTTGAACTCCTGTGCCAACTCGTTGGAAGACTCGATGCACCCATATCGATCCAAGATGTTGGTATTGGTTTTCCTCGTTTCTAGCTCGTAGGGTAGGCACCCCAAGGGTCCCGTGTTATGAATCCAGAATCTTGTCGCACCATATCTATATAGTGTCTACGAAACAGTTTCAACCATTAGCTAGCTCATTGTTTCAAACGTTTAAGGTGATTAAAGATGCATGGACTATTATATATTCACCTTAATTGCCCATCTAATTGGCCTCATAAAACCATGCATCTGACTAATCACATCATCGGAAGAAGAAGCATTGGCAAGTGCGATACCCAAGTCATTCATTCCAATGTCGATTATGTACAGTGCGTTCTTGAAACCTTCTGCACTGACCATATCCTTATGGCCTACACAATATCCGCCTGTTAAACCAAATTAAAACAGCACAAATACAGATGTTCACCATCTGATCGTAAATGTAGTTACCTTCTGCCAGGAGTTCCAGAGACCGGTTGTGAAAGTGTTGAAATTGGTAAACTTGGCTGCGCAAGGAAAACGCTCGACTTGCAGCAGAAGCAGCCCCACTTACCGCAAAGTTGGCTCCATTGGTGAAATTGGAGGCCAAAGAATTGAGGTACGCATGTAAATATCTTGCTGTGACATTCTCACCTTGTATTGATTAAGCAAATGCAAACGAACCGTGTTGTTAGAATGACTTAAATTGGAGGCCAAAGAATTCGTCTAGAGTCTTTATTGTTTAGTTGTTTGTTATCGAGTGTTTATACTAGTTTATATTCTAGATCACTCTAATAGCGTATTGAGAATAGAATAGGTAGATGGCGGCTCTGCATCATCGTTAGGTGACTAGTATTGTTTTCAGATAAGATAGAATATGGAGTATACAATGGTACGAAACGTAGATCTACATGAAGGTAAGTTGTGGAAATTGTATAGTCGACCCCTTTCGATTCTTTCGAAATTCTAGGAATGACTCAACTACAGAGATTCCTGTCATCAGGTTTTTCCTAATAGAAATATGAACTCTTCCGGAAACAAGTAACGCCCATGTCAAACCAAGACCAATCAATATCCGAACAGAAGTTTACGGATTCGAACTTCTCTTAGAGAAGAAGCTTGAAGTAGCAGAAGTAAGGAAGGGATGGATAACGAAAGCTAATCGACGAAAGAAAAGAGACTACGAAATCCAGGATTCTGAGTTAAGGACGAGTGAGGGAAGACAAATCCCTTAACGAAATATATTCTTCTTAGTGGTTTTTCTACCTTGACTGGGCACCAAGCAAGCTAACCAAAGCGGCTTGAAAATTTGCAAACACAGGTTATTATTTACTTTCAGCTGTGCTTTATATTCTGATATATATTACTTGTGTTTGTCGAGCTAATCTGCAGGTCGAGGTTGTCAGATTACTGCAGAGTTATCGAAGGAGTTGAACAACCCATACGATAACTCCTACTTACTGGCGCGCATTGTTCCTATTAACAAGTTGTTATCGATCCTACATTCTGTCACTAGCATCAAATGGACGATGACAATAAATCCCAGTACCTTGTACAATCTGCGCAAGGCATTTATTTAATCAAGTTTCATGTATTGCGAAGGGGCTTATACATATCAGTCTGTTGGTGATAAAAAGAAATGATTTGCCATTCATCTTACTTGATTAAGCCTTCATTTTAATATAGTCAAGCTGAAGATGAGTTCAGGTTCAATTATCCAACTGATGTATGGATGACTTACACTTTGCTGCAGAGTGAATGTCTTCGGTTGACATAACGATATTGGCCTGAACGGACCTAATAGATATTTCAAAATGATAGAGCACTCATCTTGGTTTAGACTTTAGATATACTGGGCTAATTAATTAATTAGAGTATGTTAACGAATTAGGTATCAGCTGATGGAAAACTTAATTGGACAGGAAACTTGCACTGTGAAGTTCATCATATATATTCATTGAAAATCATGAATGTACATATATACTTTTTTTTCCTGATAAAGAAACAAGAGATATGTTGCTGAAGCTAAACTAAAATTATCTCTGTCTAACTAATACTAAATCTAGAGAGTATGCATCATCTTTCTGCGAAGCGAGAGGTGAGATCAATGAATAAATCTTTACTGCAGGGGATTGTTAGGCCACCCATTGGATGGTGGAAACCGCATTCCTCTTCAGCTTGACATAGCAACTCTTGAAATAAGTGATGGTTCAAGTACGATACAGGAATAACAAACCGCTTCTTGTCAACCTCTCCAACATAAACAGCTAAATGCCCCTTGGGAACATCAGTTACAGATATAGATGATGATTTTTTACCTCCTGACAAAGAACGTCTGAGGATACTGGGAATGGTCATTTTTGTAGTAAATTAAATCAATGTTGTGGAAGCAAAAGATGATGAATTAGAAATATATATGGTGAGATTTTTTATAGTTCTGAAAGCTGAGATGTGTGAGTTGTAATGGAATGTTGATGGTTCTACAATCCTAGAGATTCCTGTATTATATATAGGTGCCTGTTGTGATTAGTGAACATAGAGAAAAGGCTTCTGGTGGAAAACAAAGTTAGGTTCAATAAGCAACTTTATTTGCGGTGGTTAGTAAAACTTGACAAGGATAAGCACAAGGGATAACATGCATATATTTGTCATTAATTAATGTATGCAAACATAAGTATTGAGAAGTGAACCACAACTTATTAGCTAATGTCCATGTTAGGCATAATGTCAATGTCAAAGACTAGTCCAGCTGCCACAAGCATTATGTTTTGTGATGGCCAGTGAAATCAAGAAATACAAGCACAAGGACTAACATGCACTTGTCTCTGAAATATGACTAAGATTTTCAGGAACTAAGACTACATCATCTTTCTTCAGATAGGCCTTGGTATTTTCATTAGCCAATTTCCATAGTTAATCTTGGCCCCATCAGCTCAGCATATATTACTTTCCGAACAAGATCTTCACATAAGTGCAACACAGCAGGAAAGAAAGCAATGACCTGGATGCAAATGCGCAAATAATAGTTTTGAAAATTATAACAGCATCCAGAAAAAATGAAGATGTTTCTAGTGTGTTGGCAACTGAGAAGATAAGTATAGAAGCAGCAAGTAAATGATCGGAAGCATCCAGAAACAGAGTATCAATTCAAGAATGGCAACAAATATGGTAGTATAAATCTGTGTAATGTACTTAAAGAACTGTGGTTGATTTAAGAGTGAATGAAGAAGTAAAAGCAAGAGTGATAATCAGCATATAAAGAAAAAGTGAAGAGTTAGACAGGCAGCAGTTTGCAAAAAATAAGGAGTGAACAAAGGAAAAGAGTGAATAAAACCAGTGTGTTATGAGCAGAAGCTTATCAAAGAGTGCAACCAAGTGATTAAGAGCAGCAGCTCTAGTAGTCTTTGTACCAAAATTATTGTAATACTCTCTTGTATAACAAAAGTTCTATTTTCTTTGTGCCAAAATAATCGATCCTGGTACCTTAAGACGTGAAATGTCCAACACATTTACGAATACTTAATAATTAAACAGTGCAATTGATGCAATATTTCTGTCTGTATTTTCAACCTCTGCTGCATCAATCCATGGATTATAGAAATACAGAAGCGCCTGAATAATAATCGTCCAGAATAAAATCGATCGATAAACATGCTATTTTATTAGTATATAATTACTCAATATTATTAAACTTAAGAATGAGTCACTTGTGTGCAGAATTTCAAAAAAATCCATATGATACAATTTGTCATGAAAATGTATGTAGTAGTAAGCAAACCAAATTAACAAAATATTATGGAAATTAATTAAATGTTCTTGAATTTGAGTGTGGCTCAATGTGTTCAAACTCTTCTTATTTCACATTGTAACATTTTTCAGAGAATACATAGTTTCCTGATAATGGAACAGGAGATATGTTGATGAATCACTAAAACTAAATAAAAAAGTTCCAGGCCTACCTAAATAATACAAAATCTAGCTAGAATATATGTATCATCTTTTTTCAAAGCGAGAGGTTAGATCAATGAATAAATCATCACTGCAGGGGAATGTTAGGCCACCCATTGGATGATTGAATCCATATTCTTCTTCAGCTTGACACAGCAAATCTTGAAATAAATGATGGTTCAAGTACGATATGGGAATAACAAATCGCTTCTTTTCACCCTCTCCAACATAAACAGCTAAATGGCCCTTTGGAACATCATTTCCAGTTGAAGATGATTTTTTACCACCAGATAAAGAACGTCTGAGTATACTGTGAATAGCCATTTCTGTACTAAATTAAAGATGATTAAAAATATGGTGAATTTTTTGAAACTTTTGAAAGCTGAGATGTATGAGTTGTAAACTTGTAATGGGAAATTGTTGATGGTTTTACAATTCTAGAAATATGATGTATATATAGGTGTGTGGTGAGGTTGGTTGGTGTGATCTGTGAACACAGTGAAGACTTACGGTGGAAATCGAAGTTGGGTTCTATAAGCAACTTGATTTGTGGTCCAGAAAATAAACCACAAGTACTCATTATCCATGTTAGCTAGGACAATGAGAGAAACTAAAGTCCACTTGGCTTAAGCAAATTGTTTTGAGGTGGATAGTGAAAGTTAAGAAACACAAGCACAAGGACTAACATGCACTTGTCTTTGATATTATATGATTAATTAAGACTTGTACCTGAAAGCTGTTTGATTAGGTACATAGTCGAATTGTGGCGAAGACTCGTTGAATGACAGAATATGATCATCAATCAAACAGTGCATGACATGTAAAGTGAATATTTATGTCTTACTAACATATTGTACATCCAATACAAACATACATACATGAAAGAATGTAAGATCGATATAACTTGATTTAGATACAAACAAACACATGTTATAGCAATTCACATATTACTCCTTGTATAAGTCTTCTTTCTTTTCCTTTTAAATCTTTCACTGTAATGACAAATTCTTGAAGTGAATAATTCCAGCACAAGACAAACAACTACAGTGGCGGAACTAGTTATTGTGTCAGCTAGAAAAGGTAAAAAAAGTAAAACGGCAAAGTGTTCTATGTTTACAGAATACTATGGGTTGAGCAACACATAGCTAGGTCAACAACTACGTCAACATCCTCAAAATAGCTACACCTACAGTATAATATATACATCGTAGCATTTCGTAGAATCTGCTACTGGCAATAGTACAACATATAGCTACATAATCAACCAAAAGAGCCAACATACGCCAAACAATGCAATCCTTTATCCTTGTTGAGAAGTTAACTAATAGTCTAACACTAACAGAACAATTGTCATCAAAAACCTTTTAGAAAATGTGCTAAGCATTTATTTAGACAGGGATCATGTATTGCAAAAAGGGACATATGTGTGATGAAAATAAAATGTTTACTTAGTCAATATGATGAACAAGTGTTTCACCTTCAATCACGATGGACTTAATTATACTCTACTGCAGAGAAGGTGTCTTCGTTGACAGAACCATTACCCTAAACAAAGCTGAGATACATCATACAACTATAAATGATAATATGCAGCATACTAATTTATAAAACAATAGATTAGAATTTGTTATGGAATTACCGAATTAGATAGCTAGCAGCCGGACAACTCAATGGTACCCAAAAAAAAAAAAAAAAAAAAATGTTGATCTCTTCTATCTATCATAACTTAATTCTTACATTCCTTACCAAGCTAGACATCTAACCGACCATGTCATATCATTGAAAATAGTACAACGGTAATGAGCTTAAAACAGTTGTTGGACTTTAGAACAATGACTAATTAATAAACTGGTAATCAAAATGTTTCCAAGGAACATTATTTCTAGAGATTTTAAAGAGCAGCTAGAAAAACCCTGAAGGAAAAATAGCTTCTTGGCTTTAGAAATGTTTCATCTCGATCTCGTTAATCATTCATCCCGGATAAAACTAAAGGAACCATATCAGTTTTTGTGCTATTAAGTAAATGTACTTACATTTCAAATTGTGACACTTGTGTGACCAATTTCAGGAAATTCCATACCTTAATATTTGTCAGGGGAATGCAGACATTGGAATGAAAAATGAACAAGATTCAATCTAATGATTCGTGTAGAATATATGCATGATGGCAATTAGGTGGCCTGGAATTTAAGTGTTACTCGATGTGTATCAACTCTTTTTAATTCCATTTCGCACTGTAACATTTTTGTGAGGATTACATACCATTCTCCTAAAACATAAGCTATAAAAAAATTTCTAATGTGTACAAAATCTAACTAGTACGTATCATCTTTCAGCAAAGCAAGAGGTCAGATCGACGAATAGATCTTCACTGCAGGGGATTGTTAGCCCACCCATTGGATGATTGAACCCGTATTCTTCTTCTGCTTGACATAGCAAATCTTGAAATAAATGATGGTTCAAGTACGATACCGGAATAATAAACCTCTTCTTTTCACCCTCTCCGACATAAACAGCTAAATGCCCCTTGGGGACATCAGTTCCACTTGAAGATGATTTTTTACTGCCAGATAAGGAACGTCTAAGGATATTGTGAATGGCCATTTTTGTACTAAATTAATATTGTTGAAGTGAAAGATGGGAGGATATTTTTGAAAGTTTTGAAATTGAGATGTGTGAGTTGTATTGGGAAATGTTTATGGTTCTACAATCCTAGAGATATGTTGTATATATACTTGTGTGGTGTGATATATGTGAACACAGAAAAGAGTTATGGTGGAAATCAAACTTAGGTTCAATAAGATACTTGAATTGTTGTGGCTAGTGAAACTTGGGAAGGATAAGCACAAGGAATCACATGCATCTGTCTTTAAACCAATACAAACATCATTCATGGTAATCTTGTCCCACAAATTATTCATGGTTGTTTCGTTGAGGAACAAAATATTAACAAGTGAGCCACAACTTAATATCCATGTCATTAGGTATAATATTGAGAAGATAAGCTTAAAGTCCAGTGGCCATAAGGAACTCTGACCTGTGAAAATCAAGAAACACAAGCACATGCAAGGACTCACATATAGTTGTCTTTGAAATATGACTAACTTTCAGGCAACAAAGTCTTATGTTGGAAAGCTGTTTGATTAGGTACAGAGTTTAATTTGTGGCTAAGATGTGTTAGATAGACAAGATATTATCAGGCAAACACATGTACATATATTTTTGAAGACATGACACCACAACATTTGGTATAATCAATCTATTACTATCCGCCTTAGAAAGAGTTGTGAGTCTCCTATATATGAAATCAAGGGCATATATAGGTACATAATCCACCAAAACCACCATCCTTTGTTCGTAGTATTTATAAGGGGAGGGGGGGGGGGGAACATGAAAAGGTCGATGACAGTACCTTGTACAATTCATGCAAAGGATTTATTTTTAATCGGTGTATTTCAAAGGATCATATAGCAGTAGAAGTTTATGTTAGTGATGAAAAGAAAAGATTGTATCATTCCAATATCTTACCTGAATTAGACTTCATTTCAACATTTAATTATAAGTCAACCTGAAGTAGAGTTCCGGTTCAATCATCCATAGTCCAACTAAACTGTACACTCACTCTCCCCTGCAGAGAGGAATACTTAACCATACATAAGCGTGAAAATGTTCAGAATAGTTTAGAAAATACTGTTGAGGATTCTTCCAAAGACTAATTAGTTGTAAACTGGGACCAAGAAACACATAAATAGTTTATTTACCTATAATAAAACAATTTAACAGAGTACAGAATAGTTTAAATAGTACTATTCCTGTACAGAATCTCGACCTATTAGGAATAGGGACATCAGATATCCGGTCTATACTTCCCACATATTCGTAACTCAGAAAATAGTCGCAATCTCGAACGACGAGCACTTATTAACTGTGTAACAGTGTTTGCAAGAAATAATATTTCTGGCAGTAATTTCGACCTCTGCTGCATCCAAAAGAATTGTTGGATTGCAGAAATCGAGAAGCCAGAAGGAGAAATATTTCATTTCAAATCTATCTAGGCATTAAGTTTCTGAAATGAAACAATGGAACATGCAAATTTTATGAACCATATCAATTCTTTTGGTACAAAATAACTCAATGTTCTTAAATTTAAGAATGGGTCACTTATGTGTGCAGAATTTCAAAATATTCCATATGCTAAAAACTTTCATGGGAATCTTCATATGCAAAAAATTAAAAGAAAAACAATTTAACAAGATTAAATGTGGTAATATCTAACCTTTTATGCACAATAAATGACGCAAATTAAATACTCTCGAATTCAAGGGTGGCTCAATGTGTTCTAATTAACTTCTTGTATTTCTCATTACCCATTGTAATATATGTATACATTCTCCTGATAAAGAAACCGAAGATATATATGTTGATCAACACAAATATAATTCTCTATATCTAACTGATAACAAAATCTAGCTAGAAAACTATCATCTTTCTGCAAATCGAGAGGTGAGATCAATGAATAGATCTTCACTGCAAGGGATTGTTAGGCCACCCATGGGATGATCGAAACCATATTCTTCTTCTGCTTGACATAACAAATCTTGAAATAAATGGTGGTTCAAGTATGATACTGGAATAACAAACCGCTTCTTGTCTCCCTCTCCAACATAAACAGCTAAATGCCCCTTAGGAACATCAGTTACACTTGAAGATGACTTTTTACCGCCTGATAAAGAACGTCTGAGGATATTGTGAATGACCACCATTTTGATAGTAAATTAATGTTGTGGAAGAAAAAGGTGAATTTTATGAAAGTTCTGAAAGCTGGGAATATGATGTATTGAGAAATGTTGATGGTTCTACAATCTCCTAGAGACCGTGGTATATATAGGGGTTTCTGCAGGAATTTGTGAACATAGAAAAAGGACTTCTGGTGGAAATCAAAGTTAGTTGCAACAAGCAACTTGATTTGTGGCTGTTAGACTTGACAAGGAAAATACACAAGAAGTCACATGTACGTATTTGTTTTTAAACGTACAACATTAATGGCAATCTGCTCTTATGGTCTAATGATCCAGGAACAAGATTGTAACTCCAGTCAAACTTAAGTGCAGTAACTCCAGTTGGCAAAAACAACTTGTTTTTGTGGTGGATAGTGAAAGTTAAGAAGCACAAGCACAAGGACTAACATGCACTTGTCTTTGAATATGACTAATTAAGACTTGTACTTGAAAGCTGTTTGATTAGGTAGAGAGTCGAATTTGTGGCGAAGAAGAATCATTGAATGACAGGATATGATCATCAATCCATGCACTGTAATATGAATAGTGGCACATCCAACACAAACATATGTACCAGTTCGTACGAATTTCACCAAACAACACCGATCAAACTGGCCTAACAACACATCGAAAAACTCAACCCGCCGCAAACAGAAAGATCAAATAACAGAAATCAAAATGAACCCCAGAATTAGATAATCAACCTAAGCAACCAACACACTCCAGGCAATTACTCTGCTCTTTTTTTTTTTTTCAAGAATTTGAAGAAACATAATATACTAGATCTGCTCTTATTGAGATGTAAACACACAGCAAGAGGATTACGGCCATCCAAAGAACTTTTGGAATTCATACTAAGCGTTTATTTAGACAGGGTTCTTATATTGCAGATTTGCAGTATATGTTGGTGATGAAAAGAAAAGATTTATCATATTTCAATATCTAACCTATTTGAGCTAGCTGCCAACATTTACGAACTCTATCTGATAATGAGTTCACCTTAATCATCCTACCGGTGGACTTATACTCCACTGCACAGAAGACATCTTTGTTGACATAAGTCACAGAACCATTCCCCTGAACAAATGCAGCATATTTTAGAAAAAATTAGCAGGAAAACGTATGGAATTAGATAGCACATAGAACACTCCATGGTACAAGAACAAAAAGAAAGGAATTTTGAGAACATAATTTCTTCTGTATCAAGGTTTCAGATACATCAAACTTAGTTCTTTCTTCCATCCTTTACTAAGCTGGACATTTAACAGACAATTTCATGTAGTGAATACCAGTACGACGTTAATAAACTCAAAACAATTTCTGAACAGTACAACTAATAATAATTAGAAGTTGTTAATCAAAACGTACGTGTGCAAGAGTACTATTTCTGGGTAAAATTTCAAACTCTGCAGCATCCAAGAGATTTTGAACAGAGCAAAAACCCTGAAGGAAAAATAGCTTCTTAGCTAGCTTTAGGAATGTTTCATGATCTCGATTTTCAGGAAATTCCATAAGTTAATATTTGTCAGGGGAATGCGGACATTGGAATGAAAACGGAAGTAAAAAGATTAAATCTAATGTTTAATTTGTGTAGAATATATGATGGCAATTAAGTGGCCTGGAATTGAAGTATTACTCAATGTGTTTCAACTCTTCTTTCATTTCGTACTGTAACATGTTTGAGAGGATTACACATATACCATTCTCCTAAAACATAAGCTATACAAAAAATTTTAATTGTATAAAATCTAACTAGTATGTATCATCTTCCAGCGAAGCTAGAGGTCAGATCGATGAATAGATCTTCACTGCAGGGGATTGTTAGGCCACCCATAGGATGATCAAACCCGTATTATTCTTCAGCTCGACATAAAAAATCTTGAAATAAATGGTGGTTCAAGTATGATACAGGAATAACAAAGCGCTTCTTTTCACCCTCTCCAACATAGACAGCTAAATACCCCTTGGGAACATCAGTTCTACTTGAAGATAACTTTTTACCGCCTGATAAAGAACGTCTGAGGATACTGTGAATGGCCATATTATATTTGTAGTATACAAATTAAATCTGTTGAAGCAAAAGAAGAATTCGAAAGATGAGGGAATTGTGAAACTTGTGAACACAGGGAAATATGATGAGTTGTATTGAGAAATGTTGATGGTTCTATAATCCTAGAGACCAGTCGTATATATAGGGGTTGTGTTGGAGAATTAATATAAATTATTAGATTCCGTTCCTCTCCAACAGCTTAAGCTTTTGGGAGAGTTGGAATTCTATCATGGTATCAGAGCTATCAGGCTCACGCCCACTCGATTGGCCTCCCCAAAGAAGTTGAAATCGGCCACGAGTGCGGGGGATTGTTGGAGAATTAATATAAATGACTAGATTCCGTTCCTCCCCAACAGCTTAAGCTTTTGGGAGAGTTGCAATTCTATCAGGTTGTAGGCATTTTTTAGCATTGAAATGACTTCTGCTGGAAATCAAAGTTATTTTCAATACGCAACTTGATTTGTGGTGCCTAGTACTGAAACTTGAGAAGGATAAGCACAAGGAATCACATGCACTTGTCTTGAAATGAATACAAACATCACTCAACAGCCTGATAACCGATCCATCTGGTTGTTTGGTGGAGGAGCAAGATTTTGACTGGGTCCAAACAACTTATTATCCATGTTAAAAAGGTATAACTAACTTGTTTTTAGGTGGACTGGTGGCTAGTACTGAAATTAAGTGAAGAACACAATCACAAGGACTATGATGAGAACTTAGGCATTCCAAGTCTTCATCAGACTAACATGCACTTGTCTTTGAAATATGACTAATATATGTTCTGGGACTAATTAAGTACAGCATTCATCACATACATATCAGTAACAAGACTTTGTGTTGTAAAGCTGTTTGGTGAGGTACAGAGTTTAATTTGTGGCCAACACGAGTGAGGTGGACATGATATTAACAGGAAAATGGAATTGATAGTTTGTTCTGTCAGACTAACCAATGGTACGTATAATACAAACATATGTATTTCACAAGGTATCGCAGAATTTGGTGTAATCTATTGCAGTATTGCTAGCCATAAATCCAAGGACATAATCCACCAAATTCACTATCCTTAAAAGGACGATGACCACCTAAGCACTTTTTTGTACAATCCGTGCTAAGCATTTATTTAATCTGGCTTCGTGCATTTTGAAGGGGCATATAGCGGTATCTGTGGATGATGAAAAGTAAAGATTTATCATTCTTCACCTGAACGAGTCATTGTTTCAACATTTACTAAGTTAAGCTGAAGAGGAGTTCAGGTTCAATCATCGTACTAGCTGGTTTACACTCCCCTGCAGGGGGGGGGGGGGGGGGAGAATGCCTTCGTTGATCACGTAATCACTGCCTGAACAGAAGCTGAGATATAGCTCTCTAACTTTCTAAATGATCTAATATGGCATAGTTTATTCAAATATGTGAGATTTCATTATCGTATCAGTAACACGGTTGATGTTGGAAGCTGTTTGATAAGGTAGGTAGTACAGAGTTGAATTGGGAAAGAGGCGTTTGTTGGAAACGATATATTATCAAGAAAATGTGATGGATGTTTTTGTCTTACTAACTAACTGTACATCCAATAAATGAACATATGTACCTATATTTCACAAGATATGACATTGTAACATTCTGTACAATCTACTACTATCCACGATAGAAAATGTTCTGATAATAAGTCCCCTATATATACTGATATTATATACTACTTCTAGGACATAGGTAAGTAATCCACCAAAACAGCCAACAAAGCTCCCAATGGTTACTCAACTAGCTTTCTTTCAGAATTTCAATCATACAATCCTATGTCCTTATTGAGAAGTAAATTAATTACAAACATCAATACGATGATCGCCATCTAGATACCACATACAATCTGTACCGTTTATAAGTAGACAGGATTCGTGTATAGCAAAGTATCATATTGCAAGAGATATTATTTCTGGGTGAGTTTTCAAACTCTGCCTCATACAAGCGGAGATCATGAAAAGCAACAACACTCTTGAAGGCAAAACAGCTTTTTGGTTTAGGAATGTTTCATCTGGTTAATAATGCCAATTAAAAATAGACAAACATGCAACTTTTACAGATCATATTTAGTGGTATACAATAACTCAATGCACTCGCATTTCAGAGTGGGTGACTTATGTGCCCAATTTCAGGAAAGAAAAAAGAAGTACTGTAATTAACAAAATGCAATCAAATCTCTTATATGTGCAATATATGGTGACAATTAACTTCTTTTCAGTTTGAGTATGGCTCAATGAATTCATACTAAAACACTTATGAGAGGGTTACATATTTTTCTCCAAATAGTGAGACAGTGAAGCTATACAAAATTTTGTAGGTCTAACTTATACAAAATCTAACTAGTATGTATCATCTACCAGCGAAGCTAGAGGTGAGATCAATGAATAAATCTTCACTACAGGGGATTGTTAGGCCACCCATAGGATGATCAAACCCGTATTCTTCTTCAGCTTGACATAACAAATCTTGAAACAAATGGTGGTTCAAGTATGATACAGGAATAACAAAGCGCTTCTTTTCACCCTCTCCAACATAGACAGCTAAATGCCCCTTGGGAACATCAGTTCTACTTGATGATAACCTTTTACCGCCTGATAAAGAACGTCTAAGGATACTGTGAATGGCCATCTTTGTAGTATACAAATTAAATCTGCTAAAGCAAAAGATGAATTCGAAAGATGAGGGAATTTTGTGAAACTTGTGAACACAGGGAAATATGATGAGTTGTATTGAGAAATTTTGATGGTTCTATAATCCTAGAGACCTGTCGTATATATAGGGGTTGCAGGCATTTTTTAACATTGAAAAGACTTCTGCTGGAAATCAAAGTTAATTAGTTGCAATACGCAACTTGATTTGTGGTGCCTAGTGAAACTTGAGAAGGATAAGCACAATGAATCACATGCTCTTGTCTTTAAATCAATATATACAAACATCAATATTCTTGAATCTTGACAATTTTCATCCCAAAAAATAAATAAAATTCAGAAGTATGATAGTCCATCTGGTTGTTTGGTGGAGGAACTGAATTTTAACTATGTCAAACAAGTGAACTAGACATATCTAGGTTCAACAGACAGAAAAGGTCCACACAAATATAGGACAGAAATCAACCAAAGACGTAAGCATGTGATCAAACTCGTAGATATATTTCAAATAAGATCACCAAGATTCAATGCAACAAATTAACGCAATTCACCGTTAGTGAACAACTTGTGCTTGACCTTTATGACCTTTTCTATCAGAATTTCAATCTATCTCCTCCTTTTGGGGTGAACTAAACACACATCAATTAATTTTAACTAGGTAGGTCAAAAATTAATTTTGTGGACGGACCTACTCGGTGTATATCATCAATCTGTATAGAAAAGGAAAGATTCAAAATGGTGATCATTTCTAATCTGATTCAGCTTTACTTTCAAGACCTACTCAGTCAAAATGAAAAATAGTTTGGTTTCAAACGTACAGTTAGAGGCTTCCCTGCTCAGCCGATTTGTTCACTTATGTTGTTTCTCTAGCTCATAACTAAGCTGAGGCTAAACTAAAATGTCATTTGAAGTACATTTTCTTGATAAAATACACATGTTACTTTGTTTGATGAGGGCGTACTAGATCAGGCAAGTAATATACGGATAGAAATACATTGACATGATAAAGTACTACAGTCTAAAGCATTTAAGAGCAAAGGATTCACTCTATTCCAAGAACATATACTCGTCCAAGTTCCTCCTAAATTTCGCCAAATTATGGTCATTCTGGCAGGCCCAGTAGTAAAATCCAAATATTTCAGGTTCCCGCGTTTGGAAGTAAAAAAGTCTGCCAACTACGCTTCTGGTGATAATAACGGAAAATATTGAATGTTGATCCACTTTTAATGTGTTAATTAGTTTGCCCAATTATTTAAAAATGTTGTTCTCTGTATATCAAGGAAATGGACGCAATTCAGCATGTCAGAACTCAGAAATTTGTAATTAACTCATAGAAAATATGAAATTCTATTGGACAAAAAAGATAGAGGTACCTATTCTTGACCTGAAAAGCAAAAAATCTATATTACTTCTCTATGGTCTAAGCCTAGGCTAGCTAGTATGTATCACTTCATAAAAGCGAGAGATGAGATCGACAAATGAGTCCTTGCTGCAGGGTATTGTTAGGCCACCCGTTGGCTGATGGAACCCGTATTCTTCTTCAGCTTGACATAGCAAATCTTGGAAATCAGAGTGGTTCAAGTACGATACTGGAATGACAAAACGCTTCCTCTCGTTTTCCCCAACATAAACAGTAAAATGGCCTATTGGTACATCAGTTCCTGTTGGAGATGATCTTTGACTGATTGAAAAAGACCGTCCAATCGCTTTCTGGATAGCCATTATTGTTGTGCTCAAGTAAATTTTGTTTATATTTGAAGGTTTGTGAAAGCTTAGATAATGTGAGATGTTTATCAGCTTATGGACTTGTTGATGGTTTTGAGTCCAGAAATGTGTGGTGTTTATATATGAGTTCAGGTTTCCATGAAATTTCTTAATAGCAAGTGGCAATAAGCGAGTTGGTCTATGTGGTGGCTGGTGAAAGCTGAGAAAACACAATCACATGAGTACTCGCATGAATTTGTCATGAACCAAGCATACCATCTACTCTTGTTTCAACTTGGTGAATGAGAAGGAAATTAGGCAAAGTTGAAAGTGTAAGGATACATAGTTGAGGTTAGAAGTACTCTAGCCTTTCATCTGTCTATATTCTAAAACATCACAGCTACCGGGATAACATGCATGGTTGGTTCCTGGGCTTCTTGCTTCAGTAAACAATCTCAACTCCACAACATAAAGCCTACACAAAGTACCAATATTATTAAATTAACAAGTACTACTAACAACTACTCAGCTAATTTTCCATTCGCATTTCAATTTTCAATCATTATAATCCTGCAGAGTGCAGTCATTCTGAATGGGCCGAATTAACATCCATCCATATATACCTTGTACTATATCTTTTCTAAGTATTTTGTTTGTTGACAGATTTCGATCTCATATTGTAAATGGACATATCTCGTAGTATATACATATTTTCGTCTTCAGAAATATAACGTAATGGGAGACTTGTTAATGTTTCTCCATAACAGAAGCTACAGAACTATATGTATGTTAAAATATAAAATTTCTTCATATATGAGTCACTAGTGCTCTTTTCTTTTTGAATGCTAAACCTGCTATCTCTTCTGCGCTTAACTGAGGCAGTCACATTCAGAACATTCCAAGAAGTTGATAAAAATGAATACATGCAACGTACAGATTTCTAGTGTCGATTCTTGATCGGCCATGTAACTTGTAATATTACATCCTGGCTAGTACTGTACTATGCAGTACTATATATTATCGCTTAAGTGAGGAGTAAGATCAATGAGTAAGTCCACAATATTGCAGGGCAATGCTAGGCCTCCTATTCGAATTCTTCTTCTGTTGACAAATTAAAGCGAATCAATTAATCATGAAATGAAGAGGTGTTTACAAATTGAGAAATGGCATTTTGGAATGGCTTAGTGAGTGCCAAAATGCACAGGACACAGAATTGCAAATCTTTACACTAACATACTGCGTTCTTTATACATCCTTTTGATTCTAGACAAATAATGAAACAGAAGAAAAATCTATTCATGACACTATAATAAAACCTTCAAGGTCTAACTTGTACAAAACTAAAATAGTATATATGCATCCTGTATCTGCAAAGCGAGATGTTATATCAGCAAATAAGTCCTCACTGCAGGGGAATGTTAGGCCACCCATTGGATGATAATACCCATATTCTTCTTCAGCTTGACACAGCAAATCTTGAAACAAAGGGTGGTTCAAGTACGATATGGGAATAACAAAGCGCTTCTTCTCACCGTCCGACATAAACAGCCAAATGCCCCTTGGGGACATCCGTTCCTACTGGAGCTGATCTTTTTCGAGCAGATAAAGATTGTTTTAACATGCTTAGAATCACCATGTTTGAACTAAATTGATCTTACTGAAGTAAGGTATGGGTAGACAAAAACAAATTATACTCAGTGAAGGTCGATTATTGATAGTTTCACAATCCAAGATATTTGTTGTATAAATAGGTATAAATGATTCGGGGAAACAGGAAGGATGATAATATCTACTGGAAATTATCTAGAGTCTGGTTACCAAAAGCTAGCTGCCGGAATTATGGTGGCTAGTGCAAAGTCAAGAAACACAAGAACAATTACTCACATGCATCAGTCTATAAATCATCACAGAAGCAAGGCAGCACCTTCTGGAATTAATGAAACAGAACAACTTGGAACATAATCTAAAGGGTCCATTATATGTAGAAATTACACATAGGTTACCACTGTTTTATTAATTACATATAAATATCACTTAGATAATTTTAATTACATCGACGAACTAATTCCTGGAAATCACTTTTTTGTCCTTGCCGGTAAATCGGATTTTTGAACTGGCCAAATACCTTTGAGACACGTGTGGAGTTAATTGTAATTGATATATATGTTGCTTGAGTTAAATATAATTATAATGTAGCCGTTATTCCGGTATAACCGTTACATTTAAATCCTGTATAACTCCGGTACTGGAATTATTTTGGCACCAGAGTTCTTTTTACTCCGATTGGACCTTTACAAATTACAGCTCCAATCGGAGACTTCCGATCAGAGCTTTACATAGCTTCGGATCGGAGCTTTATAGTTCCGATCGAAGCAGTGTGAGCTCGAATCGGATCTCCGATTGGAGTGCCTTTTACTTCTTTTTTTTTTTTTTTCTGAAAATTAATGTTTGTTATGGATTAGGATTATTTTGCAATAAAATTTTAGATCATTTTGACATTTTGAAAAGTTATTTGTGTAATGTTAAATTTTATTTAATATTATTTGGTAAAATTGAAAATATCTGATAAATGTGTAATAAATGAAAAATGAACTTGTTTAAAGCAAAGAAAATTAAATATTTTATCGAGAGCAAAAGGAACTTTTTAATTTTTAATTCACGAAAAATCTAATTCCTTGATTTCAATGTAATTATTATCCTTATAGGTAGCATATGTAAATTGTGAATAGTACTAAGAAGTCAATTAATTTAGTTTTGGGTGGAAACTACAAACTAGTATATCAGAAATTGTACTAGATGGGAGTTGGGACGAATATACCGTAGTTATACCGTCCGAAAAAGTAATGGGGTCAAAGTGTACTCTTGTAGCACACGTAATACTGGTCTAACCAGCCAATCACATTTCAGACTTCCCTCATTAAAACTCTCTGCTCCTTCCTCCTTTTTATTTACATCCACACACACACAAGTCTCTCACTTTTGCAGCTCAACAACACAAATTCAAAATTCAACATCCAAATCATCATTTTCCACAAACCAAAAAATGTTTAGCAGCATCTTCAGAATAGCCACCAGATCATCCCCAGCCGCCTCTCCCTCTTCCGGTCATCAACCCATCGCCGACGACTGGGAGATCATCGAAGAAGACCGCTACTCTTTCGACGGCTCCGATGACGGCGACGTTATCTCCGAACAATCCGGATCCAAACTATCCCAACCCAAACTCTCACCCGATTCAAAACCCCTCTCTCAGGTTGAGGTTCCCCCACCTGTTATCGAGGTCCCGTACCTTCAACAAGAAGAAGAAGAAGAAGAAGAAGAGGAGGATGATGATGATGATGATGACGTGTACGGTGATGAGGTGGATGATCATTTGGTTCCATGGGAGATCAAGGGTAGGTTCGGCAAGCAGAGGATTACGAAGATGGGGAAAAGAGGTCAGCCCAAATTCAATCGGGCTAATAAGCTCCCTTGCTATTACCACAACAGGCCCAAAGCTCTACCCAGACGCCAGCCGGTTTTCGGTTGATTGGTATGGGCCGGCCACAGGTGGATTGGATTGATTGGTGGAAATTGGGAATTTGTATGTATGAATCCATCTGTCTAGCTAATTCGGATTTATGATTATTAGGGTTTTAATTTGATTTCCTGATGGCTTAAGACTAAGGATGTAAATAAGAATTGGTTTATCATTCTAATCCAATGCTCCTTTCCTATTATCAATTTTATATTATTATGGGCTTTTATATATGCTGGAATGTGTTCTCGTTTGTTTTTAAGTTTTGCTATATTATGTGAATTAATGTCTGCTGCTTATATATTACTGCTAAATAGCAATGCAGGAGAAGTTGTTAATTCGCTGCTGTTTTGGGTTCTTCAATCTGAGAGTAGAGTATCTGTATGTATTATCCCTTTATAAGTTGTTTCATCTAACAGCATCTCTATTGTATTTCCTGTTATGAGTTGAGTTGTTTGCTCTTGGTGCATTTGTATTGCCCTGTTTTGTGCGTTTATAAGCTCGGAGCTTTCATATTCTTCTGTTTTGGATCGTTCACTTGAATTTAATTGCATTTCTGGTATGCATTCTTGATTTTAATATGATAAATGGTAGATCAGTCATATGGCCGTATGTTTAACTGGATGATTGTAGGAATAATGGTTTAATCGTTTGAGTTGTGGGTTCCTCTTTGCCTGTGCTGTCTCATGGTGCAAACCTTGAGCATGTTATTACTTGTATGTACAAGTATAGAATTAGGAAGCATTTCCTCATACCTACATTTCTGCATTCATCAAGTGTTTTGGTCCATGGTGTTTGACTGTATTTCTATTGATTCAGATTGTCTATTTGACTCTTTCGGCATGTTTTAGGTTGCTATTCAATTGTCAATATCATCTGATTCTTCGTTGCTATGTTATGTTCTTGGCTTGTGAATCATGAATTAGTAGCATTTGAGTTATTGAATGTTGAGGCATTTGTGTTTCTCTCTTCTGGGTTCTTCAATTTAAAAGCATTTGTGTATCATATCCCTTGTTGTGAGTTCTTCAATGAATGAGCATTTATACTACCGTGTTTTAGGTGTTTATATTTAACTGCTATGAGTTTTGTTTCACATTTCCCCTGTTTTGGGTTCTTGAATCTAGTTGCATTTGCATTTTACTTATATGAGTTATCGGATTTCCTTTTTTGGAGTTGGTGAATGGAACAGCTTTCATATGGCTATGCTTTGAGTTGTTGAATATAGGATTTTGGTATTATACTATTATGTTGGTGATTTATGCATTTGAGTTGCTGATCCATCTTGGTCATAGTGCAAATTTTGAGCATGTTACTTGTACATAGAAATGGAATTAAGACAATTCATAGCTCTGCATCAAGAAGTTTATTGACTTTTGGACTCTCCCTTTTTCTATTCAGTATTGATTCAATAGTCAATTTGGCTCTGCCCCCTAGTATACGCATGCTATTTTGTATTATGACTTGTTATCTTTTTGTAGCCTGTAAACATATCTGAAAAATAAGTGATAACTTTTGGAATGGTTTATGCACTGGATCTTGTTCATTCATTGGAAAAATGTGAAACATCTCTCAATACACTGGGGGTGTTCGACCGAAATTATCTCGTCTGATTTTGACTTTGTGGCTTTGTGTCAATTACTGGCTGGGGGTGTTCGACTGACTAGCTCATTTATTCTACCTTACCAGACTCTTTGGACAAATAGAGTTTTTTTGCCTCCCACCCCAAAAGATTCTCCATTTGAAAATCTCTTCTATCCCTTATTCATGAATGGATTTCTTTTGCTTGAAAACAATGAAAAGAATTGTTCGATCGTTGCTAGCTGAAAATAAATACAGTACTAAAGAAATCACTCGTGGGGAAGTTTTCCTGAAGATCGTTGCTAGCTGAAAATAAATACAGTACTAAAGAAATCACTCGTGGGGAAGTTTTCCTGAAGAAGGAATTCCGCCTTTCGTAATTAGCCCCTTTGGGATCTTTTCTCATCTACTTAGAATGGATTTTGATTCTCTCTTCTCCTTTTGAAGGAATCTGCACAATAGTATAGGACTTTCTTTCTTTGCTTGTGGAAGTTCTTGGACAGAGTATAGAAGTCATCATTGCCTTGTGACCTCGTTGTGTCCTTACCAAGTCTATTGGCCTGTAGGGATGTGAAGATTTGCCAATTCTTGGTGTTCTGTAGGTTTAGATTCATTCAAAAGTCCAGTTTTGTTCTGTTTGCCAGTTTTCTTCTCACTGCCAAACACGCACCTAGATAACTACCTCTCAACACTCATCTCAGTCTCTTGTTCACAACTTTACTATATTATATAGCAAGATCTCGTTCCACAAATTAGTGTCTTGTTCATTGTTCTGTTGTTCACCAGTTCAACAATAACTCAATGACTGGAAGAAAGAAAGATTGACAAAATCCTGAAAGCAATAGCAGTTAACTAGGAAATGAAATGTCTTGTTCATTGTTATGCATGTTCTGCATTAGATGTACTCCACAATGTTCTGCATCTACATTTTTCTTCGTTCTTATTCTTGGTGTTCTTCTTGTGAACTTCATTATGCATGTTGTTCATATATTGCTTTCACCTTGTGAACGTACTGTCCCTTCATATTGTGCTAGGCAACCGGACATTTGGTGGGCCAGGTTACCACTGAGTCAGCTCCCATCTGAGACATGGCACAGTGGTGGTTGTACCGGCAGGACATCCTTTTGTAGCCGTTGCTTCAGACAACCAGAATCTTAGATTCTCTGCTTCGGAGTCGCACAGGACAATGAAAAGTTCACACTTGCAGGTGAAATTCAGAGAGTGTTTGGATTATGGTAAGTCAAAACTAGAGCTTTATTGACATCATGGTTAAAATTGGTGCATGAAAGAGAAATGTGATCAATCACCTAGAAAGTGAAGCTAAGGAGCTGTCATTTGAGGAGCCTTCAAGAAGATGAACGACTCTGGCCATTTATCCTCACTGCAGGGGATTGCAATGGGAGGTCTTGTTTCAACATAACTGATCGCCTGGTCTTTTCTGGCCCTTAAATCATTGTTATGGTGTGTCTTGCTTGCATGTGATGATGGTATTGATCTTCAAGTTGTTACACTCCTAACATCTAATAGACCTATATCATCTCAACTACCTTAACGAACTGTACATATAATGTGTACGAGATTTACTTCATTTGTACGTTTTGTCATGTTCCTAAATCAAAAGAGCAGATGGATACGAGACCCGTTGGATTGATTTATAGCTACGGAGTTTTATAGGTATGCCTTACATTTTGGGTAGGATTTGTAAGAAGATGGCTTATTGTTATTAGTCACATAAGTGGTCCTTCAATTCGAGGCCTACTATAGAGTTGGTAGGGAACAGCATTGCCATGCATTAATACTTCTAGTCATGATTTGAAAACAAGTCCATGTTATTCTTCATGTGTTCATGTTTGTTAACATGATTCATTAGCAGCCACAAATCCACTTGCTTCTTCCACTTGATATGAACCTCCTATATAACACCTTTCTTCTGGATTCAAAACCATCAACAATTTCTAAGACTCACATTTCCAGAGCTTACTTGGTTCAACAAATTTTCCTCTATTTCAAGCACAGCTTTCTCGTAGATTAAAAACAATGGCGATCCACAAGGTGATTAGAAGGTCTCTGTCAGGCGGAAAAAGATCATCGTCATCAACAGGAACAAATGTTCCAAAGGGGCATTTAGCTGTTTATGTTGGTGAGAATGAGAAGAAGCGTTTTGTCATTCCCATATCATACTTGAACCACCCTGATTTCCAAGATTTGCTATGTCAGGCTGAACAAGAATATGGGTTTAATCATCCGATGGGCGGCCTAACAATCTCCTGCAGTGAGGAAAAATTCATTGATCTCATCTCATGGTTTGGCCGACGATGATATATATAGTGTATTGTAGCTTAGGTCTTAAATTTTAGAGGTCAGGAAGAGACTCATTTCTCACTTTTTGTTCATCAACAAAAAATGTATATATCCTGCAGAAATGAAGTACATAGTTTTGAAAATATTCAATTTCGACATTGTTTAATACAGTATATGTATCAAATTTCTGGCACAGAATGTTCATAATGTAAGTGCATACTCTAAAAAAACACCTTCGACAATGTTCTGATTAATTAGGATATGATCAGGACTACAAAATTGATTTGTTGAGTGACTCCATTAGTGATTTGTTGAGTGACTCCATTAAGGCACTAATGGAGTCACTCAACAATGTGGCATTGGTCTGCGAGGAGAACATAATTGAAAGAGCTTGTGGCCAGTTACAAAGTTATCGTGGTTGAAGTTGACAGTAACGTGGCTAACACTTAACTATGACAACTTACTGTCGGAAGACTGGTCAATGGACCTTATCTGTTATGAAAGTTATGGAATATGTCAAATTATCATCTGAAACTCCATGTGTAGTGGATATCATCATCCCCTGGAATATTTGGGTGCGTTAATGCCCTCCTGGCTGTTTATGATTCTAATAAAGGAGATATGCAGCTAATCAGATTAGCTGCCGTATGATGGTGTATGTACCTATAGGATTGCAAGGTCAGGTCGCGATGATGACTTGTGGATTGGTGGAAACCAAGAAGCTGGAGGTATAAAATTATATATGGACAAAGATTTGAAGGCATTTTTGCATTTGAACTAACCAATGTCTTCTTCAGAACTTGTTATCAAAATCTTGTTTTGAGGGCTGTTGGACAAAAACCATGTGATTAATAATTTTTCATGTGCTTACGCTTTGCAACTATCAGAGGCCAGATTAATCATATGGAATGTAACAAATTAAGTATTATTATATATAGGTACTTAGGTTTGTATCTCATGATCTTTTATTTCTGCTTTTAGGAAATATTGTATGTAAACTCCATCGAGCTAGAACTGTCGTACAATTTTTTGGTCCCCAGTTAACGTGCATCATGTTCCTGAACCAACAGATGAGGAACCTACTGAACTTATAAAGGCGGTAACTGGTAACATACCTATTAATGGAGCTCAACGGGTGATGTGGGTAAAGTAACACATACGTACAATTAATATGGTCCTTGAAGGGTTATGTACTGTTGAGTTGGCAGGGAACCATGTTATTGTCAACAACTTGACATGCTTCGGTAGTTAGCTGGTTTGAAAATGTCATGTGGTATCTCAAAGAAGAATCCATGTGCGTATGTTTTCTCAAACTTGGATCGTTATCCATCACATATACACTTGATCATCTCAAGCTTATTCGTTCCTGTGGATACGTATTGTATGGATGTTAAGATCTATATATACACCACATTTCTGGATTCACAACCATCAACTCACAAGCAAGATAATTTACTCTTCCTCTGCAATCACAAAGTTCTCTACCTTTTTTCCTTCCATTGAAAAAGAACTTACTAGTACACTAAAACAATGTCGATCCATAAAGTGATTAGACGGACTTTCTCAGGTGGGAAAAAATCATCTTCAAATGGAAATGAAGTTCCAAAAGGGCATCTAGCTGTTTATGTTGGGGAGTCTGAGAAGAAGCGGTTTGTTATTCCAGTAGCATACCTCAACCACTCTTCATTTCAAGAATTGTTATGTCAAGCTGAAGAAGAATACGGGTTTCATCATCCAATGGGCGGCCTCACAATTCCGTGCAGTGAGGATTTATTCACTGATCTGATTTCAAGCATAGAGGAGCAGGAATACACCGACTAGCTACCAAGTAGACATTATATAGAAAACATGATCTGATACTAGATTCATGTACATACCAAACAAATATAGATAGTTTTTTTCTTTAACGTTTGTTGGCTCGCTGGATTAGTTGTTGACAATAACATGGAGTTTCAGATGATAATTTGACATATTCCATAGAATCTAGTATCAGATCGATCAGTGCTCGTCCAAAATAGTTGCCAAAGAAAAATACCAGTAGAAATCAGAAAAAAATAAGAAATTTCTTAACATTGTACATGGACTCATCTGTAAATGCAAAACACATAGTACTACCGGCCTGCAGTACTCTACCAGGCATAAGTTAAAATGGATGGTGGAATCAAGGCAATGGAAATTATTCTATTGCCTTTGTTGATTTTCTCATAAATTATCTGCTTAAAACATTGGTTTCGTGGTGGTTTTGTTGTATTATCCAAGTTATAATATGTAATATATTCATGTCAGGTCTGAGATGTGTTCTCAATAGACTCGTTCCAGAAATCTTATTCAGAAAAGAATTCAAGTTCTAGCAACTCCAATCAACAATACTTCAGCCTATCCAACAATTTTCAGGATATGGATGACATCTCGTTCGTTCTAAATGTCGGAAGTGCTAATGTTGAAATTCCAAAGAATATAAAACAGATACAGACAGTACCCCCTCATTTCAAGAATAGAACAACACACCATGATGTATACAATCCTGTGATTGTATCGTTGGGGCCTTACCACCACGGGAAACCACAACTTTGCCATGCGGAACTGTACAAGCAAGAATGTGTGGATGCATTTGTTTCAGTGAGCCAAAATAAGGATAAATCATTCTTCTACGCCAAGGTTCTTGAGCGGATTCATGACATTAGAGATTGCTATGAAAAAGTAGAGTACGATGACCAGACTCTGGCTTGGCTGATGCGTCATGATGCTTGCTTTCTCATACACTATATGTGCATCACAACAATAAAAACTCCATATTGGTCTAGAAAAGCTGATGAACATTGTCGTTACTTTGGTGCAGGCAGAATACATTACACTCTGCTCGAGAATCAGGTTCCATTCAGGTACTTCAGGAGCCCCTGGAGTACTATTGCTATACTTGCTGCGGTTTACTATGCTCAACTTTTCTCCAAACGTTCTTCACAATCCATCCGACAAATTGAAATTTCAAAAAAATCCACCATTTATTTTACAAACTAAAAGAAAGCCTTGGCTAATTGTTGATTCAATTATGAGCAGCCTAACTGTTACGTACAACAAGAAAAGCTCCATGTTCTATCATAATCCCGAAGGCTTTGTTGTAAACACTCATTTTGTTATATATATTCAGCTGCAACTTATGTCCCAGTGTTTGCTGCCAATTGGATTCATGATTTTGGTGATTAACATTATACTTCCTCCATTTCTTTAGTTACTTCCTAAGGGGACTATTCATCGCGACATTTGACCACATATAACTCATAAATTACATTAGAGAAAAATATAATAAAATTATATTATGAAATTAAATGAAGTATATTTTTATAATCAACTTTTAATTTATATTGATACAGTTTAATTTAGGAGTTATACGTGGTCAAAAGTCGCGATGAACAGTCCACTTAGGAAGTAACTAAATAAATGGAGGAAGTATTAATTTATCAAGATTACCATTGGCTTTAATTATACTATTATTGTTTTTCTGCTGCAATGTGTTCTGTTTCTCAGCTAAACTGAATCATTTTTGCTATATTTATTAGTATCAATGTTGAATCTCTCATGTGTACATGTGGACTATAGTTGACAACGTTGGAAGAAGCTTATTCTGATGGTGCTACAAAAAATAAGGAGTCAATGAAGATCTCAACCACTTAGATATCAAACCCTATTATAACTCCCACCAAAAGGTACGCAGGTTCTAGGTATATAAAATACCTCTTACCTCAACCGTAAATGCATCTCACATTCCCCTCTCTCTGTGCTTTTTCATTCGGAGAAACAAAATAAGAAAAAAAAATAAAAATGGCTAGCCTCGGTCAAGTCGCAGTCCTCTTGGCCGTAGCCATGTGCATGCTGGCCCTAGTCGCCAGTGCACAACCTCGTACATTCACGGCCAGCGGACGAGTCTACTGCGATCCTTGTCGTAGGAATCAGGTCACCAGACTCAGTGCACCCATGGGAGGTAGAGCTAGACTTACATTGCAAATAGTTATGAAATTATTTTCACCCTATTATTAATTGAAGGGAATATATTTGTGTGGTCTCTTAGTAATTATCATAATTAAGAAATTAATGTTTTGGTAGTAATTATATATGACATGCATGCATGAACTGGTCTAGCATACCTGCAGGGGCAAGGGTGAGATTGGAATGCAGAAAATGGTCAAACGGAGAATTGACGTACAGTAAGGAGGCAGTGACCTACAATGGTGACGGTTATTACGCCATAGTTGGAGCACAGCAAAACCAGGATGACATCTGTGACACCATGTTGGTGCAGAGCAGCAGGCCTGACTGCAGCGAAATAATTGATACGGGCTTGACTACGGAACCCGAAGATGGTCCCCGCATAAAAGGAAAACTACTTAGCTACACCAAGAGGGTTCCCGATCCTGAATGCGCAGGGCTATAGATAAAATTAAGAGATTGCTCTTATAATGAACAAGCTGTTTTCGAAAGGTATATATATGGGCCGAGTGCATACTGTTTAATTGTAGTTCTAAAGAAGTTTCATTCATTAATCATGACAACATTAATACAGATCAATCATGGAATGGATCGAGATTTTTGTAAGAACCCATATTTAGAATCAGAAGTTTTAGACATACTACATAAACAATGAAAGTTAAGCGCTAATCAGTTACGTATATAGCATGAAACATAAGGCTTGTTTGGATATAAAATTGTCATAATTTAATCGTCATGTTTGAATTCTCGCAAACCCCTCAACTATTCACATTCCACCACTCTGCTTGAGAGGACTATCGCAAACTCAAAACCAAACAAGTCGATACATATTGAGTAGTGAAGCATTCGTGAAAGATTAATTACCTTCCCAAAATGCTAACGTACGTACGCGCACGAAACATAAAAATAAATTCATAAACATAAAGACTTTTACGTGAACGGTGAACATAAAACACTAATTTAGGTTGTGTTCTTTTCATATGAAAAATATTTTATTCAATTTAATTCAGTTCAATTCAATTCAATTTACAATTGCTTTGTTGCTTTTTACAATATAAATAAGTTCAGTTCAGATATTATGTTTAATTCAAATTTAATTGGTTGTTTTTTATTTAAAAAATAAGTTCAATTCAATTCATATATGTTTAGAGAAATAGAACATAACCTTAATCAAGAACATATAACTTGTGAACAATAAAGTACATTCTATTGATAATATAGACATTTTACTTGATAACATACTCCATCCGCCTCAAAGTAATCGCACCATTTTGCTATTTAAGACGTTCCGTTAGAGTTGTACAATTTTCTTACTTTATCATGTTTGGATAAGTTTATAATTATTTTATATTTCATCGGTTAGCTTCATTGGTAAATCCAAACCCTACAAACAATATAATTTAATATTTATATAGTCTCCTTATTTCTTATGCTGCAAAAGAAATGTTACAAGGAATTTATTTTTAAATTCAATATTGATTGCTTTTGGTTGTGAAATGAATGATATGTAAAATAATATAGTGTATTTTTTAGAACGTATTTGCTTTTTATTTGAGTCTAGCTAGCCATGATGACAACATTAGTTGAACTCTACAATATTTTGGGAATACAGTACATTAATTAGGAACCGAGAGCTCTGTTTGAAGCTCAGTTTTGGTCAAGTTCACTAATCACTAATTATAAAATGCATCAATCAAATCGAACATCAACATATCCATACCAATCCAAACCAACAGCACATAGGACTTTTATATTGTTATCGAAACATTTTCATGGGACATATATATATCATATTCATAGCTTATGCACATAAACCAAACTAGGGTTGGTAATCAAAGTAGTGGTTGATATGATACCAATAATTAATATGGTGGAGAATTGTGGGAGATTGGCTAAGAGTGGACTTGAATGTGGGGGGGAAGTATTGTAGATAGCCTAAAGGCTCATGGAGTGGGGGTGGTGGGGAGGGATAGAGAGGTGTGGCAAATGTTTTGGCATTGCACATTTTGGAACATTTGGTTAGCAAGGAATGAAGTCCTTTTTACCGGGGAAGTTCTCAATCCTTGGCAAGTGGCGGAAAAGGTGAAGGTAAATTGTTGGATGTGGTTGAATGGGAAGAATTATTTGAAGGATTATGATTCGTTATGACATGGAACCTCACCTTTGTTTGAGTTGAGAAGGAGAAGATGAGTGGTTCTCTTGAAGAAGGGAGGTGAGGAGAAAGGAAGAGAGAAGGTTTTGGGGGTTGGAGGCCGCGAGGGAGGGCTATTGAAGTCGACGGAGAGTTGAGGTACAAGAGGGGAGGCTATTGTTCTCTTTTGTTCTATAGGAGATGCCGGGTGAGGTGGATGAAGGAGAGGGGAGGTGGTTGTTTTCTAATGATCTAACGGTTGTTTGGCTTTGGTGTTTTTGTTTCTTAGTTGTCGTGCCTTCGGGGAGGGAACCCCGGTCCCTTCTAGCGGGTGCTTGGAAGACGATTTCACCTTGTGTGTTACTTACCTTCTCTCTTTTAATTTTTGTCTTGTTTCTTGATTTAGGTTGTGTGGCCCTCGTCTCTCTCTTGTTGGTGTGACCTTAAATTTCTTGCCACTTATTGGTTAGGTTGTACTTAAGATGAGGGATAGTAAAACATAAGTCGTAGTCATCCCACATTAACAAGGATGAAACTTGGCGTTTGATGAAGCTTCGAATGTTCCTATCTTAAAATTGCTTCTTTTAATTAAGTACAACTCTCCGACATAGGGTGTAGGAGCGTCACCGCAAGAGGAGAGAGGGTGCTTCTCGGTCTTGATGGGAGGAATTCGAACATAGAGTGAGGAATAAACTATTATCCACCGCGTTAAGGAAACTGGCGCTTGGTTGGGAATAGGAAAACTATTTTAAACTACTTACTCTATGTTGGTTCTTGCTCGGGCGATCCTTGTCCTTATTCCCGGTTCAGATGTAGACCACAACCGTGGGCTTGCTCTTGGTCTTGATGTTGCCTTTGATATTTCTCTCTTCAGTCCTGCCTTGTTACGACTTGTCTATTGGTGCCTACCTATGTTTTAAAACCCGGCGGGTCAATCCGGGTTAACCCGGACCCGAAAGGCTTGCCGGTTTTTTTTTACAAAATCTCGGAAACATGGAAATTTTCAAGATTTTGCCGGTTTAACACCGGGTTGACCCGGGTTTTAGGTCAAAAGTAGAAAATGAGTAGAAAAAAAAGTTTATATATTTGAATATTTTTATTTTTTTTAATTATTACTTCCTCCATTTCATTTGTTACTTCCTACTGAGTAAAAATTATCAAATTTAAGGAACAATATTAAAGAATTGATTTGTATGAGTATTTAATTGTAAATGAGTGATAAAGTATGAAAGAGAGTGATAAAGTAGGTATAAAGAAGGAGAGAGAAATAATAAAAATTTGGTAAGTGGGTTGAAAAACTTTCCATATTTGGGTTAGGAAGTTTGTAAAAGAACGTCCAAAATAGAAACCTAGGAAGTTATTAATGAAATGGAGGAAGTATTTTATATATAGGTAATAAAATTTACTTAATTTGGTAAATATGCATTATAATTTTTTATCAAAAGTATATTTTATTTATTTTTAATATAAAAATAATTATATATTTATTACGTCATCCGGGTCAACCTTCCGAGTTGACCCGGATCAACCTGGATTGATCCATCCGAGATAATTTTCCGGTTTAACTCCGGATCCGGGTTTCAGAAGATAAGTGCCTAGTGACTTGTTTGACATCAACTTTCTTGCTTTGGTTTGATTGGTGCATTGTGAGTTCACTGGAGGGTGGTGACTAGTTCTTTATTTTAGTGTCCTGTGGCTAGTTAGTTTGGTTCCTTGAAGTTGAGTTGTTGTTTGCGTTAGTTTGGTTCCTTGAAGTTGCGTTGTTGTTTGCTTTTACCGGCTTTGACGTTGTATTTGGTAGCTTTATCACGAGTATTTCTTGTACTCGGGATTTAATTTGCGAATGGAATAAAAAATTTAGCCGTTTCAAAAAAAGAAAAATGGTCAAATGAAAACACTTCCCCACACTAAAATTTGACAATTTATAGTGAAGTGCCTTATAAACTTTTCTATATTGTGATTTGCACCATAAAATCTATCCATATATGTGAATTGCCCTCGAAATTTGCACCGTTGTGGTTTGTTGATCCCCTGAATCTCAAGTTTTCGGCGCTTAATTTGCCCATTCAAAAAACTTTTAGAGAACATTATGTTGAAGGACTATGACCAAGTGGGGTCGTTGTTTTTGGAGCCACTTATGTGTTTGAATGGAGGGCATTTAAGGGGACGGTGCTAGCAGTTGCCCTTTTCGTCTTAAAACCGGACTAACTTGTGTATCTCGTCTTAAAACAAGGTGAATGAGCTTCGGTTTTCCTTTCGTTTCTTGGTCTTGACTTTTATATCTTGTATTTATGTTGAGCAAGGTTCATGCCTCCTTTTTTAATAAATTTTTTCCCTTAAAAAAAACAAAAAACTTTTAGAGTGAAATTGCACAAAGTTTGAAATTTCAAGATGCAAATCACGAATACGACTACGCAAACTTTGGTGGATGCATGATGATTTGTACGAAGGCATAAAATTTAAGCGACAAATTGCAACGTTTATGGATCAACTTGCATGGTACAAATATTCAAACTTCATGGTTTAAATTGATGTTTTTGCCCCAAAATGTATAATTTGTTGAATTTGAAACAATATTGGACAATAATAGGTCTTCTTTAAAAAGAAAAAAGGACAAAGAAAGAAGGACAAGGCCACATGATAGATCACATTGTTATGCTTTCAAAGTAATGAATGATGTAAGTAGTACACTAGTACTGGTATAATTTAGAGAAGCATATCGTCGATGTGCACAAGCTTGAGGTCCTACCACTTCCCTCAACAAACAGCAAAAAAAATTCCAGTTCCCTTTCAGTTTGAGAATATAATCAAGAGGAATCTTCTCAAATAATTATGTGTCCATGACCTTAAACTTCGTCACATCGTTTATAGTCGATCGCGTGGCGAGGGATTACATATTCAATTATGATGACCCTTAATTTAATATTGTATTAAAAAAAAAGGACGTTAAACTTCTAAAGGCTTTACGTTCAGGGATAAATACTTGCCAAAATTAGACCTTCCGATTTAGTTAAAGCTTAAATTTGATATCAGACACACTTAATAAATCCCAAATTAACATTTCCCGATTCAAAGTTCAACATACTATTTTTTTTAAGCGGCTAAATGTTTTTTTTAATTAATTTAAACAAAGCATAAGCAATGCTCGGTACAGTACAAATACAACAAGAACAACACACAACACACAGCTTTAAGCGTTACAACCCAAACCTAAATCCACAACCATCGACCTGAACCTGATCTTCTTGATCCCGCACCTTTGGATACCTCCGAACCATTGGATACCTGCACCTCTTCCACCTAAACCTGACTAACCAAACCCTCCCGAACCAGAACCTGCAGAAACCTGACTAGCCCTTTTATATGATACTATCGATATAAAATTTTTAAGTGCTGAGTAGTACAATGTTTATGTAATTTGATGTTAAGTGAGTTTTTTAATATCTTAGCTAGGAACAATGTACAAGTGAATTATGCATGGTTCACTTGTATAATGTACAAGTGAACTATGCACATAAAGCTCGAGAAAACTTATTCAAAAGTAATATACTTACAAGATGAGTGCACAAGATAGATACATGAAACTCTAAACTTAAAGTTTCAAGGTTATCTGGAATGAAATATATACAGGATATTTTATAGGAACAAAAAAAAATTAATAGATACATGAAACCTATAGCATGAAACCCTAATATATAAAAACGGGTTTGACTTTGAAGACCACTTGCTTAAAGAAACGCTATGTCTATGTACGTAAGATGTAGTGTGCTCATTAAAGGCTCCATAATCTGAACTATATCAAAGAATGGACTGTTTAAATTAATTAATATACACTGCAATATATAGCAACGATGGCCTAGTTAATGTGTAAGAACCTGACAATAGGGACCTTAAATTAACTAACACAATAATTATAATGGGCAATCCAATTGTTTATAGAACATTGTTTTGCACAAGTTATAACATGCTCGATCAGACTCAATCTAAATCCTTATCTTTTCAATATAAAATTCCAGCAGAGCAGAGAGTTAGAACTATAGATCTCAAGTTAAAATTAACTCAGTTTAATTTTATTTTCGACATCGCATTAATTACAAGCTCATCATGGGTGTGAGCAAGACGGAAATTAGGTTTTGCTACCGAGATGGATGGAAATAAGAATTTTTTTTTTTAGGTGAAATGAACATGTAATTTAGTAGTTCTAAATGTTTACACTTTATTTTTGAAAAGTTCAGAAACGTACTATTTATATTCAAAGTGAGATTGAAACAAACAAAAAGAAAAGTTGAAATCGTGACAGATATGCAGATATATATTTAATGAACATAATTAATGAGATGTTTCGGTCACATTTAGGTAAGTTTGAGAATTTTCTGAATCTATATAAGTATGCTTAAATGTACGCGACTCATGTATATTTTAGATGTGCAATGCAAGTGTAAGTATCAAGAACTTAACTAAAATGTCGTCTCAATACCTAGTGCGCAATATCAATGCACAGTTTTATAAACACTTGTTCTTAACAAAACAAAAGTAGTTGGTTTCATAATTTTGTTTGTCTATCTTGTGCAAGAAGTACAACAGGAGAAGTATATAGCTACAAGGAAAGAGTGATAGTCAACCAAGCGATATTATAAAATTCCAGCAGAAAATGCTCCAGCCTCATCCAATTGATGAGAAGTCTCAAATTATTATTATCACTCCCATAAAACTTTACTTATTTTTATTTTTTCTGGTCAACAACTTTCGATTTTAACTACAAATTACTCTTAAATTGTAATGGTAAAATATATAATTAACAAAATTACATAATGAAAATTAATTTAGGAAGTAAAGTTTCATGATGTAATTTTGTTATATTATTACCATTACAATTTAAGAGTAATTTGTAGTCAAACTCGAAAGATGTAAAGTTTTAGTGAGAAAAGTGAAAGCGAGTAAAGTTTTCTGAAACGGAAATAGAAGAAGATATATGAAATTGTGTAAAGTGAAAGTGAGTAAAGTTTTCTGGATTAAAAAAAAAAAACTACGAGCTCAAGCATATAATATTCACAAGAAGTTTTGTGTATCTTTCCCGAGTTTAATATTCTAGTTAAAGACAGAATTTGTTCTTTGATGTTACAAGGTCTAGACTAGTTTTTTTTTTTAATAATCGAGCCATTACAATGTCACAAGTAGCATTACAAAGCCAGTAATAAACTATAAATAATCCCGCACTTGGCGAGAATTGAACCTATGACCTCTAGTGTCATGACAAGGTCTAGACTAGTTGGTGTCATCACCATCCAACTTGTGTTTAGCTAGAATCTTACATGTATAATAAAGACTCAAACTAGTGATTTCGTTCTTAAACCGTCCAACAATAAAAATATTGCTTAATTTAATTCAATTGTTTGAGTTATTTACGATTCCGCTGCATTACATATTATAAATTTGAGTCATTGTCTATAGTGTTATACTAAATGTAGTAATAAACATCGAACCAAACGCTTAAATCGTGTCTAGTATCAAATTTCTGAGTTAAATCCTCCACTTTTCAATTAGTACTCCAAAACCATTATTGCATCGCGCATATCACTCTAATGTCATTAATCTAATGATGTTATTAAGCGAGACTTACCACCTAATTAAGCATATTAGAAAAGCATTAGTCTAAATACAATGGCCCCTGTCCTAAGTCGCACTAATGCAATGATATGATAATTTCTTTCCTGAGCAAGACATGACTTGATTTTGACATATTAACTTAACTACATGACCAAATTAAATTAATGTTTTATGAGCTTCAAGTTACTTTCATATGCACACTGTCATTCTCAACTTATCTTTAACAAGAGTTTATTATCTAACTTTATAAGCTAGATATATAAATTTATTTGATCAATGTGTAGTACTCTACGTAAAAGACTATCTCGGAAGATAATATCTTAAATATAATCATCTAGCTCATGATCAATTCTAGTTATGATCTATCAAATTATATACGAGACATACGGACTACTGTAGCTAGCTAGCTAATAATTATCAATCAACTAAATGTACGTGATATAAAATATATATATATATATATATTATATGTACCAATTAACTTTAATTTTCAACTAGGTAAACGTAGTTGAATATATTTGGTGATCGATAAAAAAAGGTAGGGCATAGTGTCATCCTACTGATTAATCAGAAGCATGTGATTACATGGCAAAGACATAGAGTACTTCACCTGATATGTCTGCCAACTTTCCTGATATATATTCTTGATCTAATAATATAATATACATGCACTTATAAGTACTTAATTAATTCCCCTAACTAGCTATATATATACAACTTCTCATCCTGCCAAACTCATCATAACTCAATCTAATAACTTTTTTTCCACTTATTATTAAGAAACATGAAGTTTACACACGCCAAGAAGAAGCTATACAGATCACTCTCACCCAAGATTGGTAGCTTCTCGGCCCAATGTATAGACGTCCCAAAAGGCCATTTCGCGGTTTATGTAGGGGAATCAAATAGGCGATTCGTGGTTCCATTGTCGTTCTTGAACCAACCTTTGTTTCAAGAGTTGTTGCATTTGGCGGAGGAGGAGTTCGGGTACAATCATCCCATGGGTGGTCTCACAATTCCCTGCACGGAGGATTATTTTCAGAGTCTCATCACTTGTTTCCACAACACTAGTTGTTCTTGAGTCGATCCATCGATATAGCTTTTGTTTTGGTGAAGAATTAATAATTATATCATGTAGTTCAGACAACAGCCCAACTGGTTTGTTTAATTAATTTTGTGATGATTATATATGCATTAGTTATTAATGCTGCACATAAATATATAGATTTAATTTATTATTTCTTCAAACATGCAATTATCTTCTTCATTTAGGCCATTTTGCTTTGTGTTCCCTTCCGTTAATGGAAAAGAAAATTTGTTGATATGTACAAGTGCTAAGTGGCGAAAAAAATATTTGAACTGTGAGTCTGTGATGAAACAGAATAATACTTTCCTCTTTAACTTTTAACCAATTGTGTCAACCTTATGAGGCTATTTTATTTTAATTTGTTTCACTTTTATGAAATTTCAATGAAGAAATGACTTTAAATTACCTCTTCAAAATTAATAGTAGTTGCAAACGAGGACCTAAATTTTCAAAAACTATACTAGGGTCCAAACCCGTTGCGGAAAAGGCATTTTACTACACATTCTAGACCAAAAAGTAATTAATTAGTAGCAATATTATAGCCCCCATTGGAGGTTATTTGGGGCTTAAGTGGGGTTTTTAATCCCGAATAAGTCCCAATAAAACCTCCATAAGGAGTGCTCTAATTGTAAATGATTTTCAAGTACCTTTTCTACTCACACTCTCTCTCGATTTTTGAAAATTATTATTTGTGCTTTGAACTTTCAAAATGCAATCAAGTGTCTCAATATAAAAGTACTCAAGTCAAGTATTTTATGGAATGAAACACAACATTTTAAATCGCAATCACATGCCAAGAATAGAGAGAAGTTTGCAAAATGTATAACGTTTAGGAGAGGCAAAACCCCTGCAAAGTTTAGGGGCATAAAAGAAATCGAAACCTTCTAGGGAGTAGGCTTTATTGACATTTCAACTCATTACTCACTGGCTAGGTGCGATGTAGGAAATGTCGCTTAATTCATGATATGGAGTCGCATTCGAATTTATGAGTAGCATAGTAGTGTAATGTATCATTATGATCATTGATGAGCAAGAAAGAGCAGAAGCGAGACGTACGACCACACAAGAACAATTAACTAGTGGACCAAGTATGCATGTGAAATCGACACAAACGAACCCATAGCATAAAGATGGTTCATCATTTTTTCAAATATTTGTGGAGCCACCATATTTAATTCATTGAGTGTGACAATACATTCGGTCACAAATTGCATCTGATCGATTGATCAACAATTAAGTCTCCATTCTTTTCTCTTCTAATTTGATAATATATAAAATCAAAAATATATATACTGTATGTATACTGTGACGATCTATTTGTATATGTACCTAGAGTCCTAGATGCAATAGGACATGCATGAGAGCAAGGTATGGGCTTGAGAAGAATATCTGATATGATATACCTAGCTAACTACTATAGCTACTAGCCTACTACCTACCACTTCACTAGTTTGAAACCGTGGGCGCGCGATATATCGATCTACTGGTTTCTTGATTTTATAATAAGTAGTATATTAATACTACATGCATCCGTTTCATTAAAAAGTTTCTAGGGGAACTATTCATCGTGATCTTTGACCACGTATAGCTTTTATATTAAACTGTATCAATATAAATTAAAAGCTAATTATGAAAATATAATCTATTTAGTTTCATAATATAATTTTATTACATTTTTCACTAATGTAATTTAGGAGTTATATGTGGTCAAATATCGCGATGAATAGTCTATTTAGAAACTTATTAATGAAACGGATGAATATATTTATTTTTTTAGCAGTAACCTGTGGGCTTATATATATATAACTTGAATGAGTTGAATCAAATGGGAGTACAAAGCCACATAAGTACATCAAATCACGTCACCAATAACGTCCCCAGAGGTGAAGCAATCTTTAGCTAAGCCATGTGCAATCAAACGGAGGAATTATATTTCATGCATGCATGATCATACTAGCTCTAGCTTTAGCATTATCGATATACTATTGTTAATTGGGAGTTAATTGTATTACGTAGCGGTAGCGGTGTGTATTATTATGTTTGTTCCTTGATTATATTCTCATTGTACTGTACTCAGTACATTTCTTATTCTTATGCTCCTTTATTAATATAATTATTTAGCTGTTTTAAAAAAAAGGGAGTTAATTGTACTTGACTAGTATACTGCATGTATGATCCTGTGTTTATGCAGTTGATGCACGGGTGCATATTTTGTACGACGGAAGCGGTGGCCTAGCAGTCATGATGCAATTTTTCTATATAATATGCTTAAAGGTTTCAACTTTAAATAAAATCTTTTTTTTTTTTCACTTAGGCATGATGATGGGTGATGTAGTGTGAACCCAGGATTTTCGAACGAGTAGGGGAAATTTATTTTTCAAATTTTTTTTTTACTTAATAATGATAAACAAAAAATTTGAAAGAAACTTTTATGGAATTTCTTATTCATATAGCCAAATTGTATCGTAAAATTAGAGAATTTTACTAAATTATTGACCAATGTAATCAAATTTTATTGTAAAATTAACTTATTTAACAACATTTAACATTAACAAACAATATTGGGTAGGACACATATTGAATTTATTTTGAAAATACAAATTTAATTTTTTTTACATTAAAATATATATATATATATATATATATATATATATATATATATTTTTTTTTTTTTATTATTTTTTTTTTTTAAATTTGGTGGGGACAGGGCCCTACCCACCCCAAGGGTGCCTTCGCCCCTGGTAGTGTGGTATTTCATGATTTTTTTCTAGGTAAATAAGATCATTTGTAACGGTAAAACTTTTATTAAAAACGGAGTCTTACAAAGATTAGAAATACAAAAGAACCAAAAACAAAAAGAAACAGCACGCACAACATGGTGCCAGCAAAACACGAAAGCAACAACCACCTAAAACCAAACCAACAATGTAAACCGCCACCAGCTCACTCAAAGGAAGCCGAAGCACGAAATTCCGCAGGAAGGAATGAATCATTTTGGTGTCGTTTGAGAGGAGTTTCGGTCTATTAATACTTTTTTTGAATTTTTATGGTCTCATTACCATACCTACCATTTGACCAATATTATAATATTATGGTGTGGTAGGGCTGCTCAAATTATCTCTGTTTGTTAATCCAGTTTTAGCTTTATACATGTAGATACTAAATACTACTATACTTTTATCTTATTATTCTAAACTTAAGTTATTATATATAGTCATTTTGTCAAGAATATTTTGGTATCCTCAATTTATAATTTTAGAAAATTTATCAAATAAAAAAACATCGCTCTTTTATCTAATATCTGATGTAATATATAAAATTTATCATTATTATGTGTAGTTTTAATATTAGAAATGCTTACATGTTATTCGTGCTAAATTGTTTTGGAGTTGTGGATGTGCAATTTTTTTTTTTTTTTTTGAAAATATAATTTAATTTTAAAAAGTAATGGATTATGGATTTGATATGGATTTATCCGCATTAGTGTCGTTTCGATTCATAATTCGATCTTCTACTAACGGATTAGATCAGGGATGGAGTTTTTTTCAATTTGTATTAGCGGATATCCGCTCAAACAGTTCGGATTTGATCCGTGATATTAATTTTGAGCAAATTGAAAAGACTATTTTGTCCCTAAAAAAGGTAACAAAAGTTTATTAAGATATATATCCACCCATCACACTTATTAATTTACACATAACTAGTTTGTTCTTATATATTTGATTTTCCCTATCAAACAACTAAACACCACACTAAAAGTTATTAGCAGTACCATTTGCTTTTTTTCCTATCGAACACTAAAATTTTAGTCAAACCCACACAAAGATACTAATCTGTTCAATACCACCGCATCGATCACCAATCTCACATTCACATTTTCAGTCATCACTGTTAGATTCCATTGTTGGTTAATTTGTAATGGTAATCGTACTCCTACCCAACAGTACCTTAAAATAACGGGGGGGGGTGGGGGGGGGGGGGCGGAAGGAAGAAGGCCACCATGCCCATGCATGCAGACATAATCAATTCGGACACATGACCATAGAAATATGCACATTGGTGGCCGCAAATCGCAATCGGGTATAATTTTTTATTTTTTTTAAAATATCGATAATATTATAACTTACAAAGTTATTGCAATCGGTCCCCAACTACAGAGCTGTTTGGCTTAATTAGTACCAAATTCTTGAAGTACCAAAAAAATAAAACTACTCACACATAATCTAAAATTAAAATACATATACGCCCCCCGTCCCGCTACAAATTATCCATTTTGACTTTTTTCGGTTAACAGTTTTCAACTTTGACTCCCGATTACTCTTAAACTATGATGATAAAATATTTGATAAAACTATATTATGAAACTTTAAGTTCTATATTTTCATAATATAATTTTTTTAAATACTTTACCATTATAGTCTAAGAGTAATCGGGAGTCAAAGTGGAAAGTTGTTGACCGAAAAAAATCAAACCGGGTAAATTGTAGCGGGACAGAGGGAGTATAATGCATGCTAACGGTATACGGAAACTAGGGGCCGTGGTCTGTGGGTTAACGATATATTAAAGGTAATTTTCCTCACAAGTTGGGGTTGTTCGTATTGTCTGCAAATGCATGAGCCATTGAAAACTTACCAGATTCCTTACTCAATTAGGCCCTATATGGACCCAAATTTGTCTCCAAAATTAATGATTGCGTTAGATATTTCACTCTATAAGTACTTAATTAAACATGAATTTGCATCATCGATATCAGTACTACATAGAGCTATCAGCATTCCACTTTCAACTTTCATCTAAAGCACTTTGAATCATCCTTCATCAGTTCAGATCCGAATATTACACAAATTCACAGAAATGGCGGGTCGATTTCAGGCAATTATTCATCATGCGAAGCACATTGTTCGACACAGTCAGTCTTCTTCATCGACCAAATTGGAGAACGTGCCCAAGGGTCACTTGGCCATTTATGTTGGGGAAGAAAGCAAGAACAAGAACCGGTTTGTGGTTCCAATTTCGTATTTGAAGCATCCTTTGTTTCAAGATTTGTTGAGGAGTTCTGAGGAAGTTTATGGCTTTGATCATCCCATGGGAGGCTTAACCATCCCTTGTAGTGAAAATTCATTCATTAATGTAACATCTTGTATAAATGGCACTAATTAGATGTATGTTTGAAAGAAAAATAAAACAATTTTCTTGGTTTCTACTACAAGGTCATATATACTCATATAGCAAAGTTTTTAATAAATTATGTATTTTACTACAAATGCCCTCACATTCAATTAATTAGCTTTCATCCCTATATTCCAAAGTTAATTTTGTTTTGATAATTGCCTTGGACGACTTGTTGTCTTGTTGATGTAATTACGTAATTGTGATATATATTTGACATGTAATGTGTTAAACTCTTGATGTTTTCCAAGGTGGGACGGATGGAGGGCGTCCCCTTTTTGTCGGGATGGATAACCCCTCGATCGGAAAACATACATACAACTACATACAATTAGGAAGCACCATGTAAAAAATGAAAAAAACTTTTAATAACAGTCTGTTTTGGGAAGCCATATATATAACCACGTACCGACCATTCATCTCGCAACACCATTCAATTTTTTCAGACCAATATTCATTTTATGCCATTTGAGGGAATTTTCATGATTCGTCAGATGGTTCATTGTGAGGTTTAATTTGTATGTAGATTGTAGAGTCGTACATGTGATCAGGAATAAAAGGATATTAGTTCTCCTTTAGCCACTCCAATCCATCCATCCTTAATCCCGTGTTTTTACTAGAGGTAAGTCGTAAAGTTGTTAAAACCAATGGTAAATTTCACTTTAACTTTACTGGAAGTAAACTTTTTAACAAAACCCCGGGTCCCAGCTAATCGCATAGATTTGGCGGGAAGAAATAGATCTAGAAGAATTTAGAAACACTCCTCTGTAAAGTTCAACATGAAAAACATCATGAAGAGAAGGAGAAACAGCAAGGACTTGACAAGAAGAAACAAAAGAAATAAAGGGCCATTATGCAAATAACAAGAGTTGCTAATACACTTGACAAACGTATTACAGCTCTCACACTTGTACCAGAAGCTTCCGAACTTGTACCTTAGGTCGGCTATTTGGGACTAGCCGTTAGACATTGAAATGTCTATTTGCCCTTGCCGTAGATAGTTTAAATATGTTTTTCCCTGTATTTTTCATTACTTGTTTCTCTCCAATTCCTGTAAATTGTTCAATTCTACTCTCTAGAAATATTCAATGTAACTTGTATACACTTTGATTTCATGATCAATAAAGTACAATTCAGTGTTTTACTGAATTTTGTTATCCTCGCCGGGAACCACCACCACCAAACCCTAACCATAAAAAACGCCGCTAACCGCGGACGCAAAGGCGAATCCATGGCACTAGAACGTCGTCCACCTCCACCAACACCGACCAGCGCCACTCCTTTCTCCGCCGTGGACAAGTGGCAGTTCGGCACTCCTGTCTCTCGCCGCCAGGTTCACCAGCACCATCGCCTCTTCTTCCGCCGCCTTCAACACCTCCGACCGCACTATGAATTCCTACTTGGCTTCTCAGTCTTTTCCCTATTCGCTAAAAGTTAAAACCCCCTCTCGCTTCCGCTAAAGACATTACCGAAACCGTGAAGCGATTAGGATTGAAACTGGACGAGGATCTGGTCGACATCATGAACGTGAGAGGATTAAGAGGGAATTGCAAGCTGTGGAGAGGGATATATATTGAGGCACTGGAGGATGCCACTACTGTTTGGGAGGAGAACAAGTGGGAGCTTAATTGATTCTGGCCGGCATTGGGCATAAGTTTAAGGACCTGGAGCAGCTGGCCATGGAATGTAACCAAGCTAGCTATAACAAGGTTTGTCTTCTCATACCTTTCAAGCTTTATGCATTAAGTTTTAAATTTAAGAGGATGGAATGGAATCAACAGACATCCATATCTTTCGTGCTTACCATCTTTGGTAATTCGTTTTGGTTCTGTTGAATGAATTTCGAATATCATTGAGTTATTACCATGTCACCTGTTCAAGGTCAAATACTTTGTAAAAGAACTGATTCTTTGTTGGAAGCATTCTGTAAATATTTTCTGTGATTATGGCACCTAAATTTAGTACTAATTTTGCAGGTTGAAGCGTGAGAATGAATTTAAGTTTCAGTTGGATGCTAATGGCTCGACTCCATCTGAGATCTTGGGACTAGATTTTAAGTCCATAAAGCCCGAGCTTGCTTCTTTTGCCGAGGATACAAAAAGAAACTCAATGGACAAGTTCCAAGAATTGATATCTCTTCGGAAACAGTTGAGTGAATTTGAGGAGAAGATTTCAGAGAAGCGAAATCAAATTGCTGTCCTTCAGTCTAACATTGACGGAGTAAGTACATTTATCCGATCTTGCCATGTGCCATTTGTTTCTTAAATTCCCATGCTCTGGGTATGCTAACATGATATCCAATCCATTATGCATGAAATGATCTGAATATCTGTTCCTCCAACTGCAAGTGTCACTTAATGGGATTATGTTGTATTGTTGTTATGACTTATGAGACCTCTGGTGCCGTTATTAGGTGCTTTGCACACAATTATATGCTCCAACTCCGTAGCACTTCTTGATGGCTCGAAGCCTTGAACCCATTATGACGTGCTCAATGCAAACCTGGTACATATAATACATGGGGCTGATTCTAGTATACAATGTCTATTACCAATTACCATACTATAATTGGGTTAACTTGGATTCTGTTCATTTATCAAGTCAAGTATATAGTATAACCATCTCCATGACCATTAGGTGCAAAGAAATCACGCAGTCAACTCATTTTACTTGCACTTTAATCTACCATTAACTTTACGCAGTGATTAAATTTCTCTGATTACTAGATAATTCGAATCTACCTGGTCGCTCAAAATTTTGTGCTATTTCCTGCATGCAGTACCGTTAATTCTCTATGATTTACTGGTGCAATAGCGAAAAAAAAAAAGACGCTGTTGGCTACTGTTTGAAAAATTATAAAGATGATGATTAAAAAATCCACAAGAATACTGATACTTTCCAAAATATTAGAATTTCTTTAGTATTAAAGTTGAAAAAGTGTCTGTACAGTTTTACTCCAGTTCTTGGTCTTCTTTGTGCCATTAGTGTGAAGTAGTGTTGTTGAGTCGGGTTGATTTACTCAAGTAGTTACTAGGATTTGAAGTTAGAGGGTCGAACTTTGATGTTTTCGCTGTTTGGATATGGCTTAGCTTCTGGCACTTTACAGGGGATTAGAATTAATCATCCAGGAGCAGTGTTAACTGAAATGCAAATGCCCTTCAATGCTTTGATTTATGCAGGTTGAAGCACACAAAATCGTAATGGAGAAAGGAGCACAGAAAAGTATCTCCAAGTATGCAGCAGAGGCAAGGAAATGCTTGTGGACGTTGAGATGGAGGCCCAGAAATTGTCAGTTGTGGAAAAAGAAGTAACAGACTTTCTGCAGGTATGCGTCTTTAGTCTATTTGCTTACTCATAAACTCAATCAATAAGATTTGCATCTCTTGTCTACTCCATTTCTCTTGATCAAGCAATGGCCTTGAAAATTTGATGTGCTTATTTGTCATTTTGACATGCTTTGGTGAAGGTATCCAAGGCACAGCTGCAAGAAACAATTGCTGAAGTTGAGAAAGAAGTTAATCTGTGTGCTGGGGAGCTACTCCAATTGATTGATTCGGTTTTAAAGTATAAAGAACATGTTGGATCAAGAATTGCACAGGCGTGGGATCATCTCCAAGAAACTACCAGTGCTGTGGCAGTCATGTACAAAGGACCATCCAAAATATCATAAATCAACTGCATGCAACAAATAGTGCTTGTGTTATTGACTGTTTAATCCATGACCGTGCGCAGGGGTTCATACGCTGCAGGCATGTGGTAGTAATGTAGTATACACTTGAGGAGCCCAATCAAATTCTTGTAAAAATCATGTTTTTCTTAACACGGAAAATCACACCTCTCCACCTAAGTATTTGACAAACTCATCTAATTAATCTGGAAATCTTTGTTTAGGAAGTTTGATTTCTTGTGCTCGTTTACAAACTAGCTCCAACCCAAAATGTAAAAGAGTTCGTGATGTAATCCCATCACATAAATTATAGTTTTGTAGTCTAGTAAAACTGATTTCATTATCAATGATATTTGAAATAAAATGCAACTCAAAACATATACTATCTCCGTTTCATTAAAAAGTTCCTAAGGGAATTATTCATCACGACCTTTGACCACGTATAACTTTTAAATTAAACTGTATCAATATAAATTAAAAGTTAATTATGAAAATATACTTCATTTAGTTTCATAATATAATTTTATTATATTTTTCTCTAATGTAATTTAGGAGTTATGTGTGGTCAAAAGTCGCGATGAATAGTCCTTTAGAAACTTCTTAATGAAACGAAACGGATGAAGTATCAAGCTCAAACTCTTTGCAAAAATTTGTGGAAGAAATTGGTAGTATCTGACGGCAGAATTGGCCAATAAACGATATGAAAAATAATTCAGTACGTGTACGTCAATTCCAGAGCAGCAATATGTAACTGTACAGCATGTAAAAAGTTACAACTGCAAGTAAATTCATAAAGAGAAAAAAATCTGTCCAAATCATTCAAAGAAGTTCCATATATGCATCAGACTTTTTTTTTTGAAGGAAGTAAAAGATCTTGAAGAGTTATCTATGTTAGTAGATTGGAAAAACTTGTCCATCCAGATATCTTCTCAATACCGATCATTGATGATGGATAAGAATTCCTAATTAATCCCCGCGCGTAAGGACCTGACAATGAAATTTCGATCGACTTCGATCAGATATTTATATGTGGAGCCACTGACCTTTGTCATTTGAAAGTGATAATGCAATTAATCACAAATTATATTTATTTTCATAATTTCAGAAATTCTTATCAACCATCGCTAATACTACTACTACTTGTTTTGTTCAAATGATCTGCTTTGACCGAGAACTCTGTGTTCCCAAAACATACTTAGTAGTTTGGCCTTGGGGTTCTAAGTGACCCATTAAAACACCAATGAAACTCCAAATCGAATCACGTAATATATTCTTAATTACGGTATTGTTGTGTGTGGGAATTATATATAACTTGTTGATGATTGATCATTGAATTGTCATTATTAGATATCTTAGGGCCTCTTGTTGACTGTTGAATTAAGCACCAAGAGGCAAGAGCGAGTACGCGCGCACAGCGTACTCTCACTAGCTAGAAGCTGCTCAGTAGTTACAAGTTGGCTTCGAATTGTCTGCACAAGTATTGAGCCACCACAATACTAGCTTAGCAACTTTGGCCCTATATGGACCCTAATTGTCTCTAAAATTTAGGGAACCAGTATCAACTTGTCCATTGGAGTTTACCATTACTTACATTGCCGCTATAAAGATGTAAATCACTTGGATCTCTTAAACATGAAACATCTAGCATGACTACTTGCCTACTTCAACAATCTAATCCACATTTCCTACACTAATAAGTCTTTTTTTCTAAACGGAAAATATTACAACTACTCCTACACTACTATTATACAAATATTCTAAACCACCTTATTTCTCCAAATCTATACTAACCGTATAACTACGTCACCACCATGATTGAACCATGCACCTCTTCCTTTCACTACTCCAACCCCTTACTGCAACATCACCATATAACTTCCCCTACACTACACTAAGAAGTCTCACTGCCTTAATAAATGTATATGATGTACACTGAATGCTTGTGAAAATAACATGATTAGATGATTTGTAGATTGACTTTTATTAATTAAACCTAGCTATAGACTACTAACTTTTAAAATCAGTGCTCTCAATAGATTTTTTTTTTTTAATCTAGCTAAACTAGTTATCATCATGCATATTAGACGATGGGGTGATAATATTGAATTTCCACCATAAACATTTAATTTAGGTAGGTAAGTATGCTTGGGGATAAAGGCAATGCGATTTTTCTAGAAGACGTTCTTTTAAGTTGTTTGGTTTCTCAGTTTACTTGGTTTGAGTTATGCACTCTATATCTTTGAACTCTTGTTCATTGTAACGTCCAAGAATTTCAGAGACTTAAAGAGATTGAAAACGCTACTCATATCAACAAGGTGCACATTTCTTTTTGAAAATCCATTCAGAAGAACTCCAAAGTTAAGCGTACTTGCTCTAGATCAATTTTAGGATGAGTGACCTACTAAGAAGTTCACAGTGAGCGTACAAGTGAGGACAAAGTGTGCGAATTAGAACAATGTTGGTCTGTGGGGCCATCACTTCACTTCGAAGAGTAATCGCACCGGCGCCGGTTGTTACATTTATGAAGATGAATGAATTGTTTGCCATTTCGAGAAAGAAAATCATTCACCATATATTTTAAGATCAAACACTTTATTTCGACCAAATAAGAAGTTGACTAATTAGATTATACCAATTGCGAACAAATGCATGCCGACGGTGTGGTGGAAATTAATTAGGGGCTTGGTTAACCATTTTGGCAGCAGGCATGTGAAGTAATTCGTTCTATTTCACACAAGTTGTGCTTGTGCTCCTATTCTCTGTAATGTCGAGGCATTGAACCCTGACAAGAAAAATGTACCCCTTAAGCAACAAATAAACTTTGCTAGGCCCTATATGGTCTCTCTAAAAATAATTATCAAACGCGTTATCATTTATCAACTTATCCATTACACACTATAAATAAAACCACTCCCATAAACTTGAATTTCCATCAACAACACTCATACTCTTACTAGCTAGTACATCGATCTTACTATCTAATATCTATCATATCAAAACCAAATATATCATGGCTATTCGATTTCAGACCCTTATTCATCATGCAAAACAGATTGTTCGTCACCATCATTCTTCTTCTTCAAAGAAACTGGAGAACGTACCGAAGGGTCACTTGGCCGTTTATGTTGGAGAGGAAAGCAAGAACAAGAACCGGTACGTGGTTCCAATTTCGTATTTGAAGCATCCTTTGTTTCAAGATTTGTTGAGGAGTTCTGAGGAAGTTTATGGCTTTGAACATCCCATGGGAGGCTTAACCATCCCTTGTAGTGAAAATTCATTCATTAATGTAACTTCTTATCTCAATGGGCTAAACTATATAGCTTGAATCAAGAAAGCAAAGGTAGATTTTGATTACAATTGTATAATTAAGCTAGCCTAGCCTGCAGCTAGGGCATTTACAAAGTGAATTTGGCTGTTGCAAATATATATATGCAAGTACTAATTATAATTAATCTGCATTGGATAATTCATAATCGTAACTAAATTGAGTTCAAAAGTAATTAATCTGCATCGACCCGAATAATTTAACACATGCATTATATATTGACTTAATGCATGTCTGATCAAATCAATGTAGTGGGACATCGAATATGATCAGTAGTCAGTTTCAGTTATTTTAAGACAAGTCCATATCACAGAAATGTAGCTGCCTGCTGCATGTGACTTTCAATATTCAACAAAAGCTAAAATTCATTTTTTTAATTTATGTACTTTATTATATTATACTAATATTTTTTTCAATTTATTATGAAAATATTGAACAATATGAACGTGTGACAACCACTCGACGGACTGAATAAAAAAATTGGAAAATGACTGGAATCGAAAATTATGAAAAAGTATTAAAAAAGTGGGTGTGTAATGTACATTATTTTTTGTACTTTGAACTATGAAAATTGAATTTTTATGCTCATATAACACGGTGTCCATTTTTCTACTACTATCATGTGTCTTGGTGGTGTAATAAACTAAGTCTAGCATCTCATAAACCGAATTCTTGAACCAATTCTCTCCAAATGAGCACAGATTGTGTACTGAAATTACAGGCTAATTGTGTACTAATCTAATATATATGACAAATGGACTTGATATAGATATACTTACTCCATCTCATTATAATCTTTCCATTTTAAACACATTAACTTTTTAAAGTATCGTTTAACCTCGTATTAATCTAAAATATCATACTGAAAAGAGAATTTATAAAGTTATACTATTATCAAAATACTAGAATTTATGCAATGCATGTTGCTGCGTGATATATTTATGCAGCACGCGTTGCGTGTTGCTGCGTGATATAAATTGTGTTTATATTTTCAAATTGTGAATTGAAATGAATTGAGTTTTACTAATTGATAATTGAAAAATTACTAAAGTACATGTAACACGACCTAAACCAAAGAAAGCAAAATAACTCACAAGTTCACTAACATCGTATAGAATAGAATGGGTCTGATCGCAGAACGATAGTCCACACTCCATATAATTAGTTTTCTGAACAACTCTCAACATAATCCATTGCAAGAACAGAACAAAGCAATTTATCCTCCAGAAAATAAACCATCCCAAGAACATGTGCTCTAGTAACTCACGTGCTGAGTAACAAATAACAGGATCAAGTAGTAATGTATCATAACCTCTCAATTTTGGAAAAAAAAAAGCATCGCTCCACCGCTGATAAATTGTCAAAGAATTTTGTACTACAATATGTTGTATTGCAAGCTAGATTAGTTATAGAACCCAGACAAGGCATAAAATAGTACCCACCAGCAGCTATGCTAGCAGCGTCTGAATTGCCACAAATTTGCTATCTCCCGTGTTCATAGGTTCAAGTCTTCCTTGTTTCCATATGAGCCACTAATAACATGATGTTGGTAAGGCTAAGTTCCATCTCTCTCTTAAATGCAGGGCATATTCCAGCATTTATGTAGTCCTGCTTCTACATGAAGACGTAAAGAGCTTCTGGCAGTGATTGCACTGGCAATTATCACTCATTCCATCCTCTTTGAAATTTTAGTGAAATGATCCAAAACTATCGATGTCCACAACAGATTCAGTATTTGCGCCTTCAACCAAGCAAATGGAAGCTTCATTCAGCACATAATCTACACTCAATTTATTATCTATCCATTGAGATTCAAAAGTAATGATTTTCTTTTTTCGCAAACAGTTCCTATAGCTCTTAGTTCTCAAGTTCAATTCCACACATGACACAACACAGAGAATCCACAACAGTATATCCCTCTTGCAACCAAAACCATAAACATAACTCTAACATTGATCTTGGCAATTCTATAATCTATGGAATTGGAAAAGAATGATTAATTTTATTATTCTCTTTAGAAGTACTACAATTGTATCTTAACGCCATAGTTCACAGATTCAATCAATTCCAAATAATACAACACAGTTCACCCATGGAAGTAATTTCATGTTATATTTTTTATTTGAGTTGTTATAGGTTTGGTTTTTACAAATATATTTTCCATCAGATGATTATGTTTAAAAGAAGAAAATATGAAGTCTGAGTGACTATATTGGTTAGCCTAGTTCGTAAGCCTATAAAACTGGACTATGGTGAAGATGTGTGTCTTAAAGATATCCACCAATTAAAAAACATCCGCGCACAAAGCTAATATCATCATGATGTGTAAACAATGTATATTATTAATGTTTTTAAGGTAATGATCATAATCTTCCACTGAAAGCTCCGACGCAAGTATGAATAAGCAGCTAATTAACTGATCCCTCCAGCCAATAGACGAAGGCAGGCATATCAAAATGGATATCTAGTTGTAGCTGAAATCAACATCTAAAATTTTGATGGTAGGGGAAAAATGTGATGAGAAGGATTTTGATGAGGAAAACGGAAGGAAGTTTGAAAAGAGAGGAAAACGGAAGAAGTATCGTCTGAACTCTCTGAAGAATAGGAGTTTCTGTTTAGGGGAAAATTGAAAAGAAATAAGGCCAATTTAATTACTCTCCACGCGGTACACGTGCACCCTTTTTGGGTTATATACTATTATTAATAATTAATAATGATTATATTTTTATACAACTTTATAAATTATTTTTTCTATATGATTTGGAATTAATACGATATTAAATGAGACATTTAAAAAAGTAATGTTTTGTGAGCCAAAATTGTAAATTATGAAGATATATAAGTTGTTGATGATAAGGACGTGTGGGCGTCATAAAAATCATATACAAATATTTTCATATCCTATCACCATATCATATGTTGTTGATGTGTACTTGGAACTTGGAAGAACATGCGCCAAACTGCTTCTAACATGCATCGATCGATCAAATTAGATTAGCTAGCTGCTGGCTGCACTAAAAAAAACCCACTCCTTAAGACTAAGTAGAGAGAGAAGAAAATAATGGTTCCGATAGAATAATTCAACTTCTTCTAAACCACTCCTTAAGTCTAAGTCGTCTTGGCTTGGTTCGTCATAAAGCGCACGAACGGGGTGTCCTCCAACGTCTTCGCATAAATACGATTCTACGTAATAATAGACTTACTCTTTTGACCATATAAGCATTTACACCTTTGTGTCATGATAATACTTGCTTATCTGAAATAAATTGCTTACAATTTCGGCTTAAAAGGGTCGGCAAGGATCGAGCTTCGACTTCATCACCCCAAAAATGTAATAAAGATTAATAAATTATCATTAATCAAAGCCGTGCGTATTAGTTAAAGACGCGAGGGAACAATATAAAGTCAAGCCATTTTGCCTACAAAATAATCAATTATGATTATTAATTATATATATTTACTTGTACATAAAGAATCAGCTTCCAGAAAAAGGATTAACCGTTAAGTGGGTAATCATAATTCATAACTCAAGCTAGCTATGCCGCGCGCATAATCCGCATGGACCAAGTTGTAATTAACTCAATCGATCGTTAAAACTAAATTAAAAAAGGTGATGATGGTACTTAATTGCAAGAACATGCATGCATGTCCAGTACTTAACGTGGAGCTTAATAATTAATTCAGATAAAATCTCGTGTCAGCATAAAAGTATCTATATACCAGACTTCTCATTATTTGATTCATAATCATAACTACTTTCGAGTAATAATTAATTGCATACAAGGCAAGAATTGCAATTTGAATTCTGATTCCAGAGAAAAAGGAAAAAGAAAATGTAATTAATGGAAGAGTGAATGCATTAATAATGCAATATTCCTTTCATGATCATCATATAATTCATCATTCATATCGATCATTGCATGTAAAGAAGCTAGTTAGGTGTCACATTGGTGTACGGTGCATACGAATTTTTTAGCAGCAAAAATAATTTTATTAATAACAGAGCAAGAGCATAAGAAATAAGAAATGCTCACATTATTAACTAACTATAATAATAATTTTTTTAAAACGGTAAATATTACTACTACTCCTACACTAATATACAAACTTCTTAAACCACCTTATTTCTCCACACCTAAACCAACCTTATAACTCCGCCACCACTACTCCTACACTAATACTTTCTTACTACTCCTACACTAATATACAACTATAATAATAATAATAATAATAATAATAATAATAATAATAATAATAATAATAATAATACTTTCTTGTCCTTCCTCTTTAAAGGTTTTATTTGAGTGTCAAACAATTTTTAAAAAGTTAAACAATACAAATGAAGAGTTTATGTCAAGATTGAAAAAAATCTCATCTACTAGCTAGTTTCAAGTTTCAACCCCGATATAACACAATGGGGAATATTAGATGTTGGACTCATAAATCCCGCGTAAACCTGTGTAGCCTCATATATAGTACGTACGTCTATCTTGTATGTAGGTTATAAGGTTTCTCTCGAATAAATAAACGATCATATATATGGGATCTTAATTTCGTGTTTAAAAGAGCAAGCAACATTTTGAGGTGTGATCCAGCAAGAAGTCATCACAAAAAATTGTTTATACTGTAGCAACCATTAAGTCCCGAGTATGTTAGCTTTATAGCTTAAGTATAGATTTTCTGGTTTAAAATCAGTAACACCATTAAAAAATACAGTATACATGATCAAGTAATTCCATTTTATTATTTCAGGTTATGTAACTTGAAACTTGTAATAGTGTCTAATAGACCTAATTTATGGAATAATGTTTCAATGATTGGGTTACTTATTCTCCAAACAAATAAGAATCTTTCTTGAACCAGATTACCAGATCAAGGCATCTTTCTTAATAATAACTTAGATATAGCAGCAACTTGATGCCTTGAAGTCTTGAACCATCTGGTCATAAAAGTATGAACATGGGATTTTGTTTAATGCATTTCAGTTACTAAAAGCCCAGAACCATGTGATGATCCATTATTAATCTAGAAACGCCTCTTCAAGTCTAAAGTTACAAGTATATATACCTCATCTATCTTCAACATTTCTCATTACAAAACAAGCCAAACAGTTCTACATTAATCTACAGAAAGCAGCCATAATCCTTGTTCCAACAACACATATAGTATCAGCTAAGCAAATGGCTATTCGCTTCCGATCTTTGATGTCAAATGCCAAACAGTTTTACAAGCTACAGTCCATTCTCAATAAGAATCATTCAGATGTCCCGAAAGGCCATCTTGTAGTTTACGTTGGAGAAGTTCAGAGACTGAGGCATGTGGTACCCGTGTCATACCTGAATCATCCTTCATTCCAAGATCTGTTGCACCTGGCAGAAGAAGAGTTCGGCTTTGATCATCCTGTTGGAGGTCTTACGATACCATGCAGTGAGAATGCATTCGTCGAGCTCACTTCAAGGTTGCACCTATAATGCCATGATCCTAGCTAGGAGTAAACACCCCAGTTTTAATTGACTAGCTAGTTAATTCATTTCTTCTAATATTTCAGAAGACAGTAGTTGTTAGGCATTGTACTGCATGGACTCTCTCTTCTATTATATTTTTGTAAAGGAGAGAACATAGCAACCATCCATGTACAAACAAGTTTGCGATTTTACCTGTCAAACTGCAATACAATTTCCATTTTATGCATTATAAATCTTAGTGTCTTCTTGATTAGCCTTTTGAGCAATAATGCTAGGATTCAACGTCTTGAGCTTCACAACTCTGCAACACTGACAAACATAAATACTCACAAGATAAGGAAAACAGAATTAAATGGAACGAAATGAAACAGAGAACACTCGAATTTGGCTATTGAAGTGGCCTAAATCCAGGTAAATCAACCGATTATCTTTATAATACGCAAGAGATTAGAGTCATGCATCTAAGTACAAGTACATGTACAGAACAGAACTCTATGAACATTAATTAAAGCTATAATTGACTAGAGACTGGCAAATCAAAGCTGGAATCAACCAGATCTGGAGCAGTCCACGCTCTGCCAATGGATCAAGTTAACAAATACATGGATCGATTTGATTGGAATAAAGTCTATAGATCGAACCCAAATTAATAAGTCTAGACTTGTTTAATCTTTGAATCTTTTTTTAATCTTCACACCACCTTTTGCGATATATTACCAATGAAAAAACAGCCCCAAATCACTAGCTATATGAAAAGGTTTATATGCCCACTCTACGGAAACCAGATATACTAGTTAGGTGTTCATCTGAACGACTGATAATTTAATGATTCCATATGCATCATGCAGTTCTGGTATAGTACGTTCAACTCCACTAGGCTATTCGGGTAACTCCACCTTATAACCATTCCTATGCAGCTTCGCGTTACTGTTAGAACCAGAGGGAGTTAAAGAAGCCTTCACTTCAGTACTCTTGTTCTAGAGAGGTAAAGTGTCTTGGAATAACATTTCCAATTAGGATGCATTTTTCATTCCCAACTTTTATAGTGCATCATAACTTGTATACTTCAATACCATATGGATAGCCTAAAAAATATGCAGCTGACAACTCTTTACTATATATATATATATATATATATATATATATATCTTGTCTTAGCTGAACCAAGCGTGACAAAGCACAATTAGCTGAGAGTAAACTCCAGTGGAGGCTGGAGCCATACCCAACTTCATCAGGTGTATTGAAATTTAACAGTGCAAAAGGACTTTCGTGAATCAGGTACACTAAATTTCCCAAAAAAAAAAAAAAAAAAAAACCTCTACAGTCTACACAGACCAGAACTAATTAAGCAACATATAACTGACTCTTTCAAGTAGAGTCCTATTCATCTTCTCAATAACTCCATTTTGATGGGGAACGTACCTGCTACAGTTTACGATACTCTCTAGGCAGGTACTCAAGTCAAGACCATTACCTGATCTGAGATATTACAGAGAAGAATTGACAAGTGTGAATATCTTGTATGTGGGTCAGTGGGTGAATGAATAATTGAAACCAATAATTGTTTTCACTTAAAAGAATTCATGAGAAAGTAACAGGAAAATTCACATACTCCAATCAACTAACTCCGCTCCTATATGTATTATTAATATCATACAGCACATCTTGAATTGGCTTCTAATAGTCAAAATGTTGAATGAAGCATAGTACTAGTATTTCCTAACATAATGCGGTGCAGTATAGCGAGCTATTAAGCAGAATATAACAGATTGTTTATAGCTATTAGCTACCATATGTAAAGAGGCCTAATGATTGCTCACTTAATCTTTAATATAATTAAGAATCAAGATTCAACCAACTCAAGAAATCTTTCTTAATAACGTGATAGATATGACAACTGTGCCTTAGAAATGTAGAACCATATGAACATGGGATTTCTTTAATTCATTTAAGTTACTAAAAGTCCAGAGCCATGTGATTATCCTTTATTAGTGTCAAAAGACACATCTTCAAGTCTATGTAAGTTGCAACTTGCAACTATATATATATATCCCATCTAAGCTTCTTCATTTTCCATTGCAAACACAAACCAAATAGTTTTTTACAAGCTACAGAAAGCAGCATTCTTACCCAACAACAACAAATTAGCTAAGCAAATGGCTATTCGCTTCAGAATCTTGATCTCAAATGCCAAACAGTTTTATAAGCTACAATCCATTCTCGATAAGAATCACTCTGATGTTCCTAAAGGCCATCTTGTAGTTTACATTGGGGAAGTTCAGAGACAAAGGTATGTTGTGCCAGTATCATACCTGAATCATCCTTCGTTTCAAGATCTGTTGCACCTGGCTGAAGAAGAGTTCGGTTTTGATCACCCTGTTGGAGGTCTTACGATTCCATGCAGTGAGAATGCCTTCGTCGAGCTCACTTCAAGGATGCACCTATAATGATGTCATGATCACCCAGTAGTAGTCAACAGTTTTAAGGGGCTAGCTAGCTAATTCATTTCTTCTGAGTATTTCAGAAGACAGTAAATGTTAGGCATTGAATTGCACTTTTCCATTATTTTTATATAATGGAGAGAACAGAACATCCATATGTACAAACAAGTTTTGTGTTTTTAAATATAATACATTTCTCATTTTTAACTTAGCATCTTCTTAGATAGCTTTTTGAGCAATATTGCAGGAATAAAAAAGAATAAACTAGTGCTAGGATTCAAGTCTCTAGTCTCACAACTCAGCAACAATGGTAACCAAACGACCGAATACTCATAAGAAACGAGAAAACACAATTGAATGAAATGAAAGAAAGCAGAGAACACTGAAACTTACGTGTCTGATCACTGAAGTAGCCTGCATTGATGGAGATCAATTGCGAAGTGGAACTGCTGATTTTAGGCGTAACAACCAATGGAATTGAAATTGCCAATTTTGTTCTGAGCCACTGATCACTTTCATACGACTTTCCCTATTCCTAACTCCAGACTTAATCCAGACTCTGGATCAGAGTCATCCACACAGATTCAGCTAACTCATCTTCAAGTCTCCACTTTTTAATTTAATTCAAGATACACCTGAAGATCTCAACATGTCCTATAGGTTAGGACTTAGGACACAGCCCCTTTGGATCTAAGACCAATCAAATCCAGACATAATCTTAGGATCATGGTAGAATTGTAAATAGCTTAGGGATGTTTTCCTCTACTCGACTACTAGAAGGTAGTTTTATGCGCCTTTCCCATAACACAATGTTCACAGAAAGGTAGTTATTTAGTAAACTTATAGCCAAGAAAGCAGATCTTGTTTAGCAACTCTTTTAAACATTTCTCTCCCAAGTGATCAAAGCCTTTTATGCCACATAAAAGAGTTATCATGTAACTGAGCAGCTGCTGACATACCAGTAACTGTACTAACAGATAAGAAGTATGAACATTTCTTTACGACTCCCTAAAACATAACACTATAGTACACCAAGGCAATTGATTATTTATTTAAAAAGAAACAACTCCAACATATTGAATTTAAGCTATATACGACAAATATAGAACATAGGTCTTGATAGGCTTTAGGGAACGTCACCAGATATTATTACAAACCAAGCACATCTTACTTAATTGCTGGGACTACACCAAGTACGCGAGATACGGTGTTTTTAGGTAATCAGAAAGCAATTTGTTTGTCATTCCACGAGTACGAATGACAAGAGCTTTTAGGGCTCTCAATGCTGGGAGTTGCCTGAATCGCTGCTGGAGATATCAGGAGAAACCCAATGTGAGGAGGTCACATAACATGCATCAATCCTAGCAGCCTCTGGATGTGGCTCACGCAACTCACAAATTTCAGCAGTTCGTGATACAATGTCGAACTCAGTATCACTGAAAATTTCATGCAGGGTGGCAGCTTCGAGTTCAATGTGAGTGAAATACTCAGCCGCATACGGGAACACCTGGAAATCATGCCATGATTAATTTCCATGAGATAGCTGTAGCGAGTGATATTTTTTGTTTAAAAGGGAAAAAAAATCAGTTACGTACTAATGCTACTTAGAAGGGTATATATACAGAGTAGTAGCCGACCTTTTTGACGCCGTACTTAAGGACCGTAGGGACATAAATGTTTTGTTGGGAATTCTCCAAACAAACCCCCGGCATTTTGGTGATGTAAGTCCAAACATTGTGGCGCATGACGAACTCACTAAAACAGTCGAGAACCATTTCTTTTGTGAAACATCTGCCTGGATTCAGCCTGTGCATCTCCATGGTCCAGTGATGTAGCAACTGCTTCTCAACCCCATCCCTATTGAACAGGTATGCAGATTTGTGAAATGTCTCAGCAACAACGGTTAGCAACTGAGATTCGTGGATGTTTGTCCAGGCATGGCAGATTCCTTCGCAATCATCTCTGCACACGTAAGTTGCCATCGTAGAACGGAATCAATATCTTTAGGAGACAGCAGGTAGTAAGCAAGGTGATTAGTGAGTTACATGTGAAACGAAACTTACGTAAGACAACTTCAATTTTTTTAAGACATTCTCATAAGCAAAATTTAATTGAATTGGAAGAATTGATGTATTATATTTTCAAGTTGACACTGAGAATTGGAGAGAGAAGGGGGGGGGGGGGTGCATTAAACAAATCTTGCGCCTTTTACCACTGATATCTCACTTTGGATGAAACCTGGACATAGTTCCTAATTCAGATGGAAATGTGAAAGTTAAGCATGGACTTGGATTGACTTGCTTCATAAAAAACTCAACTTCAGAGTTCAGAGAACGGGTTACGTACACGGGAGAGGAAATAACTCAACTGACTAGATACCACAATAAATAGATATAGCAGGTTCATGTCTTCAACTGAGACATATTACATAAACTTGTAATTGCATTATCCAGATAATAGCCTTACGGGGACATAAATGCAAAAGAATAATCACAAGTTATCCAGGAAGATATCCAGCTGGATGATCAGTAATTCAGTACAGAATCTAACAGAAATAGTGTTCTGTTTTTTTCAAAAAAAAAGTGAACATGCATGGTAGTTTCTGTATAGCTGAAGTGAATATAAGGTTTTATAGAATACCTCGAAATATTGCCACCTATGAGGCCCCCTTTCTGGAGTGACTAGCTCAGTTTTGACAAGGAGGCGCTTATGTAAACACACAAGACAGTCTTCAACACAGCATGGTAGTACTATCTACTTACAGTCTTGCTAGATCTGATAAGGTCAAAATGTATAATATGACCATTGTTGTTGTGAGCCAAGAAAATGTCAACTTGCTCAGTTACAGAAACATATTTCCTGTCACTCAAACACCCAGCCCATGGAGTAAATCACAGAGTTTGTGGAAGCAATTTCTAACAATACAAAGATTATCAATGCAAGCAAAATCATCATTAACGGACAGCCTAAAGTTGCGGTCTAGCTGAACGTATAGTCGAAAATGCATGTTGTACAACGCGAACAGAACAGATGTATTATGTGCAGGTAGGTAGAATGGTTAATTCTACGCAACCAACCGTATAAGGCAAGGACAGGGGAAACCTAAAGCATAACAATAATGATATCAATAAACAATAGCTTCATAGGCGGTTTCAACTGATGAAGAACTTAATTGAAGTAGAACCTCAAAAATAAAATAATAAAACCAAATAAGGAAATATACACAGCTACACATTTAAAATCATATTTCAAGTCAAGGCATGGAATTTATTAAATTCTACCCAACCCAGCCATCTTACAAATAGGTCGATAATACAAAAAATTCTTTCAATACACAGAGGATCGAACATCAGTTTGACATTAACATTCAAAAAATTTGTACTTTTGCTTGTGTAGAACCTCAACTCTTCGCAATTTCAAAAACCCTAGGCTGGCAAAGAATGAAAATTAGTAAACCAGATTCAGGTGAAATACAAGTAATGATGCTCTTAAACTTAGTGGGGAAAATTACTTACCGATGAAAGAGATGGGGAGTGTGTCTGTCTGTGAAACGGGAGAAGCTATTTTAGGAATGTGAGACAAAAATGAGTATTTCCAAAGCTTTATATATTCACCTAATAAGGGCATACTACATAATTTGTGTTCTGCTGCCAAATTATGCACATAAAGATAAACACGGTCAATAAAACTCGAGATTCCCCATTTTATTTAAAAATTGACACATGTACGTAGCATATTAAAATTGATTGAATCAACCAAATATGAGATTTATAATAAAAAACTTAATCTTGTCCATGGTTTTACTTGTACACTACTACTACTACTATTATTATTATTAATGATATTATATTATTAGCTCGTAAAGTTAGATTAGAGTTTAGAAACAAGTTAAGCTCCCACCATATTATTAAAGAGGGTTACAAAATTGGGGGATGGGGCTTTAAAGTGTAGCATTTTCGATATTTTAAGATTTTAGTGTCCCTAAATTTCGAGATAGTATTATAGAAGTTATGTACCTAACCTACTTCCCCATGAGCGGGTGAAACATTCTATGTCAACAAAAAGAGTAGAACAAGTTCGTGGAAAACTAAGATTGTAATCAATTACCTGCCACTCAACCCACTTCCTTGCAGACGACAAGTTTTCTCAGCCAAAGAGAAGTCTTGTTCCAGAGACTTCCACAAGCACAAGTTTTCTCCAAGTTTGATCTGAAAGCAGGATTTTGGCAGCTTGGAATTAAACCAGGAGACAGGCCAAAGACAGGTTTCTGCATACCAGATCGTCACTACCATCGAAAGGTCATGTCTTTTGGGTTGAGGACAGATCCATCCTTGTTCCAGAAAGCAATGATCAACATATTCGAGCCCATTCTTCCAAATGCACTGGTGATGGATGATATCTTACTGTTTCAAATGATGTGTCTAATAGATTTAGTTTATAGTTTACAGAAGAACTTTTCAATAATTGGTTACTTACTCTCCAAACAAATACTCTTTTCTTGAACCAGATCAAGGCATCTTCCTTAATAATAATAACTTAGATATAGCAGCAAGTTGGTGCCTTGAAGTCTTGAACCATCTGGTCATAAAAGTATGAACATGGGATTTCTTTAATTCATTTCAGTTGCTAAAAGTCTACAACCATGTGATGATCCTTTATTAATATATAGCTTCAAGTCTAAGTTACAAGTATATATATCCCATCTAGTTTCAGCATTTCTCATTGCAAACACAAACCAAACAGTTTTACATTAATCTACAGAAAGCAGCTATAATCCTTAACCCAACAACACATATCAGCTAAGCAAATGGCCATTCGCTTCCGATCCTTGATCTCAAATGCGAAACAGTTTTACAAGCTACAGTCCATTCTCAATAAGAATCATTCAGATGTACCAAAAGGCCATCTTGTAGTTTATGTCGGGGAAGTTCAGAGACAAAGGTATGTTGTGCCGGTATCATACCTGAATCATCCTTCGTTCCAAGATTTGTTGCACCTGGCTGAAGAAGAGTTTGGGTTTCATCATCCTGTTGGAGGTCTTACCATTCCGTGCAGTGAGACTGCATTCGCTGAGCTCACTTCAAGGATGCACCAATTAAATAATTGATCCTGATGAACAGAACAGTAGTAGTAAACAGTTTTAAGTGACAGTAGTTAGGAATTTTCTATTATATTTTTGTAAAGGAGAGAACATAAGTACATAACATTCATCCATGTACAAACAAGTTTGCAATTTTACCTATGAAACTACTATAATACAATTTACATTTTAATCTTTCCTACATCTTAGCTTCTTCTTGATTAGAATTTTGAGCAATTTTGATGGACTAAAAAAGAGTAAACTAGTGCTAGGATTCAACGTCTCAAGCTTCACAACTCCACAACAATGGCAAACAAAGGACCGAATAGTACTCACAAAATAAGAAAACAGAATAGAATGAAATGGAGAAGACTGGAATTTGCCTATTGAAGGTGTTAAAGGATAGAAGTTATGGTGTATAAACAGAAAAACAGGTTTATGTATCATGTGCAGTTCTGGTATAATAGGCTCAACTTTACGAGGCTATTCGGGTAACTCCACCTTATAATTATTCATACGTAGCTCCGCCTCACTATTAGAAATTGAGAACCAGTGGAGTTTCCTTTCAGTACTCTTGCTCTGTAGAGGTACAGTATTCAGGGTCCAAAATACAATTAGCTGAGAGTAAACTCCAGTGGAGGATGGCGCCATATACCCAACTTGATCAAGTGCATTGAAATTTAATGGTACAAAAGGACAACCGTGAATAAGATACACTGAATCTCCCAAAACACCTCTACAGTCTACACACACCAGAACTAATTAAGCAACATATAACTGACTCTTTCAGGCAGAGTCCTATTCATGTTCTCAACAATTTACGATACTCAAGTCAAGACCATTACCTGATCTGAGGTATTACAGACGAATTGAAAGGTGTGAATATCTTGTATGTGGGTCAGTGGGTGCATGAATAATTGAAACCGATAATTGATTAAAAGAATTCATGAGAAAGTAGCAGGAAAATTCACAAAATCAACTAACTCCGCTCCTAAATGTATTATTAATATCTTACAGCACACCTTTTGACTTGTAATACTATAGTCTAATACTGAATGAAGCATAGTACTAGACTACTACGAAGTACTCCCTCTGTCCGGTTTGAAATTATCCAGTTTGACTTTTTTCGGTCAACAGTTTTTAACTTTGACTCCTGATTAATCTTAAACTATAATGATACAATATTTAATAAAATTATATTATGAAAATTTTGATTCTATATTTTCATAATATAATTTACTCAAATGCTTTATCATTACAGTTTAAGAGTAATCGAGAGTCAAAGTTGAAAACTGTTTACTGAAAAAAGTCAAACGGGGTAATTTACAGTGGGAAGGAGGGAGTAGTATATATGTGCTAGCATTCTGAGGTGCAGTATAGCGAGCTATTAAACAGAATTAACAAATTGTTTATAGCTACCATACGTAAAGAGACCAAATGATTGCTCAAGAAGATAGATATATGCCAACTGTGCCTTACAAGTGTAGAACCATATGAACATGGGATTTCTTTAATTCTTTCAATAACTAAAAGTCCACAACCATATGATGATCCTTTATTAATGTATACAGAAAAGACATCTTCAAGTCCATGTAAGTAGCAACTATATATATCCCATCTACCTTTTTCATTTTCCATTGCAAACCAAACCAAACAGTTTTATAGTCTACCGAAAGCAGCATTCTACCCAACAACAACAAAATAGCTAAGCAAATGGCTATTCGCTTCAGAAACTTGATTTCAAATGCCAAACAGTTTTACAAGCTACAATCCGTTCTCAATAAGAATTACTCAGATATTCCTAAAGGCCATCTTGCAGTTTATGTCGGAGAAGTTCAGAAACGGAGGTATGTGGTACCTTTATCGTACCTGAATCATCCTTCGTTTCAAGATCTGTTGCACCTTGCTGAAGAAGAATTCGGGTTTGATCATCCAGTCGGAGGTCTTACGATTCCGTGCAGTGAGAATGCTTTCTTTGAGCTCACTTCAAGGATGCCCCTATGATGTAATGATCATGAAAGGAGCACTGATCCTGAAGAACAGTAGTAGTAAAGAGTTGCTAGGAATTGTATTGGACTCTTCCATTATATTTTGTAAAGGAGAGAACATAACATCCATGTAAAAACAAGTTTGCCGTTTTACCTGTCAAACTATAATACAATTTACATTTTAATCTTTATAAATCTTAGCATCTTATTAATTAGCTTTTTTAGCAATATTGCTGGGAAAAAAAAAATAGTGCAAGGATTCAACACATCGAGCTTCACAACATAGCAATAACGGTACAAACACCCGAATACTCACAAGAAACGAAAAACAAAATTGAATTAAATGAAATAAAACAGAGAACACTGAAACTTACGTGGTCTGGTAACTGGTTATTGAAGTGGACTACATCCACGGAGATCAACTGCGAAATGAAACTGCTGATTTTAGGCGAACAGCCATTGAAATTTGAATTTCCAATTTTGTTCCGATCCACTGATCACTTTCGAACTACTTTTCCCGCTTCCAACTCCAGATTTAATCTAGAGTCCGGACCATTGAAATTGCCAGTTTTGTTATGAGCCACTGAGCACAGTCATCTATGCAGATTGAGCTTAACCATCCTCAAGTCTCTACCCCTTTCACTCAATCCAAGATACGTACACCTGAGGATTGCAACAGGTCCCATAGGGTAGGATACATCCCCATTGGATCTAACACCAATCAAATCTTTTGGGACGATATCTCCAATAGAAAAAAACAGCCTAACTCATCCATATACTGCAACTTTTACCCACTCTACCAAAACTATACATATAACATATTAGTGCACTTGTCCTATTTCTTTTGACTTCTATATTTATCTCAGCAACTGATAAACTGATTATTCCTAACTGTCCAAAATAGCTTCGTAACATATTTTCTTCAACTGGAACTAGTTTTTTGTGCCTTTCCCATAACCAAAAATCTTGTTTAGCAACTCTTTAAAACCTTCCTTTCCTAAGTGATGAAAGCTTTTCATGCCACATAAAAGAGTTACTATCAGGTTCAAAAGAGAGTCCCAGGGAGATAAAATTTCTTAAGTATAGAGTATACATAGATAATGGCAGGGAAAGAACTTAGGTGTTAATATGCTGCAGGATGCATGAATGATCAAAATCAATAATTGATTACAATGAAATCATTAGAAAGTAGCACGAAAGTTCACATAATTATTGCTACTATTATATTATGAATTAATCATACAGCATAAATTAAACTTAATTGCTGAGGGCTTCTAATAGTCTAATCCTAAATGAAGCATAGTGGTAGGTTACATACTGCAGTAGCTAGATATTATCAGAATATTAAGTTTCACCATGAAAAATTGTTTATAGTTACCAATAATTAATTAGGGGAATAATGATTGCTTACTTATACTTCAATTAAGAACAAATCTTCAATATATCAAATCAAGGACTCCATAGATATGTGACAACTGTGCTTAGAAGTGTAGAACCATATTTCTTTAATTCGTATGAGTTGCTAAAAAGTCTAACCCCATGTGATCCATTATTAATATACAGAAGACGCCTCTTCAAGTCTATGTAAGTTACAAGTATATTAGTATATATAATCCCATCTACCTTCAACATTTTCCATTACAAACACAAACCAAATCCCTTAACCATCACAACTACAGAATTCTTCTTGACCCAACAACACAAACAAGCTAAGCAAATGGCTATTCGCTTCCGATCGTTGATCTCAAATGCCAAACAGTTCTACAAGCTACAATCCATTATGAATAAGAAATACTCTGATGTTCCTAAAGGCCATCTGGTAGTTTACGTTGGAGAAGTTCAGAGACTGAGGCATGTGGTACCGGTATCATACCTGGATCATCCTTCATTTCAAGATTTGTTGCAGCTGGCTGAAGAAGAGTTCGGCTTTGATCATCCTTTTGGAGGGCTTACCATTCCATGCAGTGAGAATGCTTTCATCGAGCTCACTTCAAGGATGGAACTATAACATCATGATCACGAACAAGAACTGATCCTGAATAGCAGCAGTATATAGATCAGCACAGTTATATTGTAGGAATTGGATTGGACTCTTCCACCATTAGTTAAGGAGAGAACATAAAGATATTAACATCCATGTACAGATTAACAAGTTTGCATTTTTAACGTTCATACTATCATACTATATATATATATATATACATTTCCATTTGAATCTTTCATAAAGCTTAGCATATTCCTTCATTAACTTTTTTAGCAATATTGGTAGACTTAAAAGGAATAAATTAGTGGTAGGATTGAATATCTCAAGCTTCACAACACAGCAACAATGGCAAACAAGTAAGTACTCACAAGAAACGAAAAAGACAATTGAAGGAAACTAAATAAAACAGAGCATAGTGAAATTTGAAGAACAAGCGATTATCCTTTAATAAACACGCAAAGGATTACATTACGTGCAGCTTACAAGAACAACTACACAGAAATATATGGAGATAAATTGCAAACTCTGATAATATTACTATGAACCCTAAATCTCTAATCGACAGGTCTGGTAGTGGTAACTGCTCTCTAAATTGATTGAGGGTAACTGCTCTCTAGTTATCAATAAATAATGAAACCCCAAAGAATTAAGCTGAACCGTGAAGACAAATTTAGTTGTAAGTCGTAACAATCTCACCGTCTTTTAAACGCCTATTTCCGATCCCATCTCCAGGTTTAATCTGGTCCGTTGAAATTGCCATTTTTTATATGAGCCGTTGATCAGTCGTCTACGTGGATTCATTTAGCCAACTCTTCCAACTTTTTACCTTTAACTCACTCAATTCAAGATCAAACTTTACATGTCTTTTTTTGTGTCACCTTAGAAGAACAATTAACTCTTTCTTTCTTTGATGATGTCAACTAGTCAATATGTTTTTTTTTCTATCACCTTATCATTTTGTTTTTTCAAACATCGACATAATAATCTTAGTACTTCAATAGGCCTAAAGCTTGATTCGATCAGGGCAGATCCACGATGGATTCAATTCATGAATCTCAATCGGACGTGGGTCCATCCGATGACAAAACTTTAACATGCACCAAAAAAATAACAATTGGAACCAGAACCGTTTGGATACCGTTACGGTCTACCTCCATTCTGATCCATTAGATCAAGTTAAGAAATTTATGGATCAGATTGGATAATAATAAATTTATGGACCTGACTCAAATTGTCGGGCCTAGAATAGTTTGATCTATGAAATCTTTGTACCTTCAAACAGATTTTGCAATCAATCATATCTCCAATAATAAAACAGCCTCACATCAATAAACACCAGGTGCACTTGTGTTATCTGCTACTGCATAGTTGATGATTCCAAACTGTCATGTGTAAATTGTATCATGCAGTTCTGGTAACGTATAATAAGGACATCATGAGGTTATTGGAGTTGGGGTAATTCCAGTGGAGGTTGCGGGCTGCCATACTAAACTATACTCATCAACTGTATCGAAATTTAATGGTGTGGATAGGACTTTTGTTAATCAAATACACTGCATCTCCCCAAAAACCTCTTCACACACCACAACTAAACAACATATAACTGACTCTTTCAAGTAGAATCCTATTCATCTTCTCCACATAATAATTGAAACCAATAATTGAATATTATAATGAAATCATCATAAAGTAGCATCAAAATTCACATTAATTAACCCATACAGTACATACTTAGTACAATAGAACCTGCATAAATTAATCCCGAATAAAATAATAATATAGATTAAATAATATTTTTGTCCGGTCCCGACTTGGAACCAACGTGCTAAATTAATACATGTCTAAAACCAATCCATTGCAAGAGCCGATAGCTCCAGTGAGTACCATATCCGCCTGAAAATCAAGGTTCTTGGGAACCCTGTCCCATTTTCATCAATTCTGATGGTTCCGAGAAAGTTCTCTCCGAGTAAAAAAATGGCATCTCCTTTGTGGTTGGTTGTGCGAGTGAGATGAGTGTGGATGAATTGTCATGTGCAGAGATGTTGATAAGCATCTGCATTTTCCTACGGATTTTGTAGGGAGTCTAGAGAAGATTTCGATCAGAATTTCTTCAGGTAGATTAGGGTTCGTCATTTTGGGGATCTCAAAGTGAACAACGGAAGATTAAGCAAATCAATCGGTGAAAGTTCGTTTTAATACTCAAAAACCGGGATAGCCAACCGGTATAATCATCTAATTATTATTTAAATGGAAATTAACGAGTCAGCTTCTTGGATTATGAATTTAAAAGGCCCAGAATACTTCCGGAGCTCAATTCTTAAAGCCACCAACTTTCGGGTCATACGATATATTACTTCTCAGTTTTTTTTTTTCGGTTTCTTTTTTCGCTTCAAAAGCTCTGTGGGGTGCCCATATCGTGAATACGGAAACCGCAAGCTAATGGTGACGAATAGTGACATCGGAATTTCAAGTCGAGATATAAAGACTTATCTTTTAAATTCCAGAATACTTAAAAAAAGCATAAATAGAGTTACAATCATCATATATCGGTTGTTGTAGTTGTAATTGTACGATGGTGGATTTTTTTTTTCAATATAGTTGTTTAAACAGAATTCTCGTATATTGTTTGTGGTTTCATCATTAGAATTTAAAAGTCAGAAACCTCATTTTCAGCACTTTCTGTTATTTATTCACCTCCTCACCAACATCGTTCCGGTAGTTTAGGTGGTTTATTTGGGTCATGCTCTATCCCACTTATTTGTGTCCCATTTCATGTCCCACTTTTATTTAACTACAATGATATTTTATTTAACTATATATACATATATACATGAATTAAATTATGGTAATAGTATTTATCAACTAAAAAGCATAACTCTTTCTCCAAATAATTAGGAAAACTATTACTTCATTAATTTTACCTATAAATTTTACTTTATTATTTTCTAACTATGTACTAATTCAGTATTTTCTAAACCATCTCACTCCTAATAAATAATTAGGAAATTGTTTACTCAATTATTTCTCCATGTTCTGCTTCACATTTTTTCCAAAATTTACATTTTCTAATCTCCATCATCAAGTTGGCAAAAAGAATCAATTGCACTAAATATTGAATCAATTATACATATTTTTTGGTTTTGTTTTTGAATTGGTTAAATTTCATTAAAAAATAAAGAGCATAAAAAATATTTGACTCCACATTAATCCTAAATCGTACCGCGAAAACTCATATTTGAAATTATATTATGAAACAACAAAGAAAAACCAAAAGCAAATATATATATATATATATATATATATATATATACATATATATACATATATATATATATATATATATATATATATATAATATATATATATGTATATATATGTATATATATATATATATATATATATATATATATATATATGTATATATATGTATATATATATATATATATATATATATATATATATATATATATATATATATATATGTATTATATATATATATCTATAATATACATATACATATATATCTGTATATATATGTATATATATATATATTATATATATATATATATCTATATATATATATATATATATATATATATATATATATATATATATATATATATATATATATATATGTTGAATTTTATGTTTAAATTAATCCATGTGTAGTTAAGTAAGTAATTAATTTAGATAAATAAAATTAAAATGCCACATGTCACATGTAGGAGAGTGGGACATGAAATGGGACACGAAAAAGTGGGATAGAAGATCCGCACCGCTTATCCTATCCTGCTGGTTATGGTGCTACTGTTTAATTTGTGCGAGTGTTGACGGGAAGTTCTTGTTGTTTTGTTTTGACATTGGTTTGTGCAATTCGTGTTTCTTTAGCACCTTGTTTGTGTTCGTAACTTTGGTATAGTTTTGGTTGTGTTTCTTTTGTTTACTTAAGAGTATATCTTGTACTATTTGTAATATTTTTTTTATGTAAAAGTTTTGCCGTTAAAAAAAAAACTCCTAATCTTATATTTCCAATCAACAACCAAAACTGTATAATGTTAAATCTGAACCTCAATTATCAAAATACTGTACAACGACAATTCGCTTACACCATAAGGAAAAACCCATGCTTGCATCAAAGCAACCATCAATGCCTTATAATTCAGCATACAAAAACACAAAGACATATCTCTCCACCACCATGATTCAAAGACATTTTGAATTGTGATCTTCTATACCACATTATATCACCACACATTTCCACTAAGGATGGAACCATGTACCTCTCCTTTCACTATCCCATCTCCCTTCCACTGAAACCTTATAACTCCCACACACTACACTAACAATTCTGTAAACTACATAATTAAAATTAATTGAACGATTCAATTTTAATCTAATTCGTTCACCTTATATAATATCCACAATCTCAATTTGACTGGATGGAGTAGAGCAAAGTAGACAATTTATAAATTAATTACTATTCAACATGTAATTTTGGACTTCCCTTAGATGTTAAATATTCATTAGTATTCTAACGGTAAATAAATTAAGCGAACATTTATAAAGTACTAAATTGGGTATTGACTATTTAATTAACATTACACATATCATTACCAATTTAACACTAAAATAACAAAAATAAACCACGATAAGGAGAACGCTTCACACGTGTAGCGTGTGACGCTATATAATATTTTATCAAGTCTAAAACAATTTACCTACATCAAGTCTAAAACAATTTAGCACCCAAGTTTATAATTACTTGCCAATCAAATCAAACAAAAGATCCCAATATTCCTACACTACAAAGTCATGGCTATTCGCTTCCGATCCTTGATCTCAAATGCCAGGCAGTTTTACAAGCTACAATCCTTTGCCAATAAAAATCACACTGATGTGCCTAAAGGCCATCTCGTAGTTTATGTCGGAGAAGTTCAGAGACTCAGGTATGTGTGGTACCCGTGTCGTACCTGAATCATCCTTCATTTCAAGATTTGTTGCACCTAGCTGAAGAAGAGTTCGGCTTTGATCATCCAGCTGTTGGAGGGCTTACCATTCCTTGCAGTGAGAATGCTTTCATCAAGCTCACTTCAAGGATGCATGCAGAGCATCAGGAACTGATCCTCAACAATAGTAGCTAGTATATACTCACATATATAGTGGTCAACAGATTCATTGTAGGAATTTGATTGGACTCTTCAGTTATATGTAATAGAGAGAGCATATGTAGCTTCAATGTACAAATTAAAACAAGTTTGCCTTTTTATCCGTCAAACTTGTAATATTTACTATATATCATCATCAACATTTTAATCTTTCACCACGGGATAAATGGGAAAACCATTATTTATAGCTTTGCCACTTTAAAAATAAAAACATTTTAATCTTTCATAAATCTACGCATCGTCCTTAGCTTCTTGATCAGCAGTATTGATGGATTCAAAGAAGAACTAGACGGTAGCAAGTATTCAGCAAAATATATTTCGATTTCATTCATTTGTGTAAATGTATTAATTTCCAACTCAACAGTTGGAATTCTTCCAAAGCTCTTAAACTGTGAAGATGTGCATGTAGCCATGAAGATAATTGTATGATCAAGAACATGTGCAATTGTTGGGAGAGGAATAGACTATAACTTTAATATGTTTAGAAAACCGACGTTAGTTGGAATTATAGGTAGTTTATTTTAAACTACTTGTCCTTCACTCAATTTCGATCCGGTGTTGTTGTTCTCCCCTGTTTTTATCCTTGCATGTTGGTGCCTCATCTCTGTCCTCTGAATTTAGACCCTCAAGTGGCTCTGTTTTTCACCTGCCGGCTTCTTAATTCATCTTGGCTCATGTTGTAAGGTTTTTTGGAAGAAGTTGTTGTAAGGCTTGGTGTTTGTCCTGGTACTGTTTGCCAGTTAGCTTATTAGGCCGCTTCTCGTTGTATTCGTTTCACCTTGTACTAGTCCACGAGAATTTCTTATTCTTTGTTTCTTTTAATATATTAATTTTGGCCGTTAAAAAAAAAACATGTGCAATTGTACCAGTAACCCAGATAACATGGAACTGAGACAATATATTAAATCATGATGTGGATAGAATCTGGTAAAGATATTTTCTCATACCACTTAGATTTTTTTATTTTGTTTCCTTTTCTTTTCTCTAGATCTATATAAGGTGACCATATGGGAAAACCGTGGGCTATGTGTATAGAAAAGTCGAAAAGCAAAGTCCAGAATATGTGCAAGCTATGTCCTTGTGATTTAAACTTTTTCTCCAAGAATCTGCAACAAATTAATTAATTAAAATCAAAGCATGCATTAACTTCATAAAGTGCTAGTAGTAGTAACAGATCGATCCATCGAGGTGGTTACCTAGAACGTTCATGTTGTGACGAGGTATGAACAATATGTACACTACATGCACCTCTATATATGTGTATCCATCGACCCATCTTCACTAATATGTTATATATATTCCAACACCAACGTCCTAGCTACCAGCAAGTTTATTCCTTAATTACCAAGAATATTACAACTCTTAATACTAACTCCTAGTCTCCTACACAACACAAATCAAAACCATGGCCATCCGCTTCCGATCATTAATCTCAAATGCCAAACAGTTCTACAAGTTACAATCATTTGTCAATAAGAATCACTCAGAGGTACCGAAAGGCCACCTTGTAGTTTATGTCGGAGAGGTTCACAGACAAAGATACGTGGTACCGCTATCATATCTGAATCATCCTTCTTTTCAAGATTTGTTGCACCTGGCTGAAGAAGAGTTTGGCTTTGTTCATCCTGCTGGAGGCCTTACCATTCCGTGTACTGAAAATGCTTTCGTCGAGCTCACTTCAAGGATGCACCTATAATAATTAATAATATGTCATGATCATGAAAGAACATGATCCTGAAGAATACTGTAGTAGTCTATCTAATGTGTTTCTTCTATTTCAGTAGTAAAACAGTTGTTAGGAATATTAGACTGGACTCTTGAACAAATTTTTTGAAAAGGAGAGGATTAACATAAGATCCATCCATGTACAAACAAGTTTGCCATTTTACCTGTCAACCTATAATACAACTTTCATTTTAAGCTTTCATAAATCTTAGCATGCATCTCCGTCCTTACCTTTTTTTGCTAGGATTCAACGTCTTTCAAGCTTCGTAACTCAACAATGAAGTGCGTAGTAGTTTGTAAGATAGATCATAGATATATGATCCAGTCATCCAGAACAACAGTTTTAGTTGACTAGCTAGTTAGTAGTAGTTCATAATAAGAATGTGGCGGCCATAACGGATTAAGGGTTGGGAATCGTTTGTCTTTATAGGTCTCGGTTGTATTCTTCATTTGGTGACGGGTGCATTTCTTATGCATTGCGTTCTTGTATTTGTAGACTTTTTCGTTATTTTTTCAAAGAAAATAATAAGATACATGAGCTTACCATAACACTGAAGGCCATACCTCAGGATACACACATTTACAATGACACTTCAACCACTCTCACACCTGTAACGGTAATCATATGTGATTGATTTTTACAATTGTAGCAGCTGTATACGATTAAGGAGAAGTAAATTAGCTTAGCAGTAAGTTGTACAAGTTGATGAAGATAATTGATCAAGAACATGTAAAATTGAACTTGTTATAACCCAGATATAACATGGAATTTAGAGAAGAATCTGGTAAAGATATATTGTCATATCAAAAGTATTTTAGTGAGCATATATTAACATGACGATAATGGGAAACCGCGGGCAATGTATTTATAAAATACTAGCTAGTCATATAAATAGGAATTAAAAGTCTAGAAATACTATATGTTTTCCACAATAAATGCAACAAGTATACATACAGACATAGTTACCATATGGAGGAAAATAATCGATCGGAACATGACAATATGTTGTTTGTGTTGCAATTGTACGTACGGACAATATATAAATAAATATCACGAACCTTATAGGTAAGTTGGGGTGACGGTCGCCCTCTGGCAACCCCCTATCTCTGCCCCTGCGTATTGGTGCTTCTTAGTACTAGCTAGTTGTGATAGATAGCATAACGATTGAAGTGTTTTTTGTCCAAGAATTAATAATCTGCAGCAACAAAAATCACAGTACCTTCGTCATATAATAATAACTTGATACAGTTGGTACACAGATCAGGTAGTTACTTGGAAGTTTATATGTTGCTATACTAATTATTAACAATTGATTACTCACTGCAATGACGAAGACCATGTGAACGTTGGTAAAGTTGAATTAAAGTAGATGATCACTCGTCATGTACAGATACTGAGATACTATTCTTAATTTGTAGAGTATATAAAGCACATGACTCTTATAACTTATAACCCATCATCTTCATCAAGTCTTCAACATTCCAACAACTATTTAGCTTGCACCAAGTTCCTTACCAGTTAATCAAACAATCTAACATTTCATTATATTCCTACACTACAAAATCATGGCCATTCGCTTTAGAGCCTTGATTTCAAATGTCAAACAGTTTTACAAGCTACAATCCTTTGCCAATAAGAATCACTCTCATGATGTTCCTAAAGGCCATCTCGTAGTATATGTTGGAGAAGTTCAGAAACTCAGGCATGTGGTACCCGTATCGTACCTGAATCATCCTTCATTTCAAGATTTGTTGCACCTAGCTGAAGAAGAGTTCGGCTTTGATCATCCAGCTGTTGGAGGGCTTACGATACCGTGCAGTGAGAATGCTTTTATCGAGCTCACTTCAAAGATGCAATAGTATAATGTCATGATCATGGACAAGGCACTGATCCTGAACTTGAAGAGCATATATAGTATATATAGTCAACACATTTTTATTGTAGAACAGAGAGCATAACATCCATGTACAAATTAAACAAGTTTGCGTTTTTAATCGTCAAACTACGATAATGTATACTATATCATTTCCATTTGAATCTTTCATTAGCATTAATTTTTAGCAATATTGCTAGACTAAAAAAGAATGTCTCAAGCTTCACAAACTGAGCAACAATGGCAAACAATTAAACGATCAAGTACTGACAACAACGAAAATCACAATTGAGCCAGACTTAAAAGCAATTAACTGATAACACCGAAATTTAGCTATTGAAGTTGCCTAAATCTATCCAAGCTAACAAGAATAATTCACACCAGTGAAAACTGGAATTGATTGAGGGTAAATGCTCTCCAATGATCGAAAAATGAAACCCCAAAGAATTAATATGGAATAGTGGAGCGAAACTACTGAATTTAGTCGGAATAACTTCACCGTCTTTTAAACGACTTTTACTGGTTCCATCTTCAGATTTAATCTCGACCATTGAAATTGCCAGGTTTGTTCTGAGCCGTTGATCAGTCACCCTCGCGGATTGAGCCAAGTCATCCCAGTTCAATTCAAGATCCACCTTTGAATCCCTTCTTATCTAACACCAATCAAATCCAGACATAATAATCTTATGACTTTGTTAGCTTTACAAATGGGTCAACTTGATTTGATCCGGACAGATGCACAATGGATTCCATCTATGGATCTGATTTCATGACCGACCCCATTAGGATCCAAATCGGACCTATACCAACCCGAGGACAAAATTTATAGATGCACCAAAAAATAACTCGGACCGGATCCGTTTGGATACGATCATGTTCGCTATAGTCTACATGAATTCTGATCCATTAGATCAAGTTAACAAATTCATGAATCAAAATAAAATGTATGAATTGGATTCAAATTAGCAGAGCTAAACTTGTTTCATCTTTGAATGCTTTTTAGTTTTTACCCTCAAACACATTTTGTGTAGGGATTCCAGGAAATCCTACATGGGCGGGTCGTGGCTAATTCGTGACCAAGAAAAAATCAATAGTGGTAATTAGTAATTAGGTGCTTATTTTGTTAGTATTTATGAATTTATGAATAAGATTTTTTATTCACACACCTGATAATAGAAAGCCCCCACTATCTTTATTTTTCCATATACTTTTTTCTTATTGATGAATAAACATTACTTTCCGAAGTCTATTCTCCGACTCTTTTCCCTCTTATTTCTTATGTTGAAGTCTATTAGTATTCTCTAATTCTTTTCCCTTTGATTTCTTATGCTGAAGTCTATTCTCTGATTCTTTTCCCTCTGATTTCTTAATTTGTTGTTATATTCATGCAAAAATACGACTTCTCTTCTCTTTCTGTGCCACACATTCCATGGCGAATTAACAAAGCACAATCTTGAATCAATCTCAAAATCCCTACATTTTGCAATCGAACCTATATCTATAATAAAAAATCAAAGGCAGCGTCACATTATTATTATAATGTAGGGTTTGAAAAACCATACACACTAAGAATTCTAAACTATCATGGTGTAATTGTATCATTCATTTCTGGATATAAGCTCAACTTCACGAGGTTAATAATTATTAGGGTAAGTCCAATGGAGGAGGCTGCCATACCAAACTATATCAAGTGGATTGAAATGTAATGGTGTGGATAGGGCTTTAGTTAATCAAAAAGCACGACACTGCAAGTCTGCATCTCCCCAAAAACTTCGCTTCACACACTGGAATTAATTAAACAACAAATACTACTCTTTCAAGTAGCTAGAATTGAAACCAATTACTATAATTGAATATTATAATGAAATCATGAGAATGTATGTAGCACCCTATAAGGGGAATTCGCATAATTAACCAACTCAACTCCTGTACATACATACATACATACATACATACATACATACATACATACATACATATATATATATATATATATATATATATATATTTTAACGAAAAATAAATATATGTTCCAACTACTTCTACACTACTGCTATACAACATTCTATACTATCTTATATCTCCACACCTAAATTGATTTATGTTTCCACTGAGGATCGAACTATGCACCTCTCCTTCACTATCTCCCTCGGATATCAATATGTATTATTAATTAATATCATAATTCTACATCACATCTTGAATTGTTTCGCTTCTAATTAATAATCATTTGAAAATACTACTAGTAGCTAAGAACAAGGGAATGAGCTTTAGCAACAAGTTGCATGTACAACTAATTGTGCAACTGAATTTGAAAAAAATAACAATAATTACAAAAGAATCAGCATGTGCAAATTACATCAATTGTACCTGCAGTAACCCAGTTAACATGGAACGGGAATTAAGTGACAGGAAATTAAGTTATGATGTGGAATTGTGGATAGAATCTGGTATTTAAAGACATGCATGTTGTCATACTAATATTATTTATTTTTAATTTCTTGATAAGGTGGCAGTGGAGGAGGTGCCCATAATGTGAATTGGGAAATCGCGGGCGATGATGTGCGTGTATAAATCATAAAATAGGAGGAATTCAAAGTCCAGAAAGACAATTTAATTTTAATTTCAGAATAATTGCAAAATATACAGTCAGTTATAAAGGTGGAAATTGTATATACTAGTTGTTGCACTTGTACGGTGCATTATATTTATGAGTCCAGCATAGATTACTAAATCAGGGCAGAAATTAAGAAAGTATCACGAATTTTCATATAACCATATACTCAATCGCGTGTTGTTTTTTAAATCATGTCATTCGCAAGGTGTATCGTAGTTTACTCCCCCAGCTATCTTTAATTGTCCCATATTTTCTTTTTTAGTGTCTATGAGTAATAGTCCCATTTCCATTTTGGGAAATAAATTAGACATATTTTAATTATAAATACAAATCAATACAAGTGGGACAATTAAATATACTTCGTATGAATTATACAATTCAAAATCAGTATAAGTGGGACAATTTAAGGTGTATATAAATTATTAAAATAGTGAAACTTATTTTTTTGACTCAAGTCAAAGTGGGACAATTAAATAGAGATGGAGGGAGTAATTCTTTAGAAGTTACTACATTATTGGAGAAACCAATATCCATAATTATGAGGGCAGAATATGTGCTATGAAGAAGAACCAACTCACGAATCGTCCATGTATGATAATTCATATTACTCGTTGCAATCACAAAAGCCATGTAGATTATTATAGTATTATTAGCATTAGCATCTAATCTAATAACGGAATAAGGAGAGATTGTAACTCACTCTCTCAATTTTTAATATTTCTCCAATTTAACACTTTTTTCTCTAAAAACAATCACCCATTACAAATAGATATTTTTCTCATACTGTTGAATAGTAACGGGAAAAGAATGCATATTCTTCATCAATCAATAAGAGAGTACATGGAGCGTATATATACAAATAGTAAAATATCTCAAAGTTTATTTGATAATAACATACTAGAGAGATATATGTAACAACCTAGATAGATAGTCTTTGACTAACAACTATAAGAGAAACTCTTGTTCCATTCTCTATAATTATCCATACACATACAATATTATAAATAGGTCCACATCTCTAACGGTATTATATTACTTATATTACACTAATTTAAAAAAAACTCTTCACATTGAAAATATAAATAAAATATCAAATAGTTATAGCATATGATTTTGTACGTACAATACTTGCTCAAATAGTTAATTAATAACTTAATTAACGATGGTTACATTACAATTAAAACATTGTGAATATTATAAATGTATGGGTACATACCCTATCTATGCAACGATTGAGTGAACATTAACAAAACAATTATAACAAGAGGAACGCTTCGTACGTGTAACGTGCAAAGATTGAGTGAACATTAACAAAAAATATATAACAGGGAGAATGCTTCGCACGTGTAACGTGAGACGCGCTAATTTCAAAGCTCTTCACATTGAAAAGATATAAAATATCAAATAGTTATTGCATATGGTTTTGTATACTTGCTCAAATAATTATTTAATAACTTAATTAATGATGGTTACATTACAATTAAAACATTGTGAATATTATAAATGCATGGGTACATACCCTATCTATGCAAAGATTGAGTGAACATTAACAAAAGAAATTATAACAAGGAGAACGCTTGGCACGTGATTTTACGATCGATCATGTAATATTGTTGAGATAGGGAAGATCTTGTTTATATAATTAAGATTTCAATAGAATGGAATATGGCATAATGCAATAAATGATAATTAAAGATAAGTGATTGCAATACTTTTGTTGACAATGTTGGTTCTTATGTGGTCCCGTTGAGAGTCCGGATGTACCTTGATGTTTCCTGATATATATCAATGATATATTTCTTCTAAAAAAAATATGAGTGATAAATCATTTTCTATCTATTCGTCATTCAATTATTCGTCAAGTAGTTGCTAGTACCCCCCAACAGTATTATCATGTACAGTATATATATAGGATCCTAAGCTAGCTAGCTTCCATGAAATCAATCCATCTTCAACATTCCTACCTACATCAAGTCTAAAACAATTTAGCACCAAGTTTCTTAATTACTGACCAATCAAACAATCAAGATCCCAATATTCCTACACTACAAAATAATCATGGCTATTCGCTTCCGATCCTTGATCTCAAACGCCAAACAATTTTACAAGCTACAATCCTTTGCCAATAAGAATCACTCTCATGATGCTCCTAAAGGCCATCTCGTAGTATATGTTGGAGAAGTTCAGAAACTCAGGCATGTGGTACCCGTATCGTACCTGAATCATCCTTCATTTCAAGATTTGTTGCACCTAGCTGAAGAAGAGTTCGGCTTTGATCATCCAGCTGTTGGAGGGCTTACGATACCGTGCAGTGAGAATGCTTTTATCGAGCTCACTTCGAAGATGCAGAGCATCAGGAACTGATCATCCTCAAGAATAGTAGCTAGTAGTCTATACTCATGAAAAAGATTCATTGTAGGAATTTTATTGGACTCTCCAATTATATGTAATGGAGAGAACTTGTATAGCTTCAATGTACAAATCAAACAAGTTTGCCATTTTATCTGTCAAACTTGTAATATATCTTTCATAAATCTTCGCATCTTCCTCAGCTTTTTAGTAACATTGATCATTGATGGATTCAAAGAGCTAGTATTAATTAACTATTCCAAGAGTTCAAACTGGTGGGAAGTGTACCAGTCTACTAAATTGGTAAAAGTAGCTATATATGCAAGGGTAATTAATTCAACGAAATACCAGTAATCATTTGTGCAAGGGCAAAATGTACCAAGTTATATAACCCAGCAGTATGAATTCTTCAAATGGTGGAAAGCTATCAAGCATTGAGTTTACTTCTTACAATCCATATAAGTGAAGTATGGGTGTGTTTAACACGAGCTTAATTATCAACTACTAGCTCTCTTTTGTGATAATAACAGAGCAAATTGTCTTTTTATATATCACGTTTGTAGTTGAATTTGAAAAGATTGATATAACAGTACTAATTTATACTACATTATTTTACCATTTGATCAAAGACTATAAGACTGATCAGTGAACGTCACTTGAGCAACAATGGTACTAATACATGATAAAATAGTTCTAGCTTTGGCAATTACAGTAATAAGTTTTGCAAGTAGCCGTGAAGATAAATCAAGAACATGTGCAATTGTACCAGCAGTAACCCAGATAACATGGGACTGAGACAAAATTAAATCATAGATGTGGATAGAATCTGGTAAAGATATTTTCGATCTCATACTACTTAGATTTTTTTTCTTCATTTCTTTAGATCTAAAAAGGTGCCCATAATGGAAAACCGCGGGCTATAGCCTATATGTGTAAAATAGTCAGAATGCAAATTAAGTCCATAATATGTGCAAGCTATGTCCTTGTGATTTGAACATTTATTCCAAGATTCTGCAACAATTCAATTGAAATCCAAGCATGCATTAACTTCATAAATTAAAGTGCTACTAACAAATCGACCCATCGAGGTGGTTACATAGAACGTCCATGTTGTGAGGATGTATGAACAATATAATTGAACCATGATTTATCATTAAAAGTTTTAAAACATTTTCCTTGTATCTTGCACACAACATGAAATAATCTTCACTTAAATCTGTTGACATTTTTAACATGCTAAATTAAAGAACATGTGCAATTGAACCTAAGAGAAGAATCACACAGATGTGGATAGAATCTGCTAGTAAAGATACGTTGTCATACCATTAGTATTTTAGTAATTCATATATTAAGTGCCCATAATGTGAAACTTCAGGCGATGTTTTTATAAAATACTACTACTAGCATATATAGGAGTTCAAAGTTTTTATATTTTCATTTTCCACAAATACATGCAAAAGGCATACATACAGAGACATAGTTAATATATGGAGGAAAATAATTGGAATATGTTGTACAAGTTGCTCAACATTCCTACAACGATTCATCCCATCTCTACCACCGCGTATATTGGTGCTTCTTAGTCTAGCTAAAAGACCCAACTTGATAGCTAGCTACTTTTAATAATAGCGTGTGCCTAATGATTGAACTCTTTTTCTCCAAGAATTGATTATAACTTGGTAGTTGGTACGTACTACGTACTACACTAACAGATCGATCGATGATCAGGTGGTTACTTGGAACTTGGAAGTATATGTTGCAATTAATCAACAATATTCTAATTAATTAACAATTCATTACTCGATCGCGCGTTGCAATGACGAGGACCATGTGAACATTGGTAATGTAGATAGATGATGATCATCACTCGTCAAATACATGTTTATATATAGCCCATGATCGATCTTCAACATTAATTCCTAGATACAACAATTTAGCTTGCACCTAGTAGTTCCTTGCCAATTAATCAAACAATCAACAATATTTCATTCCTACACACACAAACACAAGTTAAAAAATCATGGCTATTCGCTTCCGATCATTGATCTCAAATGCCAGACAGTTTTACAAGCTACAGTCCTTTGTCAATAAGAATCACACAGATGTGCCTAAAGGACATCTTGTAGTTTACGTTGGAGAGGTTCATAGACAAAGGTACGTTGTACCCGTATCATATCTGAATCATCCTTCGTTTCAAGATTTGTTGCACCTGGCTGAAGAAGAGTTCGGCTTTGTTCATCCTGCTGGAGGCCTTACCATTCCCTGCAGTGAAAATGCATTTGTCGAGCTCACTTCAAGGATCGATAAACCACATATAATGTTATGAATCACATTATCACGTCATCCTCAAGAGCTGTCGTAGTCGATCTACAACTAGTTTTGACTACTGTATATTACTTTTACCAAAGAGTAGCTTAATTATATAATCTGCTATATTTTATTCGGACAATAGTTGTAGGAACTAGTATATGTTAATATGTATGTAAATTATCACAAAACATACATGTATAAAATCTTAACTTTTTTCAAGTATATACCACGTGCTATATATTTAATGCAACTATATACGCAAATGTCTAATATATTGGTCTAAACTAAAGTCTAATTAATCATCATAACGGGGTTCATCCCTTGTTTTTTTCCCGCCAAAATTTTATTCAATTGAAACTTCAATTAGGAATACAACCAATAAAAACGTATTGTTGAAAAAATTTATTTAATGCAATGCAACTATATACATAAGTCATACACTCCGCCAAAAAAAAACTGACACCTACATAAACGACTTCTCTTCAACCAACACTCCAAGGCCTAAACTACTTCCACATGCACCAGTTTCGACAATTAAATGTGTGTTAATCGGCAAAGTTTAATTTTGGTCACACATTTTGCCCAAGACTAACCGAGATTTAAAAGGTTTGAAGACTCTGAACCATCAATTTGATTCTAACCAAAGTCATCAGAAGGTTCATAATGCATGAAACGTGTTTCGGTAACACGAAATATCATCGATCAACGGGGTTCATCCTTTGACCTTTAATCATCAATCTCTAACCGTGAATATATTGTGGTAGAAGAACATGTTATATATGTTGTGGTAGAACATGTTCCCTGTGGGTGTTAAAATATGTCCAATTTGTGAACTACGAATTTGAACATTTCCAAGAACGTTCCAGACAAATGGAGCGGATCAAGTGATAAAGGTCCGACACCGGGTCATTATTGGCCGATCCAAAATAATCATCAGTTTGAGGAAGTCTCATTAAATACAATATGGGCCGACTAAGTACCTGAAGGGCGACCAAGTGATAAGGTTCGGCACCTGTCCCTGTCACTGTGGGCCAACCAAAAGGTTCACTAAAATAGTAAACTGAGTAAGCCCAAGGAGCAGATAAGTCTGCACGAAGTAATTTTAAAGTCCGACCAAATCACCTGAACTTTACAATTGTATCGAGATGGACCTCTAATAACACAAAGGCGAATTATACCCAAAGTCACCTATATGGCCGACCTAATATGCATGGTATTGCCTGGGAAAAAATGAAAGAAAAATAACTTGAAATGTTTTATGCATGTAATTAGATACGTACGTTGACTAAATTTAAAGTTTGAAAGAGTGATGTAAATGCTAATTAAGGTCTGTAAGGGATTTTTGTAAATCTTTTTTTACTAATTCATTACTCTACAAACATTTAATTAAGAGTGTATAAGAATTACGTACACCCCATTCAAACATACAATTATGGCGCCCCATCAACGGTTGTTGACTTAAATGGTAAAGTCGAACCTTAAAAATGATGATAAGAGAGCCGCCCCCTTGTGAATGTTAAAAATGATACTCAGATGGATTAGATGTCCTTGTAGTTCCACGCCCGAGGCCCCAATACATTACAAGCCTTGTAAGGGGGATTAGGTGCCCTTATAGTTCCGTAATTGATGTCTAGCTAGTGATCTAGCCCATCAATAGTACTATGGTAGTTTGCTTAGAGGTGTCAGTAGTACATCTTATTAGGGATGTGATTTAATATTCGGGTCCATGAGTTTGCAGTACAATGTTATACACTGCAGTGGAGGGGTATGAACTACACCAATTTTTCGAACTTCATTCTGAAATCACGCGATACCAAATCTCATACAAATGTCATAAAAAAAGACCTATTTACCCTTGTCAGGTTTCTGCGTCCCTATTATTTGTTTTCATAGCGTAATAGCTTATGCTTGTGGTTTACTGTGTATGTCTGACATGCACTGTGCATGCATTGGATACCCAAAGGATCCTACATTCCTACCATTCACCAGATACTACTCTTACCAAGTTCTCCCATCTTTACTCTCTCCCTGATCCTCCAATTCTATCCCAGTTAATCTTTCTCTCTTCCATCAGTTCCATGACGTCTCATTTACATTAATCTTTCTTCCACAGCTCAGACCACCATTGGTTTGTTGTATGAGGGAATTGATTTCTACTCCACCACCATCAACTAAATACGGATCCGGATCTGAATGAAGCTTCTACATAGACAGATTAATCGCCCTCCTAGTTAGCTATTTGGAACCGGGAGAAGCTTACTTGAAAACACAGAAATCATCTTAAGCTGCAATAGTCAACCATGGTGTTGAGAAGAGAACATATATACACGGGACCAAAGGGTACAATACGAGAACAGTCCGTTTCTCCCGATTGTTTTTTTCTTCTGATCCTAATTATCTTCTTCCTCATCTCGATCTCTTTATCTGAACCTCATTACAATATTTCTCTATATAATCCTCACCATATCCGTAACTCACGAATCACACCAACACCGATCGATGGGAGTAGCGTTTGAGGATAATTTCGTCTTCTGTGTAGCTTTTTATGTGATGGAATGGGCTAATAGTGAAGATGAAGACTTTGTTGTTGGACATATTCATCATTATACTAGATTCTCTTTGCTTGTTTATGCTTGTAAGTGAAACTGACGATGATTTGAACTCTAAATAGATTATGTACCTCGCCAAAATTAGTTTCAACCCTGACAAAATTAGTTTCAACCTTGTCAAAATAAAATGGATATGGTCAGTTATATAATGGTTAGGTAGCAATAAAAGATGGCAAATTGTCATTGTTTTTGGATACTTTGTCCTGAAAAAGTCTAAGGTTAGCTATTATTCTTAGTACTTTAAAATGGATATACAGTAGTCCATGTGTATAAGGTTGCCGGAGTTATTTGCCCGGGACAAGTAACATTCATACTTTTTTAGTTTAATCAAGACTAAATTCAGGTTCCATGAGTAATATTGATTAAGAAACATGAGTAATTTATCCAGAAGTATGTCAATGTTGGCTGTGTATCCATATAAATGAATAAATGAAGAACAATTTATGGAAAGATCAAATAATATAAAATGATCCCAGTAGGATTTAAAAAGAATTCAAGTTGTGCATTTACTGTATGCTACTTGGGATCCTTTTGTTGTTTTCTTAGACTAATTAGACTAATAAGGATCTTTGGTATCATAATTGCTGCAAAATAGTAGTACCAACTGTCATACATGTGTCGATTTTTTTTTCTACTTAGGGGTATTTTGGTAACACTTTTTTGGCAAATATTTTTTGCAGTGCAAAAAATGGTGGCATGTCTATTGTTGTGTATGTCATGCAAAGGAATTCAAATTGTGGTTGGCTTATACCACAAGGATGCAAGATTGTGTATGGCTGTGGAAATTATCCTTTAATATTCATGTCTTTTGCTTATTATTTTGGACTCTTTGGGTAAGTTGATATAAACTCTTTCTAGAGAAAAATAAGAATGGTCTGAGTAAACTTGAATGTAAACTGGTGGAGTGTATTATACACTATTCTGACACAATTAATCAGAGATCTTTGATATGAATTGTACTTTTGATTCATTTCTTGAGCAAATTCTTTATATTAATATGAAGTATCTCTGACACAATATAATTTGTAGATTTGACTATATATATGTTTGAATTTGATTAATACTACTATTATTATGACAATTTAACTTGATCGGAACGGAAACGATTATTAGCCGATCTCCCAATAATTTGTATTGTAGCAGCAAGTTGCAAATTAATAATAAAATTAACGTGTAATAGCAGCAACTTGCAAGAACGTATGCACTAGTTATAGGCTGTTACATGCTAACATGGAATATGTAATGTACTCGTACAACAGAATAATAGTAATTAATTAAATATATATTAGGACGTGCCCATAATGCCAAACCGCGGGCGAGCTAGGTGTATAAATAAATAAATTAATAATAATATCGGAATTCTTCTCCTTACAGAAGGGGGCTAGCTGCTTTTCCCAATAATTGCCAAAATCATACAACCCTATGAATAATGGTGGTGGAAATGGAATATCAAATGAATGATGTAGTTGACTACTTAATTGTACGGTGGTGGTGATGGGTAGTAAGTATGTATTCTCTCGTCATACTCATTACTTATATAAATATACACCATACTATTGGCACTCTCCAAGTTCTTTTTACTATTCACTTCGATCTATAACTCAATCTTGAGAGTCCTTTCGCAAATCCAAAGCCAAACAAGCCGTTGTTCTCTATATACCATAAATACCGGTTATCCAGATGTCTACTAGAGCTCAACCAGTGAACTCGTTCGTTGTTTTGTGTTTTGTTTGCAACACATTGCTAAATATGGAACTAGCTTTGCTACCAATTTATTGCGGATCATGCAGAACCGGTGGTAAAAATATGAGTAGTAATACTAACATAAATAGAAAAAGAAAACTTGAAGTATTGGTTCGGAGAAAAAAAACTATGATTGGGAATGGGAGAAGGTTTAATAATTGGAGACTTGGAGTATACATTGTCAGAACAATATTTGAAAAATATCTGGATTATGTGCCATCAAGAACCAGTTCACTTGTGTGTGTGATAGCATTTAGGATGGAGCCTCATTATGATTGCATTTTTTTTTTTCTCCACAACAAGAATGAGAGCATCTTTTCTTTATGATTCCATACTATCAATAGTGGGTACCATGTGATGATGTACGAACAATACAATTGTTTACTACTAGTTGCAAATAGTGGGTACCATGTGGTGAAACTACATTATTAGCATAGCCATTGATAGATCCATCCATCCCCTTCAAGTACAACACAAACAATCATCTATATATACCATCCATCGTCTTCGACATTCTGCACAACTCAAGCAGCAACTTCTCAAACAATCCAAATCCTACAGTACTATTCCTACTACAAGTACACAACATTCTCGTTCCGACACCAAGAAACGATCAATCCATGGCTATTCACTTCCGATCCTTCATCTCAAGCGCCAAGCAGTTTTACAAGCTACAATCCTTTATCAATAAGAATCACACAGATGTGCCTAAAGGACATCTTGTAGTTTACGTTGGGGAAGTTCATAGACAAAGGCATGTGGTACCAGTATCATACCTGAACCATCCTTCGTTCCAAGATTTGTTGCACCTGGCTGAAGAAGAGTTTGGCTTTGATCATCCCGTTGGAGGTCTTACGATACCGTGCAGTGAGAACGCTTTTGTCGAGCTCACTTCAAGGATGCACCTATAATCATTATCATCAGCAACTGATCAAGCAGTAGTCTAGTAATTAATTTTGACTGGTAGCTTACTGTTCTTCAATTTCTTGAACAGTAGCTTACTGTTATTCAATTTATTCAATCAGACAATAGCTAGTTGTAGGAAAAACTAGGAACTTCTCATGTATAAAGAATTTCAATCTTTCAGCATTCTTGAAAACTTCTATCTGAATCTTCTGAAATTACTTGTCAAACTGAATGAGAAAATAAGCAACTTGAACGCATTAAAGGTAATCCTGCACCTGAGGATTTGGTAAATTATTTACTTTTCTTATTGTTTTATCCAAGATTAAACACATACAAACAAACACCAACAGGCGATATCAGTCTTCTCAAGCTCACTTCATTTGTACAAATTTTGAAGTCTAATCCGAGAATTCGGCTTAAAAGCATCTATCATGTTAAATAACTAGTAGGAAGCAAATAAAGTCCATGAGCTCAATTGGAGACGCCAAGACTAGTAACCAGCCGTTTGAGCTCAGAAGCATGCGCAAAGTAAACATCCAACTTTTCCAGTCATCATTTAATTTACTGCCTCTAACTCTGGTCTGGGTCATTGACCATGTCTGCACTATAGCAGAACTTTTCTGCTGAGTGCTGATTTCTGTATCGGAGAAAGTCTACCATGCATCATTAACACAAGTCAGTTAAACCATGGCACTGGTTACGAAAATGCATATTCCCTGGAAGCCACTCCAATATGTCTACTCTTTAGCTTGCAGCGATAAATGACCAGTTCTAATTTTGCGTTGCTGGTGGCTTATGCCCGAACCTAGACGCCTGAACGATGAGCCCATATTTCTTCGTGAACCGACAGAAGAATCAGGCTTTGGCTGGAACCACATTCTTATGGTAATACTCTTTATTCGAATCTTTCCATATGATTCATTTCCTTGATACGCCAGGCCAAGTCTCCTCAATAGCGCAGCAACTGCTTGGCTTATCCTGTCAAGTAAAATGCAGTATATTTTTAAAAAAAATTTTTTTTTTTTTTGAACCGGCAAAGCGAGGATCAATAATGGTTCCCATTTACCCCGTGGTGACTCGAACCCCCGATCTATTGGTTGAAGGTGAAGCAGCTTACCAACTGAGGTAAAATGCAGTATATTTTAAATATTACAAAGCTGATGAACTACTATAGAACCAAAAACTCTTCTTGCAGTTATCAAGAATATTACCACGTGTTAAATATTTTAATTTCATATAACCTCCTACTGATGGTTCAGCAAGTGAAGTCTTAATGGATTGATTTGCTAGATTAGCACCAATAATTCCTATTTAAGCATGAACATCAACTATTATCAGTTTGATAACTATTTTAATGAGCCAACCACGACCAACATATGGTATTTTTTTCCTGGAGTTAAATGTGACTTCTTACACCAAAATCTTTAATAGGATGCACGAAAATAACACATTACCTGCTTGCGGTATTGATTGTTTTCTCCCCAGTAGAAGTTTGTATTTGACACTTCTCAACTGGAAGAAAAATAGTTAGATTAGGCACCCTTCCACCTGCAAGATTTTGTAAGAAACAGTTACGGTGAGGAAACAACGACGGAATTAACAAAAGCTATTGGGTCTTTTCAATACATATGAAGGAGGATCACTTTCATCAAGAAGCAATTCAACAGTTTAATCTAAATGTTGAAATCGTCAAAGAGGCAGACATTTAAAATCAAACTCAACTGATGCCCCTGCATATCGGTAATATTTTTACTTTACTAAACCCTTGCATAGACATTCCTATAGGTGAAAGACTCAACTGTGGCTTTGTCATGCTACTATGTTAGGTAATTGCTTCGAATAAAAGTTGGAAGTTTCAAAAAATAAGAAACATTACATATTTATATCTTAATCAACTGTGATACACCAAGGAAACAGTAAAATAAGCACATAATTAAACCCCCCCCCCCCCCCCAACAAATATATGATGTATGTCATTTACATACAGCCTCTTGTGATTTACCTTTTCAATGTAGATTGTAAAGAGAAATCAGAAAGAGGTTAGGAACTTGGAAACTAGTCTCACATCTGTAAGGGATAAAATTATTAACATGGCTTGTTGACCCCTCTCAAAAATTCAAAAACATAATTATGACACAATCTTTTCCAGAGTGTGAAAATGCTATTTTGAGTTTTGACATATGCCCCGCTCATTTACACAATTGCACGAGCACGGAAACAACCCCAAAGAGTCAGTCAGAATGACCAAAAGTATCCCATACATGAGCAACTTCATAATCAAGAGTTAAAGATTAGAAAGGTGCTACCAGCAGCCAACCGATGCTTGAGACCTTTCAGAACCGTCAAGAGGTAGACCTGAGTATAAAAAATTGAACAGAAACACAAAGCTCAGGAACAGATAAAAAAAACATTGCAGATGACAGGATGTGTATTCATATACAGAAGGGGACAGGAAAAAAATTAGTAAGGTGAAGGGGGTATCGGATGATGGTAGTAAATCTAATGTTGAGAGCATCATCACATGGAGTCTTCACCATAACAGATAAATGAAATCTGGAAATAGAATAAACATTCTCATCTAAATTGTAATGGATGGGAAAAGCATCTGATGACATTTTTGAAAAATAAATAAATAAATAAATAAATAATATATATATATATATATATAAAATAATAATAATAAATAAATAAATGAATAACACACTAAATTTTCCACCAGCACCATATTAAGGCAATAGCAATTTGTCTTTCTCCACCCTGATAATAGCTTGTTATGATGAAAAACTTAGAATAGAGCCAGGGAGGTCATCCTATCGTGACACTAAAGTATGCTGAAAAATCTGCAGGCTGTAGCTGAAGAAAGAAAGAAAAAAGCCCACCTGAGCTGTATGAACCTGGAAATTTCTCGCATCTACAATGATTGGGCTTTCTTTAAAAGAGACAAATGGCATAACTCCAAGAGAAGCAGCCTCCTACAAATCATTGATGTGTATTTTCTCGTATTATTTTTTTCACTTGCTGCAAGTTTCAAAACATCAAGGACTGCAAATTAATGCCTAATGAGTTTCGAGAAGGGGATGCAAACCTCAACCAATGATATAGCACGAGGATCATATTCTCCGAATCCATCAACTCGGGACCAGAGACTTGCCCCATTTAATGTATCAGTATTAACTCCAAGAAACTCAATAACCCTGTTTCTTACAGACTCGTCATGAGGAAGCTGCAGACATCCCAGAACTAGAGACAGCTCATCCATGGTAGGTTTTGCCCCAGCTGATATTGTTTCCCTGTACACCATCAAAGCCAGTGATGTCCTGCAATAGCATAACCGATCGTGAATCCCATATCTTCCAAATACGTACTATATTCTCCTTTTCAAAAGCACCCATAGTTACATGATCGTAAGTAGGGTAGGTCCATTCTACAGAGGATCAATCAGTAAGCCAAATTAATTCTACAGGGGTTATTTCTGTGCCCATCCTCTTGCAAAATTAGACTCTAACTTTCCCCTTTTGTAGGAATAGAAGGCATAAAGTCAGCAATTAGTTTAAATCCATACCAAGTCAATCAGGATCCAGACATATCACAGACAGATGCCTTAGATATCTCCAGCAAAGATTTTCAAACAAAGAGTAGTAAAGTGAAATTTGGTCCGGTCGGTATGTGTCTTGGATTCGAGTCTCAGCTATTGTTCAGAATGTGCAATATAATTAATTTCTTCTAACCTTGGGAATGAGAAGCAATGCTATAGATTCCAGTTTCAGATATGGTGATGAGACTATATAATAAACGAACTATCCACAGCAGCAGCAACTACAACGATAATAATACCAATAAATAAACTAGAAAAAAGGTGCCTAGACTACAAGTAATAAAGTTAAGTGAATTTAGCCACTTGTTTTCCTTCCCAGACTTTTGTAAAAAGATCAGGGAGTCGGACAAGAACAGAAAGATGGCTTAAGTCATCGACTGATTGACACTGATCATGGAGTTGAAAATATTGAAACGCCAATAACTTCTTAAGATGAAACTCTAAATGCTCTTACAGTTTTTATGAATCAGTATAGGGCATACCATTTACTATTTAGCAGACCTTGCCCGGCAGTGAAAGATAGCACGGGCTCACCCAATTTAGAAGCTTTTTGGAATCTCCGCAAGCACATAGCTACAGGAAAGACAGTCTCAGTATTGTGTTGGGCACAACAAAAGGATTATATCAAGACATACCAAATTCAATCAAGAATCTGTTCCTCAAATCTTTGTTGTCTTTGTTTTTAATCGCCAAATGGATACCATGTACATCAATAATGAGTTTCACATTATAACTTTTCCTATTTCACTTTTTTATCAAACTTTCTGCAGCAGGGGAGCATCAGAGAAAAGAACCATATCACAATGTATCATATTTAACAAGTTAGCAATTAACAGAATCATATGAAGTAACTAATACAGAGCTTCCTTTAGTTCATTTAGAACTGACTGTGTGCCGAGTAAAACTGGCCACTCCAAAGGAGTATTCTCGGATGGCATATATATACTCATCTTTTAGAAATTCTTCACACTGATACTGAAAACTACCAAAATTTAGGCAATCTAGATAGATGATTCATGTCTAAAGAAAGCATTCTGCAGTTTTACCATATTATCAGAAGTACCTTTACCACACAGATATAACAGGTGAAGACTTGTCAATCATACCAATAACACAACGGCACATTACAAGGTTAGGACCAACACCGTCCCTTTTTGCTTCGGGGATTAACATGAGACCAGCTTCTAGATCATCATTTCTGTCCATAATTAAAGCAGAGAATGTAAATCCACTATATCCAATTTTAAAGGCAAAACCACATTTCTTACATGCAATAGAGGTAATTACTTTTCACATGCGGCTAAAAGAACTGAGTAAGTTATTGTATCTGGTGACAAGCCAATACTCTTCATCTCGAATAAAGTTTCAATAGCCTTATGCAGTTTACCCGCATCACCTGCAGGGAAGCAACAATAATCCTATTATTATCGAAAACTCATTCGTACAAACCGAGCAAAAGATAGAATGATAGAATAATGAAATTTGGGGTGCAGGGTAGAATGATGGACATTGTTGCTTTTATGCAGGGTAGGAATCTCCGAATCACTTATTATCTGAATATGTGATTACAATGAAAATTTGGCTGGTAATTTTTGCAATGTGCCAGGGAATTGAGATGAGGAACGTAAATGCCTAAATGGCTTGCAAAAGTGGCAAAGAATAAAGGCTGGGTAAACAACACTGATTTAGGTAGCATCAGCAGAAACCGTTTAAATTCTGGGTCTGGGAAGCGCAGAAATGAATTTTCTTCTGACGGAAGAATATTGGGCCCCATGTCGGAAATCATCCAAAATGTAGTTACGAGATATGTGATACACTGGTCTTTGAAGGATTTTTGTAATAGGCTGACTTTGGGCTAAGATTTCTTCTTCTTCTAATTATTATTATTACTACAAAGATGAAATCTCTGGTACAAAAACTAAAGTAAGATTAAGAGTTACAATTTTCCCCTAATAATGCAAGGTTCTTTTTAAAATTAAGTTAAGAACAAGCTTATTTGTGGACTTGTTATATTTACATATCTAGACATGTACATCAGAGAGACATCCATTGCAAAAAGTTTAGTATGAAAGATTACCATTTTTCTACAGACTGGTTACTTGGAGAACATGATCGTGCAATTGATTTTGTACTAAGTGTCATGGAATGAGTCATTGGAATTTAATCATCAACTGAAGGTTTCATAAATAAGGTAGCTATTATAAGTATAACTTACATAAAACAGTTATCAAGGCATTCATCATCGGAACTGTTGGTTTCAGTTTCAAGCGTTTAACCCCCTCATAGAGCTCCAGAGCTTTCTCCACATTTTTAGCCTGGAGAGAATTGATAAGATACATGACTTTGCATTTCAAAATAATAAATTCAGAGAGTGCACACATGTTAAATCGCAATGATACTCACGTTTAATCCTCATAACTAATCATTACAAATCCTCTACCACCTACTACATTTTAGCCCTACATTTAACCCTCATAACATGATATCAGTACTGATAAGTTGAAAAAGTTTCTGTACACAAGTTTCCAGTACTGATAAAGGTCTAGAAACCAGGCGGTAGAGTATTAACATTTCCAGTATGTAAAGTTTTTTTTTTCCGCCGGATTTAATGTACGTTTGAAGAGAAGAGTAAGATTAAACTACAAAAAGTTTCCAGGTTTTAAGATCATAGAAGAAATCCAACATTGGTACTCTTTATTTACCAGTTAAACTACACAAAAATGCAACGCGGCAAAACAGTGGGAAAGTATACAAGTATAGTAGCAACATTTTAGTCATATAAATGAGTGGTCATACATTGCTACAGGCTCCCATCAAGGAGCTATATGATATGATGCCAACATGTAGTCCTTTAGACCTGGCCGCTTGTAGGATTTCGAATGCGGCATCAACTTTCCCAGCATGCCCTGCCACATCTATTAATGCACTGATAAACATCTGAATACGAAAATAACAAAATTATGTTAGATATCATGATCAGGGAAAAACTGAGAGGCTCAATATTATCAAAACAACTCCAAAGTATATATTATAAACATTGATCAACAAACTCAATATTGTTTTAAATGACCACAGTACATTCTCAAGTAGAAAAGAAGAACAAACTTTGTTTTAAGTGCATTATCACCTTTTTAATACAATTATGACATGTAAATGTATGGAACACGGAGGAAGTACCTCATCAGGAGCGACACCTTTTCTTATCATGTCATCATACACACTGCAAGCAAACTCCCAATCACCATCATGACTGCAGCTGTTAATGGCGATGGTGTATAGCTCTGCTGTGCCCCGGATGTTATACTTGTCAATCATACTGTACACTTCTCTTGCACGATCAACCTTAAGTAATTCCGTAAAACCACTTAGATTCAATGGAGTAAAACAAGTTATGTGGGAAGGATTGGAGGACAAGCAGAAAAGGATCTCATCAGCAACTAGACATAACTCACCTGTCCAGTGCTAGAGCACGCCTTCATCAGAGCACCAATGGTGACATGATCAGGGTCTATGGGCCGTATCTCTGCCTTCATTTCAGCTAATACATCAAATGCACGATCCACTGCCCCCGATTGACCACATGCAGTAATAAGTGCATTGAAAATAACTCGATCTGGCTTCACATCCTACTGTATGTGAGTAGTCGCAGTTAGATATGTCTAACAGTTACAATAAACAAAGTCACAAACTATAAAAATTATAATACTACTTAAAACATGCTGCAAGGAGTGTAGTGGAACCCTAAAATAAGTGCATTATCACCTTTGATCTGAGTATTCCATAGGCACCAAAAGCCTTAGCAACTTGTCCAGCTTTTGCACAACCATCAATGAGTGCACCATATGTGTGAAGATTTGGTTCAACTCCGGCATTGACCATCTCATGAAAAACCTAAATAACATCACCCTGGTTATAGCTGAATTATAAAAACAATGATAAAGACAGACAGTGCACCCTTTGCCACAAGAACACATCAAAGGGAACCCTATGAGTATACGCCCGTGGGTGGAGAAACACAAGCTCACACATTGATATTATGCATGTGTAGATACACCAGAGTCCTCGGTTCTAAAGCAAGGACAAGGTCCTCCCCACTCCATTCTTGTTGGTGTAGTTCTTATAGTGATACCTCACAAAAAAGAAATGACTGTGTGATCTTTAGGGTGGGCCAGTGGGGTCAGAAGAGGAAAAGACACAATAATATAGCACACACCGGACAAGAGAGTACACCATTTATAATAAGACAGGAGCACTGCATCCTTCCAAAATAGATGGAGCAATTGTCACTTGACATAGGCATAAAAGTAAAGCATCTTCCTCTACTGCTCGACTGAAAGGAGAGGGGTTGGTGTCGTGTAATAAAGGGCATATACTCGATGGGTATCACTACCAAAAAATAGAAAAGGCTTTCACTCTCCTCGTTAGAAGCATTCGACACAGAGTGCATTAATGGAGCTATTAAACCTTCTCAATAGAAACTAGCAGCGAGATCAGACTGGAGGATATGGAATAGAAAACTGAGCTGACAGGTACTTTGATGTAATTGACCACTAGTTGAGAAGCGGTATTTAGTGGCAGTCAGGTCATTGATGGACTACGTTGGCTCTTTAAAATGTCACACAGCAAGAATGAAAAAGATACTTGCATAATTTTAACTTTTTTTGTTACTTCCAATATCCCTTCCAACGGTGGTTCAAATAGTTCAGAATTATACCATAAACAAGAGAATGGATCTTGCTATTCCATTATTAAATCTGATGACGGCCAAGTCGCCAAGATAATAAGTGAAGAAGAGAAATATATGAAGGAATCCCATACTGATGGACCAGAGTCATAGGACTATGGTAGACAAGATGGCAATATCTTTACACTAGCATCCAAAGAAAAGTTTACAAGTGAAGCTGATATATTTGGAATGCCAATAGTTAAGTTACAAGTCCTCGGGGTGGATAATGGGCAGAATAGTGTGGATAATGGGTAAGTCCACAACCCATTTATTTACATCCATTTACAAACTGGTATAAACGGATGGATGTAAAATGGAAATGGGTAAACATGACCTATTTAATTACACTTACACATGAAATTTATGGGTTTTATGGTGACCCATTTGTAATGGTTGTTTGTGGATAACCCACTTTTACCTCTTTTTTTTTTATACGGATGCACCTGTCATTCATTAAAATGGCTTAGGAATGGGTATACCCACAAAAGTAGGTAAGCGTTACCTGACAAAACTGATATATAGAAAAAGAAATAAAACTAACCACTCACAAGAACTAGAAACACTCAACTAGGTGGACTTCATTGGCTCAGTTACATGAGCTATAGGGAGGGGATAAAATAAAACCAAACAGTAGTACGTAATTAATAGATCAGCGAGGTGTGGAGATTGGAGAACATCATAGAAAGCAAGAAAAGTATCTGAAAACTTGATCGGGATTGATAAGTCCAGGCATATAATGAGTTAAAACCATGAACTAGATTACTAGATGGATTTTGGTGTGGGGGTTGGATAAAGGTAATTATCCAAATGCAGAATCAGTAAAAATACAATAGGGCTATATGCTGTAACTTTGATAAACCGATACTTCCTCCATCCCAATAAAAAGTTCCCAAGCTAAAATTTTGGCCGATTTGGACCAAATTACTCCTAAGTTATACGAGATAAATATTTAATAAAACTAAATTATGAAATTGTACTTCATTTACTTCTATAATATAATTTTAATAATTTTTTTATCGTGTATCATTTTGGAAGTAATTTATGGTCAAAAAAGTTGGTCAAAATTAGCTTAGGAACTAACTAATGCAATGGAGGAAGTAGTATGGTAAATGAAGCCTGGATAAGGTCCATCTAACAGGGGAGTTCTTTACCTTAAACATCGTATCCACTTTTCCACTTTTAGCACAAGTTGATATCAAAGTAGTGTATAGCTTGCAGTCAGCACTCAATCCAGCATCCTGGACATACTGTAAAACCTGAAAGGCACCTACATAATAGCACTCAGTAAGTAAACTTTCCAGCGGATTATGTCTAGGATTGTCATTTTACTTTTTGAGGGGAGAGAGAGTACCCTCGGAATCCTGAGAAGATGCACAAACAGACATGAGCATATTGAAAGTACTCAGTGTTGGATTTGGGATAAGCCTAGTGAAGCGAAAAGCCTCTTTGACACTCTTTTGATTTTTGCAAGTATCAAAAAATCTTGCATGGTAGATCTGAAATGTGAAATATGGTGAATAAACAAAATGCAATCACCAATCAGGCTTTTAACATCATCAGATAAGGAGAAATAGACCCACCTTATCCATATCCAACAAACCATTTTTTTCCAAATCTTCAAGCAACTCAATGCAGTCATTTACCCTAGAGCAGGGGCCATAGTTTAGAAAGCTTAGTACCAAGAGATAGAAATAATTCTAAAAAATGTGATGTGCATATCTTAAAAGTTGTTGATTATGATAACGGTCAACTTAGAATATAATATGATAGTCAAAAACATCCATCTCTACAGCATGCCTTATTGTTTTAGTTATTGACTAATCACATGTTAACACTGCTTGCCGAGATATTAGTCAGCTTTAGGCTATCAATAATGCCATTTTACAGCTGAAGAGCAACTAAGAACGAATTACCTGCCTTCCCTCACAAGTTGGTTATAAACACGTAATTGCCATGAAGGATTATGCTTGTTGTCAATGTCCTTCCCCTTGGGTTTTGAAGATAGGGAGAACTTCTGTGATTTCCCTTGATGAAAAATGTGCTTTCCCTTGTTCGTAATCTCTTTTCTGCTTTTGGAGTCCTGCTGCTGACAGAAAATCCCTTGACTATAATAAGAACCAAGATATACTTTTCCTTCAACCTTCTCTGTAATAAAATCACAAGAAAGCAACAAGTTCAGAAAATCCTAAAACACATCTGAAAGAAACAATGACATTTGTACATCATCACCTGCTGTTAAGATTGCATTTGATGCAGTAACACTTGATCCTTTCATAAAAATATTCTTCACACGCGGAAAGTAGCTCATGTTCTTGTCAAGGGTGGCACAAGATGATAAAGTCTCCAAGCTATCCAATCTTTCCATAGAGGACTCATCAATAGTATAAAGCTCTCTACCAACGAATTCTCTCAAAATAATACCAGAGCTGCTTATATTACCTTCTTCAAAATGTTGAAGTTTAAAGCCAGCAGGTGCATCCACTTGCTCATTTGTTAGACCTGCTGTAGAAGGTGCAGTGCTCAAATTGGTCTCAATATGTGGAAACGACAAATCGCCAGCAACTGAAATTTTATGTTCATCTACACCTGGATACACTTGATGAGTTTCAGTTGCAAGAGGTGATATGTTAAATCCAGAATGTTCAGATGGCAGGAATGAATGCTCATTCAAATACGTCGTAGAAGCAAGAGAAGCATGGACATTAGGAGCAACCGTTTCAGACTGGGACTCTGACACCTTAGTCAGAAAAGATTCCCCAGGAACTTTCTTCTCACTTTCCATTAAATTAATCTCAGAATAAAAAAATTCAGAGGCACCACTATTTTGTCTAGTTTCTTTTGGACCATCCTTGGTGTCCACATTAGATGCTTCATTCCATAAATTGACAGGATGTGACTCCGGGTGTACCCAGCTTGATTTATCAGTTGGTTGTTCAAGACTTGGCGTTCCTGGTGCCTATGCATTGGTAACAGAGAATGGGAAAGTGAATTTGTTAATTGAAGTTGACATATAACCAAAACCTTACAAATCCTGGTGTTTCTATCTCATCTACAAACTTCAATTATTAAAAAATAATCAGAATAAACCTTAAATAAAGTACATATAGTAAAAATTCATTATCGTAGTAGTGTATCTCTACCAATTCATATTCTTCATCATGACACCATATATAGTAGTATAGTACCATACCAATCACACTTGTGTTTTACTTGTCTTACTATTAGGTTGTTTAATCACCATCCTTCCATTTCCATTTTGTATCTTCTATATATGCTCTTAATTAATTAACCTAAACTTTCAATTCTCAGTCACTAACAGGCGAGCCTAAATACTCATATAGACATATAGACATAGTAATAATAGTTTAAAATTACTAAATCACAGTAATGTCGATACAAATTCAAGTTAATTACCTCCTTGGCGCCGAATTTTTTCCTGAAATAAGTTAAATACACGAAACTGATGGCGGAAACGGCAGCAAGTGCCGCAGCTGCCACGGCGACAATCGATTGAGGATGGAGAGCAGCTCTGGTGAGAAGATTGGAGTGCGAATTGAGGCGTAATCGCTTACATTTCCGACGTGGCAGGCGGAGATTGGGGAGAGAGTCGCGGCGGAGGAGGCCGACGCGGCATGGAGGGCGGAGAGCGGAAGAGAGCGGAGCAAGCGTGAGTAAGGAGAGTCCATGGGGTTTCATGGACAAGCTCCGTGACTCCATGGTGAGAGAGAGAGAGTAGAGTACGAGCTCAGTGTGTGTGTGTGTGTGTCTGGTTATGGATAGAGATGTTGTGAAGGAGAGAAGAGAGGAGATTTATCAAGTGACCATGACAAACGGTTATTACCAGATACTATTATTTTCAGGGCTTCACATTCTGTTTTGTCGATCAAAATTCAAATTGCACATATTAAAATTTTTAAGGGGCTTTCTCAGAAAAAAAAAAAAAAAGGGGGTAGGGAGCAATTCTATTTCTCCCCATACAAGTATAAACTTGAGGGCAAATCGTAATCATGCAAAGTTTATAAACATTTAGAACAAATTATGCATGATCATTTTATGTTAAATTAACTTGGATATAAGTGTCACTTGTTTCGTTTTGGTTTCGACTATGGTTACTTTCGCTTTTCGTCTTGTTTGGTTACACTTTAAATTGCTTGTCACTTGCCAGTGGGTGCTCTTGAGGTGAAGAATTAAGTTAGACTTGGATAGTAAATATCTCGTTGATCAAGATAGACTTATATATCATTTTAAACCTAATTTGAGTCTTGACTCCGGAACCTGTATTGACATATGGTGGAGGAGTGGACCACTAATAGTTTTTTGGTGACAAGTTTTTCTCATTCGTTGACTCTCTTTTGGTTCATCCGATCCGTGCTTGTTGGTATCTTCGGTTCCCATCTCTCTCGGGTTGTGGTTGAAAAGTTTTGCTTTCGACGTTTCTTGGTTTGTGAGGAAGCTTTCTTTCCCACGGTTTATGGTGGCTCTAGAAAGTTGTGGATTTGGTTCGGTTTTGGTTTAAAATGTTGTTTTTGTAATATTCGGTTAAAGGAACTCCCGTTTATTAGGGAGGTTTTGCTTTTCTTGTCTTGTATTAATTCTCCCGGACATTTCTTATATATGCTCATTTTGAATAAAGAAATTTTTAGAGGTTTCGGGAAAAAAAAAAAAAGAACACTAAAAACTTATCGAACATCATCATCAAGAAATGTATGTATATAGTTGAAATATATTTTTATATATATAGTAGTATTTTAAGAAACCATCGTAAGATCATTTTCCATGGATAATCATCTCTCAGAAAAAGAAGAAAAAAAGATCTATTTTAAGAAGCAAAAACTACAAAGAAAGTCTAAGAGGGGATGTATTTCCTTTTTCCCCATAAACAATTGGTACTCCTGAATTAGATTAGCGCAAAAAAAGAAAAGGATTAGGGCCACTCCATCAACAGACGCGTCATTTGCTGCCAATACCATGTATTATAAATTAGTTTCACTTGGCTTATATAATTTAACTCCTCACTGAGAGTACGTACGTACGCCTCTCGTCGTTTATCTCATCTGCAATTGTTTATTGATTGACAAAAATAATATATCTGGGTACGTATATAATTTTTTGTTTCTTTTTATTCCTCAGTTTAATTAATTCTATGTGCATATATTTTCCTGATTGCTCAGATATATATGTATGTTGCAATTGCAGATTACAGGGAGATCCAAGATGATTGGGTCTCTTCTCACGAGAGTGTTGCTGTATGATTTTGGACCTACATTTTGGAAATTTATTGGATTCATTAATAGAAATGATTAGGTTTTAAATTTCTTTGTGTTTGTTCGTTACAGGTTGGTTGTCGGGTATATTTATCCCGCATATGATTGTTACAAGGCGATTGAAAACAATGGAGTATCAAACGATCAACTTAAAATTTGGTGTAAATACTGGTATGATAAATACATATACATGAGATGAAATTCCATTTTGATATGATTGATATGACATTGTATATGTTATTTAATTTCACTATATTAATTTTTTGCAATGGTTAACAATATATTGATTTTTGCATGGCAATGTTTATGTAGGATTATAATTGCTCTATTTGTTGTTTTCGAGAGTGTTGGTGGTGCATTCATATCGTGGTAAGAAATTTAATGTTTAAAAAACTTGGATTCTTTTATTAATATTAAAAATTATTGGAGCCATGGCGGAGTTGGGAGGGGGGAGTCGCCCTCCCTAGTACCCCAACCTTAATTCCTTGTTATGCCTCTGAATGGAGCAAATGATAATTGTTGTTTGTTTGTCACTTTTTCTCAAGGTTACCATTCTACGGTGAAGCCCAGATTGTATTCGTGCTATTCCTTTGGCATCCCAAAACAAGGGTACGTATCTTTTTTTAAGGGTAAAATTTGGTATAGATTGATATCTGTCACTCTCGATCGATCGTTTAGTATGCTAACTAAGAAATACCTAATTAATTAAGAGTGATGGATATCGACTAATTAATTAATTCTTCCAAACATACACTTAAAATTATATGTAGCTAATAGCTCTTATATGTTTTGAATGAATAAGTACCAGCTTTGTACATATGCAACGTTACATGTGTTCTCAATCTTTTGTAACGTCGGTGGGCTCCAAATGAGAACCCGAATAGTTAATAAGAACGGATATGATACATGTATACCGTCCCTACAGTATGGGGTGTGGTACTCATATCTCCATATCCGTTCAATATAGGTGATCGGATCTCAGCTATGTACCTTAATGGAAGGTGAAAAATAATATGTCCTGATTTTGTAAACTAAGTAGTTAATTTGTGTTTTTTCTTTTTTGTGTGTGGATTTGATCTGGCAGGGAAGTGATTACGTATACAACACTTTCGTCCGGGTGTATATTGCAAAGCACGAGAACGAAATCGATATGCAATTGGAGAAGATAAAAAGTGAGTCAGTGAAGATGACAGCAGTTGGATTGCAGAAGCTCGTGGTCTTAGGTCAATCTAGATTATTTGAGGTAATGCAGTATATTACTACTCAATCAGCAAGGCGACCAAAGCAGGAGTGAGATTTCCAGATTCGGTAGTCTTTGAATACAATTGCATGTATTCATCATCTTTAATTTCATATATATATGTCATGTATTTGAAATTACATATTTTTAAAGCCATGATATTATATATATATTCTTCTCATGGAGAGACAAATCACAAGTGTATATGGGCAAGTGAAAGTTCCATGCATATGAATGTCAGTGTCATAAAGCGGCACGCAGGTACTAATTAAAGACCCCTAATTAAAGTCAGTGGGAAATTTACAAATTATATACTGGAGTACTACACTAGTACTACTACTATATATACAAATTAATAATAATTTTTGTGTCTCAAATTAAAGCTCAGCATGAGCCATATTAATCTAGAAATGTGATCTATGATCAGCGTTTTTCTTTCAGTTGTAGGCACAAAAGTGAAAAGTCTTGTAATCTCAAAATTCATATCTACTCAATTTGGAAAAGATTAAGATCTGATTTTAATACCAAGTCACCAACAATTAAGCTTGATGGCCATGTAAAATGTAACTAGTAGAGAATAGAAGACTATATATGCATATTAATTGGTATAACTATCCATCCATCCATATAACATTGTAAGTAAGGTTTTGCTTTAAACTAAGAGCACATTTTAAGTTGTGTTCACACTATGTGGAGATGGCTAGGTCGGTGGATCAAATGATGGGGAAGATGAGTTCGATTTGCCCGATGACATAATAAACCCGCATCGGACCCAACTGCAACTATTGTGAACAGTACATATCCTTCCATTCTAGCTCATGTTGGAGATTGTGAGTATTATCAGGACAAAGCACCGACTAATAAAATTGTTGAGCATATAAATGACTACGTTATGTCGTTGTTGCCCGATGAGTGGATTGAGTACTTGAGTTCAAACAACATATGTCCTGATGAGGATGACATTGTGCGTAGAGAAGAGGTCTACTCGGTGGTTTTGGATAAGCATGCCATTAGACTAAAAGTTGGTTGTCCCATTATGCTTTTAAGGAACATCAACCAGTCTGCGGAGCTATGCAATAGAACAAAGATGATTCATAGAGGCCATATCAGGGAAGAATGCTGGAAATAGGGTATACATTCCACGTATGTTATTATCACCTTCTGATATGACCAAATTTCATATTAGATTCCTGCGCAGACAGTTTCCAATGGCAGTTATTTACGCGATGACCATTAACAAAAGTCAGGGACAGTCTTTGGCCAATGTTGGCCTCTATCTACCTAAGTCGGTCTTCAGCCACGTACAACTGTATGTCACATTTTCACGAGTAAGTGAGTAACCAACAAAAAAGGTCTAAAAGTGTTAGTACTAGATGAAGAAGAGAGGTCATCCCATGTGACAACTAATGTTGTATACAAAGTAGTTATTTACAACCTAAGGTTACCACTGTTACAAAATTCTTGCTATTCATTGTTTCTCTTTGGTAGTTTATGTTGCCTCGATTTTCATTAGGATTTATTTGTCAGATTAATAGCTCCCTTATTGTTTTATTTGTTTTGTGTTGCGGGTGATGATCACATCCGCGTTTATGTACAATAAATATATATTCAACTCTTTTATTTCTTTTGTTATTATTTGATACAAAGCCATTAATTTTTTGGAATTATTCGTCATATTTAATATCTTTTTTTTTTAAACAATCGATCTAACATACGCTTATCCTACTCCTACACTATTACTTAACCAACTTATAACTCAAAATATTCTAAACCACCTTATGTCTCCGTCGGGTTCCGAACCCCACTCCCCTGCATGCTTCTCCAACACCCTTACCACTCTGTCACCCTTATAACTCTATCAAATTTGTAATGTCATTCGGTACATTTACGTAACAGTAAAAGTTAAGGGCTATAGCGAACTGCTCCGATATGATGTGGATCTCTATTTTGTAACATTCTCGGGCTTCAAATATGAACCCAAAAATGTTTGAACACTAAAGGGTGAAGAAAATTACAATTCTAATAAATGTAATAAATGCTTTGACATATTTAATTTACGATAATATAAGTTTAATTAAATTTACAAATTAATTTTCATATACAAGCGCTATAGTTTGGGAGAGGGTTTTGGGTGTGGAATTTTGATTTCGAAGTGTAAATTTCCAGTACAAAATTAAAAGTTCATTCTCAAAACCATCTCCCAAACATTAGGTACGCTCCCGTTCTCAGATATTTTTGTATTTGATGAATTCCCTCTCTCATTTTCGGTTTAGAATAGTTTCATGTGACTAAGATGTGTAGATATATAGTGTAGATTACATTATATTTTATATGTCATCTAGGCATAAAAATAATAATTAAATACTGGGGAATATACAATTTGTCAAACTCTAAAAGAAAATATGAGGTCTACAATTCTGTATTGTAGTACAATGTAATGTCGCACTGATTATTTAGACATTAGCATAATTAGCATAAAAGAACGGGAAGGGGCACATATAAAGGTATGATATTCTCCTTATGGAGAGACAAGTGTGTATGGAAGTGAACATCAGTGTTATGAAGTGCTTCCATATGGAGGAATATCACGCAACCTTTATTCCCGAATGATCCTTTTACTTTGTTTCAGTTCAATCTTTAGAGAGAGAAAAACGTGACGTGGTGCTATGTTACACACCAGTTCAATACTTCAATTTGGCACGAGTTGGATAATTATGGTAAATCGATTGATCTGTGTGGAAGTATTAAAGTTGGTGAGAATGGGGGATCGTGGGGATCTTGACATTATCGATTGTTAGTACGTAATTCGTCATAAGTAGTTAGCTCATAATGGGAAAGTAGGTCGTCAAGAATGACATAAAAACTAAGAACGTTCATGCTTGAACAAGAAAGAGATAAAAATTCCGGAAATATTTATCTGTATTAGTCATCAAAAGCGTAAAATAAAACAATGACTCTAGTGAAGTTTATATAGTAGCCCATACCTAACACGACTAGAACTTTAAATACATAATTAACCATAGTAAAGACACATGATGGTATGCAATGCTTAAAATAAAGGGATTAACATTTAATTAGATAGAGATTAGAGATTTCATCCCACTTCAACCTTATTCATGCAAACTCGTAAACCAAATGAATAACTAAATAATCTAACGTCATAAAGTATCTAATTACTCCTCGCTATTGGATATCTCCACGAACTAGTCACGGCCCCCGCGTGTTGGAATTGCTTGAATTCCCACAAGGAACTACAAATGTTGATGGATATGTATACGAAAGTATTTATTAAATAGATATACATATTTTAGAAGGGAAATTTCTAGACGTGAAATGCATGCGTCCTATACGGATTCCACCTCGAACAGCCGTTCAAGTCATGGTCAGTTCGTAAATCTAGTTAATATCAAGAAATTATCTTAAATAGTTTAGATATCTAGTTATTTAAATATTTTATTATTTAAATTTGCATGTATTTGTGGATAGATAATTATTTCACCTTATCCACATGTGTGTGTGTGTATATATATATTAGGTGTTGGAAATTCCTAACTTCAAATTAAAAAGTATATGTTATATTGAACGCAACCATCATCTCATGTTGGAGGAGAGTAGTTGAAATATCTTGTGAAGCTTTACATTTGTCAAGTTCTCGTCGGTTACTCAGAGACAAAGATCATGCTTGTCACTGAAATGAGAGGAGGAAATGATCCATCAAGCATTAGTGCATGTGGGAGTTGTTAATTGTTTTCAATTGTTTGGTCATAATCCAAAATTTAAGTCACGAAAGAGATGTACCGTACCCGCATGTTTGGAGTGGAATCTGGATATAGATTGTTTATTTTGGTGAAATTTGAGTGTTTTTTTATTATTAACATAAATATGATTAATATGATTAGATTATGTTCCTCTCCAATAGCTTAAGTTCTAGGGGGAGTTGGATTTATATCATGGTATCATAGTCATCTGGCTCACGCCACTTGGGTTCGAATCTCCCCGTAGACAAGTTCCGCCCCATATTAAATTTTCACTCGATTGGACTCCCCAATGAGGTTGAAATCGGCCACGAGTGCGGGGGAGTGTTGGAGTATTAACATAAATTATTAGATTTCGTTCCTCCCCAACAGTTTAAACTTTTGGGAGAGTTGGATTTCTATCATTTTTATCGTAAATTAATATTTTGGATCATGATTTTTAACATTATGTTTAATTTATGATTTTTTTTTATTTTAGTATATTTGAGTATAATGATGATGTAAGGGGTAATAGAGATAATATTAGTAATGAGGTATGAAAATCGTAATTTTTTAATAGTGATAATGTAAAAGTATGTGATTTTAGTGTATAGTGATAGATTTTTCATTTTAAGCTAATTCGCTCCCAAAATTAGACAAATGATTTTGGCGACGGAAATCAAAAATCATGTTGGGGCCCTCTCCCAAAACCGGATATAATATCCTACTTCATATGACTTTATTGTCATTTCGAGTCTTTCATTTCTCGATGGCCTTATGATGAGCTAAACGGAAGTACTGCATTTTACATTTTATTTTGGGTTGGTTTGTTTATTTGAAACAAATATGATGATGTTTAATCCTAATTATACTCCGTGATGTTTCAATATGCCACTCGATTACAAATGCTTTGACATAAGATTTTTTATTTCATAATATAAGTTTAATGGTTTTTTTCGACATAAGGAAATACGCAGAGTTATAAACATCCAACATATTGCATCTTATTCTCTAACTCATCCCCAGAGTTGTTGAACTCCTTGTTCTCAGCAACCGATGTCTCCATAATATTGTCTGCTACCGCTGCTTCCATACGGCTTCTATCTCCACCTTTATCGCCTTTAGATCGACAGTCCTGTCTGTGATCTCCGATAGACCACTATTGACATCGTCAACCATTAGCGTTTCAACAGGTACCGCCATGGTTTCATATACTCACCCCGTACTTTAGGCTCTTCGACAGTATCGCCTAACGGTAACGGACATTCAACGCTACCTACAGTTACCCCGCGCTACCCTGCAACCTTGATTTGGCATTGACTTTGAATTTGATGCCTTGTTTGCCTTTTCCAACAGATCTGTCACCGTTGGCCTTCTCATCACCATATCCAGCAAGTTTCTCAGCTCCATGATCGATTCTTCTAGTGTCAGTTGTCCATCGTTTCTTGCGGAAGCGCGATTCTTTATCTTCAGTAGCCTAGGCTTTGAGGTCAAGTGATGGGATCTTGATCGCGCTACGATGAAACGTATTGGTACGTACGAATTGGACGCCCTCCCTACATAGTTGGCTCATAAAAGGGAGATATGTCACGTTCTTGCATGAACCGAACAAAGATAGAAGAAGACGGAATGTCAAAAATATAGTAGAACGACGCCATCAAGAATAGAGAAGAAAAGACAAAGTAGTTACCGGGTAACAATTTTTCAGTAACTAGAACTAGGGGTGTACATAAAAGCCGCCTGCCCGCAAACAAACTGCAATTGACGGTTAACATTTTGGTCAAAAACCACCCGCGGTTAAAACTTTGATCACCGCCAAAACGCGAGCGAGTGGCGGGTGCGCGGTTGGTCACCCGCCACCTGCCCAATCCGCTCACGGTTTAAATATGAAGGTGATTCATTAATTGGGCCGGGCTAACATATACTTACATGAGCCATGCTTCCCACATGACACTAGACCTAACTGCAAAGTCTGCGATCAAACTTGCTTGCATGTCGTCGTCGCGCCTCAAGTTTCATTTTCAGGCAATTCCGCTACCGTTCCGTTACAACACCACGTGCAGTGCAGCCGCACATTCATCAATCCGACAATATAACAGACTGAATTTAGATCACCTTAAATCTTCTCAACCTGATTTGTTTGCGCTCCAAACCCGCTCTGGCGCTTTTTTACACTCCGGTCTTATATTTTGAGTTTCACTGTAATTTACCTTATTAGACCGATAACTTAATTACTATGTTTCGTGTTAAATTTCAAAATCAATACATACTATTGAGTGTAATATTTATATTTATGTTATATTGTGTGTTATTTAATCTTTATAATACAATAATTCAAAAATATATAACAAACTATATTCGTAAAAAAATAATAAAATTTGTGTATATACTATATTTTATGCTATTAATATTGTGTGCTTTTAGGCGCTCACGCTTTCATATTTTTTTTACTAATTATGACGCTTTTGCGCTCACGCTTACGTCCACGTTCTCGCTCGCGCTCCAGGTCTGAATTTGTTTGTTGCATTTCCTCATACCATAAAAAAAATTGTGTTTACTAACTTCTCTTTAAATTAAAATTTAGTTATTTTAAAGTAAATTTTTTTACAAACATCCTGAATGCATATATTCTTCGCTCTAACAGGTTCTCATATTTTAGTTTTTTATCGGTTTTTCCATAATTTATACTCCCTTCATTTTTATTTATCCGTCGTTTTGAAATTTTCACAAATATTAAGGATCCTAAATTCTAGGTAAAGAAAAGCCATTAATAATATAAAAATTGATTTGCTATTAATATTAAATATGGATGTAATAGATATAGAAACCTAATAATAGTAAAAAAGTGTCTTGATATTTGTAAAACGACATTTATGTGCGTGTATTGTCTTAAATTTTATATTTCATATACTAAGTAGTAAACTTAAGTATTATATTAATATACTGAGTAGTATAGTAAACTGTGTAATAACTAATAGTAAGTAGTATTGTACTATAGTAAAGAAGAAGAAAAATGAAACTGGAAAAGTAAAACTTTAATCAAATACTTATTAGTCTAGTTTTTTTTCCTTTCATTCTTCCTTCACACTTCACAGTTCACCTCACTTCAGATTGGTAGCAATATCCATCGGAGGATCATTGGGCATAGGACTTTTGTTTTGCTTCTTGGTGTATTTGCCATCTTAGTTTTGTCATGACTATCATAATTTAACTGCTCCTGTACTTGTAGTTGAATTTATTTACTTAGAAAACTTGTATTAAAGTTTCAAATTCGATTCTACTGATGTTTATCTTATTACCAGACAGTTTATTGGGCTCATGAATGCTAATGTATTTTTGTGTTGTATTGTATTAAAAAAAAAATTATCTTTGTTTAAACCGTCAATCCGTCCGCCTTAAGTCAACCGGCGTTTGGGAGAAAGTTTCACCCGCCACGGTTAATAATTTGCCTCATCCGCAATACGCGGGTTGGTTAGAACTTTGGAAAATTACCGCCCGCATACATGCCTAACTAGAATTGTAAACTAAAAATAACGGTAAAAACAAAATCTACTCGCCTTATCTTTAACTAATATTCTAGAAACCCTATATTACTAACATATCCATACCCTAAAATAACTATTATAGATAACTTCGTTGATGGACTGGTCGGCCCACAAACTAACATGACTTAACATGACTTGGATGGCCCATGCGAATAGAAATTCCATCACTGTTACACTTCGGGTGTGTATCATAATTTGATGAAGACTTGAAAAGTCCCGGACCGTCACGAACTAAGAAGTCTTCATGTACAAGTTTCCTAGCTAGGGTTAGGTCTTTCTTAATCACTGAGAGTCCAGTTAATAGAAAGATCTCCTAATTAACATCTCGTATTTTCTTAAGATTAATTGGTATTTATCTATTTGTATTTGATAGTTGTCACTTTTAAGGTAAGATCAGAAATATTTATTAAATAGCATATTCTATACTTATAAATTACTGTAGTATCTTTCAATATATTTCATAATTATCTTTGCATATTCAATATATAAATTAGGTTTTATTTCGTTAATAAATTTATTTAATTATATATCAATTGATATGGCCAGATACATTATCACTAACAAAATACATGTCAAGGCAATTCCTTCCCCATTGAACAATCTAGACCGTTAGGTGCTGCCGAACCCATCGTCCAAGTTCTCATTATAATTTATAAAATTTTCTCCCATAACGTGCAGATAAGAAGAGGATAATATTTTTCTATTTAACGAAACTAGGGGATGTGCTATAAGTATAAATTATAGATTGAAGTGATGACTAATTGAGAACCGAGAAGCATGCGTGTCACACACCCATCAAACTTGACCACTCTCTCTCATCACTTGAGCATCTTCTTGCGTCCATGAGTCAATTTATCAAGCTGAAATTGCCTCAGCATTATGTAACTAGCCACTGTCGTACAGTCACGCGTCAGCTCATTATGGGTCGATACCATCTGACATTGGTCAGACTATATCGGGGCGGCCCAACATTTACTTTGTTCTGCCACCCCCTAACCGCCCTACGTGTCCTAACCACACAACTCCTCCTGGCTTATATTTTCTCTTATTTATTTGCGTTGAGCTTCGTTTGGAAGTCCATAATTTAGGCTCCACTATATGAATGTAATCTTTTCATAAAAATTACTTCCCGGACATTTTTTTACCCTTGAACTTTTGAGATGTTTACAATTTAATTCGGAATTTTTTATGTGGATTGGCTTCATAAAACTTAAGTTTACCAAATGAGCACTTGAAGAATACTAGAATTAGCCACGGGTTATCAAGATAGTATGAACATGGGTATTCGAAGCTAAAGACTATATATAATTTCATTAGTATCGTCTATAAATAACTTTCTAATAGTTTTGCTTCTTACTTACTTTCTTTAAAACGATCACCAGATATTTTGTAAAACTCATTTTCTCATGCTTATGACAAAGAAGTTATAGGAGTTGCGTAACATTTTTTTTATTCTTTCTCTTTTTATAAGTAACGCTAAAGTGAATGATTGCTTTATGTATAGATTAAATATCAATCACACTTTTTTATCGATGATATATACCGATAATAATGTGATGTTTGACTTTTAGGGTCGACCTTGACCACAAATTACTTCTAAATGACACTACAAAATTTTTAATTAAAGTTATCTTCCAAAAGTTCATAAAGTGTAGTTTCATAATATAATTTTATTAAATATTTTTATGTTGTAGTTTAGAAGTAATATGCGATCAAAATCAACGTCGATAAATCAAACGGCACATTATTAGCGGGACAGAGGGAGTATAAGTTTTTGGACAGTATGTATAGCAAATTGAAACAATATATAACGGCGCAGAGCATGCGGATTTATTTTATCATTTTAACAAAGTTGGCAGGAGATTTATGTAACCGTGTAAACATATGATTTTTTTTATCATATTAGTACTGTCGTGTGCAACGTATAAGTTTACAGTTATAGGGTACCTCATGTTGTACGATTGTACGTAATACGTAGACGAAATGCCAAAACATATACCATAACGTAAGCAACTACGAACGAACAACAAAAGCGCACTCTCAATCGTCATCTTTTCAATTTTCTATTTGTTTGCATTTATCAAAGTTCGCAAACACTTTACATTCGTACAATCAACCGTACATACTTTATCATAATTCCATCCTCATATTTGATTTTAAATCCAACCAACTTTGATAAACATATCGAATTTCTACTTTTTCTTCCATCCGCCTCGAAAATCAATTTTCCACGATCAACTTAAATATTAGTGTGAAAGTCTAAAGACTAGCCAATATCATCTTCTAATCTTAGACCATATAGTTTAAAATTACCTATTATATGACATTTTTCAATTACTGTGGATGAAAACTTTTAACCGTTGTGAAAGTGTGAAGATTAGCTTTGTAGCATCTTAAGATCATTAGTAATGGTGGTCTTATTTGAGGCTCAATCCACCAAATAAGCCACAATGTAATTTTATTTGGGGCTTCATAAATGTAACCCATGCTTGGGGGCTACATATTTTGAAGCCCACAAATAAACTCTAAATAATATTTTTTAATTTTCTTTTCTTACACTTTCATTAATTGTGTGATAGATGTAGAATGTATGTTTCATGTGGAACCCACAAAAAATACCCTATTAATCCCAAACCATTATAAAAAAAAATTAAAGGTGACTAAGTTTGTAGTCAACAACCATTGGCAGTGGTCTCAACCCCCCAAACAAACAAAGCCCAAGGCCTCTCTTCCCAAACAGTGAGTGATATATATCACCCCACCCCCCAAACAAGAAAACAAGAGGCACAAATTCACGAGTCTCAAACCAAAAAGAGAAGCTTTTCTTCTTGTTTGTTCCTAGGCATTAAATTAAAAGTTGAGACAGCAAATCAAGGGGTTGGGAAGTAATCAAGCGATCATCAAAGTCATGCAGAGTGAGGAAATGAAAAGTAGTGGTAGCAGTACTAGTCATGATCAAGTGGTAGACGGTTCCAATATAATGGAGCTGGTTGAGAATGAGCAAGTCTTTACTAAATTTGTCGATCATAAGTTCCAAGAACTCGACATTGACTGTGACGGCCACCTTTCTGTCAAAGAGTTGCAACCTGCTGTTGCCGATCTTGGAGCTGCTCTTGGCTTGCCTGCTCAGGGCTCTGCTCCTGACAGTGACCACATTTATAGTGAGGTAATCAATTTTTTTCAATTGGCATTGTATTCCCTATTCTTTTTGGGATTCAGTACTGCTTTCTTTAGCTCTGTTTAGCAAATATGGTGATAAATCCAATTTTAATAATTTCATTGTCGAATAACTTAGCCAATCTTTACTAAATAAAGAATTTAAAAATAAATAAATAAATACAGTAAATTGCTTTTGTTTTGAGAACCTAGTTAAAGAACCTGCTTATTTTGGTCCCTACTAGCTAAACAGAGCCATGCTTGCCCAGTTGCCTTATCTTTTTACTTGGGGAAAATTGCATGAAACCCCCCATAAAGTTTGGACTTTGTGCAAGATACCCCAGGTCTTGAACTTTCTGCATCTCTGGAGAGCAGGGGCGGAGATGGGCGGTGGCGGCGACCCCCAAACCTGAATTTTTTTTTTATTAGGATATGTAGTATGTTTTTGCTAAATTCAGATTTCGCTATTCCTATTTTTTTCATTAGACTATTTATTTTGTCAAATTTATTGACTTTCGGATAACGCTCTTGTTATAATATATAACCACCTGCTGGAGAGTGGAGACGGTCAGTCTAATTAATTATTTTGCTCGACTACTTGCGGTGTACAGTACTTGGATGTTATTAGAACAAAGGAAATGTCTGGAGTAGCCATCTTCCTGTTGCATTTAATGTATAAAGAGTGTTTGTGTGAGAATCTGAATTGTGGGGGCAATTGATGGAAGTGCAAACTTTGGGTGGCTTCAGTGCAATTTTTATCTAACATGTAATTAATGTTTTGATTAAATAGTGCCACCTGCATTCAGAATAGTGGAAGGACACATCTGTGAGTCATGCCGTGTGTGATGAGGAACTATTCAAATTGTACATGTGGTTCACATGGCTCAAATTTATCTTCCTATTAATACGTTCTTGCTTGTTTAGTTATTTGAAGTCTATATACGCATGCTTTCTGCTTAACAAGCCAAGAATCAACATTTGATCAAGTTTGTATCTACTGATGGATGTACTGGTTAGTTTGGATATGGTTGAGATTCTTGAAACACATTATCTGATCATCTATATATGCATAGTGTGCTGTTGTTTCGCAATTGAAATTTTACGTTATGCTTTCACCCGTGTTTGCTTAAATTGTAGAGCCCAAGTGTTGCATTTGTCTAGCTCATGTGTTGGAATCTTAAGTGACTTGATAAATATGTTATCTTTCATATTTCTACTTGGTGTAGGTTTCTGGTCTCATTGTTACAAAGTGATCTCATTTGTTTGACTTCCGTGCTTTGTGGCAAATAAGTCATAGTTGTCGTCGTTCTCTAGCAATCTCTAGAGACTAGAGAATAATTTTCCTTTATATTTCCATTAGTTAACGGACTTCAAGAAGTTATTACAGCATAAGAGTAGTACTACTGTGTTTTTATTAGACTTGATGTTAAGATACATGATATCAACTCATTTGACTTTTTGTTTCTATATTAAGACAGAAGACAATTGAATGAGACGTAACTTTAGATTTAATTGATTTTAATATTTTTGCCTTTCAACCTTTTGTGCTTGATGTTAATAGTAATTATCAGACCTTTGATTGTCAATATAGTGGTGCAAGAAAAAAAAAGAAGAAGAAAAGAGTAGGTTTCCGGTGCCGAAAGGTGTGTGATTCTCTGTCAATGGAGACTTTATTGGCAAAAAGGTTGATGTGGATGATGCAACTTCATACCTAATATATGCTCTTTAGTCTTAAGTTGCAAAATCTTTTGCTTTCTTTTGAAAGGAAAAGTAAAGTAGGCAGAAAAATCTTGCTTTATATTGAACCAAAAGAGAATTAGTACTAATAACTTCAGAGTGATAACATGTCATATATATGTATCGAGCAACTCCACTGCCACACTGACCTACAAATGTGTGGACGATTGTAGATTTTCTGGTATTTGACGGGTACTAGATTCTTGCCAACCAAGGAAGAATACATACCGAAAAGGATACATGGGGTGAAATTATTGTCTGGGGTGTGGGATCAATCTTGTTGATGGTAATATAGCAAATAAAGTTTATATAAATGGAATTACTTGCTATTCTTAAAATTACTCGTGGTTGTAAACTATACAGCTTGTGGGTGTCCGTGAACAAATGTGGGTCAAGTTTATGGTACTTGATTATCAATTCTCTACGTACTTGCTAGATGAACTGGTAACATCCTTGTGAATTGTGATATGATTCAGGTTCTTAATGAATTTACACGAGGTAAACAAGAAAAAATAACCAAGGTTGAGTTTAAAGAGGTTCTGTCAGATATTCTGCTTGGCATGGCTGCTGGTTTGAAACGAGATCCTGTTGTGATTCTTCGCATTGATGGCGCCGACCTTCATGAATTTGTCTGTGGTTCAGCTTTTGAACCTGAGCTCCTTTCCATATATTCAGAGGTTGGATCATCTGGAGGATCCCTTCGAGATTGTATCATTAAGGCTTTTCAGAATCTTTCGGTGGACCACGGGATGCCTCCTGCTGCAGATCCTTGGGTAATATTCTTACATTAACTCTTGCTCTTGCTTCATTAACACCATGTGCCTAGAATTATGAAGACAATAGCACCAAAGTTACAACCGAATTTCCTGTTTTGTTTTAAAAAATCTGATCCTTGAATTTCCTGTGTTGAAAGTTGATTAATCACTAGTATTTCGTATTCCTTGTGATATTATACCAAGCGGACGGAGCGCACTGTCCTAATGTGTTTAGACTTTAGTGCATGTTAATCAACTTAATTGAGCCAGATTCCTCACTTATGTAGGTCATGAGCAACATTATTGAACCAGCACTGCTATCTCTTGGACAAGTCATTGATCAGCCAGCGTCGCAGGAGATATTCTTGTCTGAGTTTAAGAGGGCTGCTGAATATGTGACACAAATTCTCAAGGAAAAACCAGCTATTGTTGCTCACAGTCAGAATACCTTTGATGGGAGTGGCATTAGGAGACTGTTGTCCAACAAATTCGAGTTCGATAAGGTTAGTTATATTGTATACTTCTAATAACTATTAATAAATCCAAGAAATAGTACTCTCATGATAGAGACAGTATGATAGTCACCATGTACAGATACAAAACCTTTACATTTCATGTTTGCAAATTGCAATTTACTCTGTTGGGACCTTCTCAGATTTACCATCCTGTCATTTTCATGTTATAGATGCTGGATTCAGCTTTAACTAGTGTACCCAGAGATCGCCATGGAAAACTATCGAAGGAATATTTAAGGATAGTACTTGATTCTTTGGCAGCATCTGCTGGCTTACCTCCTCTTGGTGCTGTTGATCAGGTATATATTGCTCGGTTTCCAGAAAAACTCTCCAATTAGTTGCTTGGATATTCTTGCTCATGTTGGAGATCAATTAAGTATAAAATTTTGTTAAACTTGGCATTTCAGCCTACATGATAGCATTAACTCGCTCCTATAATGCATTCCGCACACACGTGTATTGAGTTTTCAATGATGTCAAAATTCATAGACTTCATGAACTCATTCCCAGCTCCCGAGTTGAATCAGATTATTATTATGTTGCATATTTAAGTGATGAGTTGTATATGTACACGTGCAGATCGATAGTATCATTACTGGGGCTCTTAAAATGTTTGATGCTGCTGATGGTAAAACAGTGAAAGAAGATGAGTTCAAGAAGCTGATAGCTGAAGTTTTAGGAAGCATCATGCTGCAGCTGGAAGGCAACCCGATCGCAGTATCTGTAAATTCCGTGGTTCATGAGCCAATTGCCTCTTCCTCCACACTTCTGCAGCCATCTGAACCATAGTATAATCAAACTAGACTTAACATAGTAACATACATAAGCAATAAAGAATAACTACTGAAGCACTTATCCTTACCAGTTGAGTCGAAATGCAGAAAAATGCATGCTCCGGAGATAGAGATGAGTATGGAAAACAAATAGGGATGGCTGTCTGTGGTTTCCCAGTGTGCTTAGAAGCTTATGCATTATTCTGCTGGTACTATTTCCCTGCTCCTGAGTATATAGATAGAGGCCTATAATGAACTGCTCTCTGGTTGATTGTGAGTCTCTTGTATCGTATTTTCGAACAAGTTATATATATATGTTTGTGGTTTTATTGTACAATTGTGCAAGCAGCATCCACTTTAATTTTATTGCTTTTCAATGCACTAAACTAACCTTTTTAAGTTATCAAACTGCTAAGAAGAAGTATAACAAGACATATTGAGCACATTCATGATATGAAAAGGAGAAATAATCTCATGTTGAACTAACCAATCTACAACATCATTTTGTTCTTCCTCTAGTTTCAATCATGCTGTAAATCAGATGATCAATATAGTTCTCATTTCGAATATTATCCCCGAACATTCCTTTCATTTTTGCTGCATTGTCTCTTTCCTCTTTTCCCTCATCACCAACCAACGCTTGTCGTACTGATTCAGCCACCATCTCACCTGTGAAGTAGCCGTCTGTTGCATTTCTTGGAATCTCAATCCCCACTTTCTTATCCTGCAACAATCTAGCATTCAGTCCCTGATCATTCATGACAGGGAACAAGATCAGGACTCGCCCGAAACTCAGAGCCTCGGTCACAGAGTTCCAACCACAGTGAGTCAAGAACGCTCCCACTACCGGATGGTTTAATATCCTGACTTGCGGTGCCCATTTCGGATAAACCGTTCCTCTGCCTTTTACCCTGTCAAGAAATCCATCAGGAAGCATTTCCAGGAGGTGTTCTCTGTTTACTACCCAAAAGAAAGGGAAACCACATTGCTCCAAACCAAGAGCCAATGCTTGAGTTTCTTCCTTAGTCAATACGGCCTCCGTTCCAAGTGCAACGTAGACAAGTGAGTTCTCTTTCTGCGCATCTAGAAAGTTCTTGATTTCGATCCACTCTTCATTGATCACAAGCTGATCATCTTCATCTTCTACGGAGAGGGGTAAAGCACCTACTGGAATTATCGGTTTCTGGTAGAGTTGATGAATCAGGTCGAACCATTCTGGTTCGAACTCAGTGCAGGACCTGAATATTACAATGTCACTGCCACCGATTGCAAGTCCAAAGCGGACGAAATCTGATGTACCAGAGTTGTACTGGTTTCCTTGGCCAACTGTTGCCAAATTAAAACACAGTTGTTTTAGAAAACTGTAACAACTGTTCATATATAGATAAAACATGTACAACTGTTAACTAATCTTGAAATTTGGCTTTTTTTTTTTACCAACTTAAACTGCTCAGTTATTATCATTTGAAACTGATTTTAAAACTGCTTATTGTATCTTTGTAGCAGAAGCAGTAACATATACTCCTTCCGTCCTAGCTAAACAGCAGTTACATAAGCAGAAACATATACTCCCTCATGATAAACAGCAGTTACTAAACTAGCTTCAAATGAAGCCACAAAAAGCTGAAAGAAAGGAATCTGTTTTAGACAAACAGAAACATTTGCGCTTACCCTTTTCCATGTTCTTGACCATTTCATGTAGGCGAAAAGCCATGTTGCTAGGAAAGGAGATCCACTCGGGTACGACTGTAAAATCCTGAGCAGTGGATTTGGTATACCTTTCGCTCAACCAGACCGAAGGCGAACCAAAATATGCCAACATAGCAGCAGTGAACAGACTAAAAAAAGCCGAGGAGATACCGAGTCCACTTGCAAGTTGAGGCACCCAGTGAGATGAATAGTCATAAACAATCCAATCGGGTTTAGGACTCACGTTTTCAAGAAAACTGCGTACCGATGGCTCAAGCAAATCAACAGCTATCTTAAGTAACTGCTGTTTATCATGAGGCACGTCCATGGATGACTCTGCCTCAGGCGGTAAGTGTTCGACAGGCGGCAGGGGAAGGGTGACAAGGTTGATGAGTTGAGATAAGTTTTGAGGAATATGAGCAACTCTCTGGAGGTTTTTCGGGGTGGAAATGAAGGAGATTCGATGGCCTCGTTGAGCTAAGGATTTCGATAGTCGGAAGAATGGTTTCAGATGGCCTATGGCTAACCATGGGAACATCACAACATGGAGAACCTGGCCTGATGCTTCTCTTTTCATGGAAATGAATAAATGGTTGACCTGATTCTGCCTGTTCTTTTTCTTGGCTGTGTGCAGCAGCTATGCAATCAGTAGCTGTTATAATATGTTTGGGGTGCAATCACTTTCACAATTGCAAAAAAAGAAAAAAAAGAAGAAACAAAATCAAAAGGATCATTACTAATTTCTATAAGATGAATAGAAAATTATTCTCTTTTCTATCTTTGATTCTACTATATTTTTTTCTTCTTTTGAGCACAGATTCTACTAGATTATTTCACATACAATCGTGTTTGGACTTAGTCAACCATAAAACAATAAGTTATGTTATATTCGTTTGAAACCCATTATTTTCAATTCAGTTCAGTTTAAAGTTTATATTCATTCAGTTAAGTTCTGTTCAGTTATGTTAAAATTTACTTAATTGTAGTTTATACTACAACTTCATTTAGTTCAACTTCATTTAGTTCAGGTCAATTATGTTAAATTCAGTTATGTCAAAATAATTTTGATTTTGAAAGTTATTAAATGGTCATTTCCATTAGGAAAAAAAGAAAGAAGTGTACTATTACATGAATCAACTGAGAAGTATTACTGTGATAACGTCAATGATACTTGCAAAATTACCCAAAGCTCGGTTTTCAGCCGCCATGGGTGACTGATTTGGCGGAAATACACCCTCGCACTTTGAAGCATCTACAGCCAACAATTTGGCTCCACGGCTAACCTCAACGTAATTATTATCGCCGAGATAATACATTGCTTGATGGAGATCATACAAAAGACCAGAGTAAAAACCATAGCAACGGCCCAAAGAGGTTTTCAATGTTCGATCAGTTGTCCCCTTAAGCAACTTCCCAATTTTGATTTCACCAAGTGTCGCATTGAATTGCGCCCTCACGATTGCCATCTTTGCTAGATCCGTCAAATTCAATGCTCTCACCAACGAGCTTCCACCAAAATCAACATAGCAAAAGTTAGGATCAGATGTTCGCGGGCATATTGAGTCCAAAAGGATGGCAGATGATGTTCCTGTATTGGAAGAATATAATTGAGTTTGAGTTTTGTTAATAGAATAATTTTTTCGTATCATTTAAAAAAAGTAATTTGTGGTTAACTGAGATCTTTAATAGACAAATGGAAAAGAATGGCAGGAAACAAATGGAAATTATCATTTTACTTCCTCCCCTTCTCAATTATATTGATGTAAATCCTTCAAAATTTGATTTTTTTTTTATGTTCAAAATGCTGAAAGTATGTAAACAATTGTTACCATGTACTTCTTGAAGTAGTAATTTACAGAAAACAATTCTTGAAGAACTATACATATGCTAACCGGTTACGTACCTATTGCAATAGTGAGGAAGACCAGAAAGAGAAATATAAACTTTGATGATGAGGCCATTTTCACAATGAGTAGTTTGAATTATTCAAACTTAATATATATAGATGACAAAAATGTGTATAATTATGTAAAGAGAAAGAGACAAACTTTATATATAGAATATAATAGTAATCTATGCCTCCTTTAAAGTTATACAGTAAAATATTTTCAAATTTTTAGTTCAAAAGATTAAAAAGTTAGTAATGTTATGCTCTCAACAAATCAAAATAAATGATACTTTCCCACTAAACTTTAAAAATCCTCAATTTATTTTAACTTTTTATGTCCAATTTGACCTCAATTTTAATCATAATTCATTACCAAAGAAAATAATTTATAAAAAATATGTCATGAAAGTATACTCCTTATATTTTTATAATATAACTTTTAAAATTATTTTTTCACTATAATCTACAATTAATTTGAGGTTCAACTTAACATAAAAAAAATTAATTTGACATGTTCTAGCACGCTACGTAAACTTAACATACTTGGAAACATTGGTATTAAATTAAGTTCGGGAAAAGAGACAAAACACGATCATATTGAGTAAAATGTTATTCAACATAGTAATAAAAACTGCCACCACTTAACACTAACATACATTATTTTAAATGTCATTTAAAACAAAAAAAAAAAAAAAAAAAAGCACTATTACATGGATCAACTTAGAAGTATCATTGTGATAACGTCTATGATACTTGCAAAATTACCCAAAGCTCGGTCTTCAGCCGACATGGGTGACTGGTTTGGCGCAAATAAGCTCTCGCACTTTGAAGCATCTACGGTCAACAATTTGGCTCGGAAGCTAAGCTCAACGTAATTTTTCTCAACAAGATAATCCATCCCTATATGGAGATCATATAGAAGACCAGAGTAAAAACCAAAGCATCGGCTCAAAGACGCTTTCAATGTCGGGTCAGTTGTCGTCTTAAGCAACCTCCCAATTTTGACTTCACCTTGTGTCGCGTTGAATTGCGCCCTCTCTATTGCCATTTTTGCAAGATCCGTCAAATTCAATGCTCTCACCAACGGGCTTCCACCAAAATCAACGTAGCAAAAGTTAGGATCAGATGTTTGCGGGCATATTGAGTCCAAAAGGATGGCAGATGATGATCCTGTATTGGAAGAATATAATTGAGTTTGAATTTTACGAATAGAATAGTTGTCTCGTATTATTTAAAATTAATTTGTGGTCAACTAAGATCTTGAAAAGACCAATAGGGAAAAAAAATAAAAAGTAACTATATGGAAATTATCATTTTACTCCTCCCCTTCTCAACTATATTGATGTAAATTCTTCTGAATTTGTTTTTTGATGTTCAAAATGGTGAAAGTATGAAAACAATTCTTATCATGTACTCCAAACAGTAATTTACTCCAAACAGTTCTTGAAGAACTATACATACATTTGGCAACAAATTACGTACCTAAAGCAGTAGTGAGGAAGACCACAATGAGAAATATAATCTTTGATGAGGTCATCTTTTCAATATGTAATTTAAACTATTCAATCTTACTATTATATATAGTGACAAAAATGTGTATAATTATGTAAATGAAAAGGGACAAGCTTTATATGGAATATTAAAATATAATCTAGGCCTCCTTTAAAATATTTTGTAATTAAAATTTAAAGAGTCCCAAAATTTTCTTATATCCACTTTGACCTCAAATTAATCATAACTCATTGCGACAAAACATAATTTCAAAATTCATATCATGAAAGCATCCTTATATTTTTATAATAACTTTTAAAAGTTTTTTTTTTTTACAACTATCCCGTTTCAAGCTACACATAAAATTTCTTCACGCGCGTTTTCAAGAAAACAATACCAACACTCTGACTAACTTCACAACAAATCTATCTATACAGATGAGCTCGATTCTAATTTGAGTTAAGTTATTTTGACTTTTGACTTAAAATTAACACACAAAATTTTCATATCGCTAAAGTGTAATATCATATATTTTCTTAAATGTGATAATATAAATGGGAAAATCTATATATATGTATATGTTGTTTGTCTGGTATGCATATTATGATTTGAATATGTTAGGCTGCTGGTTATCATGAACTGTAGTTCATTGGACTTTTTTGATAAAATTTGGATGCTGAACAGTAAGTTCACTAGCATGTTATGATGAACTGGTTCATCAACTCATCAGTCTTTTTTTTTTAGAGGTTACATTTTTATTGTAAATTAGTCTTTTAATTTCATATTAAATTTCATTAAAAATAATTTATTCAAAATAATAAATTAGTTTTAGTTATTTTTAATTCAAAATGAAGATTTAGAAGGGATGGTTGGAACATATGTAATATTGGTGTCTATTCATAGAGAGAAAAAAAAATATAATCTTCGGTAATTTTTTTGGATTTTTTCGAATTATCTTAATTGCTTTTTTTTTTTTTTTTGGCTAAAATAGCCAAAAATGCTAAAAAGAAAAAAGAATTAACCAGGCGGTGCTATGCACGCGCCTGACAGCAATTGTGCTAGCCCACCATCAATTTCACGAACAAACCTCGTAGTGCGGCGAGAAATGGCAATGAAAATTGTCGTGAACATCCAATGCACTGCCATAGCATAAATTTTTTTGTTCGGCAAGGCATTGACTGGTTGTGGTGACAGCAACCTTAGGTGATGTCATTACGATTGGTGCATTCTATTTTAATTATGGATTTTCAAATGAAATCTAAATGTATTCCATATACAGTTTTGAATCCCATTACAATTTGATAAATTCTATTTTAATTTTGAATTTCACATGGAAATCTACTTTATTTAATTAAGACCATCTCAGCAGTGTTCTGTTGGGGCTCTCTTAGCCTCAACAGAACTGTAGACACTTAAATTTTGTGTCTAATAAAATCACTAAATTAAATTTTTTATATTTAATTGGAATTTCACCATATTTAACTTCAATTATTATAGATGTTTAGTTGATTTTAAAATGCTTATTTGTGGCCTATCAAATTGTGTCATGTGGAATTCTAGAACTTTTAAAGCCACTTAATATTATTTCTCATGAAATAATTACGTGGAAAAGATGAATTATTTCTGGCCAATCAAACGATGCCATGAAATATTAACTGTGTCAATATTATTTTTACATTTAAAAATAATGACATGGGAAAGAAGACTCAAGTTGACCAATCAAATGGTGCCACGTCATAAACTTGATGCAGTTATTAATTAATTGCTAGAAGTAAATACAAATAAGTTCAAATCTGTATCGACCAATCGGAATTGATCCTTCTCTTTTCCCTCACCTATATAATGAGCTCATTCTCCATCAAGAATTCACAACTCACAAATTCAGAAGCTAGACTTCCAGAGCTCAAACATAAATGAAGAATTCCACGACAAGCCAAGAAGATCAAATACATCTTTTTAAGCAAGAACTACTCCAGTTCTTCAAGAAGGCGAAGCCACGAAGGCAGCTCCAAGAACAAGTCGCGAAGACACTTGCAGCAGCAACAGAAGATCGAACTCCAATGCAATGCTCGGGGAGGCACTCGCTCGAAGATCGAAGCAGCAAACATTCCAGATTCAAGATCAAGTCTCTACGACCCTTGGAGAAGCGTTCGTCACGAAGATCAAACTCCAAGACCTGACGTTCAATCCAAGATCAAGCACAAGCCCTTGCATTGACGCCATTCAAGTCAAATCCCCATCAAGTTCGAGATCAAGCTGCGAAGGCCCTCGAATAGACGCACTCAAGTCAAGTCCGTCGTCCTAATCAAGATCAAACACGAAGCACTTGAAGAAGATAGAGACATACACAAGTCCAGAAGCTCAAAAACGAAGTCAGCGACATCCATAGCAAGTCAACAAGAAGTTAACAAGCGATCACCGCCAACTTCAATCGAAGATTCAAGAACAAGCTGCGAAGACCCTGAATCAACAATTCCAAAAAGTTAACAAACGATAACCGCCAACTTCAAGCAAGTCAAAGCGTTGTCTAAAAAACAAGCTGCGAAGGCCCTTGAGTCAAACAAATCCAAGCTTCCAAGTCAACCACGCGAAGACTAAAGCATCAAAGTCTCTCAACTTCTCAAAAGTCAAATCTTAACAGTCAATCTCGGAAATATTTGTCTAGTAGGAATTTGCCATTCTCCTACATGTATCAGTTACATATATTACTTTTACTAAAGATCCTATATCATTTAATAACACAATCCTTAGATATTTCTTGAAGAGTCGAATCAGAGGATTCGTAGAGATTGTAAATCTAAATATTTTAAATTGAATAAAATTTCATTTGTGAAATTTTATTTGTTACAAATTTTTGGCAAGCCCAGTGGCATAATTTTCGATTTTCATCTCCCCTCTCTAAGGATCCATGTTCATAGAATCATGGGGCATGCTAAATCACCCTTGGGGTATGCTGAATGTCGCATATTGAGTTTGATTCGGAAAATAAATGGGCATCCGAAAAGTTGCAGATTTGCAAGACTTCTCTACTGGAGAAGCGGCCTGCCCGGACTGCGTTTTTGTTAATCAAGTGTCTTTACGTTTTAATTGACAAAGGAATCTTGGGTATGGTTATGCTAATCCAGCTAAGTAGGGCCATCATGGTTGATGGATCACGTAAGCATATATGGTCTTGCAAGATGGTCATGGACTGCAGACACAAGGGTAAATTATATCTCGGGGGATTGCTGATGATTTGGAGACCAGTTGCAACCACCATCGAATCTCTACAATTCGTCTCTAGAGGACAATTGTAGACAACTAAATTGCATAGATTAATGTGATAGAATATCTTTGTAATTAGAGTTAATTATCACAAAATATATGAAAATAATTATAGGATATATTAGGAGATATTTTTATCATATATCTAAATCCAAGTCACCAATCACCTATAAATATGAGATGGTGATTAGAGCTAGATAGTTAGAGATAAAGTCACAAACGACTTCATCAAACTCCCTACTACAAAATTTGTAGGTTAAACCCAAAGTCAAATCCCTACTACCGAATTGTAGTTTAGATCCAAATTCGGAACAAGTCATTTGACCCCCGTAATCCAGTTCATATCCATTAGAGAGAGGAATCAAGAGATCAAAGAAGATTGTAACTCACAAGTTATCAATAAAATTACTGCTACATGTTTTATTGCCTTCTTTTAATGTTTATTTGCAGGTTGTGAAAATTCATGGTTAACAAGAACCCCAACAGAACTCCAGCAGTGTTTTGTAGGGTTAAATGACAGAACCCGTTATGTTATATATACAAAACTTGACAAAAGTCACCAAACTTCGACTTCGTTCAACGAACATCCTAAGTCTAGGCGGTTCTGTTGGATTTTGTTACATTTTTATTTTCTTTTTTTATTTCTTTATCTTCTTTTTTATAACTTTTTATTTTTTTCATTTTAATTTATATCATTCAATTTCATTTATTCTTTTATTTTATTTCTTTTTCATTTATATTTACATTTTATTTTTCCTATTTAAAAGTTGATCTTTGAGTTTATGTTTAAAATTATATACCAATGCTATTTCAATTTAAACTTTGATACTTAAACGAAATATTCACAACGAAATTTAAAATCGGAATAGATGGTAACCTTATAAATAATAATACATGAGAATTTAAAACTCACGTCCTTTCCTAAAATTAAAATTATAAATCCCTAATAAAAAGAACAATACACTTACTTTAAAACTAACTTTACCATCATTCAAAAGGGTGGAGGAGTTGTGGGTTGAACGCATGTAGACGGACAAATGAGCGCTCCGGTTTGTAATTTTTATTTATCAAGTATTTTAATTTTTAAAATTAATGTAATGTTATTATTATGATTTAGTGGCGCTAAAATGAAATAAAGAATGAGTTTAAAAAAGAAATGAAAAAAGAATGAAATAAAAAATGAGTTTAAAAAGAAATTAAATTGTGGGTTCTGTTGGATTCTAACTGTTGGAGAGGGTTGATGGTGTTTGGGTTATGTTGAGTGAAAAACTCATGTGGCAGGAAAGAGGGTGTATTTTGGGTTCTTTTGGGTTCTAACTGCTGTAGATGGCCTAACAATCTTGAAGTGCATGTACACTATTGTACGTGGTTTCAGCCGGATTTGATTTCAGACCGACAAACTTGATTTCAGTATTTCGTTAGTTTCAGACGGACTTAGTTTTTGTATTTCGTTGGTTTCAGACAGACTTGGTTTCATTATCTTGTTGGTTTCGGACAGACTTGCTTTAAGTATTTAGTTCGTTCCGAAAGACGTGGTCTTAGTAGTTTGTTAGTTTCAGTATTTTGTTGATTTCAGACATACTTAGTTTCTGAACATCGCTGGAGTAAGTATTTCGTTTGGTGTCAAAAGGACTTGGTTGAAGTACTTCGTTGATTTCAGTACCTCGTATTGGTTGATTTGAGACGGACTTAGTTTCAGTATTTTGTTGGTTTCAAACGGATTTAATTTTCACTTTTTTTTGTTTAATTAATGTTAGTTTCATTAGTTTCAACCCCGTTAAAATTGTTAGTTTCAGTACCAACCATATTAGTTTCAACACCAAAGAGTTTTAGTTCAACACCAATACTGATTGGTTCAACACCAAAATGTGTTGGTTTCAGCACTAGTTGCAACGACCCAGTCACTAATAGGCTGGTATCTGACCCAACAGGCCGGCAAGGTTATTGCGGACTAACCCACACACATCTCGATGGTATGATATTGTCCGTTTTATATCTGATCCGCACATATTTAATTAATTTTGAAATTATCCAAAAGGTATTATACCACCTACTGCCAAAATTCGTACTTTCTTTCTCATGGTTTGCCGGGAGAAGAAGAATAGACTAATTGATTGATCAATCCAACCAGTTCTTCCATAGTCCACACCATTTCCTGAAGTCAAAGGGTGACAGTCATACAACACGTTTCGAGATATCATTGGGCCTTTTACCAAATAAAAAAAAAAGCAGGGGACCCACCCCGTGAATTATTATTCTCCATAACATAATGAAATGAAAGTTCATTTTGAAACAACATCTGTCCGATCAATCAGATACTTGAACCTCAAATTCAGTTCTCCGCTGTGAAAAAAAGATCAATGGCACCATCTAGCAGCAACGGCACTACGCGCCCTATTTCCACCATCCTGTTCGTCATCGGTAATTCTCTCTCTCATTCATTTTTGTTTCAGTTCAGTTCCGGCTAATTTATTTATTTATTTTTTACTGATGGACGACTTTGTTTGTTTGTGCGTGCTTGTAGCTATGGAAGAAGAGGCATACCCTCTAGTTGCCAAGTATGGGCTATCTAATGATCTGGATTCTGTGTACGCCTCTTTCTTTATCCATCTCTTTAGTGCTTTGATTTTTTTCTTCCATTCCATTACGATTTGATTTGAGGTTACATTGAGCTCAATCGTTACCATAGATGCGTCTGCACTGGATGGACTTGTTTGGTTGAATTTTGCTTTTTCCCGAAGAATACGTTTGAAATTATTTGATTGAGGTCTTGGATGTGTTTTAGCATGCTTAGTGTACTGTGTTAGATTAGTACTACTAGTATCTTAACTGCTTGCTTCACGAGAAAGTGAACTTTGATGTTTTGGTAGTTTGCTATCCTGTAGTTTAGACTAGGAAAGCTCGATTTGTCTTCTTCGATTATTGTAGCTGATCGCTTTCGGTTTTAATTTCCTGCTGTTTGGTACTAGTTTGTTTGTTGCTTTCGTGCAAGTGGTAGCTGCGAAAGCTTAAGTTAACATGATTTGTTTTCTTTTCTGTTGGTATTCTTTCTTTAATTCTTTTGTTTTAGTGAAGCTTCATCATGTGTTGCATTTAAAAGACCTTAACAATGGTCCTGCAGTTAGTGCTTCTAAGCAGATTGATGAGCCATTCTCTTGATGGTTATTAGAGAATAAGCAAGGATGTTTTACCAAAATATGTGCATACTTTGCAGTGGAAATTCGACTACTGTTTTGCATGAGCACATCGATCACATGGTGTGATGTGGTAACTGCTAGTAGGATTTAGCAAATTTCTTGGCTAGTGAATATGAGCTTGAATTGATCAAGTTCAGGTTGTGGTGGTACTTGGTACTTACCCAAGCTGAACGACTGTTTGGATATTATCTTGTTTGACAGCTAAGAAAAGTAAAACTATAGGAACCAAGTTTCTAGAACCTATCTGAGTTGCTTAACTCTCACATCTATCAATCTATGTTATTGCATTATGTTGTTACTAGGTACTACTTACTAGTAAGATTTAGTAAGTTATAAAATTCAGCTAAAATTCAGCAGCTACCTAACTAAATTAGTTGATTTTGATACTATTTGATATAAAAGGGTTAAACATCATCGTACTGAATATTCTTTTCAACCAGGCTTTCAGTGTGTTATTCAACATTCAAATATCATGGTTTTTCTCAACTTATGATAAGAAGTTTTGAATGGTAATAAGTATCATATTCACTAATGATATAATTTTGCTCATGCAGATTTCCAGAGGGCGTCCCATGGGTGAGGTACATGGGTAGATACAAAGACTTGAATGTCAACATTGTCTGTCCTGGAAAAGACAAGAAAAGAGGTTCGTAGCTCCTATTACCTTTTACCCTCATGGTATGTTAGTGTATCATTCTGTTTCAGTGACATTTTCCAGAAAATGGCCATTGTTCACTTGACTTCACGTCTTTCTATTTGGTTGACATTCATATTGCCCTTCAAAAATACTTTCCAAGACAGACTTCCATCTTGAATTTCTTTGGTTGATCTGCATGTGAACCTGAATAACATGTCATATTTTACGTAAATATATTGGGGCTGCTGCAGCCACTTAATCTTAGGTTCTAACTACTGACTGAGTTGCTTCTTGATCAGGAGTTGACGCTGTGGGCACAGTCTCGGTTTCTCTTCTGACTTATGCTGCTATTCATGCAATAAAGCCGGACCTTATCATAAATGCCGGTACAGCTGGAGGCTTCAAGGTTGGCAACAATGATGTTTTTCCAGAATTCTTCTTCTAAGAATCTATACATGATTTGAAGCAACCTCTTAGTACTGTACCGTTTGAGTTGAATTCTTTTTTTATTTTTTAAACTAATTTATTTGTCTACTGCTATTCTCTTTCTTGCATTATTGATACTTCTAATTTGCTCACTCTGTCCTGAAGTATAGCATATTGACCACCTCCTTCTCCTCTTTCCTTTCCTGAAAAGTTATATGTGCACATAACATTATCAGTTGTATGTTAACAGCAAAATGATGTATATGACATGCAAGTAAGTCAAGCTGGTCGGTCAATTGAGTTGGCAGATAAACTCATGGAATCTGCAACCATGACCTTGTTAAAAATTGGTTAAAGAGTAAATATTAACTAGCATGTCTTTATAGTAAATTTCGCTATTATAATGTGTATTATTGTGCTCAACTAAAGTTATCTCCATGCAAATAGTAGGTTTGGCTGGTTGGTAAGATCATCTATGCTACTTTTAGATATGTATTAAGTTCCTATGTGTATATTTGCTAAGAGCTCACAGCTTACCTAGTTGCCTATCTTAATATTTTTACTATTTGAACTTACCAGGCAAAGGGTGCTTCCATTGGTGATGTATTTCTTGCAACAGATGTTGCTTTTCATGATAGGAGGATCCCTATCCCTGTAAGTCCTCGAATAATGCATACATCACATTGTGGCTCGCTTCAATGTGGTGATGTACTTTTCATCGTAACTTTTTGAACAGAACAATTTTACTAGATTGGTTTGATCAGAATTTGGAATGTTATTATGCTAATTTTATACTTCCTCCATTTCATTACAAACTTCTTCCTCTTTGCTCAACAGCAGTCATGTTTGACTCGTATATTACACCTAAATTATAGTGATAAATGTTTTTTAAAAAAATATTAAAAATACTACTTCCTCCGTCCACAATCAAGCTTTCCATTTGATTTCGTTGACTTTTTTTAGCTTCCGTTTGACTCCGAATTAATCAAAAATCGGATCGGAAAAAAAAATATTTAAACTTATATTATAAAAATATAAGATTTCCACTTTCATAATATAAGTTCAAAATAGTTTTTTTCGGGTGCGATTAGGATTAATTCGAAGTCAAACGGAACCTAGGAAAAAGTCAACGAAACTAAATGGGAAGCTTGGTTGTGGACGGAGGAAGTACTAACTTATGAACTTTAATATATAACTTTAAAAACAATTGCATCGTACAAATTTAGGAGTAATGTGCGGTCAAACATGAAGTCTGTTGACCGAAGAGGAAGTTATTAATGAAATGGAGGAAGTAGTATTTATTAATTTTACTGCGCATCACATCTTCATGCTTCACCTTTTGCTGTATAGATGTTTGACGACTATGGTGTTGGGTCATGTAAAGCATTCTCTGCCCCAATTCTTGCTCAGCAGCTGAATATAGAGGTTATATACACTTTTGTTATGTTAAAGCATTAGTACTAGTTCATGTTCCCTTTGAAGAAATGATGGAGTATTAAGGAAATCTTGTTTACGCATGCTACAGGAATGCAAGGTGTCCACTGGAGATTCTCTAGATATGACTCCACAGGATGAAGCATTAATCGTTGCAAATGATGCTACTGTTAAAGATATGGAGGTAGCACTTCTACTATCCGAGCTTTTCTTTTTAACAAGTTTATCGGAACTCATGATCGAAAATAAAATTGTTTTGCTTACTAGACTTACTTATACTTCCAAGTCAATGGCGATTCACCCCTGAAGTATATACTATATCTTGTTTCAATCTTATTCTTTTGTGACTGAAGCCTACCTCCTGTGTACTCTGTTACATTCTGTGTTCCTGTATCTTACACTGATCTATTAGGGTAAATGACATTGATGTCATAGTGCCATCTACAAGTCATTCCTATCAGGATCTTAAAGAAAATGAAGATAAGTTTTTCTTTTTTGGGAGGTCAAGTGGAGGGAGAGAGAGCTAGAGAAGGGCCCCCCCGGGGGGGGGGGGGGGGGGTTCAGTGTACTTTTGTGAAATCTTGAGCGTCTGTTAGTTTTCTGACCCAGCCAGCTTCTAAGAAAATTATATTTTCTGAATATTAGTTTTTATAAGAAATTATATTTTCTGAAATTTTTGATCAGGCAGCGGCTGTTTGTTACGTGGCTGGTCTTCTGAAAGTGCCAGTGCCAGTTATTATCTTGAAGGCTGTTACGGATATCGTGGATGGTGACAAGCCAACCGCTGAGGAGTTCCTGCTGAATCTGGAAACAGTCTCTGCCGCACTCAAACGAACAGCGGGCAGAGTGGTTGACTTCATCAACGGCAAGAGTTTAGCAGAACTTTAAACTCAGCCAACTATAGATAAACAAACAGAATTGAGTGAACAACATTCTTGATCCAGCTTAGTTGTTTTTAGCCTGCCATTTCAATTACTCCCCAGGCAGAATCTTCTTGGTTGTGGTTCTGCTGTGGAGCTTAATTTGTAGATTTTGCTAGTGGAAATTGGTCGGATTATAGAGCCTCCTGTCCTGTGGCTTGTAGTATTTTGCTGTCTGTGTACGTCTTGACTCTGGTGCAGTTTATATGGAACCTCCTGTGGCTTCGTAACAATATTAACATGGGCGTGCTTTGTAAATAAAGAAGAGCTTTGTAAGGATGTTAGTGTTCCCAGTTCATGTCTACTACTCGTATAGTACAACATACTGTGCTTAGTCTGTGCTAACTTATCATGTTTCTTTTGTTGAACAAGTAATTATTAACCAAGAAAAGTTAACAATGTTAACCAATGGCAAAATTCAACACTTTATCCCATACTCTTCGCATTCTGTCGAAAATACACGCTTTGTGAAAAATGGGGGTTGAAGAGATGCAGGAAGATGATCATGAATGAACCGGTCAAGGCAATGAAGTTCAATCCTGAGCATTATCATGTCTTACCGTGTGTGTGTGTGTGTGTGTGTGTGTGTATATATATAAATATATATATATATACTATCAGTGTATTAATATACTTCAGTATACTTTAAAGTTTGAAGAATTCTCTTTAAGTTTTTGCACCTCTATCATAACCAAACCTCCACCCAACTAGTGGCCATGAAATTCTCACCCTTGAACCAACCAAGCTTTAAAATCATAAACAATGCTTCACGTAATTGCACCCCATGCTTAATTAATATATCCTCGATGCTATTCACTTCTCAAAGTACCCCCAACTAGTATTTATAGAACCAATCTCTCAGCAACTCTTTACAACACAAAGAAGCCATCTCTAGCTTTGTAAAGACAAGTTATATTCTCAACAATGGGAAGTGAAGAAACAATGCAGTTCATACCCAAGGCCGGTACTGGAAGGGCTGCCATTTTGGCCCTTGGCAAGGCTTTTCCCCACCAGCTTGTCATGCAAGACTTTCTCGTTGACGGGTATTTCAGAAACACCAACTGTGATGATCCTGACCTTAAGCAGAAGCTCACTCGACTATGTAATCTCTCTGTCTTACCTTTGCATATTGCTTCCTGATATTATCTTTACAGCATCCAGATAGCTTCAAGTAATCAACATTCTCTATCTAACACAAAGCTAGGTATAGATATACTTACATGAAAACCGATTATGTTCTCATGCAATAAGGATCATGCCACAAGTGTAAGACATGATGCACGCATGTAATGCATGGGATAGGTGAGTCGGGCGAGTATTTACTCGTTGCACACAACGGTTTGTAGAGAATCCACATCACCTTTCTAAATACATGTTTATTTGAACTTTTGCAAATGAAAGAGAGTAAAAGTCCATTAGCCAGCATTTGCTACTGCTCAGACACATCAGTATATGCTCTGTAATCACTAATCTAATAATACAATTTTACTTGCATGAATTTCACAGGCAAGACAACCACGGTAAAAACTAGATATGTTGTGATGTCAGAAGAAATCTTAAATAAGTACCCGGAGCTAGCAACTGAAGGGCATCCCACTGTCAAGCAAAGGCTAGACATATGCAACACAGCAGTCACAGAAATGGCAATTGAGGCCTCAAAATGTTGCATCGACAAATGGGGGAGGCCAGTTTCAGACATAACTCACGTGGTCTACGTCTCCTCAAGTGAAGCACGTCTCCCAGGGGGAGATCTTTACTTAGCAAAAGGGCTGGGCCTCAAGCCCGATACCAGAAGAGTCATGCTCTACTTTTCAGGCTGCTCAGGTGGCGTGGCAGGCCTCCGAGTAGCGAAGGACTTGGCTGAGAACAATCCAGGAAGTAGAATATTGCTTGCAACTTCAGAAACTACTATCATTGGCTTCAAGCCACCAAGTATTGACAGGCCTTATGACTTAGTTGGTGTTGCATTGTTTGGAGATGGGGCTGGGGCCATGATCATAGGGTCAAACCCTGAACTAAGTGTCGAAAGGCCTCTTTTTGAACTGCATACGGCAATACAGCATTTCTTGCCCGACACAGAGAAGATTATTGAAGGGAAACTAACAGAAGAAGGGATAAGTTTCAAGCTGGAGAGGGAGCTGCCACAGATAATTGAGGACAATATTCAAGATTTCTGTGTTAAGCTAATGGGATTTTGTGATTACTCTGAAAAAGACTTTAACAAGTTGTTTTGGGCTGTTCATCCAGGTGGGCCGGCAATTCTGAACCGGCTGGAGAAAAGGTTGGAGCTTTTGCCTGAGAAACTGAATGCAAGTAGGAGAGCTTTGGCTGATTATGGCAATGCTAGCAGTAATACCATTGTGTATGTTTTGGAGTACATGCTAGAAGAGGCAAAGAATAGGAAGAAGGAAGGGACTGCTGATGACTGGGGATTGATGCTTGCATTCGGCCCTGGAATTACATTTGAGGGTATTCTAGCAAGGAACCTCACAATATGAACTGTTTGAAGATTTGAGGTAGCTAAGATGATTAGAAGATAGTTCTACTAGTTATACAGAGTGCCATGGTAATACTGCAAATCATGTCTTAAATTCATGATTACTTGGAATAATAATCATCAATAAAACTGTGTTGCTATCAATTATGATAATGACAGGCAATCGACTAGTGCTGCTTGCATACCAGTTTCTAATGTAAACATTGCAATTTTACCTATATTTGCAACTGATTAAATGCATACGAGAGATAAGAGCAAAACGAAGATTACTGGTACTTCACAATGCAGCAATCAGATTATTATATTTCCCAAAAATCTCTGGTTAGATGCATAAATCAAGTTTCAAGATATAAACACACTACTAATCAAGAGACCAACAGATCAGTTAGACCAAATACAAAAACTAGGAGAAGCATAATATAAACAAGGACTAGCCTTACAAATGAGAAAAAGCACAAATAAGACACGGAAAAATCCGATAAGCCAGAAGCTAATAATAGACTGTTTCTTAGAGTTCAGGTTCTTGTGTTGTTTATAGTATGAAAAATGAAGTGAACCAGTTGGGATGGTAAAACCTCCTATACTTCTAAGTTCGAAGAAACCATCTTAACTTCTTATTATGTAATTCAGATCATGGACGAGCATATGAGTTAAATACCCTATAACTTAAAGATGACGCTTGGGGTAAAAAGATACTAGAAATCATACACGCATGGGGTCATTCGGATTGATAATTCAGATCATAGATTTAACGCTACTTTCATATAAAAATGCTCAAGAAAGGACAAAGGCAAGCACAAAAAAGGGCAAGGGTGAGATTCCCACGACATAAGCTCAATGATTTTAAGAATTGTAACCATTAACTCAGAGATAAAATGTGCAAAGTGAAGTTCCTACCCAAATAAGTACAGGTACAGTTGGGCCAATATCAACTTGGTTAAGTTGAGCTACTTAGATATCCAATTCACTGAACAGCTAAGTTTCCATTCCACCACAATTTGCACCAAGTACCATGAGCAACCAAGTTGAGCTTTGTAGAACACCAAGAACATCTAAATAGGGTCATCAACTACTAATTACACCACTCCTCCTGGAAGGCGCAAAACGAGCTGACCTCCAAACACACTGCAAGTATAACAAACACGGTTGAAAAATATAGAACAGGTTACACAGGATAGAAATGCATCACCAGAGGATAACAAGAATGTGTATAGACCTTTGAACATAGTAATAGCAGAAGTCTGCCAAAATGAAGGTCTGGACGATTTCTGATATGAGAACCATTGAAGGCCACAACCCATAACCCAATGCGACAAGGAGATGACCACGACTGTCCAGTACCTGAAAATAGCATAAAGGTTAAGAAATGATCCCAATGCATGCTACAAATAGACCAGGATCTCAAAAGATCTAGTCATCGTTGTAAGAGTGGTTCACTAGAAGTGCATCACTTTGCAACATCTTTCTCCTAATCTTAGTCGGAAGACTTCCATGCATGCATCAATATATCCTTGTGGACATGCATGCTGAGACCTTTCTCAAACCATATCTATGATTATTGATTAGATATGTTCTTGTAATATCTTGTGACTAACAGAAGTATTATCATAAAAAATCACATAAAACAACCCGCATTCTTGATACTGACAATTGAGCTTTTATTGGAAAAACATTAACAAACAAAATCCTACACTGGCCTACTCTGGTACAACTTATATTGAATGATATTCACATGATTTGAGTACTTAAAACAACATACTTGTAGTCATGAATCCCATGCATGACACAGATTACAAATTTACCAAATACAAACAACAGTACATGTCCGGTTACTCAAGAGACCAGCTAATCAGTTCAAACACTCAAAAGGAAAAACAAACATGTGAACATACAGCACAACCTTTGTATATGCCTTAACAGGTACATTCAGGTCATACTATATTATTACGAGATACAAAAATGTTGCATTCCACTAACTATGAAAAATAATTCAAGTAAACGTTCTAAAGTTGGAGAAGCAAACCTGAAGAACCCAGTGAGCGCAACTCAAAAACCTTGCAACGCCCAGTGCAAATACATAATGAGCCGTGAATGGTTCAACAATCTGCAAAAGTTCAAGGTTTATCATTTACATGTGAAATGTTCATGAATTATGCATGCAAAAAGGGGAAATCTCAAGTAAATTTCCACCTTTGTGTTTTGCATGACACGCAGTTGAGGTAGCACAGAGACAGCTTCCAGGTAAACACAGAAAGCCCAGGCGATCCTGTTGATGATGTTATGTGATGTAGATGGATGGATAAACAAAGCTAATGCAGCACAAGGAATTGCCTGCATCGATAAACAAGTAATCAGATTCTAACAACCAGAAAATGGTGGGAAGTTGCTATGAGTCTATTATGAAACTATTTCAAAAGCAATTACGGAGATAAGTTTAATTCCATGGATCAAACTGAAAAATATAGGGAAGATCCACGAACATGTAGAAGAAACACAAAAGGGGCTAGCACATAACATAGAAGACTTACCACGTAATATAATGCGAAGTTGTCCTTATCCTCCATATAGCTCGATCTCAGTTTAAACCGCATCATATAAATAACCCATAAGGTTGTAGCCAGAGTGGCCATGTCAAGTACAGTGTGTATGTCGTATTCCATTACAAAACTACAGTACAGTCTAACAGCGAGAAACATGGCTGTTAACTCCTGGGTTTTTAACGATAGCCCTGCAGCAATATCAATGAAACAGAAGTAACGAATCAGAAAAAGTCAATCACACATGGGAAGTCTAGACATGCATTAAAAGGTTGCACACAATATTTCAGCTTGTTATGTAAAAGCAGTACAACATTATATTGCAATTAAAATGGGGCATGAGCACAACATAAGCACTGGAGAATGCCAATGGCTTATCTCCAGCCTCATAAGAATAAGGCATGGTAAAGAAAGTGGCAAACAAGATTACTATACATAACAATAAACCACATCAAACTTACTAAAGGAGTCATAAATAGTTGGAGGCTAATACTCGATACAGACTTGGAATGAATAAGAGTTGTTATAATTCATAGCCCATTTTCCCACTCAATATGTTCCGCAGTGCACATGAATCCAAATCCATTGCTAGTGGCAGCATGTGCATATATAATAGACAAAGAAGCAGGCAGACTAAAGGAAACAAAAAAAAAAAAAAAAACTCCATACCAGATATCGATTAGCGAAATAATGGAAGGAGGCTTTCAGTATCAATAGAGAAAAAGGTACTACCCAACATTCTCAGTGCAGCATACCCACTAAAATTTATCTAACTAAAACACAAAAGGCCATCTCCAGTTGTTGAAAACTAACAAGACCAAAGTAGCAAATTCTGGGTAAAAATTCAATCTTTATTCAACAATCTACACAAGATTTTAAACTAGTAGCAAAATTACATAACTATCAAGACAAGAAAGCTTCTTTCAACACATAGTAGTACTAGTTACATAAACATAAAAAAGGCAAGTAGGGTCGGAAAGATAGATACCAGCACAAGTTTTCTCCTTGATCAATTTGTAAATAAGAAGGGAAACACCAATGGAGTGAACAGCCTCGGCGGCAACGAAAAGATTGTCGTGATCGTGGACAATCGCACGGAGGAGGACGAGAGCAGCCATGCCGCTGATGACGGCGAGGAAGGCTTTGACTTTGGGTGGCTGACGGCGTACCCATGACAATAGAGCTTGGATCGGACGCTTTGGAGTCCTCATCATCCTTGTTTCTATGATTCTTCTTCTACTCTGTAATATTATAGTTTTTGTTTTGTTTTGAAGAAAGTGGGAAAAAGGGGTTCTCGTGTTTTTATTTGTACTCACTTGCTAGGCTACCAGCTCTATTCCAATACTTTCACTTCACGCTGTCAATGGATTTCTGAAACGTTAATTTAACAATTTTTAATTTATTAATTAATTAAGTGGGAAAAAATGTGAAAAGGACTTGTCCTTTTTTGCTCTTTGGACATCAAACGCACACCTTCCCACGTGTCCTCACTCCACATATACCATGTTATACGACTTCAATCGAGTATTATCGAACTACTAGAATAAAAGTTGAGTTGAATCCAAATTGTGATCGTTAATAAAACAAGTAAAAAAGAAGGCTCAAACTCAAAGAAGGCTCAAACTCGAGCTCGGGCTATATTATTATTATTAAAGTAATATAATAAGCTGGTTGATTTACCTAATTGATTGACCTATCAATCAATTTTAATCTGTTGATCTTGCTTATTCAATTTCAATCTGGTGCGTACATGTGTCATTAGTTAATTAAAAGATGTAGGGTTCGAATCCTGTTGGCGTGATTTTTATTCATTATTTTTATTATTATTTTTATTGAGGTGTTTGGTTCGAATCTTGTTGGCGTGATTTTTCTCTATTATTTGTATCTTTATTTTAGTTGAAGGTGTTGGGTTCAAATCTTATTGACGTAATTTTTTTTCTTTTTTATTTATTATCTTCTTAAATTTTTATTTTTTAACATAAAGTTGTATGACGTATTATAATTAATTTTAAAAATAACCATGATACGTTCTTATAAAAAAAAGACATATTTCATCCGTCCAATAATAAATGTAACACTTGATTTTGTTGACTTTTTCGATGATTATTTTGACCTTGAATTATTCTTAAATCATACGATAAAAATAACTAAAAATATCATATTATGAAACTAGAATGTTTATATGAAGCACTTGACAATATATTCAACTCATGAAGAATACCAATTAACATGCGAAAAAGATGCATTGTAGATTTTGAAGTTGAATGTTTCCAAAATCTAGAGATGTATCTGATGGTTCTTAACTCATCGGAAGAATACTTTTCATATGTCTAATATAGTTCAATTCAAAACTATTAATTGCATAACTACAAAAACTATATACATTTAGAGCACACCATGTATATTAAGTTTCATTACTCAATTAGTTATTTCTTTATTACGTTTGAAGTCATTATGTGAAGATTATATATTAACTCAATTTATTTCAATATATTATTTAATAAAATAATAATGTATTACAAGATTACGCTTCACATGCGCGGTTCCTAGTATTTATTATACTTGAGTTGGAATCCACTTGAATGTAAAATTGACAAATAAGGTTCCAAGTTACAAATTTCTTTTAACACGATCTTAATTCATTCATTCATCAACTAATAGGAAGTACAACTGTGTGGTAGCTCGGGACACCGCCCATATGAGGGTGCCACTTATTGACATTATCCTGCATATTCAACATGGACCAACGAGGGAAATTATCCCAAACCTGAAAACTAGTCCTACATGGAGAGTTACAAGCACGGGAATCAGAATATCATCATCGTCTAAGGCTCTAAGCTGACCAGACCACTATACCTAGTTTTGACAAAAAAAAAAAAAAAAGCTACATTATTACATTGACGATAAGCAAAACACAGTTGATATTCCTCTAAGTGACCCGACTGCATCTAATCTGCTCCCGACACCAGTCCAAACAAGAAAGTACATATTTTGAGTCAGATGAAATCTCAACTTTTAAAATACCAGCGCGTAAAGCAAAGCATAAACCATGATACAAGTTGTAAAACTCCATATAGTAATTGATAGGTTGAATACAATTTTTTTTTCTTAAAAATAATTTGTCATAACCACACTAGGATTTTTTTTTAACTCCACGCTAGGAAATATTGAATGGTAGTAAAAATCAAATTGTACTTATAGCCTGCAAGATATGATAGAAAGATCAAATCGCACTTTCAAGTACACATTTTGATGCATTATGAAGTGCATGGGAGACGGGCGAGGAGGCATGCATTTTTTTTCTTTCTAAAATACAATCTTAGCCCGTAGATATATTTTAAAATGTTCAAATGTAGTCTTAGTCACTATATTTTTCATATGAAAACTCATTATTTTCAATTCAGTTCAGATTCATTGAATTTTGTTCAGATTTGTTTAGTTGTATTTTATACTACGAAAAATAAACAAATTGTTTCATTTGTTACAGATGAAATATTAAGCAAATTTGAAATGAAATCAAAATAACCAATTTTCATACCAAAAGAACAGAGACTAAAACATCATTTTTTTGGTTAATAATAATATATAAGAGGATATAAGAGTGAATTTTTAAAAAGTTAATTGCTTTGTGAAAAAAAAAACAACAAAAACATAATAGTGGGTTTTGTCGCCACTGAGTACTGACCCTCATTTAACCAAAAACTGAAAAACCCTAAACCCTGTTTTTCTTCCTTTCCTCCATAGCTCTGCAATTTTGACCAGCTACCACCATGGCGGGAGAAGATACGAAGAAGAAGCAGAAGAGGAAGAAGAGAGACGAAGATACTTTCGAACAAGGAGAATCTTCAAAAGCTCCCCGTACGAAAGAGAACGAATCTGCAAAAGTCGAGCTCCAAGAGCTTAATTCCTCATGGAAAAATTTGCAGCTGATTTTATCCCTCCTGAACAAATCCAAAGACCTTGCAGAGTACGTATATATGCTTAATTTTCCTATTTCCTTAAATCATGTCAGTGTTGAGCTGAAGTTGAAGAATTTGTTACCTGTTCAAGTAAGAAAACAGAATTAAAAAAAAAGAATGAATTAATTAGGTTTTAGTGTTATTAAACCTTTAATTTGTTGAAAAATGTGATGTATTTATCTATATATTCTTGTGGCGTTATTATTGTACCAGTTCATTTTGAGATTTGTGGCTTTTTGTGTTGTTGTGTTGGCCTAAGTTACTGCTGTTGTAAAACATGGTTGTTGTAAGGTATTCTTTCAATGCCTGGTGATAAGAGAGTTGCTGTATGCATTGCAGGAAGATACATTTGGCTTTTGAGTTTGTTGAGTCTAGCTCTAAGGATGATACTGACTGTCCCAACCAAGTAGTGGATACGTCGAGGATGCTAGTTTCCGTGAACAACTGGGATCAGTTGGTATTGATTTCTTCTGAAAAGGGTATGAGACCTGAAGTAAAAGAATATCTGTTTGAGACTCCGGGTTCGTGTTTTGATATTAGATGCTGGAAGATTTTACGGTTCTGCCTGGAGGAGTCAAAAAAACTTCGGCTGTCATTGTCTTGTTTCAGGGACTTATTACGTGTTATTCGGTGCATTGTAGCGGATGCATTGTTTTCCTTAAAAGATGTGTCTGTGTGCTTTAAAGAAAAGTTCCCAGGTCCACGGATGGAGTTATATAATGTTGTACTTGATTGTATCCCGTTGGTTTTCTTATTCCATGGTGGAGTAGCAAATGAGAATTTAGACTTGTGGATATTTCTCATGGAAGAAGTGCTTGGGCTTATTGTGAAAGTTCTTGTGGATCAGCATGCTAACAGCCAGTTTGGCAAATTTGTCTTGCAGCTGACATGTTATTTGCTGGAGCCATTAGCAAAGTTCTTGAGGGTCCATCCAACACGTAAAAATGGATTCCGTGACTTCATTGACAAACTTCTTGAGCCTCTAATGCACTTGTTATATCTGCTACGTTCAAGTTCTTCTCAGAATAACAATGAGGTATACACAAATTTGTCTAAATTGGTTGAAGAGGTTTTAGCCCAGGGTCTGTTTCACTCGACTCACATCGATGGCTTTCTTAGCTCACATAATTCTACTAAATATAAAAGTTCTTCAGATGCTGCAGTGAAGGTAGATAAATTGGTCAATAAAAGTTATCATAAACACTTATTTGACAAGGTGGAAAAGATAGTGTCCGAAAAAAAGGGCCTGGCGTTGGCTGGGCTGGGTGATATGCTTCACTTGTTTCTCAGTTGTGCTATAAAGCATAAGGGATCTATGGTCAATGGTGGAGTTTCTGGAGAATCTCATGTGAGCACTAGTAGTCATGTTCTCAAAACCCAATTTCCTGGAAGGACTATTGTTCCACAGAAGAAACCTGGATACCTCAGTATGGATGCAGAACTGCGCAAGGCAATCTTTGATTATTTTGTAAAGATTATGGAATATCTTTTAGCTGATTTAAATAAATACCATGAGTTTGACATGGCTAGGGGAGATGTATCGTTGAATGTTCTCAGCACTCTAAGATCAATTAGTAACTTACTTGCTAATTTAAATCATGACAAGGTATATATAAGAACAGAGGACATCTCTGAAGGGGCTTTCAAAACCTTTCTGAGGTTAATCTATGATACAATCATGTCATTTTCTACAAGAGTTACTCATCTACAAACATCAACGATTGGCGCAGATGAAAGTTCATACAGAGATCTCTTGATCTCTGTGAGGAAGGAGCTCATTGTCACTGTACATCATTTATTAGATGTTGAATACGAGGTTGTTGGTGATGATCTAGAGAACCTATGGACTATGGTCTTCTCTTCTGTCGCTTGCAGCTTTAGTTCAACAGATTTGGATGAGGCCATGCTGTTCCCAGATATATTGAGCCTGGGATGCAAGCTTATTGATCTTTACAGTGAACTTCGGCAGGTTGGAGTCAATATTTTAAGTTTTCGCCTTTATAATTGAGTAGTTTTCTTATAAAATGAATACTCGGTGCATGACACGGATTCTTGAAGCCTAAAGTTCACTATACTTTCTGTTGTACTGCTTGCAGTGTACGACGTAAGCTACCACAGTGCTAAATTTTGAATCCCGTATTCATTATTTTTTTCATTAAAAGCTACACTTAACACTAACAAGATTGCTAGTTTCTTGAAATTTAATAAAATAATGCATGTGAAGTTCATCGACTTAGCAGGTTGATTTTTAAACTTTGTGTTGTAATGTTTCATTTTAACTCCACAGTAAACTATTTGATTTGCCTGCTCATTGGAACCACAGAACAAATGCACCTTTTCTTTCTTGTGCTTTGCAGCAATTCTTGTTTTTCATTTTCCTTTCAAGAGTATATACATCAGATTTCTAATTATATATTTACTAGTGTAGGTGGATTCTTCTATATTTGCTTTGTGTAGAGCAGTAAAGCATACAACAGTACTTCTGGGGGACAGTGAAGTGTGCGTTCCATCGCATAGCTATTCCTCCTATTCAAATTCATTGAGCAAGTTGTTATGCTCTTCGGGGTTTAGGCTTTCGCTCAGCAACGCTATCAAAGCCATACCGGAAGGGCAAGCAGCTGGATTAGTTCGGCAATTGAATTCAGAAATTACAGAATCACTGGAGTGGATAAATTTGGAGCGTCATATTGCCAATCTGAGTGAAAGTTCTAGTCTGCGAGCCGAAGTCCTAGGCAAGGTGCTATCTGACATGTATACAATCATTCTAGACTCAGTCTCAGTGAGTTCTGGCAACAGTTCTCTTTTTGTGCTTCTTTGATGAATCTTATTAAGGCTGTACGCCCTAGTGCAAGTAAGTTGATTTTGGCCCTACCGAATCGTTGCGAAAACTCGTCTGCTGATCTTGACGGATACAGTTTGAGTAAGGGGATTGAACATGATAAAGTGTCGACATGCTGGATCCTTGTATTTCTGTTCCGTTTGTTATTATCCTGCAGATGTGTGTTCCAGCAAGTCATCAGCCTTATGCCTCCTGATACATTAAAAAAGAAGTTGGGAGTAATAGACGATTCCTTCACAGCATACTCCTGGAGGGATTGGTCGGAAATGTCTGGACGTGGTCAAGAAGGATTTTTCACCTGGACTCTTCTTCCTTCTTTCCCGCTTCTAAGTATTATACGTGCAGTCTCAGACATTTGTATTCAAGATTCTGTTGTAATTTGTCCACCCCTGGCCTACGTATTACATGTCATGGCTCTCCAGAGACTTGCTGATTTGAATTTGTTAGTTAAATCTTCTGAATACATGCTTCAGTGGAACCAAAATCTGAGTCAGAAAGAGCTGAAAGAAACTAGTGAATTACCATCTTATCGTAAGAGAACCAAGAAATGGAAGAAGTGTGCTGAGGACATCAAGCAAGAAGCTGCGGATTTGACTAAGTTCATTCTAGGATATATTTTAACTGTGGATAAGGACCAGATATCTTGCCCCTCCTTCGATGATGCAAATGGTGACAAAATCTTCCAAGGTCTGCGTGATTATAACAGTCCAGATTTTGCTGTAGGGCACCTGGATTCAAGGATACTGCCATTCACACTGTGGTGGATTATTTGTGAAGACATTGATCTCTGGTGCTCTCATGCTGCCAAGAAGGACTTGAAGAATTTTCTTACAATTCTAATTCAGGCTTTCGTTTCATCTGAAAGTGATAATGTTGTCCATATAGATATATGTAATGCTGATAAGGCTAACCTCCTGAAGAGAGTTGCTGCCCATCAAATTGCACTGAAGTTTATGAGCAACACCATGTCACATGAACAAGGGGTAAGATTTATTATTAATTTTTTATACCTATTTCTTATTGAAGCAGTTTTGTTTACTCATGATCCTTGCTCTTTTATGTATACTGCTCGGTGAAGAGAGGGTGAGCTTGAAAGTACCTTATTTTAAAATAAAGATATAAGGTAGTACTATTTTGTATGTAAAAAAAAAATAAAAATAAAAAATAAAAAAATAAAAAAAATATATATTATATATATATATAAACAAAAAATAAATGTAGCAGACTAGCAGTACCAATCAGTTATTTTAAAATGTGCAAGACACCAACTATTCATAGATAATTAGAACAACTATACGTTGATAAGGTCAAATCTGTCTTAGGTAGTCATGGAAAGTAGCATAACCGAGTGCAATAACCATTAAAACAGCAAAAACGTAAGGTGTAATAGTACAAGAGAAAATCACTGTATGCAAAAATAGTTATCGATATTTCATCTTAATATGTTGTAGAATTTCGGTGCTCAATATTTTGATAAACTTGATGAGATATTGTTGTTTGAATGTTGCTTAAGCTTCTTCTTGTTTGGGGCAGCAGAAAGAAGAGCTTTTTCATGCATAAGATAGAACTATTCATATTCACAAAATTCAGATGATTTTTATTTCATTGTTCTCCATTGTTTACTGCCGTGATTGTATTGTTGTTCTTTCTGGCCGTGTATTCATTTTTGGTTATATTAGTCCATCCGCAGATATATGGCGTCAAGGGTTTGCAAAGTCCTTCAGGATTCGGTGCTGTCTGTATATACTTCTTCTGGAGTTAATTTGAGTAAGTTGCCTGATTGGGCAGACATTATGTCTGTTCTTGAACATGCTTCAGATGTCGGAATTGGCGAGTTAACATGGCCAGATATGGGGCCAGCTAAGTTTCACGCAGGACAAATTAGCACAGAATTTGCTAGATGTCATTGTTTGCTTGCCCTTGTGACACAACTGCCTAGAGAGTATCTGAGTTCGAGATCATCATCATTGTACATTACCTGCGTTCTCAATCTTGAGAGGTAAGAGTGGCGTTCTTCACCTTTTTTACCCTGTTAATGAGATATCAGTATATAATTATTTCAGATGACACATGTTAGCTGAAGTGAACCACCGCAATACATTCTGTATTGTCCAACCTGTATCTTCACCTACCCTTATGTACTGACTTATTGACTACTTGCAAGTAATTTGTGGATGTTTAGACATAACTCCTGCTCAATTAATTGCAGTTCTCCTTTGTGCCCCTGTCTAATTTAACACCAAAAATCTTTTACCTTGTACTCAGGCTTCTGGTTGGCAGTATGTTAGGCCGGTACGAGGCATCAGGCTCACCCAATCTTTATGAGATCCTCCGATTGTTTGTATCCTGTCGAAGGGTTCTGAAGTTTCTAGCTACAACTTCTTGCATGAATATGGTCAATGGTGGTCAACCTGTGCTGGCCTCTATTCTCTCTGACAACTCCTTTCCTCTGCTATGGCTCCTAAGGTCTTTGTACGTAGTCATTGGGTTTCAGCGTTCACTTCCAGAAGAGATTGCTTTTAAAGCAATAGATGCAACATATTCACTGATGGACCATACATCCTATGTGTTCCAGACAGTCACCAGATATTGGTTTCAATGTTCAATCAGATCATCTAAGAAGCTTCGTAGGAGAAGGAAAAGAGTAGGTTCAGGCAGTGTGGAGTCGGATGTATTAGGAAATGATCTTCATGTCGATAACAGCTTGAAAAGCGTATTGCAACTGGTGGAAGTGATAAGTGAACAAATACAAACCTCACTAACTAGTATCAAGGATGCGCCTTATGAAAGAGTAGAAACCTTAGCTGGGTTTCATGAACTGAACAAGTTGACATCCATACTAGCTTGCTTTCAGGGAGTACTGCAGGGCTTGGTTTCTGCATTGAACAGAACTGTAGTTGATGGTAATACCCACATAAAAGATTCAAGCTACTTTGTGGAACTGTTGACCAAAATAGATCCATGTGTAGCAACATGCATAGATTCTGCAACTTTTGTTCTCAAGGCTTTCTTTCTTGACACTGACCATACTCTGAATATGTCAACATGTGGTGGTAATACATCAGGGTCAGGAGACACTTCATTTGGTGACTGTGATGTATCAGATGATGCTTCAGACAAAGGGGAGATGAGCCCTGCTGACAATATATTACCCTTTAATGTGAATGACCATCTTGACAAATGTAATCTTAAGCAGAATACCAAGCTAGCAATCGAGGACCTTGAATCTTTTCAAGCTGAGGTTCAAAGGGTGAGACAATGTTTAAGGAAGCCGTTGTTAATGGAAATTGTGAGGGGTGAAAACCCCGAGGTAACTTTGTTTCTTCAGCAGCTGTTTTCTGCTTGTTCAGCTATTCTGAGACTGAATTTGCTGGCTGGTATTAGATCACTTCCTCTGGGCTTATTCCCTATTGTAGTAGGCATTTCTGAGTTTCTCCTGTTGGAGTTTGCGAGCAGCACTGAAATGCCACATCTATTTAACTTTTATTGTTTAAATGCTGTGATGGAATTTTTGGAAGTGTTAGGTAGTTACTTTCCACTGATTGACCCTATGTTGTCAAGAGATTTTATGTTGAGCTTGTTGATTTACACATAAAGGCAATTGGAAAATGCATATTATTACAAGGGAAGGAGTCAAAGTTGGCTTCTCAAGACACAGGTTCACCATCCAAGATGCCAACTAATGATAAAGATGCTTGTTCTTCTATATCATTAAGTCAATTGGGTGAGTTTAAGAGAAGGCTGAGGACGTCATTTGTGACATATGTCAAAGAATCGTGTGAGTTGCACTTACCATCTGTCGTTCAGGCTGTGGAAAGAGCTTTGGTTGGGGTTCAGGAAGGTTGCTCAACAAGTTATCAAGTAGTTATCAGAAGTTCAAATATAGGAGAGGTTGCCTCCTTTGTTGCTGCAGGCATTGATTGCTTGGATTTAGTTCTTGAATTAACAGCAGGTAATTTTCTCATATATTTTGCTTATAGCACACCGTTCATAATTTATTCCCTGTGTCCTGCTGCGACATAACACAAGTGGGTGCAACTGTATTAAACCTACTTTGGCAACTGTATTTGCCTCGAGTATAAAGTGATACGGTGTGAAAAATATTGAAATTGGTGGTTTGACCAGAGAAACAAACGTTGTCTTAAATCATTACTCTAATATAACCCATTAATGCATAAATTCAAGAGGACTGGTGTTTCATTTGTCTGAGAACCTGTGTATCTAATATACAACGTGGCTATTTATAGTTGATGTAATAATTAACTGACACTCTTTCTTTTGTAATGTGGCAGGGCATAAACGTTTTAGTATCAAAGACCACATTCAGAGCTTCATTGCTTGTCTTTTTAATATCATCCTGCATTTGCAAGCGCCTTCTGTCTTCCTTGGAGATATTAATTGCACCCAGAGTAATGTGAGTCCTGATCCTGGCTCAGTTATTCTCATGTGTATTGGAACATTGGCAACAATTTCTGGGAAACCCACTTTCTTTCAGATAGAAGCAGGCCATATATCTCAGATCCTTCGAGTACCTGGGGCACTCTTTCAACATTTTCTCCAGCTTCAGCTTCCCATCTCTCATTTTAAACCCCCAATAGGAATTACCAACAACAATAATGCTATAGATAGGAAATTCTCGATGGACTTGTATGCTGGATGTTGTCGTTTGTTATGTACTGCTCTTAAACATCATAACAGGTATGCTGCATTTCTATCGACCTTGTCTCATCATAGTTCTGACATTACCTATTCTAGTTTCTCTCTCTTGTGATAGAAAACTTCTTGCTTTAGAATCAATCTCACTAATTGTTGCCTTTTTCTTTGATTTGCAGCGAATCTCGTCAATGCATAGCTCTACTTCAAGATTCTGTCAGTGTCCTCCTTCATTGCTTGGAGATTGTAAACACTGATGTAGTTGCTGGAAGATATAGTACTTCTGCATGGGAAGTACAAGAGGCTGTAAAATGTGCCGCTGGTTTACGACGAGTTTATGAAGAGGTGCTTTTCTTTTTACTAGTTTCACCTGGTTGCTTGCTGCTTGTTTGAAATTTCAGTTTACTATTAAACCATGTCCTGCTGCATGCAATCCTGGTAATGCGTACTCTGGCTTCAAAATCTTATAGATAGGGCGATTACTGGTTTTTGCTGCTCTTACTTGGTCTAAGCTTTTTGTGCCAGTGTATTTGATTTGTGCTTGGATCAACTTTTGCCAGAAGTTTGTGGGGACTTGGTCTATTACTTGCTTAAATTGGTTCAAGTTAATTGCTTTTTGAATGCAGATTTAGTTTATATAATAGAATGAACAAAAACAAATAACTTTTTGATTTGTAACACCAAATGGTAATTGTATGGTAGCTGTATGCTGTTTGGAGGTTGATAACAATTTCAACAATTAGTATGATATCTCCATTCAAGTGAAAAAATAAACACTGCTAGAAAATGAGAAGTCCCATGGGGTGATGTTATTGTGGAAGTGTAACACCAAATTGTTGCTGTATGCTATATTTTTGTTTCTTATTTATCTCTGTATATTGCTGATGGCATCTCCCTTTTTGAAACAAAAGCTACGGCAGCAGAAGGATATATTTGGACAAAGCTCGTATCTATTTTTGTCTACGTATATTTGGGTTTATTGTGGACTTGGGCCTGCCAGGCGTGGTATTATAAGGTAATTCACACTATCCTTTTCTAATATATACTTTGATATAACTGCTACAAATTCTCTTTCATTTTAAACATCAGCATAGGTTAAACTTCAGTTGTTATGTCATATGTGTACTTTGTACAAACTAATTAATATGTTTGTAACATTCAAATCATTGTGCTTATGTTTATAATATTCAGGTAAAAAGTTATGGTGGAACTCAAGTTACCTTTTATCCGAAACACGACCATAGATTAGAACTTCAATCGTTATTCACACTTCTGAAAACTAGTAACATTCAAATAATTGTGCTACATTTAAAACTGTTCAGGTGGTAGGTTCCAGTGGAACTGCAGAACTTTGATAGTATCACCGTCATATATTTATCATATAATTACAGATTAGAAGATAAACCACTTTCTTGATTGAGTAATTTGTGGGGCCATAGATTCGTGGCTAGAGGACGAGAACTTACTCTTTGCTTGAATTTCCCATCTTTTAGGGAGGTAGATGAATCTTTGAGGCCCGGTGTATATGCTTTAATAGACTCCTGCTCTGCTGATGATCTTCAACTTCTTCATACGACATTTGGAGGTAAACATTTTATATTTAATTTATTTCCAAATGAAGTAAGGATTCATCTTGTCATGCCAAATAAAAGCACGACTTTAATCATCAAATGCATAATTCGTGCTCTTTTTTCCTGTTAATTCCCTCCTGGTTCCTTCAGAGGGTCCTTGCAGAAGCACTCTTGCAACACTACAGCATGATTACAAACATAACTACCAATATGAAGGGAAAGCTTGATTTCTATCTCAACTTCTCTGCCGAGCTACACATATTTCAACTAAAGACGGAATAAAGTAGCTTGCCTTGTATATTGGTTGAAGAGCTCTTCGATTCGTGACAACAGAGCAAAGATTCGAGAAATGTTTGGTGTAAGTTCAATCTTCTCTTGTTGATGAGTTGAATTAGTGTTCAAGAATCCACTTTGATCCGCCTGGTTTTTGGGCTCTCATAGTTTTCTATGTAGGGAATGAAAAGAAACCATCATAGGTTTCATTTAATGCCCATATTCTTAAACTATTTTAACTTTCAACCCACTTAAGTAATTGTCTTTGATTAAGTGATGGAAGAATCTGTGGTACTACATCTTTATGTCTAGTCCTTAAAATCAACTTATAGCTTTTGTACAAATGGACCAATTATGCCTTTGTTAGTGGAGTGTAGGGTGTGTTTAATAACTAATCTCATTTAAGCCGATGGGGTCAGTTTGCCTAGCCCATATGTGGCCAGAAAATGTATAAAATGATCAACTACTACAAAGATAGATACCTAACTGTTAGAAAATAGCTAGTGGTGGTCAAGAATGAAGTAAACAAAACGAAATTTTATTACTAGAATCTCGTGCAATTTAGGCCACAAAGCCATAATATCAGGTGGTCTTTTATCTTTACACAGTTTTTCCTGCCACTAATTTGATTTATGATTGCTTTAGTAACACTTGACAGGGGTTTAAATTTTGGTATAAAAATTCTCTGTTAAGTCTTCATCAGAAAAAAAAAAGAAAAATAGTTTTCTGGACTGTTCTCATGTAGAATATGAATATGTGATCGATATTTCAAGTTTCAAGAAATGGATTTGGTCACTATTAAGCACCGGAGTATAAGTTACATGAGTTTACTTGTGACCATTTGACCAAAATATGTCCTTGACGTGAACGTTTAATTAGTATCTAATCAAGTTAGCTGATTTAATAAACCAAGTTAAATAGTTGTAACTTGTAAATCAACAGTTTATTAGTATAGTAATTCACTACTAAAATCGGCTAACTTCACTTTACAATTTCAGCTACCAAATCAGTTAATTCATTGAATAAGTGCAAGGGTACTAGTGCCCCCATTTAGCTAAAGTGACCCACTCTTCCTAGATTGGATTGATATTTTCTTATATTATATAATACTGTAAAAAATAATACTTCTATGTACTGTATATATATATATGTTCCAATTTCATCTCTAGATCAATCAAGATGAGATAAAATAATGTCCAAAACCCTACTTTTGATGTTATTCTTTCACCCTGCTATATATATAGTATAAGTTAGGCCATCCTCTCACCTGCCACTTGAACTAGTCAAACTAAACAAACACACTCAGTCACTCGCACAATCAATCATTCATTCACACAACCATGCCATACAGAAGGAGCACAGTCTCCACAATCTTGGAGGTTTTCTCTCTAAACCCTCTACCATACCCAGTGATCCTCATCTTGGCCGTCATCTTCGTCTTCCTCGGTCTCCAATGGTACGTTTCATACGAAGAGGTAGTCGAGGCAGCAGAGGAGAGCTTGGGGTGGGTGTTGATGGCTGCACCACTCGTTCTGTTGTTTCTTGTTAAGTGGCTGTCAAGTTTTGAGAACCCGGGGTGGTGGTTTTATGGGGCTTATCCGTGGGAGAGGCAGCCAATAGCGAGGCGGTACTTTGGGTCGTTGTCCTCGGAGGAGGGTAGCTCACCATGGGGCGTGGCAGCGTTGATCGTTTTGTTGCTTATCATGGTGCAGTATCAGTCTGATTTTCTTGATAGTTGGTTTATATGAATCAATCAATGAATCTTTCTAGGTAGCTAGTATGATGTAAAATTACCATGGTAGTGTTTAGCCCAAAATTTCCCTTTTTCTTTTCTTAATTAATCGCATGCGAAGTGCGAACGCCCAACCACTACACTTTATGTGCTCAAATACACTTAATATTTAAGGGAATATTTCTCTGAGCTCCTTTTGGTAAAATTAGTTGATAACTTTATAGCTGGTGCTACTAAATAAAGTTAACTGATTGGATTGCACAGTGCACCAATATTCTCTAACTTTAATTGCATAAATTACAAACTTGATTCCCTTATGATTCAAAGCTAAATTCCTCAAATGTGGCACAATGTTTAAAAACCACTCTAACAAATACTCCATCGTTTTTCTTAAAATTTATTCTATGATATAACATATCAGTATATCGATCGAATAGTACACCATAAGTCGCACTTGTTTTTAGTATGGATAAAACCCTGAAAATATAGTCTAGAATATTCATGAGATTAGAAACTTCACGAAAAACGTCTTGATTGATTGGATTGCCCCATTATAATTGTTTTGATGTACGTAAAGGATGCATTATTGGAGATATAAACATTGGCCCATTTTTGGCAAGTGTTAACGATGCAGTAATATATACTTCTAGTCACCTAATAAATATACTACTAATGCAGGATCGGCCACGAAGGTCTGTTTGTCCCACTTTAATTAATGGAACTGCTGTGCGAGTTAAAGTTTGTGAGTGCATTTTAAAGAAGGACAGATTAATGAGGGTAGATGTGAAATCATGAAGAATTACTTGTCTGTCGCAATATCATGTTCTTATTATTACCTGTTGAAAGCATGAAGAATTACTTGTGTCGTAAACTATTTCACAAATTAAAGCTTAGTAGTGGTCAATTTCTCTAGCGAATTTCCAATAGTTAAGTGCTAAATCTAGTGAAATTGGGAGAGAATATCTCTTTTTAATTTATGTTCTTGACAATTCATTAATTTCAATTCACATTCATTTAATCCCGTCCAGTTTCGTCATTTCAGTTCACATTTTCTTAGTTGTTTTTTTTATATTACAAATAAACTCAATTCAATTCAATTTTATTCAATTTAATTAAGTTTTGCCCAAACCAAGAGAACGACCTTATCTGGTAAGACCGAGAGAGTATGAAGTGAGGTGGGCGCAGGGTTGGCTAACATGGATGAAAAAAGCTTTTGTTGAAAGGATTGGTGAAGAAAGATCGTAATTGATCTGAACATACGTATTGCAGGTAACTTGACTGAACCATACGGTCACCAAAAGTCAGCAAAACGGTATCTACTAAGAACCAATAATTGTATAGTCACTAACAAACTGGTTAGAATGAGTGAATCAAACCGGACAACAACCTACAACCACAACTAAACAACTTGAGACTTATTATATTGTTTAAATTATGATTCGTAGGTATGTACATTGATAATTTGATATAAATCAATAAAGTAGAAATCTTAAGAGAACTCGACCACTCAAGGAGAGAAGTGCGGAATCACCTGGTAGTGTATATACGATTTCATTGAACTTGGCTACTCAAGATTGAACTTGGCTACTCAAGAGGAAGAGATAAGTGAATTGGTGAACGAGATGAGCAAGCTAGACACATCAGCTGATAACGTAAAGAACGAGACGTTAAATAGTTTTAAAAAAGACCGAACAGATCGATTAGGAATAAACTTAATGGGGTGCATGCCAATTGATATATATAATCGGTTATAATAACCGGAACGAACCGGACTATAAAAAAACAATAAAAGGTTTATTGTAATTTGTAAGTACTCGCTTGTGATGGGAGGTTGGTTTTAATGAGCAAATTTCTCTGAGCCCCTTACAATTTATGGTGTTGCATTTTATGTTTAATTTTTTTTTTTGAAGAAATATGAGAAAGAATTTTAATAATTAATTAGAAAAAAAAAAAGAAGGGAAAATGGGAGGAAATGAAGAGAAAAGAATGTGACACGACACGAGTCACATACGCGACACCTTATAAGGTATAAGATGGCATAGGACATTTGTATGTGGTCTTGTCCAGTCCAGTCGGAGATTATGGTTTAGCGCCGCTCTTCACTCTCTTTGAGGAAAGGTTAGTCTAATCTAATCTAATCATCAGCTCTTTACTTTTGATTTCTTGTCTTGTGTATATGTTAATTTGATTGATGTTCTTCACTCCCTTGCTTTTGTGTTACTAATCATCATCTATGTCCCATGGATTCATGTTTGATCGATGCCAGTGGGGTTTCCAAGAATTCTTGAAAAAAAAACTGAGTCCTAATTAATGTCGTATGATCCTAAAAACCCTTGTTAAAATGCCCTTGTCAACCAAATTTTATTCAAATACGATTTCTTGGATTTATTTATTGTGCAAATGAGCTAGATTTGAGCCTGAATGGTTTAAGGATGCTGCATGTTGTTGAGCTTACTTTACTATGTTAACAATTCTTGTGGTTAATCTTATCATCTAACACTCCATCCTTAAAAATATATTCTTGAAACTTACAAGCCATTAGATTCCATACGTTAATTAGGTATCTGAAGCCTGTTATCAAGGGAATTGAGCTTACTATGTTAGCAATTCTCGTGGAGTTGTGGTTAATCTTATTTTCTAACAATTCGTCCAGAAAAATACTTTGTTCTGAAACTTGTTTGTGTTTGGTTTACCCCAGATTTGTATTTGTTGAGGCATTTTTCGAGCATCTCAAAGATGCCAAGTTTTCAAGATATTGTGAAAATGTTTATAAATAACAAACATGCAGACTTTATATTTGAAGGTTAATATTCTTGGATTTTCTTATGATACTGGACTGGTTTTCATCAGTGAGAAATTGTTGAAAGATTTTCTAATATGTTTTGGTTTGGTGTGTTATCATAGTAGTGACGCATGGGCTGCATTGATCCTAGGCATGTTTTCTTTTTTTGTCTATCCAAATTTATAGCCATATTTGGTTAACGTACTTCTTACCCTGGGAATGGTATAGCAAAGAATAGACCTATGTACAATCATAAGAATTCACAAGTACATCCTTCGAGATATAAGCAAAGTAAGAAACTTAATCTGTGATCGAATCATGTAGCAGCTAGCTAGCAACATTTTCCAGATGTTCTAGTATATAATTGTTTCACGGATAAATGATCATTTTTCCCCTTCTGTTCAGTAATTTGGTCAAGATCCAAGGTTGCTAGAAGTAAGGACCACATTTTTATTTAATGTTTTGTTACTTCTGAAGTACTCCTGTCGTATCGTAGATATATACTGCATGCTCACAGTATTTGAGTATAGTCGCTCCCCTCTTAGCAAACTTTATAATACATATATATGTTCATCTGCATCACTATATTGATTGAAAGCTGCCGTTCTAATTGCAATGTATTTGGGATCCCAATATATTTTGTTACGATATTATCGATCTTGAAACTTAACTTTCTGAACTTGTGTGTGTGTTTGATCTTCTTTTATTGCTTTATGTAATCTATTTGAGGAATATATAGAAGTTCAATGCTTGAAGAATGTTTTTGGTTAGAAAGAAAGAAACTTTTCAAGATTTCCTGAAAATGTTTTAGATGAAGTTTCCTATTTTACCTATATGGCTTTGACTCCTACATGCAGCTACGTCAACTCGAGCGTTGACTAGTATTTCTGTGAGAGGCTTGCTAAATGATTGACTTGTTTGTCCTGTAACGAATCTTCACTTGATCCTTTTTATGGATTCTTTAATTGAAATTTGAACAAACATGTCTACAGATTGTCATAGATTATATGGTTTGCTTACGTGTGATGTTCTAAAGTTTTAGGTTCGATTCTGAACTCATGATGAAGAGCCATGAAGTTATATTTCCTTGGAAGATAACAAGAAAGGGAAATGATCCTCTTGTAGATAATGTTGATCGAATTACCAATTTACCAGACGACATTATGGGTCGTATCCTGTCTAGAACGCCAACTGTAGATGCGGTAGCAACTTGCATTTTGTCCAAAGCTTGGAAAGACAAGTGGAAGTTCATCGACAGCATTGACATTAGGGATAACCCACCAATTTTTTAACCGGGTGACAACAGAATCCATGTTTACAGATTTCATGGAAAGGGTACGTTTTGAGCACACACAAAATATTAGAAATCTTCGCATCAAGCTTCAACGTAAGCACGGTGCATATTTTGTTGAATCATGGATATCTAGTCTGCTGAGGAACGAAATCGAGAGTTTGTATATTCATGCCTTTAAGCAGGACTTGGCTATACATAGCAAACTTCTCGACAGCACTTCACTGACTGAACTGGTGTTGGAATGGCTCACCTTCACAATTCCACCTTCTAACTGTTTTACCAAGCTTAAAAAGCTGTGGTTGCATCTAGTTCAGATAAGGAATGAGAGTTCTACTGGCGTCATCTCTCTTACTTTACCTGTTGTTGAAATGATTGAACTTGTACTGTGCAAATGGTTGGATGTGAAGCTTGTTGAAATCCATGCTCCTGCACTGAAAGCCTACAAGTCAGAGACACTACGTCATGAAGTCGACCACTACAGAATCAATATTCATTGTGCAGATCATCAAATTGGCTTGTTTAAAACTAGTGGTGCTCCTCCGGAAAACTTATTCCTGACTGGCCGTCCAAAAGTTGTTAATGGGACTTTTAACAATATGATATATTGGCCGTTCCAAGAGAGTGAATCACGAATTCGAAGGCTATTGGAAAATTTCTCTTCTACACTAGAGGAATTGACATTATCATTACAAATTGTTTCGGTTAGTCATACATTCCAATATTTCTCTTTTCCTGTTTCTGCATATATTTCTTTCTTTCAACAAGATATATATATTTCTGTGTTTAAAGTCTGAACTCTAAAGATTTCATTTCTTATCCTGTTTCTCGTGTCCTTAAGGTTATTACTGGACCGGAACAAGGATGTCATCTTCCATTGTTTGCCAAGGTTGTGCGTCTTGATCTGACTAAGAAATATGATCTCCCAGATGGTAATATGGTACAAGACCTGTTTGAGATCCTTCACACCACGCCCATACTGAAATTTCTAGCTATCGATATGGTGAGCGAGCCACAATATATATATATATACTTCTCTGGACTCTGGTAGTATAATAGTATTTTGCAAAAGCTCATAATTATAAATTTGTTCTTCTTTGACAGTCCATGTGGGCGAGTTACGATTATGGCAGTATGGCAGCCTCTGCACCGCGCTGTATAGCATCTAGAGCCTGGAGGAGATGGAGTTTCTTAGAGTTCGTATTACATCTACAGGTTCGTTTGAGCTGATAAAATTTTTGATCCAAACTGCAGTAAATTTGAAGATGTCATGTCTATGCTAACTATAATAGAGAAAGAGTCATGGAGGAGATATCCGCGTATCCTGCCGGTTCAAAAAGCTTAGAGATTGTTGCTCATGATCCAAGTGATCAACTAATTCTCCATTCATTAACAGCAGGCTCTGATGGGGAACATGATTCATTTAGACAATTATCTCGCTATCTTTAGGTTGTCATTTACAATCTGCAACTTGGTTCGCGTACTTTGTTTTCGAAATGTAACGAATGTTGGGTCAATTTATCTTTTGTGACTTAAACTCATGTTGTATAATGACACTAATTCAAGTGTTGGATACATGTTCTGCATCTCAGATCGATCTTTGACAGTTTTTTTGTATTAGTGACTTTCCCATACTCACATTATTACTGAAAAACTCAAGAGTAGGCAATTTGCCTATGAGGTGTGCGGCACCATTCATAATCTCAGAGATAAAAATCTCCATAATGGTGTAATCAGTGAAATGTATCCATAACTGTGATGTCAGGATCTGATTGTAACTAAAACAATGCGGAAGCATTAGAAGTAAGTCAGACAATTAGGCCATCCCCATCATCTTCGAATCAGAATCAAAACTAAGAATATGAAAATGTTAGGCACATGTTTGTTGCAAGATGCAACACTAAATGCATTGAACGTTATCTTTTTAAGTACAAAAAAGAAGTTATGTTAAGAGTGAAGACTCATTTACAATCCAGAATAAGAACAGAAATTCTGTCCGAATATTAAAGTTGACCTAGGTACAGCATTTTATCTTTTAATCAGAGATTTCATTGATTAAAAGAGAGAGAGAGAGAGAGAAGCTGAGCTACAGTTGGGATTCCTTCCTAGCTGTGATAACAAAATGTCTTTGAAGCATGTATTATTCCTTTCTTTAACCGAACTATCATATAATGCAACCAGGAAAAGTGTTCCAAAACAGGCTGTCTTTTAGCCCGGACCAGCAAACATATCATTTCCTCAACTCACATTTGACTGAAATTGAAATCTAGCTACTTGAACATACCAAGAACTATATATGTGGCTTAAGGAAATGATATTGAGCAAAGAGTATCAGAGTATCAGAAGAGATCAAAGTTATGATCCAAACAAACAAGCAACATCACTGTTCTGTTCTGAGAAAATGAGAAAGATTAATTAAGGAAAGAAAACAGAAAAAGTCGCACAACAGTGATTAGAGGGGATCTCAATCACTGCCAACGCAGCCGCCGCCTCCACCACAGCGTCCACCTCAGCCTCCACCTCCTCTTCTGGAGCTGCTGCTCTCCTCAGAAAGAGCAGCAGGTCAGGTTCCTGCCATAATGGTCATATTTCCTTACGGTTTAGGCTATGTTCACAAACACATATTAAACCGCAAGCACGAACACAACAATCAAGATGATCCAATATAGTTCAAATGACATGATAGAATATCCCTATTAGTTAATCAACCAGATGAGAAAGACTGAAATGTAAGCAAGCAGTACAGAAACAATACAAGTTCAATAATTAAAACGAACAATTCCGCTGGTAAACAAATCCATATTTTGTGACTTTGCAGGACCTTACTCTGAAATTCAGCCAGCAACAACATATCTGATCGGTGAGACAAGACTTCCCATAAAGGTACCTGCGTCACGAATTCTAGTATCATGTAGGTCTTCGCCATCAAGAATAATGTCCTTCGTTGTCCCCTTTGCTAGACTCCACACAATCCAACTGCTACCATCAGTTGAAAGCACAGCTTCAATTTCCTCTCCCCCAATAAGATAAAAAGGCTTAGGGCAAAAATCCTCACCAGATTCAATGTTCATTGGTAACCTGGTCCAAGAATGTCCTGATCCATATTCTTCCATGATCAATACATCATCATAACCATCTCCTACATTTATCACACCTAGACGGCCTCCAATATCAATAACTCCATATAAAGTGTAATCTTCGTACATCCACTCATCAGTTGGTGCAGGAATCTCGCGGAATGATTCAGTAGCCAAGTCAAAAGCTGCAATGACATACTCACTATCTCTACTAGTACGAGCTAACCAATGGATAGCCCCATTCAAATTAATCCCATACTTGCCTGTGAGATCATCACGAGAATGCAAATAAGAAGAATTATTAAGCCTTTTCCAGACACGGTTTTTAAGAGAATACACTTTAACAGATGTCTGGCCGTTCTTGTAATGAGAAAGCTTAACAATCTTGTACTCCTCGGAACAGCCGTCATATCCAAAGCCATAGTCCACATATGCTAAAGGTTCATCAACTAAAAGAAGGGTGTTTTTGACAATTAGATGTTGCCGAGTAAGTGGATTCACCACGAAAATATCATCACTCTGTTCATTCAACAGCAAAACCAAGCCATCACAGGAGCCTAAAAATACGTCAACCTGTAAATGTGGAGATTCAAGCTTCATTGGAACTAATGGATCATCTTCATTAGCTGTTGGGATTGTGACAGTGTGGATAAAGCCACCCGAGAGTAGAAGCATGGTATCTTTTTGGTGCTCGGTATGACGAAGATGATCCTTGATGAAATCTGATGTAGAAAGTTTTGTTCGCCATAACTTTGATAAGCACCTAAATTTACCTACAGATTTGGCAGGGACTCTGGAGAAGATTTCAAGCAAAATTTCATCGGGGAGATCAGGGTTCATCATTCTGGGGATTTCAGATGGTTTAGCAGAAAGTATTAAGTAGGGCAGACGACTATTTTACTGAAGTGTTGAGTGTCGAAGTTTGACACAGGACAGTAGTTTTAGAAAGGAGAAAAAATCACGAGTACGCCGCCGAGAAGAGAGGGTTTTTCTTGCCTGTGGACGAGGGCGGAGGGATTAGATTTTTTCTGGAGCGTAGAAATTTTGAGATGACACGTGCGTATAGTTTTATTTTGGTTAATAGTAAACCCTAGCTAGGCGGTCTTTTAGAAAGAAAAAGATTTCGGAACAAACTCATTACTAAAGATAGAAGAATGACAAAAAAATAGAAGGATTCTAGGAATATTTTTCGGAACAAACGAATTAACTTGGCTTAGTCTCATACAGTCCCTCCAGTAATTCTGTGGTATCCTATGAAAATGTTGTTGTTAACAATATATCGATCAAACTACTTTATTACTTGTTTATCTCGTACTAACTTGCATGTGCTTAAAGTTAACTCTAAAGATATTAGAAGTATCTTGCCAGTCTTGTGCTGCTTGATGACCTACTTGCATGTCTTAATGCTAGGATTGAAGAATTATTTTACGCAACACTGAAATGCAGTCTGATCAACTATTACAAAAACTAATAGTTATCTCACACCGATCGAATTACCATTAATTGAGAAAAAAACTAACACTATGACCTGTTTAGCTGTGAAATCGAACTGAAATGAATTAACATTTCTTCGTTCACAATCAAAAATTAAAAGCACTATATAGTAATGGTTGACTCCAAGCTTGGGGCTTATTTGGGTTCAAATAAGCCCTTTCATTTTTTTGTTACAATGGTTTGAGCTTATTAGGTGTTTTTTTGTGGGTTCCACATGACACATACATTCAACATGGACCACACAATTGATTAAAGAGAAAGAAAATAAAATAAAAATATATTATTTGAGGCTTATTTGGAGGCAACAAATATGTAGCCAAGCATGGGCTTCATTATTGGAGCCCCAAATAAGTCCATATTGTGGCTTATTTGGGGCCTCTATTGCTAGTGCTCTAACACTTATTTTATTGTTTGGGTTTTTAGCTTTCAATTTTATTTCTCTCAATTGTAATGATTACTATAGCAAGTAGCAAGGTATATATAGTGAGTTAGATTAGTAGTTTATTTAAGTGCATTTCTGAGAGCATTTCCAGTTTATTTAAGTGCATTTCTGAGTGTGACAACTTATTATGGGTATGAAACAAAACAAAATACATTGACATTTGAACATAAAACAGAAGAAATTTCAAATTCATGCATAAAATATGATAAACATTATTGACAATAACAAAGCAAAACCCTCTACGGAAAATTCAAAAACCAATCCTATTAGTCAGAACTTCCAAAAGGAAACCACTTGGAGTGAAATGAGGACTGGTAAGACACCAGCACCAACAACACCACCACCAGTACAGCCACGCCCCATGGGAATCCCGACAACCCACGACTCAACTCCCATCTCTCTCGCCTACCATCCCGTCTTGAGGACCAAAAGCTTAACTCCCCACCAGCGAGCAAACTAGAGCGTATGACAAATATGAGGATAACAGGAACCAGGAACAGCACTAGCTTCAAGCCAACCATGGTGGACTGCATTTGCTCCTTGTACGATGTGTATTGAGACAGCGACAACAAGAAGATAACAATTGTGAATACTGCCAGTAGTTGAAGAGGCGGGGCAGACATGGAAGCAAGGGTTTGATTGCTCCAGCCTTGTTTCCACTCTGGACCCCTTCTCCTTGTGTGAATCACATCCATTTTCTTGTGTTACCACTTCTTTCTCAAGTGATCAATCATGTATAAAAGGGGAAAGGAGCAAGATACTTTACCAGTAAGGTGGATTTGGAATATATTCTTTGAGTTTCAGAGTGTTATTCTGAAATCGCTTTATAAATGGATTACAGTTCACTCGAGAAGTACATTATTCTTATGCCATGAATTTATATGGACACAGAGATTTCACCTGAAGCTACATAAGCACTGAATTTATACTTCTCTAGTTACAGCTACAGGCATAAACTGTAAATAACAGGACAAGAGAAACAACAAACTCACTGAATAACTTCAAAACTGAGGCACAACCTCATCATTTATCAGTTAGTTTATTTATGTAATTCTTGATAACCTTGTAAACCCAAGTTATGATATATTCTAGTTCTAATATAACATGATCAATGGACATATAACTTAATGATACAATACATTAAGTGTTTTTTGAAACCACATGATTTGACACTTTAAAAGAAGAGGTGATCTACCACTGGAAGGAACGGGTTTCAGCCGCAGAATCCTTATACCACATTTGATTCTCTGAGCCACTTGCTCTCATAGGATTGACTAGTAAATCATGCAGCGACCTTCTTGGAAGTTACGGAGTTAATAATGGTGGCGAATTCAGGACCCTATTGCAAAGGCAAAGGAAAGCTGTGAGTAAAAATGTGTGAAAAAATACCAAAACCAAAAGAGATGGAAAGGTTGAACTTCGTAAACAATAACACAAGCAATGGTTACCTAAAAAAGCAAAACCCTCTCTTGCAAATAAATCCAGATTAAAAGAAAGGCATCAAGTATTATGATAAAATTATGTAAAGATGTAAAGGGATATTTACGCCTAGAAGAACCACACCTTACACACCCTCAGTTCTCAATATTCACATTGACCTCTCTCCAGGTCAAGATATAACTAAACCATTTTTATAATGTACTAGAGGCTAGAGCTGCACTTTCTTTCTACGGAAACCATACATGCTACAAATATTTCTATTTGAGTATTCGTGATCATTATGGACAGCCAAAGAAAGTAAGAAAATACTCTCCATCCACTTGTGTGAAAACTCATTCAATATCTTCACATGTAATGTCCTTGCCAGGTGCCCTATTGCTACTTGGTTTATCAAATTATCATCTGCTTAGGTGAATTTACTTTTCTCTCACTCACCTCAATGATCAACTTTGCAAGTACAAGGCACCAGTTATATCAAATCTCAGTATCCCTTATCTTACAAGACATTAACATTCGACAGATTTGGCCTCATATTCAAATTCTAAGAACAATTTGAATTCCAGTCTCATGCTTGTACATATGACTACTGGATAGGATCGTGTTAAATTTTCAGAGCATCAGATTCAGAGTATGCCCTGGCCATCATCAGACATCAATACTCAGTCTTAGTAACTTGGTATGGCCATCATCAGACATCAATACTCGGTCTTAGAATAGTAACTGATGGATTATTATTTACTAGACTTGTGACTCTAAGGCTGCGACCCAACACAAGCCACTTCTTTACATTGATACGACATGCATTTCTCCTAGTAAATGCACAAGTTGCATCAATTTTATGTGATGCAAGGTTAGACTTATATGGCACATGTGACATGTGAAACAGGAACAAATATAGGAAAGGACCATGACAGATTATATGCTACATATCAGCTGCAAAAGAATACCTTGAGGGATGCGCCACCCACGAGAAATCCGTCAATATCTTCTTTCTTTGCGAGCTCAGCAGAATTGGCCCCATTGACCGACCCTGTTGAAAATTTTGGGGGGAATAGTCAGGTAACTCCTCAAATTGGGGGTGAATTTGTGGGGTGGTCTGTGTGTGTTGTGGGAGAGGGGGTGCTAAAGATAACAATAGATTCCAGTAAAGATTACAGGGTTATATGCAAATCTTTTTACAGATCTAACAGAACTGGGTTCAACTTATAAGTGTAACAAAATGGTTGATCATGAAAGATAATAATCTTTCTAAAAGAAGAATCATAGCATAATAATTAATAACATAGGTTGAAGATTACATACCTCCATAAATAATACGCGTCTTAGAAGCAACTTCTGCTGAGACATTCTTACTTAGCCAATCCCGAAGAGCAGCATGCACTTCCTGTGCCTGCTCGGGTGAGGCCACTTTACCAGTTCCAATTGCCCATACAGGCTCATATGCAATGACAATTTTATCCCAACTTGGAACAGCATCTGTACATTTAGACAAACAATAAATATGTGAAGTTCATATACAATTAATTAGACCAAGCAGTGAGTCAGAGAAAGTATTTCTAAAAACTTGCCAGCATACGCTTTCAGCTGCTTGTAACAAACATCAAAAGTTTTCCCAGCTTCCCTTTCTTCAAGTAACTCCCCAATGCAGGCTATCACTCCTAGGCCCTCATTCAAGGCGTATGCAGCTTTCTTTCCGATGAACTAGAAAAATATATTAACTGATCAGGACACACAAAAATAGACAGATCTAGGACAAACCATGAAAGTAAATAGTCAAATCAAAGATATTGTTTAATTGTTTTACTTGATCATCTTCTCCAAGAATATGTCTCCTCTCAGAATGCCCCAGAACAACCCACTTGCATCCAAGATCTTTCAATTGCTCTACACTGAACAGCATACATAATGATATTATACCTTTTAATCTTACTTCTACTCAGCCAGAAAAGATGCACAGTGTTGTGTCATGAAATAGCCATGAAATGTAGGAAAATTTCAAAGAATGAGGTAGAACAGGTATGATGGACATAGCTATATAGTTAACATGTGGGGAAGCATTAAAAAAGGAAGGAAGGAACACAACCAAACTATGCAATTCCTCATTGAATGTGATATTATTATGATAGACACCTCATCTACGATGAAAGACTTGAGTAAAAAAGAAACCACATTGCAAGATAGTTTGCCATTCCTCATATTACTCATGCATATGGACCAGCGATTGATATATAACAGAGTGAAATATATTTATGACCTAAACATGGCAGTCAAGCTTTAGAATACAATTCCTGGAATTACACACCTGATTTCTCCAGTAAAAGCACCACCTTTACCAGTCCAACAATTCTGAGCAGCAATCTCAATACGGTCAGACAATGAGTTCTTCACTTGATCAATGTAGACAAATGGAGGAGATACAACAACATCTGCAAATTGTTTGGAAAACAAAAATAAATAAGCCATGGAGATTCTGAGATTACTAGGTGCAGAAGTTTGAACGATGTAAGTAGGAGATAAATGGCAACAATTCATCAAGACTCACCAACATCAGATTCCAAGGTTGCACTGTTTAAGTCTGCCACAAGCTTGCTGATGGATTCTTTAGTCCCGTTCTACACAGAATCTCAATTTATACGTCAAGGTCGTCAAAGAAGGAAAGAACAAGAAGCAAGACAATTTACTATGAGAAAGTATGACTCGTAGTATATGTGTGCAAAAGAAGAAACAAAATTGGCTTCACTACAAGTAGATGTATAGAACAAATTGAATATAGCAACAAAACCGAAACTACGAATTTGACAAGCTGAGTAAAATTAGTACTTACACATTTCCAGTTTCCGCCAACGAAGAACTGCAAAGAAAATGAAAAATTATTAAGTATTAGAACAGTACTAAACTTGCAAAAAAATTAAATAACAGAGAGCAAAAGTGACCTAAATAAACGATCAAAACTAGTATTGATAACTGATAACATCTAATCATGCAATCCAACAGAACAATCATTGAATAGGTGATTCCCAAATTGAATTGAACTTTTAGATCTGGCAGAAAGGTAATTGAATTGAACATCTTCAAATAATAAAGCAGAATGCAATGTGAGTGGGGAAGTAAATAACCTTGCCGGAGCCAGCCATGGCAACGACGCCGCGAGGGGTTTTGTTGAGGGAGGGCGTGGCGAGGATGCGAGAGTTGACGCTATCGAAAAAGGACTGAGTTGAGGTGCTGGCGGACTTGCGGAGGCTGGAGAATTGAGTGGAGACGGCGGCGCCGCCGAGTGACATGGAGACTACAGCTGCTGCCATTGATGGATGAGTGAAGTAGGTGGCGGTGACGTTGTTATCTTCTGGTATATCCAATATAATCCAAGGATTACAAAAATTTTACAACCAACCCCTTTTGTTCTAGTTCTAGTACTACAAAATACTATTTGTTGTGGTAATCGCCTCTTCTTCACCTACCTGTGTGGGCCCCACCTCTGCACGGGAAACAAGCGAAGCCGAAAAAATAAATATAAATAAAAAATAAATTATTTAAACAAAAAGAAAAATGAACCCGTGGTGGCTAATCTTGCAAATGAGCCACCACTGGCTCATTCAAAATAAACCAGCCACTGGTGTGGTGGCTCATTTTCAAGATTAACCACCGGTGGCTTATTTCATGGAGTACTATAAATACCACAACCAAGTCCACTCCATTCACACACTTCACAAAATAATATTTCATCATCATTGTCTCTCACAATTCACATTATCACTGAGCATCTTTGTCATTACATATCGTCAAAAGTTTAAGGTATGTGCTTATAAGCTTTTACTTAGTTTAATTATTGAATTACATGTTAAATAACTTAGTCTTTATACGTTTCGTTTTGGTTCAGTTTTTTTTTTTTAATATAATTAGTCACATGGAATCGCATGCTCGTAAATTAGTCTTTATACGCTACTATTTAGTTTAACCTTTCATTGAATTAAGTCATTAGAAATCGCATTTTATTAATTAGTCTTTCTATGTTTCTACTTAGGTTAACTTTTTTATTATATTTGACTCAAATTAAATAATCACATCCTAATAAGTAAATTAAGTTGGGGGTTTGTATACGCCTCTACTTAATTTATGTTTTTATATGCCTCTACTTAGTTTTTAACTTTTTATACGCTTCTACTTTTTATACTTTTTATACGCCTCTACTTAATTAATTTGAGAAGTCTTTATACGCTTATACTTGGTTTCATTTTTTTATTATTATATATAGTATAGTCAAATTACGGAATTGCATGCTATTAAATTAGTTTTTACACACTTTAGTTAAAGTTAGACTTTTTATTATACTTCATAGTTCATATGCTAATGAGTTAGTCTTTATATGATTTTAATTAGTTTAATTTTTTATTATACTTGGTTGAAATACAAAATCACATGTTAATTAATTAGTCGTTATACGCTTGTACTTAGTTTAACTTTTTATTATACTTAGTCAAGTTACGGAATAATTGATATTGAATTAGTCTTTATAAACTTATATTTAGTTTAACTTTTTATTATACTTACTCAAATTATGAAATCGCATGCTAATATTTTTATCTTTATACGCTTTTACTTAATTTAAATTTGTATTATACTTACTAATTTTCACTTGTTAACTTATACGCAGATGTCAAATCGTGGGAAGAAACAAGAAAAGATCAGCCGAACAATGAAAAAACTATTTGGCCCGCAAACAATGAAAATCGAAATAACATTTGGGTTGGGAACCGAGTATGAGTTACCGAGTCCCATTACACTTCGTGCAAATGAGGAGGAATTGGCTCAAGTTGAGTGTAGCAGAAACTATGTCGATGAAGAAATGCCTGAAGTTGAGCCTCAGTCAAAAGTTGGAGAAGAGAAAATGTTGAAACCCCCAATGAATCTGTCGATGCTTGCGGGTTGGAAATCCCATGTTGCACCTTATATATTGCTCGGCCAGGTATGTCGTAGTAAATTTTTCAATAATTAAATACTTTTATATATATTATGTATATAATTTACTTTCTCTGGTTAATATTTACTAACAAGATCTTCATTTTAATTATAGGAACGTGACATGATGGAATCATTTAACGCCTACAACATGTTACTTAGATTTAATGTAAATGTATCCGAGGAGGCCAACCATTACATCTTAGAGACCGGGTTAAACCATTTGTCGTGGTTGTCATACGAGCATCTGGATATTCCTCTGATATGTGCGTTCGTGGAAAGATGGCATCCAGAGACGAATAGTTTCCATTTGCCATTTGGAGAGATGACAATAACTCTTCATGACATTCACTACATATTGGGTATTCCTGTCAGCGGCAAACCCCTTGCCGGAGCTGAAAAGAAAAAAGAGTTGTTATGTGACATCATAGCAAAAGTTATTAGTAGCGATCCAGATGATGAAATGGTAATAACTCAACCATCATGCCAAGTGTTCGATCAATGGGCAAAAGGCGGTCTGAATGCAGTTTTCATTAAAGAATTTTTGAATACCACAGATAAACCAGAGGCATTTGCAATTATGTACTTATTGCATGTTCTTGGGGGCACAATATTTGTAGACAAATCCAAGAGTCGTATATCTCTTTTCTACATACCTTACCTGATGAATTGCAAAAAAGCAAAGAAATATGCATGGGGTGCAGCCACCTTGGCCTCATTGTATAAAGAACTGGGAATGGCATCAAACAACACAACCAAATCGATTTCTATGTGTCTTCCACTCCTACAGGTACATATGATAAATTTTAGTTACAACTAAATTTTTATTGTTATACATTTTGATATTAATCCAAATATTTTGTAGGCATGGATTTATGAGTACTTTCCCTGATTCGCTACGTCGACAAACTCGAACTGGAATGACAGTTTTCCTCGGTGTATGAAGTGGAAACCTGCAAAAATCAATAACAAAGATAAACGTTTACTTTGGATGCGTCGAAAGGAATTAAATGCATTGCACAAAAGAGACGTAATTGTTGATTAATACTTACATTTCCCGTCCAAATTTATTTGTTTGTTTATTTTGCTAAGGTATTATATTTCTTATTTTACTTGTAATAGGTGATATGGATGCCATTTGACCCTGCTCCAGGTACTAAAGTTCCAATTTCACTATATCGTGGCATGATTCTTTGTCGTGATATTAGTCAACCATACATGCCAGATAGAGTTTTACGCCAGTTTGGATATGCACAAATCATACCTTGGCCACCATTGGTGAAAATTAATATTGCCCAACAACCTACAACATAAATAATGTTCCAGATAAAATTTCGAAGCCTTTGTGGCTTTGTGCAAGCACCCAAGCTAAGATAATTTGGGAAATACTATAATCCAAGAAGAAAAACAGACGGACATGCCACCAGCAAAAACATGTCGATTGTGAATTGGATTATTGTATCATAGGAAACTTCACAAGTCAACTACATTACAAAGAAAAGAGTATCACAGCCTGTTCAGAGATAATAACAGTTCCAGTATGGTCAAGATTCTCAGTTAAAGAAAACAGAGCTAAAAGCTAGCAAACATGACAAGCGTCGGATGATCTTTACAAGGAACGGACCTACTGTTGGGCCATTAAACTGCAGAAATCAGCATCTATAAAATTAAATATGGAGATTGGAGAGAACCAAAACAAAACAAAGGTTGAAGAACATTGAAAAGTAGAATTGTATTAATTTAGCTATATTTCCTTTTATTTTGTTGATCATCAGTCTTCTGTCCACTAGGAATACTGTTAGATGAGATAGCTTGTACACTATGGGTCGAGGAACATCCACTGGAAGAACCTACGCCTGTGACTGTTGTTAGGCTGGTTTTCTTCTTGGAGGATTTCTTTCCTTTTGCTTTAGACGTGGAATCCTGCATAAGGATCAGCAGTTTCAATGGACTTAGGAGCAATCTGCATGCAAGCCTATAGATTGTTGTCTAATCATGCTGAACATAGTAGCTTCTTTAACTCTGGGAATATTTAGGTTTTTCTTCAACGGCAAAGAAATTTTGAATATTTTGGGAAGCAATAAGGAAAACAATTACTACGATCATTTTAGCAAACAGAATGATAAAAATCACTAGGCCTCTATATCAATTACACACAACACACAGTGTTTTCCAAAGACAAAACGGTTCCTATATAGTATATATACTTATTGTAGCAACAGGGTACTTGACCACAGCAAACGGAAAGTATAGGAGACGTCAAATTGAATTTCACTAAAGTACATATTTACCTGCTCTGATGCTGATCCAGGTGTCTTAAGTTCTAGATCTGTAGCAATATCAGTGGAGTCGTCGCTTTTTTCTATTCTACTCTCCTCATCTGTGGACTTATTTCTAACGTTTTCTCTTAGACCATGAGATCTACCATCTTGCTGCATGACTTGAGAAACATGTTGCATAGACTGAGGTTCAATCATGGTATTATGGGTCATATATGGCATATAAGTTGAACACGGGTTAGGAACAACTGCAGGATTTTGGTTTCCATAGAATGGATATGGCTGCAGAGATGGATGCATGGGAATCGGTCCAGTTGGTATGGGTACAGGCATGGCAAAAGGATAGGAAGAAGGATGCATGACAACTGAATGATCCATCCCTGACCACGGATACATGGCCCTCATCCTCTGTTGATATTGTGCATTAAGGCTCTCAATATCAGATTTAAGTGATGCCTTTTCTTCTCTAAGATCATTCTTCTCCTGAGTCAACTGCTGGGAAAAAAATATGAACAGAGTTGTTAAATCATGTTTTGAATGATCCATCTGCAAAACAAAATTGTGCCTAAAAATCACCTCTCGAGATTCTTCTGTGAGGGTTGCATACTCAGACTTTAGCTTGTTAACTTGATCAGTCAAATCCTTCAGGATTTGTATTGTATCAGTGAGAATAGAAGCTTTGTCATTTTTAGGCCTGTCTGGATCTGTCAATAATTTTTCACATGTCAATAGTTAAAACTAAGGAACACTTGACAACTGATGACCTCATGAATTAGAATATCCTGTCAGCAAAGCCTCTATACAAAGTGCTTTTAACAAGCCAGATTTTAAGTTTTAACATTAATAGTATTAAACAAGATTCATTTAAATATTAATAACAGCTTTGTGCCACATATCATGAAAGAATGACGGGGAAATAAGTCCTCGGTGGTCTGGAATTAAGAATACTAGGCCGGGGAGAGAAGCAATCAGTCAGGTATGACAATATGACAAGAAGATCCGTGCCATATTATTCAATTTAGGGCACACTCTAGGGATGTACTTCTGGTGAGTAATGAAGGACAACGTGCTATAGTATTTTTTATGTTTTATTCAAAGAAGGTGGGAGGAAATTAAAGAGCAGTCTCTTCACTCAATAACTAACAAAGAGAGAACAAATCCTGAATAACATTTATATTTACATCACCATCTTAAAGAAAGACAGAAAATACTAAAGAGAGATTCATTAATTGTCAACAAGCACCACACATCATTATAAACTGGCAAGCAAAAACATTCAGCTGCCTTATATTGATATACTTTGTAATTTGTATATGATAAATGCTTACCCAGGGTATTCCCCAGCTCTGTGAATTGCTCATTAAGACGATCCCTCCTCAACTTCTCACGGTCAGCTTTCTGAACTTTTCTAGCAGTAGAAGAATCCTTTGTTTCAGCTTCCATCCTTTAACCAATGACACATGGAAAGAATAAGGAAGAGGTTTATCGAGTAGAGATATGATGGTAGTTAACCTAATGCAGTTGGTTGTTGGTCATTCAAAACTTTGTAATGTTAGCATACATATTTCCCGTCACAAAATAGCCTGTAGCTTCTTTTTTTAAGAAACAAAACCTAATACAAGCAATAAGTTATTAGTTTTATACTACAAGATATACTATGAAAAGTTGACCACTTGCAAAATGATTTCTACCAAGTACCAAATGGGTAAAACAGCAACACGCAAGACACTTAAACTTGATGCTTACCGCACAAACTAACTAATGAAGTTTGAACAATCCAGTATTATTGTAGTAGATCAGTAACTACTAAGTAAGTCCCACTCTTCATACAAAATACATCCAATAATCAAACACTGTTTCACTTGTGATTAGATATAATGGAAATGTGCCATTGAAAACTACATTTGAGTGATATAATGAAACACATTGAATTGGAAAAGACTAGCTCCTCCTACTAAAACGAGAATTAAATACAGTGTGCGTTTTGTGCAACCTGATCAGTAACATCATCACCTATCCGTGTCATCTTATTAGCTCGTTTTGCAAAAACATACATATATTCATCTCCTCTTCGTTACACACAGCCAATCCAAATCAAGCATACTCTTGTTCAAATACACTCCAAGCATATGTAACTCAGTGACTAATATATATAGTCCATATCAAATTCAAATTCATCAATTAGAAAATAAAAACATACATTCAGCAAAACAGGACTAGAACTACAATCAACCGATGATTATAAATTGAGTAGTAGTACAAAAGAGCTTACAAGTAGATGATTAAAGAGTTCTGACCTGCAATCAAGCTGACCAGATGGAGGGTGGAAAGTGTTAGGGTTCTGAATGGAATGGAAAATTGAGCCGGAATTCAATTGGTCCATGTAGAAATCGATGGGGTTGATTGGCTTGGTTGGAAGTTGAAACCAGTTGCTGGAGAATGACGCCGATTGATTTCCCGTGTATTGGAGGAAATACAGGGAACTGTGCTCCACCACCAAAACGACGACGTCGGATAGCACTGCTGGCGTTTATGTTTATCTTAACTTCGGTGCTTCCCACACGTTTTGCCTATTTCTTTATTTATTTTCTTTTTTCTTTTAACCCATTTCACGTGAATTATGGAAGTACTTCCTAATACTATTTCCTAATATTAGGGTTGTCCACGGCGGCCGGGTGCAAGTGACTTTTTATAAAATTCGAGCCGACTCACTCATAGTCAATAAGCTAAATTGTTAACCGTTGTGGGTGAACATCTGATCTAACTGCAACGGACGATTGAAAGCGGGCGGTTTTAGACGTTTAAATAAGAAGCACATCAAAATAATATCAAACTACTTACCAATGTCGAACACTAAGAAGAACATGTCACAGAGTAATAAACATAACGCAAGTACACAAGTCAAATGTCATAAACTCACAAATCCAATAACATTTAGTATATAAGATCAACAAATTTAATAGCATTAGTACAGGTGGCAGAGCCGCTGGGTAATAAACCGAATTCGATCTGAGCAACGGTGTGTAGTGTGCACTTTTCAAATTTGGGAATGGGAGTTGCGCCGTGTGTGTGAAATGTGGATATGGGTGGAAGTCGGAAGTTGGGCTAGGCATAGGGGTTAAGATTACATTTTATCAAAAGAAAAGGAAAAAGATATACTATTAAATAGAAAATTCAAAAAAATATCATAACTAAGCGGTGGGCGGGTTACCAAATTTCAAACCGCAGTGGTTTTGGACTAAAGTTTAAACCGTTGTGGGCAAGTAAACGACGGGTGAAACGGACGAGTTCTTTTTATTACACCTCTACTTCCTACATCTATCCCAACAAGATTTTCGTTTTAAAACATTGAGTTTTTATTGTCTCGTTCGACCTCGTAATCCAAAATCATATTGAAAAATAATCTATAATATAATGATTATGTTATTCTCACACTAAAACATGTTATTTATTACATTTGCTACTACTCTAAGTAGATAACTCATCATATATAATTGAGAGCAAGCACACTTAATTTAATTTAGGTGTTACTCAATAAATTGTCAAACATATGGTGTAAATATAGATATAGTTTTCAAAATGAATTGATGTGATACGGCAAAGCGTCAATGTATCTGTCTGAAGCACGGCCAGAAAGTCTCGTATCCATAATTATAGCAACCGACGGCCTATGCTGCTCTATGTGATGTCCCAAAGCTCCTTGAAAGGCATAGCGGCCCGCTCCACGCGCATTCCATATCATAATCCTCATGGCTGAATTGTTGACTTGAGTAAACCAATTATCCACTGGCATTGGTGGCCCCAGGCCATCTGGATCGCTTTCTAGTGAAACCAGAGTCACCTCGGGATGAGCCACACTTGCCCAAGGCAGTACATATATCATATGTTTGAATTCCAATCCGGTTGACGGAGGGTTCTCTAACGGCGAGTACCTTATCGATATCGTGTTGGTTATTCTAGAAAACTGAAGCATAAATGGGATATGGCAATACGGTTTCACTCTGAATAGGTTCTCGTCGATTCTCCTGAATTGGGAATTCAACCTTATCTATTTTTGGGTTGGGAATGTGTCGAGGTTGAGTAGTGGTAGATTCTGTGTCCCATTCAATATAAATATACTCATCTGTCCCAATCAATTATTTACGTATTCCTTTTTTGGACGTCCCAATCAATTCTTTACGTTTCCATTTTTGGAAAGTACACTACATCCAATCTATATTATTTTAAATATGGACTCCACATTTACACTTTTTTATCTCCACTCATACCTCACACTTTTTTAATCAACTACCCCACATTTACATACAATATTAATATAACACTACCAAACAAAATTATTCATTAAAAACTGTGCAAAAAGCAAACGTAGACTTATCATTGGGACGGAGGGAGTAGTTTTCATTATAAAGAAATTTATTTGTTTTCAATCAAGCTTTCCAATTTAAATTACTCTGTAAACTTTTAATGCAACCCCATAATTTATGGAGTAGAATGTACACACTTAAGTATTTTCCTCATTCTTCAGTTTTAGAAGTAGGTTCTAAGTAAAAAATTAGTTAGCTTTGGAAGTGTCTAATGAGAAATTTACCTGAGTTCAAAAAACATTTAGCTTGGTGCATAGGTAATGGACACCAAGTTAATTTTTGGGAAAATGTTTGGTTAGGTACAACTCAAATTAAACAGTTAGCTCATACACAACCCAACACTCAGGAATTAGTAGCAAATTATATCCATACTAATCAATGGAATGTGATCAAACTCAGTGAAGTGTTACGTACCAGAAGGAATAGTTAAGGAAATTATGGCTTATACTTTGCCTTAATTTATCACATCATATTGATTCTTTAAAGTGGAGGAATCATGCCTCAGGTAAGTTCTCTGTTAAATCGGATCATGAGGCTAGGATAGTATATAGGCTTCATCTTCCTTGGCATAGAGTTTGGAGTCTTAAAATTATACCTAGAACTAGATTGTTCCTCTGGTTGGCCCTACGGAATAAACTAACTACCTCAAAAAAACTTCATCACTGGGGGTTGCTGCAAAATTCTCTCAGTACTTTATGTGGTCAAGAGGAAGAAACGCATAATCATTTATTTTTTAGGTGTAGTAAATTTAGTTTTGTTAGGCAAATTGTTTGGTCTGCATGTTGAAATGATGTATCACCTACTCTGATGAACATTCTAACTGATCTCACACATAATTCACACACTAAAAAACTTTGGTGCACATTTATATGGTTGATCTGGTGGTATAAAAACAATGTGATTTTTAGAAACATGGAGTTCACTTGGTTAATATTGTATCAACTCATGTTACAACAAAACTTTTTGAAAAATGAACAAGTTAAAAAGGAAAAAAATCATCATGTGCCAGTGGAAGCCTCCACCATTGGGATTCATTGCAATGAATATTGATGGATCGGCCAAGGACAATCCTGGAGATGCAAGAATGGGAATAATATTTAGAAATAGTGATGAAATGTTTTTAAGGGTTGCATCAGGTTATTTAATTAGGTGTTTGTTCCAATAATTTGACTGAATTGCAAGCAGTAAAACAGGGTCTTGTTTTTGCTTCACACAAATGCAAATCTCAAAATTACAAGTGCAAACGGACTCATTACTTGTTTTTAATGCTTGTATCAGGAGGAACTCGAGGTAGCAGTTGCATGCATCAACATCTGCTTGAAGATATTCTCACCTTAGCAGATAAGATAGAAGATTGCAGATGGAGTTTTGTTTTTCCGGGAGGCTAATCAAATTGCAGATACTTTGGCCAGGCATGGAAGTGAAGGGTTGGCAAGGAAGTGACAACGGATGTTGAAGTACCAGCTAAATCCAAGCGGTACGACATTTTCTATTTTTGAGTCGAATCATGTGAGTAGTTTCTATTTATGGGATCAATGCTCGAATTGGTTAACAGTTTTTGTAAAAAATGATCTAACAATGTCGTATCCTAGAATAGTCAAGTTTTAGGATATGTTGTAAGTTGAAACATTACTCCGCTGTAATCGAACTATGTATCTATGAATGCATCCTTACTTTTCAAAAAAAAATTTATTTGGTATAGAACCTGAATAATTTTATTCAACTAAAAAATTAATTCGTAAAATCTACGCGAAATAAATATGTTTATATATCCCAAACAGCCCTTCACAAATTTTTGGTATCCATTTCCCAAACAGCCCTTACAAATTGAAGTGACAAAATTCACAAAACAAACACAACTTCCCAGTATCAATTTCCAATCAATCGTAAAATCCCAAAACCTAATTCATTACCCTGCTTGCGATTCGAACAACCATGGCGGGCATGGGCGACGGCTACGTCGGCACGGCACAGGACGCCGTCCGGATTCGCCGTTTGGAAAAGCAGAGAGAAGCTGAGCGCCGCAAAATCCAGGAGCTCAAGAACAAAACCGCCTCCTCCCAAGGTCAACCTGGTCTTCTCCAGTTCGGTTCTAGCACCTCCGAGGTAGTTACATCCTTTATCATTCAATTCCCCATCCCAATTAAGCTATCGCAATGGTATCTTCATGTATCTAGGTTGTACCACTTGATTTAGCTCAATATCTATTTACAAGCCTAGAGGAAATATATATATTTTTTAGATTATTATTTGCTAGTCTAGGTTATGCCACTTGAATTTGATTCAGGTCAATATGCATCTACATGTCTCAAAAAAATAAACCTGAAACGATTTGTTCAACTGATTTATGGTATAACATACCGTATATACCTAGTTGTGAGATACGTTTGTCTATAGAACGTTAAATGGAATGATTTTATTTGGGGTGGTGTGGGGTAGTAACTATTAAGCCCTTGGAATTCAACGGCGTAGCAGCACAAGGTCAGATACTGGCGGAATTTTATATAAGTGAACCAGCAGGAAATGGAAGTGTAATGAGTTATCTAGAGATAGGTGTATCTGTGTTAATCACTGAACAGCTAATTCGAATGAATCAATGAAAACTATACCGCACAATGTATGATGATTGAGTGAAATTTAGAATTTTGCAATATAGGATCATGAAATCTTCTTGGTTTTGACCCACCAGGATGGAATTGGTAGCGTGTAATTTGGAGGCTTTCTAACACTTGCAAACATGTACCTGTGCTACTGCTATAATTTTTCAGTAATGGTTGGAAACATTACGAATTGTTTCCAATTCATATCAGAATGTTTTGATTTATTTTTTTGCTTGAAATATATCTCAAAAACACCAAATCCCTAATGATGTGTCACAGAGTAAAATTGACAAGTAGAAATACAGAGTACTTGATGCTAAAGAAGAAAAAAAAGCTAAGGGAAACAACCTTAGTGATTTCAAAGTTCCACATACTTTAGCTACGAATCGGAAACTGCAATAAATGGAGGAGAAGCATAGTGGTTCACTATTTTTAATAGTAAATTACTGTTTTCAGTCTGCATGCGTTTAATATTTTTGCTAGTGTTACAAGAAGCGTGAGAGTCTGTGCAGGATGTTACAGATAATGTTTTTGAATAAATCATACTACTATAAACTATATCTGCTTGATTTCAAGGAAGTGGAAAGCTTACTTTTTGGTAGATGCTGTATCTTCCCTTCACACTAACTGTGAATATTGGTGTTAACACAGATTCTTGAGACTGCATTCAAGAAGGAAACTGTTGGTCTTGTCACTAGAGAGCAATACGTGGAGAAGGTGTGTCTTGTTTTATTTTTCTCCTCCGTAAGTAAAGTGTATGTCATGCTAGTTAAGCCGGATGATTTTCAATGCAGAGAGTTAATATCAAGAATAAATTTGAAGAGGAAGAGAAGGAGAAGCTCCTGAAGCTGCAGCAAGAGTGAGTGATTTGGTTTCCTGATTGCTAAAGGGCTGCAGAAATTCGTTTTGGTTTATTGTTTTTCTCTTACACTAGTGTTCACCTTTTGTTTATTTATCAGGGAGGAGGAGCTTCAGTTGCAGAAATTGAAGAAGCGGAAAGTAAAGGCTGACCCACGGCTTTCTTTCCATGATGATTTGGATGATGGCAATGAAGAAGGAGACGAAGAAGATAGTAAGCACTATTTCTTTTATGCTTTTTATTCATCTTCATTGCTGTCTTTAAGATTTATTATACAGTAACAAGTTATGGACGGATTGATAGCTTAACCTTATATTTTACCATGGAGTTGAATCATCAGCCATTCCCCAATTCTGTGACCTTTTTGCTTGGTGTTCACTTAGAAATGCAAATGCTTGTGTCCCCTCGCTTACAAACTCTTTTGGCATCTTCATGATGCTTAATTTTCCGTTTCTTGAACATTTTGTGCTTCAAGAGTTTAGGTCCTTTTGATGTCTGTTTGCCTGTAATGTTGGCCATGTTTTATGCTACTAGTGACCAGTTATTCTGGCATTTCCTTTGTTTTTTTTTTTTTTTTGCTAATGTTAAATGCTCCTCCTAATTTATAACGGAGATATAAATGGGATTTAATTTGTTTCTACTTCATTAGAAGTACTAATTGTCGCTTAGCCGCGAAGTCCGATTCTTTTTGTATCTTCCCTTCTTATCCCATTGGAGACAATGAGCTGGATAGGATTCATGACTGCGGCATAAAATTCCGGAGAAGTTACATATTTTCTGATGTACCATGTAGAGTCATATGATTTAATGGAACCTAGTCTGTGATGATTTAAAAGCATATACGACTGTATGACTGCTTCATGTGACTTCTGCATGATGCAAATGCTTTTGCACCTGTAGATCTTGTAAACTAGGCTTGTAGGCAGACACTTTGATGGTTAATAATTACAATGACAGTTTTAAACATAGATTTCTACTACAGTTTATAAAAGTTAATGTTTGCTGATACTCTTTTATCTATCTTTCTATCTTTCAGAAGATGGAGAATCAGAAAGGAATGGCCGCAAGAAGTTTGTGAAGTTTACTAAAGATCCTACTGTTGAGACAAGTTTTTTGCCAGACAGGTGTGTGATCTCTCTATGAATGCGATCTTTTCATCCTCCCAGTCTCTCTATTATTTTTTCCTTTCTCCCATGTGTCTTGCATGCTACATTTTCTTTTCTGTAGTTCCTTGCTTTTCTCCTCTCTTTACTTATTTTTGAGCTTTGGAGTTCAAAGCATACTCTTACAGTGAGAGAGAGGCAGAGGAACAAGCTGAACGTGAAAGGTTGCGGAAACAGTGGCTACTCGAACAGCAACAGATTAAAAGTCAGTGCTCAGTGAAAAAGTTTATGTATAGCGTGGAGTCTTTAACAGATTTCCTGATTAGTTCTGCTTTCTATATTTTGTGTAGATGAGCCTCTGGAAATTACTTACAGTTATTGGGATGGTACAGGCCATCGGCGAGTCCTTCAGGTTTGTAATATATGCATCTTGATCGAGGAAAAAGACTTTTGTCACTGTTTAATGAATTATTAGATTTGAGTTTGTGTTTTTTTTTTTTTCCCTCTGTTGGATTATCAGCTCTGGGGGTAGTTGATTTTCTTACTCATATTAGAAGCTTGGAATCTTGGATAGTGAAAGAGTTCAGAGAAATTTGTCTAACCTTGGATAAGTAATGATAATAGTGGATGGATAGGTTTTCAGAAGATTAGATTGGTTTCGGTGATTCAGTGATACAGTTGGGTTCCGAATAATTATTACTTCCCTTCTACCCTGAGTGAGTGTAAAAACCAATCTGGACTGTTTTTGTTTGTGTCTTCTTCTCATTTTCCTGATACAATGTTGTGAGAGTTATAAATCATCTCTATTTTCTCCTGCCACAGGCTCGTAAAGGGGATACAATTGGGGAGTTTCTCCGTGCTGTTCAGCAGCAACTTGCTCCTGAATTCAGGGAAGTCCGGACTACTTCAGTGGAGAATCTGCTTTATGTGAAAGAAGATCTCATCATTCCTCATGTAAGATACTTCATGGCCTAAAACAGAACCTATATTTTTAATTTTCTCCATAGAATTCATACGAATTACAAAGAAAATGAAAACATGGGAATAAATATCTTTTATAAACTTGGTTCTATGATTATTACATTTTTCTCTCTTGTTTACAGCAACACAGTTTCTACGAGCTCATTGTGAACAAGGCTAGGGGAAAAAGTGGCCCGGTAATTTCACTTACCTTTCAACTTGCAATTTGTGAAGGGTTTATGTTATTTGTAAACTGATCAGATTTATTATCGATAATATCCACTTCGTCTTGAGAGATATTCATTTTATGCATGTGTAAAAGTGTTAGAATTGTTTCTTGCAAATCTGAAGCTCAATAGTTGGTTATATACTTATAAACTGTTTCCACTTGTTTGTCAATCTTCATTGCTGCATTATCTTCATTATAAAAACTTGGAAGCTGTTGCTAGATCACTGACAAATATCTGTACTTATTTTTCCTCATCTTGTACAGCTTTTCCACTTTGATGTGCATGAGGATGTTCGAACAACTGCTGACGCTACGATAGAGAAAGACGAGGTATGAATACTTTATAGATTACTATGTTATAGCTTTTTGCCTTATTTTCATATACTATAAAAGAGTCCAAGACAATGTTGATACTACTGGGTAACTGTGGGATGTGACTTGTGTCTGTAGAGTGTAGAACTTAGAAGGGTATATAGTATTTTTGGTCCTTTAAGTCAAGGTCGTGTTTTTGGTCCTTTGATGATTTGGCATCCGAATTGGTGTTGAGTTGGACGATTTAACAAGCTGAACGAATTAGTGATGGAGGTGAACAAACTAGAGCGGCAGATTTGTGTGTTTTGGGGGAAATATCTGTCCCATATTGAAAATCCCCCATTTATAACAACCCTAAATGTAAAACTTTCCAACTTCCAGTCGAACCAAAATTCATCCAAATTCTGATTCAAAGATATGATTTTTTTTTCCAGTGTAAGTGGAGAAATAAGAGCTTTAATAGTTATTTTCAGCTTTGATTAAGCTTAAATGACAGAGTTAAGCTCTAATAATAAATCCGCCTTACGTGGAAGATACAATGAAGGTATCGAAAAATTGAAGAGAAGCTTGGAGGTGATGGGGAATTCAGTTGACAGAATAGTGAAAGAAGCAAGCAACCTGTTCTGTTTCCATTGGATCATCTTCTTACTCTTCCCGCTCAGCAACTTGGCAATGTTCTATGCTCTGTAAACAGAGCTTTAAGCTGTGTAACAGAGCTTATTTACTGAGTTTTTTTCTATATACGAGATGTGGCATGAGAGCGCCTAAAGCGGGACCAAAACCGCGGAGGACCTCGACTTAGAGGACCAAAAATGCTTTTTACCCGAACTTACAAGGTCTTGTCGCTTCCAGGTCTAATACACATTATATGTGGGAATTGCACTCTTTTATGATTTGCACACCCAATCTCCTTTGGGCCACATTTTCCTACCTGTAATGATATTGAAGTCTTGAAGGTGTAGAATTGTGTGTGCAGTTATGAACTGTCATTTGAGAACCTGTTTCTACTTTAGAGAGATGTTCAGATATAGCATTATTCTTGTTTATATGTTGAATGATATGGATGTATAGACTTCATGTATTCACGCACCAAAAGCTGATGTTTTGTCTGGACCAGTCGCATATTAATTTTGTGAACGTATCGTCAGTAGAATTATATTTCAATTTACCAAATTGATCTGGTCTGCTTATTGAACAGTCGCATGCTGGTAAAGTTGTGGAAAGACACTGGTACGAGAAGAACAAACACATATTTCCGGCATCAAGATGGGAGGTAATCCATGTCTATCATTGTCTTCCAATGTTTATATTTCGCATGATATATTCCGGTATCATAATCCTTGAATGGTAGTGGGCACATGCTCTAGTGAGCATAGGTGTCCAACATTTTGCAGTATCTTTGAAGCTCGTAAACATCTTAAAGTTGTTAAAACATCAAACATAGTACAAACAACCATTTTGATGGCGCTGTGGTGCATTGCCAATGGATTTTCTTTTTCAATTATCTGTTTATGATGTGGTTGATACTTGATACCGTAACAAGATTGGTTCATGTTGTACGGTTGTACCTTTAAAAAGATGTGAGTGGTGCATGCATGATCTGCCAATATGTCCTATTCATTCCAATGCTAATTATTTCCTTCTTGAGCAGATATACGACCCAACAAAGAAATGGGAACGATACACAATTCACGGCGATTGATTCAAGAGAAACTGCAACTTTGCAAGTTCTGTGTGCACCATCCTTGTTTTATTTTCTACTAGACCTGCACTTTGTTTTTATATGTTGGTTACTAGAATGCGCGTGACGAGCGATATTTTATAATTTAATAATTTTAATTCGAGACATTTTTGTAAACCTAAGTCTTAAGAGATGGTGAGAAAGTATACTACGTCATATGTGAGGAATGATATATTCTACAATGTCACTTTTCTTGATCAGGCTTTACGCATGCTTGCATCTTTGTGCTCCTTTTGTAGTAAGGTAAGTATTTATTTATTTGTTAAACGTAAAATTTATTTTTATTATTAATCATACTCACTCTGTTCTCTCTAATGTCTTCTGTTTCCTATTGTCACAATAATTTTTAAAAAATAATTAAAAATATAAAAAGTTAAAATCTTGTTTATGAACGGTGATTGGTGATTTTATGTCCACGATGACTTAAAAGATGTTTGTGATCCTCAAAAACTTTTGTTGAATTTTTTTTATTTTTAATTATTCAGTAATCATAACTTACAAATATTTGGAACAGCTCGCCTAATAGTCTAATACTACGTACTGACGAATCTCTTTGAGACTACTAGGCAGGTTTAATAAAGAGAAACTGTCGATGCCAAACTGCAATAAAGAGACAACATTGAACGCCTTCCGAAAAGGATTGCTGCCAAATTCAGGACTCTACAAAGAACTCACCATGTATCCTTGTCGAACTATGGAAGATGTGCTCGCCAAAGGGCAAGTTTTAGCAACTTGAATTAAAAAGTGGACATGGTAATTCTATTAAAATGTTCCTTATTTTTCATCGAAGACAAATACATGGTAATCGTTTGGAGTAGTCATTTTACAATCGAATAGTTATCTATAATTTGCAAAAATATCCTTATAATGTACCAAATAAATTCTACTTCCTCCGTCCTGCGATAAGTTTCTTATTGATTCGTTAATTTTTTTAGCCCCTATTTGAGTTCAAAGTACTCCTAGATCACACCGGAAAAGTAATATTGGAGTTTATATTATGCCAATATAAGCTTTCTACGTTTATAATATAAGTTCAAAGATATTTTTTTAATACGACTTAAAATTAGTTAAACAAAACATTGAACAAGTCAATGAAATTAATGAGAATTTTGTCGTGACACGGAGGAATTACTACTTTGTAAATTTATAAAATATACCACACACTTAAGTATCTAAATTCATTACTTTCACAAACTAACTATCAACATGAAATTGATAATTGACAGCTAAAATTTACAATTACAAAATGTGAAAATCCACGATTACAGAATGTAAAAAGGAATTAATTTCAATTGGAGTCGATGATATTTTGTTGGTGAGTTTTTTCAAATTTGGATGATATGTATTTAAGTTTTGCTTTGATTTTAAATGTCCATGGTTGACTTTTTAAAATATAAAATTACAAGGATTATTTTTGGAATTTACATACTTTTTGGAGTATAAATTTCCAAATTTTAGTAATTGTATATTCCAACATTTAGCATTTACCATGCATTAAGCACTATTTATGTAGTGATGATGATGTTATGCGAATCTAATCTTATAGAGAGTTTGGTTCGGTCGTTGAATGAGGTGTTAGAGTTGAGCCCAAGTTTTAATTTTAGCTTGTTTTACTAACGATGCGAGCCAATACTCGACAAATGAGATATGTGAAGGCTTAATATGCTAGTTCAAATTCATACTCATTTATACCAAGACATCCCAAATTAAATACATCTATCAATATATTTGACTAATTTACAATTAATAATATGAACTTATCTTTATATAGTTTCTCGGTCTTTATAACAAATTGGTTAGAACTAAGATTTTTTTCATCCTTATCACGAGTTCAGCTCGAGTTTACAAACAAACATAATTTTAGTTGAGCTTGAATTTTTACTTGTTTTCTGAACGGACTTTAATTCAATTCAAGTTGAATTCAAGTCGAGGTCCATGTATTCAAAGTGAATAACAACTAAATGATGATCATCATTTTGAACAAATGGTATAAAATTAGTATTTCACCTTGTACATTTGCGGTGGATTTTGACTCTTTGAGACCTGATTTAAAAATTTTGGGGAAATTTTTATTTAGGTGCAGTATTGTGCTGCTCGAAGCCCGAAGACTGTAATATTGTTTTTTTCTAAAGTACTACGAAAAAGAAAATCGGCAATTTAAGAAAACAAAACCTGACGAACGGCATACGTGTTCGAGCCAATCGTCGTTTTACACGCAGCTAAGACACATCCACACTGAAACAGGACACTAGTACAATTTTGTTCTTTTACCTCGTGTTCGTTGCTCTGCTCATTTCACAGCTTGAAGCAAAAATGTCAATTAGGGTTTTCTGTGTACTTGCTCTGCTCCTTTTCTCGTCATCACTCCTACAAGGTAAACCAGATCCATAATTTCACACTCATCGTAATTTTTTCTCTTCTCGATTCGTTGTCATTAAGTTTCGAGCTGCATATCAACTGTTTCCTGCAATTGTAATACTGATGTGTCCTTACGTTTGCTAACTGCATAAGCTTTTCCCTGACTTTCGTTTTCCCCAAATGTGACATTAGATCAGATCGGACTATTGGTTTGGCATTTTGTGCCCGCCAATTTTGGAGTTTGAATTTTGTGTATTAGGTTTAGTTAGATGGTTTGTGTCTGTTTTGGACTACTGCAGTTGGTATTTTACTATCTGTGATAGTTGAGTAGTACTAGTAGTATGAATTGGAAAATGTTTGTTGGAGGAAGTATTGGTTAGCTGAGAGTGAGAGGCTCTGCAGTGGATTAATTAATCTGTTAACAATGAACCAGAGCGGTCGTTTATATTGTAATCAATGCGAAGCTGTTAGAGAGTTCGTACTCGTCTTGAAACTATCTTCTTCAGATTAATTGTCTATGCACCCTGTGATACTGATGATCCTTTTGGACGTCATATTTTTTAAGATTGAAACTTACTATTTTTGGTTGATTATAGTTGTAAGATGCGAGCCTGATCCAGATGCTGAAGTCGTTGACTCGTCTGTGGATGGGGATCTTGGCATTGTAGATGAGGATGTACAAGATTATGGCAGTGGGAGCTTTAGTCCAGCTCCAGGCGTGGAAACAGTTTGTCTTTTCCCCAAAAACCCCAAGAAATGTTAGTAATTGCTTCTAGAGTTCACTTTATCTATGTTCTTTAACTGGTAATCTTGTTACCATATGTGAAAGGATCTCACACATATATTTTCTGAACTTTTTTTTTCAGTGGTAACGGCTGGTGAAGAAAGTGAACTTCTTGTTGGACTTAAAAATGATGGTAGGCTTTGTCAAATACTTTCCTGTTAAACACTCATAGGAATTTCATGTTTAAAATTGCTTACGCTGTCTAGCTACATTCACCATCATCTGAACTGTTAACCATTCAGAAACTAATAGGCTATTTGGATGTATTTTGAATGATGCAGGGAAATCAACTATCAATGTCATTGCCATCCAAGCCAGTGTTCATCTACCCTTTGACCACCAGTACCTAATTCAGAATCTTTCTTCCCTGGTACTGTTCTTTTCACCTTTTACTTGTATGTGGCTGATAAACAATTCTGATGTATCTTGATGCCCTAGATTCAGACAAGCATTTTTTTTGTAGCTGTATCCTTAGTAGTCCTTAGAGTACCGTTCATATGCAAGGAATTTAAACATAAAATAAGTGCCTTTGAATCAATGTGGCAAGTAACCTGGAAGTCAGTGGTAGCAACAGGATTCCAATTTCTGAATAAGTGAAGAAGGATTAGGAGATGGAGATTGATAAAATTGTGAAAGGGCGGGGGGTGGTGGTGTCGGATACGTATAAGAAGAAAGGGGAGAAGTATTAAAGACCCTTGAGGGAGAGTTAGATGAACCCAATAAGAAAGAAAGATTAAGAACCTGGCAAGCAAGCCACTCAATCTTCAATATGAGTAATCAACCAAAAACAGGCAGGCGCATGCACAAACAAATCTAGCCTTTATTTTTAACGCTAGCAAATAGCCCAAACAAAGAAATAGAATTCTGATAGGAACCTGATATTAAGCTTATAATAATATAAATAACCAGGCAATTAAGATAGTACTTGTATAGTTGCACAACTCTAAACAATTCACTTTCCATATCATATCTAACAGTTGGGTTTAGAAGTTTTGTACTACTGCAATCTTTCACGTTTCTGGTTTAGATGTTGCAGATCACGAGATGCAAAACCCCGAAAACACTTAAGTTCTGTAGTCCTCGAAATGAATTTAACATGTAATTGCGAATCATATAGTAAAACACTTAGAATTCTTTCCCTGTTTATATGCTGCATATTTCACCAGGAACTGCACAAAAATTTCCTCAAAAGATTCAATCTTTTGTTGGCTTCATACCAGCTCGAAATGATGTTATTCATATTAGATACTGCGGCTTCCCATAATTTAGTTTAACACCTCCATTTCTAGGTGTTCCATTTTACATTGCCACTTCCATTTATGTTAACTTTAAAACCTAGCATTACATTAAACAAATTTGGTCAATTATTATTCATTCTCTCGTATGCTTTATCGGTTTTTTCTTCTTCTTCATCAATACTTACTCATTCTCTCTCATTTATTAGCACCAACTTACAAATTTTACTTATTTTTTATTTTCTAAACTTCTAATACCAGAGCAAAAAAAGTAAGTGGCAATGTATTATGGAACGGAGCAGGTATTAGTATTCTTAAATGTTATTGCTGATTGTTGATATGTTGGTGCTTCTATCACCATTCATTTGTTTTTGGTTTGTTCTTTCAACTTGCATATCATTGTCGGCTTGTTAATTATGTATTCTCATGAGAGAAGAAAATTGTTGGTTGTTTTTGCAACGGCCACAATAATAATGTACTTCATATATACTTATATTTAGTGTTGCATGCTTTGCTAAGCGTTTACCTGTGCTTATGCTTCTGGAACTTTGACTTCAACTTGTGCTTATCACCATTCATCTCTTCTTGGTTTGTCTCTTCTTGGTTTGTTTTGTGTGAATCTTCCGTGTTTGATATGCAATTTGATTTTCTAGTCCTTTATCAACTTGTGCGCTATTTTTATTAGTTGTCCTGTTTCATTAATGACGAGTAACTGGTTTTTACCAGGCCTATAACAATGCATCAGTTCCTCCATCAGCCCAAGCAGCTTTCCCTTATATATTTGGAGTAAGCAAGTTCTTACAGGTAATGTTGTAGAGATTTTTGAATTGTGTACTTTTGGCTTCTCAATTCATTTTCTTATCTGTTGCTTTTTTCTACATTCTGCAGCCTGGATTATTTGATCTCGTGGGGATTATTGTTTATGAGATCGACCAACATCCTCACCAAAGTACTTTTTACAATGGGACAATTGAAGTTTTGGAGGCTGGTGGCCCGTTTAGTGTCGAGTCAGTCTTCTTGTTTTGTTTGTCAATAGCTATCATTGGTGCTCTTTTACTTCAAATACGAGGACAATTTCAACGTCTCTCTAAGGTGATTAAGGCTCTTGCATCCAATCTGTGAATTCGAGGAAAGAAGTAATTGCATCAATATTTGTGAAATAGTGCAAGTAAATATTGCTTGAACAATTTCTGATATATCATGGTAGTAGGTCAGTAGGTGTCGATCTTATCTGGCGGTAACTGATCATCTGCCTGCTTATTGCTTTTTGTTGTGATTATAAATCATTCCTGTTTACATTTTACCCTGATTTCCTTTTGACCCATTGTTGCAATGACCACTGGGATGGAATGTTGGAGGTTGTCAGTTGTTTGATCTTATGTATAGGCTGTTTCGTTAGTCATCCTGCATGCCTAGTTGTCGTCTTCTTATTCAGTTCAAGCTACTAATAATATTTGGTCACTTGCCACATTGCTTCACTTTGCTGCTTTATGGAAAATGTGATTGTAGGTAAAATGAAATATTGTAATTTTTATTTACCATGCCTGGTGTACTTATCACTCTTTATGGAGCATCTCTTTTTACTCTCTCTCTTTTGATATATAGAAAAACAAGAGAGCGGCAAAGGTGGAGGTTGGCACTGGTACAACTGATGCTTCAATGGACGAATGGCTACAGGTTTGTGTGGGAAAAAATTCAATTAATTTTCCTCTTCCTCTTAAATTGGCCATGCTTGTTTCTGGTCTTGAACTTGTAGTGGGGGTTATGTGGCTGACGTCATATCCTTTAGGGGATATAAGAGAAAACTCTGCTACAGGGAGGGATTAATGCCAAAATCAAGTATTTCTCACAAAGCCAATAAACAAGGAAATCCGTTTTCAATACTCCTTTTTTTTTTTTTTGGGGGGGGGGGGGGGGGTGGGTGGTCTAGTCTATGTGCATTTAACAGAACTAAGGATTGGGTTCTAATGAAACTTCAGAGTTAAAAGTTTTCTCTATTCTCGTCTTTTATGCAGTTAACCGAAATATCTTCACATTTGAATTTTATCTCATGTCATATGACTCGGAGACTAGTTTAATGAATGCAGAATGAATAATGACTTGTGTGTATGTTGTATGTTTAGGGAACGGCATACGCTCCGTCCAGCAAATCAAAGAAGAAGAAGTAGATGACACACTGAATGGTGTTTGTTGTATTGTGGAGATGGAGTTTAGTGATGAGATAGATGAGGAAGGAGGACCTGTTGTATCATAAGGATGGCGACTTTTTCTTGTATGTTTTTTACTATGATGTACCCATGGTGTTTTGTTGATGACAACCCCGAGTATTGAGCGATCCTTGAACTTAGCTTTTGTTAAGACTTGGAAAATTTATAGAGATTATGTGAATCTGAGAAGTTAGTTTCCCCATACTTCCATTGTCATCTTCGCTAATTGCTAACTTCTCCAGTGTGACATGAACTACTCTGTCAAGGGTTTAGGCGTTTAGCTTAGAGCTCTCTACTATGGATTCATGTAGCTTCCATCAGAAACAGTTGATTTGACTCAAACAAAGTATCAACGGTCTGTTTACTCCTCTTCTTGCGGGTAATCATTCTGCGGGTTCTATCAGTAGAACAGGAGAAGTTTCGAAGTTTTTTGTTTGTTGATCAGGCGACAAGTCGGCGCCTTCAGCCAGATACAAGTTTTATTGGACTTTTGCCTTAGAAACTATTGGATGCACCAATTAATTGGTTCTCCTCTTTTTACCTTACCGTTACACCAATCAGAATGCATTGTGAAAAGCAAAGGCTGTTCATATATTCCAACTTGACCGATCAAGTCTTGTTCATTCCACCCACTCCAATTATTGTAAGCTAGTGAAAAAGAGAGAGAGAGAGAGAAAAAAAAAAAAGAAAGAAGAAAAAATGGGAGTGGAAGAAGTGATGAAGTTCATGTTGGAGAAGCTCAAGTTAGCCTTGGTTGCAGTTGAAAACTTCGGCGGGGAGGTTTTAGCATGGTTTGACAAGGTGTTCCCAGCGGAAACAAGGTCCGTCAAGATCCACCACTGGCTCCATATTGCTCTGCCGTTCGTCGTCGTTGCGGTGGTTCTCCTGGTGTCGTTTTGGTTGTGCCGCTGCTTCTGTCGGTGCTGTTGCGGCGGCGCAAGGGGTGGTGGTAGGATGATGAGGGCACCAGGGAGGCCGAGCATGAGGATCTCTAGGAATGGATTTGGGGCAGATCCAAAAGGGTATTTCCTTGATCTTCGTGGCCAACCGGATGCTCGTTGGGAACAGCTTTGCTGAATTATGCTGAGCTCTAGCTAGCTTGTGTACCTTCTTTATGATTTTGCTTTATTATTATGGTCACTGCTACTATTGCTAGTATGAGTAGTATCATGTTACTATGGATCTGACCTTCATTTTGAGAAACCGAGAAAAGACAATTGGTTGAATTAGCCTACTTTACTTTCTTTTGTGTAGGTTTTATGCTTCCTTCGCTTATTTTATTATCTTCACAACTAGGTTGAGCGTAATCCTGGTATAACATGAATCATGAATCACGTCTAACTAACCAATAGATCGATGCCATGATCAAAACAAGGGCAAATGCGTTCTTTTATATATATACATACAATCCAATGATCTTTGACTTCCAACATGCTAATTCATAAGTTTTAGTGAGTGGTATTAGTTATCAATTCAGCCTCTGCAAAGGATTTTGGCAAATTCAAACTCAAATTTATAGAATTCTTGTTTTAGAATTCAATTCTACACTAACACTCCATGGGGAAACAAATGAATTACCAATTTTCGATTGTAAGCATACATTATTTGTGTTCTGCAAAGGATTTTAGCACATTCAAACTGAAATTTATAAAATTCTTGTTTTAGAATTCAATTCTACACTCCATGGGGAAACAAATGAATTACCAATTTTCGATTGTAAGCATATATTATTTGTGTTCATATTTACCTTCAAGATATATGATTGGGATGCCTTCTTCTATGATTCTAATGAAACATGAACTGATGTGAATTAATCAGAATGAGAAATGCAAATAAATTATTTTAAACGAATTGGTTAACATGAAAAGATTCGATTTTGATAACTTATTGTGCCACTGTTTTTACTCAAAAAGAAGGGAAAAAAAAGTGTCATTGTTCAATTTTTATATTTTACCGTGTAATAAATGTTGACCAATTTATGTACTTTTAACAACTATTTGGATGAAATTTTATGAGTGATGATAACGGTATCACATGCCGTTTAACGAAGATGTTCTTGCTTTTATCGAGTGAAACCCATATGCCAACTAAACGCCCCTCATATATATTAAACTAAACAATTTCCTTTCAAATATTGACAATCATTCAAACCAATAATGAGATCAGTGGCAATATTGCCACCAACGTAGGACTATGAAGATTATGTTTATTTCACCTTTATTTCAGTTTAAATAAGTTCAGTTCAGTTCTGATTTATTAAATTTAGTTCAGTTCAGAATCATTAAATTCAGTTTAGTTCAAGTTTGATTAGTTAAAATTTATAAAGTTGAGTTCAGTTTTGATCAGATTAATTAAGTTCAATTCAGTTCAAAAAGTTTTAGACGAATCAAACAAAGTCGAAATTGGTACACATCCCTAGTCTTACAAAAATGCTTCCAGCCTCAAAATTTTCATTTATGCTCGCTCTACATTGTCATTAGAAATGCAGTTTCGTACCAATTATTAAAATTAAATTGGGTGGATTGTTGACAGAAAGAACGGTTATATTTATTCTAAATGTTTTGACATACATAACTTTAACTTTGAGTAACAAGGATACAAATACATTAGAAAGTTTATACAAATTGTTTTGTATGCATCAATATTTGCTATAAATATATTGACCCCTTAAAGAAAAGAGTATATTATTCTCAGATATCCTACTAATTTTTTTGTTTTGTTTTTGTTTTTGTCATAAGATGGTGCAGTGATAAAAAGTTAGAGCAGTGAACAAGAGGTGCAATGTGCGGTCATAAGGTTGGTTTATGTGTGGAGAAATTAGGATGTTTGTATAGTAATAGTGTAAAATTACTTGTAATATTTGTCTTTTAAAAATAAAAGTTTGATTGTTTTTTTTCGATCTGCACCTTGGTGTGTGTGTTTTTGTAGGGGGCAATTACTGAAAGACTCGAAATGGAACATTCTATTACCCTCCAATCTTGAGCAAAACAAGCCTTACCCTAAAGTCAATTTTTCATATTATTAATAAAATAATAAAAACCCAAAACCCATCCACCACCCTTCCACCGGAGCTTCGGGAAGCTCCGAATCCAGCCATGGAAGCTCCGACGGAACTCTAGCTGGAAGCTCCAAATCGAAGCTTCAGCTGCTCTAGGAGTTCCATGACTGGAAGCTCAACATGGAAACTCCGATTTGGAGCTTCCCGGAGCTCCGGTGGAAGCTCCACCATCTTAAAAAGAAAAAAAAAATTGTAAGGAAGTGAGGAAGAAGAAGAAGAAAATGGTGTTGGACATGGTTTATTTGGGTGTTGGACATGGTTTTAGCTACATAAACAATGTATGGCATTAAAAATTTAGTGTATGAAATCCAAAAAAGCCATGTTTGACACCAAAAGAACCAAAAAGCCATGTCTAACACCTAAAGAATTAAAAAATCATATTTACATGATGAAAAGCTGGACTTAAGGGTAAGTGGTAACAACCTTAAAGTAAATTAGGGTAAAAAATTTCAGCCATTAGGAGTAGAAACTGTTAGGTTTGGGCTTTGGGTCATGATACAAGGTATGGAAGAGTCCTGAGAAGCCCAAGCCCATTGGAAGTTGTAGTTAATTTCCTGAAACCCGTGTTCGTCTTCTTCTCCATCAAGACTTGCACAGGGAGCTCCACTCCACGGTTTTAAAGCTAAACTATCAGCTCCAGAAAGTTCAAAACTGGTAAGTTCTCCGATCTCGTCCTCATATTTCCGATTTGTTCACCGTCGTCTCCTTTTGATTCTCGCGGATTATAAACTTAATTTACATAATTTTGCCCCCAATTCGATAAATTATACAAAGTGTTTTTGTCTGTCAGCCGCTATAAACACTCGGAGCGAAAATGACCAAGCTTAGGAAGCTCAATCGACCTACTGGCCACCGTATGTCCATGCTAAGGTTTGGTTCCTATTCTGTTACTTCATTTTCCCCATTCTGGTTGCTCATTAATTCTTTCTATCATGTTGTGTTAGGACAATGGTGTCTCAACTAGTGAAGCATGAACGCATAGAAACCACTGTTGCCAAGGTAATTGATTTGATTCCCCAGTTGCCACCACTGCTGTGTTGTTTGGTTTTTGGTTCAGGTTTGGTACTTGGTGGCTTTTACTAAGGTTCTAGTGTGAGTTTGTGACAAGGATTTTGTTTATTCTATCTCTCAATATATGATTTAGGGAAGTTCAGTGTTTAGGACTGTGGACATAGAATATCATGGAATTCAGCTTTTCTGAATTGGGCGCATTAGGCCTAATGGAAAACGGACTGCAATTTGAAGTCTATATTCAATAAACCAACCTCATTTGTATCATCTGTCTTTCAAAAAACCAATGTGGAGTTAGCATGAGTGTTGTTATTATTCTTGTAATGTTTCAACAGTAAACCTTTGGACTTGACAGAGTATCATGTTTATTACCGTGCTTAATTCCTTATGCTTGTTTCTTATTTTACTTTGAATTTCAGGCAAAGGAAGTCCGTAGGCTTGCGGATAATATGGTGGAACTCGGTAAAGAGGTATGTATTTATACTATTTTAGGCTTAGATCATAATCATGTGTTATAGTCATCCTGTAGCGTTGCTTGGATATTAAATAATGAGATACTCTAAGTTAAAGAATGGCCGATTCATTGCTACTCTGTTGGATATTTGTGTCCGAGGTTCATGAACTACTCAACTGGTGTTAGTATGTGTATTCCTGGAGATCTCGTGCATTAGTTTCTCTTTCTGCTTCTACACAACTGTCCAAAAATCTGTTAGTTTCAATCAATTTGGTTTTCAAGATTGTGGTCTGGATCAATATGAATATCATGATATGCAATGGTTAAAATCCTAAAGAGAGCAGCTAACAATATGGTGATAGGAGAAGATCAACAGAGATACGTTAATTTGATAGATGACCTGCTAGACTTTTATAGTTTTATTTCATATAGATTGTCTCGGTTCAACAAACATATGATCTAAAAACAAATCTCTGATTTGTAAAAGTATGTATGGAACAAGTCATATTTGTCGCAACTAATTAATATGCTTCTCTGTACTGCTAGAGTGAATTCTGTAGAGTAGCTTGAGCAACCCCAACTTACTGTAACAGTCATAACTCATTGTTCGTTTCTTCTTTTTTTTCTTTCTTCCTTGGTATTTTACTACTGAATTCCGAATTTGAAGCTGTGAACATCTATGGGCCCCAGTTGGGTGGCACCCTAACTGTGTTTTCCCTTCCACATGATTTGAATTGCTGAAAGGAACTCAGGTCCTTATCTAGCTAGCCTTCATGCAAAATGAAACACACAATGCCCTGAAACGATTAATTACCTGCTCATACAGCTCTTTAGCAGAGAATTTCCCATGTGGCTCACTAATTTTCACAGTTCTATACAGCCTAAACATCATTTTAAGAACAAAAAGTTCATGAGCTGTTATTTATCCACATAACAATTTAATATTTCCATTTATATTAGGAAGGATGGAGTTCTGTGCATTTCGCTTTTGGAGTGGGTTCACTTCATTTTCTTTTAGCTGCCCAAAGATAATCAATTGTTATAATCTTGTAGTCTTATATTGTAAAGGGCAGTAGGCTTATGTTTTAAATCAACAGTTTTGTGGTGTCTTCACATGAAGAAGCATAAAAAAAGATCGGTTGATGTTCTGTTTATATTTAAATGTCCAAAGGGGCGAATATAGAGTATTTAAATAATTAGTCTTGTCATGTTTTTGTGTGTGTGGGCATATTTTGTATGAATCTGATTGGTTTCTCAGTACTTGACACGTTCACCAACATTCCACAGGGTACTCTGTCTGCTGCAAGGCGTGCAGCTGCCTTTGCACGTGGTGATGACGTACTTCACAAGTTATTCACAGAATTGGCATATCGATACAAGTGACTATTCTTGCCTCTTTCTTTGGTTTTGATACAGTTCTTTGCTATTGTAATAAAGTCTAGTATCATAATGCTGTAGAGAACGAGCTGGTGGATATACAAGGATGCTTAGAACTCGAATCCGAGTTGGTGATGCTGCTCCAATGGCCTACATTGAGTATGTTTCAATGCTTCTTGTCTCCGTTATAAACTCTCTATTCCACAATTCAGCTACCTAAATTTACTAGTATGATGCATTTATATTGTTGGTGACTTGGTGTATCATTTTTTGGAGCAAGTACTACGGACCCCAAGTACTAAAAGATCTCTAGATCAATTTTTTGTGCTTAATATTGCAGAGGAGGCATTGTCTGATTAAGTATTTTTATTTTGAGTTGAAGGTTTATAGACAGAGAAAATGAACTGAGGCAATGTAAGCCACCAAATCCACAGCCAATTCAACGGCCAGCCATGGATCCTTGGTCGAGATCACGGCTGACAAGACAATTTGCACCTCCTAAAGAGGAGAAGATTGTTTCGGAGTCAGACAGTTGAAGTAGTCTCGTTGGACGTCTCATATTGCAATATACCTCTATGAGCCAGCCCCATGGCCTGTAGTCAGATGATTGAATATGACAAACGAATAAACTTGTGAGCCTGAGTGAAATCATGTTGGTAACTTTTTTTTGGTGAATTTCGTTAGAATATTCTCTTCTAGTAGTAGGTTACGTCTAGCTACAAAATTGGAAGTTGAGCAAGCCAAGTGAACACCATTGTTGTAACTTTCGAAACAGTTAATTTAAGGAGAGGTTGGTAAAGTTGGTTTATTAGAGAATTTGATGGGTGTTTGCAAAATACTAATTAGAGTTAGATAAGTTGTAGGAGTAATATTTGCAAATCTAACTTGGAGCTTTATATTCTCAGGTCGGCTTCGTATCGACCTAAATGTAGGTCTTTATTATATATTTCATTCTAATTTATTAAATTTTGATAAAAATATATAAATGTGCAGTTATACCCCTACTTTCAAAAAATTCATTTAAATAATTTAAATAAGTTCTTACTATTTTATAAGTATTAAATTAATTTTTTTTTATACTTTAACTAAAATTAAAATTAATCAATATATATCAAATTAATTTCAACAACAATTGAATGGAATATTCGTTTTCCATAATCTAATTGAACTAGCTATCAACATTTGTAGAGGACAATAACAGAGGCTTATTTTTTTAGCTACGAAGTATATTATTTTGAAGTGTTCGATAGTTTATATATCATTAAAATGGATAAATTATTGTGATCAATTAACTTTGATTTGTGATTAAGATTAATTAATAAGGTTTACGTATATGTAATCATATAAATTGAAATTAAGGGCATTATAGTTAATTTGTATTTTTGTGGTGATTTTTAATGTTAAAGAAAATTAATTATAATACATCGTACCAAAAATGACTTTGAACCGAAATGAATGGATGAGATTAAATTAAGCGCCACATGGCAACTATTGAATGAAGACCTGAGTTTAGGTCGGTACAAAGCCGACCTGAGAATAGAAAGCCCCATCTAACTTTTGAACAAAAACGACTAAAATCTAGCTTAATTTAAGGAGAAGCTGTTGAAGGAGGTACAATTCAGCTTCTTCAACTTCAACCTATCCAGCTTAATTTAAGATAATTAAATAGCTGTTGCAAATACTCAAAAACCTGTTTCTGCTTAAAATAAGTGATAAGCTGGATAAGTTAAGCTGTTGCAAACACCCAATTATACACGTCTTGTTTTTTCTTATTCCCGTATTGCGTTTATTATTCAAGCGCGGATTCTCACGCAAAATTAGAAAATGACGTGGAGTGGAGGGGCCTTGCCCAGGCCCCCTCTATCTTTCATCCAAAATGCACTGTTGTAGTAGTAAACTTTCCTTCTTCAGCACAAAAACTGAAAACACAAAGTTGGTGTCGACTTCTCCGTTAACACGATCAATCTTCACTTTTTTTTTCTCATTTTCATTTTCTTCTTGTTTCATTGTTAAATACGGCGTTTGTGGGACAATTGTGAGTGAACTATAACTTTTGTGTTAAGATTGGTCATTGGAGTAAATGGTGATTCTTTTAAGATCGACTAAACCAATTCTAAGATCACTCCTTTTTTTTTTTTTTTTCACGGTTTGAAGCTTAATTGGAGTTTTAAACATTTATTTAAACATAAAAATTCCCTCATCGAATGGCTTGTAGTTTAACTGGAGCTTCTATGTGGGTCCATTGTGCTACATGTTACTCCATTATTACATTTTCTACTAAAAAATATAATTAATCAATTATTTTTGTACACTTTGGGCCTTAAATGAAGCTACTCCCTCCGTCCGATGATAAGTTTACGTTTGCTTTTTGCACGGTTTTTAATGAATAATTTTGTTTGGTAGTGTTATATTAATATCGTATGTAAATATGGGGTAGTTGATTAAAAAAGTGTGAGGTATGAGTGGAGATAAAGAAGTGTAAATGTGGGGTCCAAAAAAGGAATACGTAAAGAATTGATTGGGACAGATGAGTATTATTTAGTAGCCATTTCCCATGAAATTTAGTATCTTAAAAAAGCGTTCATAAGAAATGCTCCGAGTCGCAATTTTCCTAAATACTTGAAAAATCCACATTAAAGTAGTACTATAAATGAGAAATTTACATAATACTGCATTGGTAGACACCCCTTTCTCAAAATTGTACCCAATAGATCAACAATTACGTTCTAGTACTTAAAACTGATTTTTTGGGTTGACTTAGCTCTAATTACATAATTGCCATTGGGTCTAAAGTGGTGATCCAAACAAGGCCTTAACCATTTTATTTTTACTTTTATTAACTTTATTTTTCTTTGTTTTTTTTAATTTCTTCTTCTTCCAATTGCTCCGGTACTGAAGCCATTAATTACAGTGGCGGAGCAGTGCTCCGCCTTTACCGTGGTGGGGCAGCTCCCCGATCCATGCGGGGCATAAATCTTTATGCTCTGTCCATAACAGAGCATTAAGCTCCATATCGGAGCTTTTGAAGCTCCGATCTGGAGTTTTCTTCGTCCAGATTGGAGCTTGCCAAAACCCAATAATTGAACAGTACTTAGAACGCCAAAAAGTCAAGTTTGGATACTAAAATATAATTGTTTATCTAGTGGGTATAATTCTAATATTAAGGGTTCTAGCGGATTATGGACCTACTATAAATTAAATGAGTGGGATAAACAATCAATTTTACTCATAAGGGAAATAATAATTAATTCATTAAAAAATCGACAAATGGCAAATTATTAGTAATGACAAATGTTTGATGTCGTTGCAATTTGCAATGTCCCCCCTCCCCATGTGAAATTGTGAATATTGATCGATAATAAGAAATTAGCAATTGGCTGATCAAGAAGAATCAGTGAAATGGACAAATCTATGGCGGCCTCTACGTACACCACTTGGATCAGAGGAGAGGACCACCAGGTCCATAAGCAAAGACCAAGACTTTTCCTTACCATTTACCAATATGATCGAAAGTAAATTCCTAAACATTGACAATTACACGCTTGCAATTTTCCCAACGGGCGACTCTCCGCCGGTATACAACCAACCAGCCTCTAGTACTATAAATAAAAAAATTCTGCACTCTCAAGCATAAGAGGTGAAGGCAACCGTTGAATGCATGTATGTTTGTATCCGTGGCGAATTCAGGACTCAATATGAGGGGTCAAAAATTTGACCATAAAAAATATAATTATAAAATGTATAAACGACTAATATATTATATATAAGAGAATTGCATTTTCAAAAATAATAACCGAGCAAAGTAGCAATTTTTCTAATTTTTAACCTTAAATTATAAACAAAAAAAGTAAAAATAAACATTTTTTTAGCTGAAATGAAAAAATAAGTATAGAAATTGTGAATGAAAGTGTAAATAGTGAAAAGACTGTAAAAGAATTTGACTGAAAAAGAAAAAAAATAACTGGGATCGAACACTGGTCATTTGGAAATCCAGGTCACTTACCACTAGGCTAGAGATAAAATATGAAATTAGTAGTACTAAATTGGTAAACATACAAATTGTATGAAATTTGTACTCATCTGTTTTTTTAGATTGTTTACGTATTCCATTTTAGTCCGTTTCTTTAAATTGTTTACGTTTTCCTTTTTTGACAACCTTTTATCTCACAACTTTATTGTGGGTCCTGCCACTAACTCAAACACCATACACATTATATCAATCTCCTTAAAAACCGTTCAAAAGCAAACGTAAACAATCTAAAAAAACGGATGAGTAGTATTAAATTGGTAAACATACAAATCTCAGGGTCAAGTGACCAACCTTGACCCAACCTAGATCCGCCATTGTTTGCATCCATTGTGATATTCCTAACCACTATACACAATGCCCACTTATTAAATGAAAATGACCGTGATTCAACTTTCCTAACAATGCAATGCATGCAACGGAAATTAAACTGATACTATACTTCTATCTGAACTCTACTCTGTAAAACTACAATACAAAATACAAAAAAGTTGAATTGATCTATATAAGATATTTTAGCAATATCAATTATAGTTTACAATACAAACATATAGAATTCATCTAAATAATTTAACCAGGACAATCATAAATACAATACGAACATTTAAGTTGAATTCATATAGATGAGCAAATTCCACCACTAACATTAACTTTGGAACTGAACATCCTTACTTGTTTTATTCCAAAACCAAATAATACAAAACTCCGACCAAGCCCAGGCGGGGCTATCCAGCCACTTATAACCATATTACACAAGTTCCTCACAAGTAAATCATATTTCTACCAATCTAATCTAACCCAACTCAAAGCATTTTCTAGCCAAACTAGTCTTTCTAGCACACCTCATTCTGATAGTATACTTAATTTAATTTCTTCAATGATATGCGGCACAAACGCATCTTGTTGAAACACCTTTAGCTAGGTTGCGTGCTCTCCAAACAATATAAATGGCTTCAGTAAAAACAAGCTTCAGTAGTCTTCCTTTCACACTTTTACCATCTCTAGCATGAATTATCCAACCTATCTCATTACTCCAGTTAGTAGGAACATGTTGATATTGCATCCAATCCAACAGCTGCTGCCATAACCGTTGTGTGCATGTGCATTTGAAAAAGAGATATTCAATGTTTTCTATTTGATCACATAAAACACAGTAGCCATCATTGTTCATGCCAAAGCGCTGCAGTCTATCCTTAGTGTACAATCTCTTGTGGCATGTCATCCAGAGAATAAACTGAGGCCTCACAACATATCATATAATATCTTTTCCATGGCACAACCGCCATGGAAGAATATCTACATATATGGTTATCAATCAAGGGACACCAGATTTACTCATACACACAAACACTTAGAAATTAATCCTGTCTCAAAGTAAACAATTTGGAGAATGTACTTGGAAACTCGTTAAACATCATTGTCAAAAATAAGAATTTTCCGAGTTATCATGTGATAAGTATAGGACCACGTCTGAGGAGGAGCCAGATCCCCTCCTAAAGTTTTTAATTTTTGTTATACGTAATATTATCGATTTTTAAGAATTTGCCCCCCCCTCCTCCAGGAACCTTCAAAATAATCCTATATATGCAATTTCGCCGCCCCACCCCCCCCCCCCCCCCAAAAAAAAAAAAAAAAAACTCTAATCCCGCCCCGACCACATACGTACCATCAAAACAGTCTCGATTATTCCCAAATTAACATGGTATGTTTTTATTATAATAACATAAAACTAAACTATATTACCATTTATTTAGAGTGATTTTTCCTAATATATTGAAAAAAAATTAATTTATATAGTAGTAGGACTTATCGGAAATAATAAGTTTTAAAAAGCACCATTTTCTCTAACTTTTAGTTTTAGACGGAAAAAACAGATTTAAATATGTGTTATACGTTTTGCATGATGGCTATATAGTATAATTTTTTAATGAATTAAAGTTAGCACGGGTGGAATTTTTTTTCAAATTTCGCCATGTTGCCAAACACGTACGTACTATTAATATAGAGTAGTACATTACAGAGTATTATTTATATTTATGTAGAACTTGAGTCATAATTAAATGACTTTCCACATGGTAACCATGAACAAGAAACTTATAAACAAATTTGTAACTTTTTTAAACCAATCAATTTAAAAGATCCTTAATTTTCGTTGTCCTGTTAATTAAATAAATACCCACGAGACTTTTCAAAGTTTTTTAATACTAGTATTTTAGGAAGTGTAGAAATTCCACAAGTTGCCTTGTCTTGTCCATGTCGTCGGATCGAGTGGCTAGAAGTATATCATTCTTATTAACATTATTATTGGGGCTAGTCTATATATAGCACGACATTTGCTAAGAACTTACACAATATCTAGCTTCTGAGTAAATACACTCAAAGTTTAAAAGAGATCGAAAAATGATGAGGGTTCAAGTTTTTCTTGGTTCCAGTTTGTTCTTGTTTTGTCTCTTAATTTCGGTTACCAATGCAGCAGGCAATCCGTTCCAGGTTGTCGGTTCAGTACAGTGTTTGGACTGCAAAAAGTACAATTTCAAAACTAGTGAGGCATTTTCAGGCATGAGATAATATTATAGTATATATTATGTACTGTAGACTTCAAATATATACATATATAGTACTGATCAGTTTATTAATGTTTAATTTGGTGTAATGTCCGATCAAAACATACACCATGAATGTGATGTTATATAGTATGTCCCAGTAACTGCATGTCGAAAACGTAACTATGTAAACATTAATATATATAGGTGTAAGTGTGACGATTGATTGCAAGGTGATGAACCACAATGGGAAGGAGGTTACACAAAGGGTTGGAGCTAGCAAGCTTGACGAACAAGGTAAATTCACAATTTCACTTCCCAAGGACATCATTGTGCAAGACGGGCACAAGTTACTGCTCAAGGGAGAATGCTATGCGAAACTCGATAGGAAGAGCTGTGCGATGGCCCACACCGGCACAAAGATAGTGATTGTATCCAACACTGCGGATGGACAAAATAACAAGTTAGCCTTGTCGACCTCATTGTTATTGTGCAACTCTAATTTTAGAATCCCCTTTCCGATACCTAGCAGAAGAATTCCACACCTAAAACACAATCCGTTTTCGCCACCTCCAGCATTTGATGAAAATAAGTATTAAAGCACTATATATATGTGATGTACGTACGTACGTAGTTTTGCATGAGGTATATATAGAACAATTAATATTACCTCTTCAAAACAACCAAGTACGTACATTATTTGGTGCTATATATGTTGTTGTTATTTTGCATCTATTATTGTGAAAATAAAGGATAGAGGTTTCAGATCGATTTCCTGAGAGACTTACGGGTCGGATCTGTTCTTTCTCTGCCAAGTTGTAAGGAGAGACTGTCTTGATCATCACATCAGGAGGCCTGGAACCGAATCGAAGAATAAGATATCGTCGTCCTTTCCAATGTTGTACGTGCGCTTGCTTTGATTTAATTTGTTTTGTAATGTTGGACGATCGAATGTAATTGTGATTATATTAATGTGTAATGGAATTCAATCGTGTGTATTTGGAATCTGGAGTGCATTTCATTTCTCCTATTCTTAAAATCTTTATTCCTATAATTCATAATATTAATAAATAATACTAATACCAATAATGATCCGATTACTAATTATAATAATCTATATAAGCTTCACCATGCATGGCAACCACTTACTATATACCTACAGGATACATGGAGACCATATACATATCGTAATTTTAATTACAAAAATATTATCTATTACAACACAAAATTACATGAATTGTAATTTTGAGCTCGATCGGAAAAGAGGTCTATGTTTATACTATATATATTTTGAGCTTAGATCATAATCATGTGTTATGGTCATCCTGTAGTGGTTTCTTTGGATATTAAATAAGACAGTCGTCTATGTTAAAGAATATCCGAGATTCATGAAATGGTGCTAGATATTATATCTGTGTACGTATTCCTGGAGATCTCTTGTATAATTGAGTTTCTATATCTTTCTGTTTCTACACATTTATTTGATCTTATTATCTGCTACTTACTGATTTGATCGATGCTATTTATCCGAAAATGCTGCTAAGTGTAAATATTTCTTGTACAAATCTGTTTGTGTTTCGATCAATTTGGTTTTCAAGATTAATGTGGTCTGGATTAATGTGAATATCCTGATGCAATGGTTAAAATCCTAAAGAGAGCAGCTAACATATGGTGACGGGCCGGAGAAGATCAATAGAGATTAGAGACCGACACGTTAATTTGATAGATCCTGACCTGATCGATAGACTTTTATTTGATATAGATTCTCTTGGTTCAACAAAAAGAGAGATATGGTACAAAACACAAATCTTTGATCGTAAAAGTATGTGTGGCATAAAACACTATTGTGCTCCTCAGTACTTCTAGAGTAGCTCGAGCAGTGCCCAACTTCTTGTAAAAGTCAACTCATTGTTTGTTCGTTCTTCTTTTTCTCTTCCTGTGTATGTTACTTCCGAATTCGGTATTTGAACATCTTGGGCGCGGCATCTCAACAGTGTTTTATCTAGCTGGTTCATGCAAAATGAAGCACACCATGCCCTGAAATGATTAGTTACCACTTACCTGCTCACCTCATGGGCATCCTGCGTCAAATTAATTTGTGGCGCTTGGTGAGTTGGTGTATATTTTGATAAATAGACATATATAAATATATAATTGGGAATTATAATATCTGGAATCCTGTATATATATATATGCCATGTTCACAAGCTGTTAACTTATCCACATCACAATTTAATATTTCCGATACAAGTGTTCTTGCCTCTTCCCTTGACTTTGACACAATTTTTTGTTGTTGTAATGAACTCTAAATGTTCTTAATTTATACACCATAATAGAGATCGAGCTGGTACGGTGGATATACAAGGATGCTCAGAACTCGAATCTGAGTTGGTGATGCTGCTCCAATGGCCTACTACATTGAGTATATATGTTTCGATGCTTATCTCCATTATAAACTCTCTATCTATCCCACGATTCAGCTTCCCAAATTTTCTCTAATGGACATATATTTGTGGGTGTATCATTTTTTTGTATCAGTGTAACCAGTGTATTCTACCGACTTGTGACTGGATCAATAGAATCGTTGGGTGAAGAACATATATGTTTTACTGGATCAGACATTATTATTATGATGCCTATTTTGTTACTGCATGTTATCCGCGAAACACTGTCTATCCATCACCAAATCATATTGTTTCTCCCAAATAGAGTCTTGAATAAAGTACCACACACTCCAATTCTTACTAGGATGGTAGTCCAGGGTAACCTCGAATACCTCATTGGCTAGAACAAATCCCATTACGCAAGCAAATATCTCTCCGTCCCCATCTATCGATTTATGCAACACCAACCAGTACACATTCTCTGAGAATCGAAAGAACCAGAGCCAGAACAGAATACAAGAACAATTACAACAGCAGAATCAATCGCCAATTCTCTCTTGACCTAACCCTAGCTAATTCACGAAATTGGAATGAATTGAAAGAGGAATTTCACTCAGCACTAGTCTAATCTCACAAATGCACCGCCAATTTATACGTACTGAACGAATTAAGCCTTAGAACTTGGAAGAAACCGCTGTTACTGTGTAACTAACTCCCCAGTACATCGCAAGATTCGCAACTTATCTGTTTTTGCGTGTTTGATTCGTATCTCAAGCGTATCGCATTATTTAAAGTGAAGGTATAAAAGTTGTAAAGGAAAGAACATGCGAAACCAAGTACTAGTATTGATTTAATAGGCAAAAAAAATAAAAATAAATAAATAAATAAATTAAAGAAATAGGGAATAAAGAAATTGTTTTTAAAAAATGGGCCACCAGAAATTACGAAGATTTGAATTGAATTTGTCAACAAATGCTATCCGCAAAATTAAACAACTTTTGAATTCTTATTAATGTATATAGGGATATCACGGTTGTCGTTTTGAAATAGTAAATTAATGTCATTGGTTTTTATGAATACACGACAAAAGGCCTTTACTACATTAGTTTTACAGCTGCATCCGATAGTAATGGTGAAACCCATGGGACTACTATTGTAAGAACTGTCGCAGGTATTGGACACAAGGTGGAGACCTGCGGGACGTGCCAGTTTGTGATGGCTCCAGAAAGGACAAGCGGGCCAAAATCTCATCCACCCAGAGTGTTCGTTGTTAGCAACAATATCGTCAATAATGATATTCTTAACCACCCTGGTTTAGTTTGACCATAAATAAATAATGATATTCTTAACCACACTCGTCAATCGTTTATGATTAAACAATATAATAAATTCCAAAGTTGGTCATAGGTGGTAATTCGGTTTTCCGGTTCAATTTGTTTAGTTGTTATACCGGTTCGCTTCTGTCCCGGTCTTTTTGCAATGTTCAATCCGGAATCGTTTGATACTTCAACCGTCGTCTCTCTTCACATATCCAATTATCCATGCATCCCGTCTCTATATTTAATCATTTCTACAAAGTTTCTGTAGAGATTAAGCATTTGTCATGATGCGAAGAGTCGTCAAGTCTCATTTACCACTTTGCAAAGAAGATTGAATGCAAGGAAGCCATAACCCGTTTCGGATACTGTACTTAAGTGGTATGCCTTTTGGCCGAAGTATCGAGACGCATTATTCGAATTTCCCATTGGGATCACTCCGCTTCCCCTCATTTTGTTTCTACGATTTCCGGAGGTTACTTCACGCCATTTCTCTATCATAATTAATCACCATTACATTTAAACTTATCCCGAATCCGGTAAGAATTCTGCCAATAGGATCATCCTCCATTGTGCAAATTAATTGCAAACGCTTGTCCAGAGAATCCAAACCAAAGTTGTATGACTTGTAACTATTGTTTGTAAACTGTAATTAATATCGGTGATGACTTGATGTCAATCCCGTTCCTCCCAGATTTCAGATTCAATAAGCGTGGTTATATATGGTCGTTTATGTTGCTTTTCTGTATTGTTCTCGATCGAGAATGCAATTAGGCTAATACTCGCTAACTTGGTGGTTAAAGCAGTTCATTGGAAAATGCTAGATGCCTAGATTGTATGTGTTGTTGATTTTCTGTAGCTTTTGGTGGTGGTGTGTTGTGTATTGTGGTATATTACAGAACATAATTTGTTGGCATGGTAGTGATTTGTTGATTAGTTATGCGGTGTGTTATTCTAAATTTGGTCACTTGCCTCCTATCCGAAGTTGCGTTGTTTGAATTCGAGGTTGTTGTATACTGATCCGACGATGAATAATATGAATCCAAGTAAGAGCTGCCACTGTTGGGGGCCCAAAGTATAGTGGGAAAGGATTTCCGTAGTTGTTCCATACTCTCTGATATTGGATCGATGGTTTCCTTCATTTCGGCTGTTGGTTGTGGATACTTGTATGTGTTACCGGATCTTACGGGCACACCTTTCAAGACCACAAGTACCGGTTCTCTGATTTATTTTGATGGCTATGATGATAGTTGTGATGTGTTTGATGCCAATTGGGTGCTGGACGAGGGCTACCCGTTGTATAATGCTTTTGAATGTCCTTGTGTAGAGAAAGGTTTCAATTGTCTAGCAAATGGTAGATTGGATGAAAATTATCTCAAGTGGTGGTGGAAACCAAAGAACTGTAATGTTCAGAGAATCAATGTGCAGCGTGTCATGGAAAAGTTATGAAAGAAATTATTCAATGAGCAGCACACGTGGAAGTCATTGATATGTTTATCGATGTCAGGTTTGGAAGATAAGGAAAAGATCTATGAAATCAATGGGAACAAGATAATGAAGTAAATTAGATACTTATGTTTAAGGTTTAGTTGCTTCAATTTTATAATAAAGTTCTATCGATCAGTTTTCCTTGTGCAACACAACAGGTCTCCGGAGTGGATTAGTTCAGACATTCTGGTTTTTAGTTCTGGTCAGTGGTGTGTTCCGGATTTTTGGGACATGAGTTCCATTTCCTTTTAACTTTATTTTAACTTTATTTGTCTTGTGTTTTTTCTACATTCAGCAATGTATGCAATCCACCAGATCTTGGCAAAGAAATATTTCGCACTGTTACCTGTACTTCTGTGACCTTTTGCCATTTCCATTCATGATATATGATATTTGTACTTTGTCTATAATGATGTTACATGGTTTATCCACATCAACATTTTCTAGAAACTAGAGGTTACCTTACGTTTAATTTTTGCAGCTTGTGTGGTAGCGATCTCGAAGAATAATATTTACTTTACACACACAGAAGACGCGGTACTCTAGTTTTTAAATAAAAGTGGTAATTGTGTCAATGTCCATGTACATGTAAAATCTAATGACGGGGAACCGCTGCAACCATTTTTCCGTTTGTTTATTCCTATATATACCCTCCACCTCTAACCATGATAGAACAAACAATTAGCACGTTCCCACGCAGTCTTGTCAACCTCATCAACAGGCTTCAAGAACTTTCCATATATGAACCCTACCTTGTTCTTAATAAACAACTGTTTCTTAAAATTCATGCTCCATCCTCCATAATTGGATCAATCAAAAAAATATGTAACAATACGCATCCCTACACCATCTCCAAGATGAATAAAAACGGAGATAAGTATCCTCAGTAGGATTAACCCTAACAGCACCAGAATTCACATAATTCACCATGTTTTCTTCTCAAAATTACAAAACCACAGTCGTACAATCAACAAACTTGTATCCAGTCAAACAACAAAATTTTCACCACAAAAAATCCTAAATCACCAACAAACGAAGTAACACACTGAAAAGGGTCGAAACTACTCAATCTGCACAATTGAAGAAACATTGTTAAAAGGAAGAAGTACAATGTGGAATAATCAATTACATAGAACAAGAGGGAAACTAGTATTTTAACTAAAAGGAACGAGGGGTAAAATGATAAAATCCTAGTCTATTTAGTTTCTAATCAGGAGAGGGAGTACAAGATTCTAAGCGCGATGTACAAGCAACGAGAGTTCCTTCTTGAATATAGACACGCTTTTGTAAGTAGATGCAACTTCAAGTCTTCGGTCGTGCAATAAAGTCCCCCAATGTTTCTTTAATATCATATTGGTCCCTAATGAATGATGATCATAATTTGTATCTCAGCTTGTATGTCCTTCATCTTGAGTTGGTTTACGGTCGTAGTGAGGTGTTGAGTTAATTGATAACAAAGACACATGACCCGACTACACCAGGGCCAAAGGTTCCACACCATCCTCAATGAATCAACTTGAAAGCAGACACCTTGATGAAGAAGATTCACAACCAAAGAGACGCAATCTTACCCAATATTCCGCAGCATATGAGCTCAATTGATGATTTATTTGGTTGTTAACTTGAAAATATTGGCAATTCGGATATTATTTTTCATGACAAAGACACATGACCCGACTACAAATCACATCAATAATATGGACGTTCATTATTTTTTCTTCTAACTGTTACTAATTTTTAAAGAAAAATGGGTACTGGTATCTGTCAAAAATAATAATAATAATAATACTGTTATAGCTAGGATTCATCTGCCTTATTAAATCATCAACGTCCTAGGCCTAGCTACAAGGGTTGGCTCATAATGGCGTTTAGATGGAGTGAGGATCGGATAATTGTCATCCACATTTTTTGTGACAACCACCTTCTTCTACACATCTCATTTTACATAAATAGTTTTTTTTTTAAACGGTAAATATTATAACTATTACTTGTTGAGAATATCCCGCATTACTTGTGAGAGCTATAATTAACACATATATGACTTGGATAACCTTATCACCTTAACAAGACGTTTTAATATGTTATTGGCCCAACTTCCATATGGTATCAGAGCCAAGGTTGATGATGGTGCCACAACCAATGATAATTCCGGCTTGCCCAATGATTGCATTTATGATTCCACGTGTAGAACCGACTAACCGTGGCCTACTCATGAGGGGGCGTGTTGAGAATATCCCGCATCACTTGTGATAACTATAATTAGCACATAGTCCAATTTCAATACTCCTACTATACAACATCCTAGACCACATTATATTTTCACACCTAAACCGCCTTATATTTCTGCTGGGATCGAATATGAAAGTATTCGGGTGTAATCCCCGCATATAGATAAGTAATTCAAAATTGTAAAATTCGTACTTATTAGGTAAAATCATATATTACTAATATATAATTGATGCCCCATTAGTTTATTACACTAATTCACCATACAGTTAGATGCAGGATTAATTACAAATTATATAGTATAGTATGGTATTATCAGTGACCCATGCATATATAGGTTTGCATGAGATTTAATTTAACTAAATTGTTGTTAGGAAACAATGATAGATCGACATGTAACGACCCTCATATATCATATATCAATGGATTTAGTCAAAATCAATTTTTGGTATTAGAAAAGGTCATCATCCATCCAACCAACAAATTCTGTGTGTTAATTTATAATCAGACAGCAAAATATATAGCTAAACAACCTTAGCTTTAATAATTATTGGACCTATTGTAGAATTCTTAATTGTTTTCTTAACACTTTTGCTTTGAGATGTGTACTTCCCGTAAGCAAATCGCTATATAGCTTAAACCAAATTAAACGGTATAAAAGCGATACACTATGTCACTTTGTTCTAAAATGGCATACGGAGTATATATAGTTTACAAATTTTCTTTTTGTGAGATTTTAACCCGTGGCAAGAGAAGAATATTAATCTGTTTAACTAATTAAACCAACGAACAAAAAGGCAAGTCATTTGTACCCAGACTAACAGTACTAGTTCAATTTGTACTTACTATATACGGAGTAGTATAGTACTATAGTTGAAGTAGCATTGAATGCTAATCCAATTATGAATTATCAGTGGATATTTTTCTTTCTTCTGAATGAACAGCTTGGATGGATGTGAATGAAACCTATATACATAGCATACAGAATATAATTACATACCCTACAAATATAAGAAGGTTAATTTTTTTTTTTTTTTTTTAAACGGCTAAAAAATTTTTATTAAACCCAAACGTAATGTACACGAATAAGATGGGCATCCCCAATCATGATACAAGATGTATCACTGAACCTCAGTACAAAGGAGGGTCCAGATAGCCGAAGAAGCTACTGGAAATAACAACACGGAACGAAACTCAAGAGACTCTAGCTAAGCTATGATCTCCAAAGAATCTTAAACTGAACCACCAACTGAACCAATGGCCCGTCGAACTCCAGGACAAAAACTTGTTATTCGAACCAAAGAAATTAGGAAAGTAGGCCCTTGCTCCCATAGCTCCCAGGGCGATGATCCAAAGAAATTAATGATTGAAGATTATTTTCCAGTAATGCAAAGAATTACTTGATAAATTTGCAAATGTTAAATTTGTTTTATCTACAAATTGTGTGTTCGCGCAAATGTTAAATTTTGTTTTCTTTCATATTTTGGAATAGTAAAAGTAGAAGTTAATAGTTTTTAGTGTTTTATTTTATAAAGTCTACTGCAATGTTTATAAGAAAAAGTTGGAGTTGGTGCCCTCCAGAAGTAGTGAAACAAGTAAATGGATAATTCTTCTGATTAACAATTTAATCTTAAAATTAGTAAAATCACTAATTTATAAATAAGTTTTCACTAATTTGTAATAAAGAAATTAGGTTACACTAATGGAAAGTATCACTAATAATTTGTAATTATTCATTTTTTTTTCCATTCCCAACTAAAAATTATGTGGTTTAATTAAATTTACTTTTTTTTTAAACGGCCAAACTTATATTAAGCAACAAAATAGTTAATACAATATAGAATAGGATGCACAAGAGAGGCAAAAAGTAACAAAAATCTAAACCAATACGATCGAACATGTAAAAAGTATTAAACAAGAGAAAACCCATAACCGATATGAACGTAACAATACTTGACCCCCCTCGTTTAGTATGTCCATCTCCCTAGCGAGAGGCCAAGAACCGGGGAGTTTACAAGTTGTACCACCAACTCTTAGTCAAGTCCAAAGAAGTGGGATAACTTTCGAAGCAAGTTCAGGGGACTTAGCTAGTAAACGAAAGATGATTATCTATTTTAGATTACGGGACAATCACGGAAATAAAAAGTGGCCCAAGTATCCTCTTTAACATGAAAAACCTACACCACTATCAAAGCTAAACAAAACCAAGAGGCATATAAGGCTAAGCAACACCAAGGCAACGAAACTCCACACCTCCAAACGGACAAGCTTGTGCACCGAAGGAAGGCCTTACACACCAACATCAACACCAAACAACTCAAGAACGGTACAAGGGTGAGAATCCAAAATAACAACACAACGTGCCAAAGAAACCGAATCAACAACAAAGAGACTAGAAGAGCCAAGGTCTACACCAAAGAAACCGAGAACCCAAGAAATGACAAGAAACCAAACCAAAGCAACCGAGGGACGGAACACCTCCACAAAGAGCCACTCAAGATTTCCCGATTCTTACTTATACCCAACTCCTATACCCAATGCCGGAAAGTGAGCAATTTGAAGAAAGGGACATCGGAAGCTCTATCAAACGCCAAGCTCCTTTCTTGAAGCGGGATAGATGTCGACATATGTCGATCCTTTCCCTCTCCTTAAGCTCACTAACCACCAAGTGGCAAATAATTTAAAGTGTGACCATAAGTAAGAAAACACATTAAAATCATAGAAACTCTTTTTAACTAGGCCTGACAATTATGATTCGGTCCGCGGATTTTGATCCGATCCGGACCGGACCGATCTGAATCCGGACCAATTCCAATGCTGTCGGATTGAAGAAAGTCCGGACGAATTGGTGATTTGTTGGCCCTACAGACCAACATACGTTCTTTTCACGCACATTGTCTTCCCGAAACTTTTTAGTAGATCACCCATCATCTGGATGATTACTCCAGAGCCAAGTTCACTCAATTTTGGACTTTCTGTAGATGCTTTTCGAAAGAAAAAAAAAAAAGATGTGCCTTATTGGCATGAGTACAATTTTTAACCCCTTTAAACTTTCTAAAATTTTGGACGTTACAGACGTAGTATATAATTGGTGCTCCATTTTGTTTTTATTTTTCCAAGTACTGATATCTATTTATCTGCTTTCCAACTGTGTTTTTGGCAGCCAACACGTTTTGGTCATAAATATGTAACACTGTAAATTCCCCACGTACTACTACATTTTAGCATTATTATTATTATTATTGTTCATAATTCATCAATAATTATCCTCTCAAAATTAGTACCATGGGATGTCCATTTCTGGTAGTTAGCTACCCTTTTTAAAGCGGCTTTCACTTTTTCATTTTTATGTAAAGTCTTACTCCGCAGTTTTAGGTTCACAGTTCAGGTGTTCAATGAGTTGGTTCACCTCTTTATGATACACATACACTCGATTTATAAAGGCCACGTAAAAATACCATTTCAGAGTTACACCTGTTATGATAATAACAAGTTAAAATATTAATATGATGAATTAGTTCTGTTTATAGAAATAAACCACTACGCATTTAGCCGGATTGCAAACGCGTAGTTTGAATGAAAAGAGACGTTGTGCATTGAGGTTTGTATTTTCCCAACTAGACTAGGGATTTCAGTTGTACAGATAGCAGAATTTTAGTTGTACCTAGGAGTTAGTTAGAAAGCTCAACTAGATCATCTTTCTTTCATTTTCACGTTTGAATTAATAAGTTTCACATGGTATATTATACGTGTATATATCTAAACTAGTTTTGTACGTATGATTGATTAAATAGTAAAATAGATTTAAAAAAATACTATCAAATCAACTGCGACCTTATTTTGAAAACAAATTAATTGATGTAACTTGTCATGTCGACTAGTTGATGAATTAGTACCAAGTATCGGTGCATGATCACGTAACATAAAACACACCCACTAGCTGGTGCTCTCAGCCTTTTATGTTAGAAATCATAAGCCAGAATTATTTTGAAGAAAATGACTTTGGTTCGACCCGATTCACCTCATTAAAAGTATATTAGCTAGCGAATCCTAAATTGGCTGTTCCTGCTCAAAGCGACTATTGTGCGCGACCCACCTAGTCACTGGAAGGACTTTTGACTAACTTATCGGACCAAGTTTGCCATGCACATATTACAATGTTTTTATTTATTTTGTGAATTTCATTCATATAAAAGCAGAACAGATTCACCTCTTCAGTCTTCACTGACTTGGTAATACTAATAGCATGACTCTACTTCTTGCTTGCATCACAAGAAACCAACTTATGCTATTTTCAGTTAGTGATATCTCATCACATATATAGGGACATGGTACAGATTATTCTCTTACAAAACAAAAGTGAAGTTTTTGTACACAAGAAAAAGTTGCTTATGATGCAACCAGTTAAGAGTTAAAAGAAGGATGAAAATACAGATTTGAGCAGTTAGAGTCATTGAATGAAGCTGATAATGGCCTTTGCTAAGCTGTTGCATGTGATCACACATTTTCTTGATTTTCTTCAATTTTGAGACCTAACCACATGTGATGACATTAAGTTTAAGTCGGTGTGACAAGCTACAAACCACCACATTATCTTCACCATTACAATTCATTACTACTAGTGTAGTATATATAACACTCCACTCTTGTTCATTTCTTCAACAAACCATAATCATCTTCCCTTCTAATCCTTCATCTTTAGCATCTTGAAGGACTTCCAACAATGAGGGTCCATTCCCTTACTGCTTGTTTCTTCTTGTTGACTTTATTGCTTGCAGTCATCAGTACCTGCAGTGCAGATGGCAAGATATTCCAGGTTGTCGGTACCGCAGAATGTGCAGACTGCAAAGAGAATAACTTCAAGGCTGATCAGGCTTTTGCAGGTACATAATATTACACAGCATGAATATAATGTATTATGTATGTTCTATTTTAGTATAGACTTGGTCCATCTAGGTAAGAATTTGTATTGAACATTGCTATTTGATCTCAATGTAGGACTCCGGGTGACTATTGACTGCAAGATCAGGAACAGCCAAGAAATCAAAAGAATCGGAGCTAGCGAACTTGATAAAGACGGTAAGTTCACTGTGTCCATCCCCGAGGACATTGTCCAAGATGAACAATCACTGAATCACGAATGCTACGCTCAGCTCCACGACTCCAAGTCCACGCCTTGCCCTGCCCATAACGGAGTAGAGGCTGCCAAGATCGTGTTCAAGTCCAAAAACACATTCGGCCCGACTAAGAACTTGGCTTTCTCACCTACATTGTGCAGTTCCAAATTCTTCTGGCCATTATTCAAGTACCCTCCTCTACCAAAGTGGAAAAAGCACTTCCCTAAGGTTTCATTTCCTCCTCTCAAGAGCTTCGGCCACCCGTTCCCCCTTCCACCTATCCCGGTCTACAAGCCACACCCAATTCCACCAATCAAAAAGCCACTCCCTCCCCCAATTCCGGTTTTCAAGCCGAAGCCGAAGCCATGCCCACCCATTTTCAAGCCTAAACCCGAGCCACCTGTATACAAGCCCACGCCAAAACCAACCCCAACCCCACCAGTGTACAAGCCTACACCCAAGCCACCAGTATACAAGCCCACACCAAAGCCGACCCCACCAGTTTACAAGCCCAAACCCAAGCCTCCAGTATACAAGCCCAAGCCTGAGCCACCGGTATACAAGCCTAAGCCCAAGCCACCAGTATACAAACCTAAGCCCAAGCCACCGGTTTACAAGCCCAAGCCTAAGCCCCCGGTCGTAAAGCCAATGCCCCCACCAGTTCCGGTCTACAAGCCCCCAGTCGTAAAGCCAATGCCACCACCAGTTCCTGTCTACAAGCCCCCGGTCGTAAAGCCACTACCTCCACCAGTTCCAGTGTACAAACCACCGGTCATACCGAAGCCACTACCGCCTCCAATTCCATTCTACCCGTTCCCACCATTCCACAAGAAGCCCTGCCCACCTCTACCAAAGTTGCCACCATTCCCTAAGATTCCTCCAAAGTACTTTCACAAGTTTCACAAGCCTAAGTTTGGCTTCCCACCACTGCCACCACACAGTCCTTGATCATGATTTCCTTAAAGGTGTAATTAGCACTTAATCTTCTTCAGTTGATTATTATGTACGTTTGCATTACATTTAAGGTTTTAAGCAGCAGAGATGCTTTATTTGTTTGCAGCTCTTAAAATAAAAGAGTTTTCAGATTTGATATGGTAAGATTAAGAAGGCGTGAGTGATAGATAAAACTTAAAGTGAGGACAGATGGAAGATCAATAATGATCAGGTTGTTGTACTTTTGATTGAAGAAGTCATGTTGCATTGTAATTGATTACTTTATATGGGTTCATTTGCTTCATTTGAATGATGTTGGTACATTTTTACTCGTTCCAAGAATCTTTATTAATTTGTGACTTTGCTATAATATTCTTGGTGAATAATCAATTTACCCTGATGTCATATGCTGTAATTTGATCTGGAACTTTCACTTGAATAAAGTCCCTTTTGTTTGCACAACTGTTTTTCTCTGTAGATTACTGGCGTGGGTACATTTTTGTGGTACTGGTCGATTTCGTATTGAAGATGCACTTCACTGTTGACTCCAATTTGGGCCTAACTGGCAAAAAAATGATGGGTTAAATTTTAAATAAAAAATTGATTTACTGGAACCGCCCAGTAAAATCATTGGAACCACCGTAGGTCTTGTGTACCTACTACGTACTCATTTGAAAATTGAGGAGAAGACTGCACTTTCTTTGTCTATAAAGTCCACACAAAAACCCGAAATTATATCCTCATCAAATTCTTAATCCAGTAAGAAAAATAACAACCATGTCAAAACTCTCCACTGCTCCCTGCATCATTTTCTCTCTATATTTCGTCTTCTTCTACATTGCTACCATTCCAACAACGAGCTTGAACAACGAAACGGCTTTTCAAGCACTTGTCGCCTTCAAGAAAGCCATACATGATGATCCAATGGGAACTTTATCCTCCTGGAATCAAACAATACACTTCTGTAGTTGGAATGGCATTGTGTGCAGCCGCAATATTCACCCAGACAGAGTTGTAGCAATTGATCTCGACTCGAGTAGCCTTGTTGGAACCATTTCGCCTCATATAGGTAATCTTTCTTTTCTCCAGCGCATCAGTTTGCTAAATATATAACACCTTCCATGGCCAAATTCCTGATGAAATTGGCAATTTAAGACGTCTTAAATGTCTTCAGCTTAGAAACAATTCCTTGAGCCATGAGATATCAAGAAACCTGTCCCATTGTTCTAATATATTTTACGTTGACTTGATTAACAACTTATTAACTGGAGTAATACCATTGGAACTAAATTCCTGGGTAAAACTACAATATCTCGGCTTGGGAGAGAACCAAATTTCTGGAACTATCCCACCATTTACTGTATCGAAAATTTTACCAGAATCGTTGTACTAGCTATTTATGAATTAATGTAGACTGCAAGGTGAAATTCCAGAGTCACTTGTGCAGCTAAAATCGTTGGAATTCATAAATTAAGTGTATTAACAACTTAACTGGTAGAGTTCCATCTGGCCTATACAATATTTCCACCATCTCTACATTCCATATTGGTTTTAATCATCTGAAAGGAACCATACCCAATAACATAATTTCTCAGTTTCAAGTTTTGAATTTATCGATATTTCAAATAACCAGCTTACTGGAGAAATCCCAATTTCTTTCTCCAACTTGTCTTCACTTGGCTATCTTAGCCTATTTAGCAACAGTTTCACAGGTCCAGTAAAGATAGATTTTACTAGGATGTCAGCTTTGGAAACACTTCTCCTGGAACGTAACGATTTTCAAGGAGATCTCCACTTTATTTCGTCTCTGGCAAATTGCACTAGGCTCAAAGATGAAGTAAGCCTCATGTACTTAAATTTGTCTTTCAACAACTTGGAAGGTGAAGTTCCGACTTCAGGAGTGTTTCTAAATAGCAGCATCATCTCCCTCGAAGGAAATAGGCGCCTGTCTGAAGGATTCTATCACTAAGCTAAGTTTTCCCCACTGCTTGACCAAGAAGTCCACAAAGACACATTTTCACAATGTGTAAATATTGATCCCTGTGGTTGCTAGTGTTGTTATTCTTCTGGCATGTTACTATGTATTCATGTGCAGGCGAAAAACATCAAAAGATGGTCAATCTTCCACGATCTCATTGGAGGCCGACTATTTGAGGCTCTCGTATGGCGATCTCCACAAGTCAACTGATGGATTCTCTGAATCCAATTTACTAGGGGAGGGAAGGTTTGGTCCGTTTACAAAGGAGTTCTTCATGACATGCAAATTTTCTTGGCGGTGAAGGTCCTCAATCTTCATGTCAAAGGTGCTTCAAAGAGTTTCATTTCATGTCAGAATGCAGTGCATTGAGAGGCATTAGACACAGGAACCTTGTGAAAATAGTGAGTGCATGTTCCAACACCGATTTTCAAGGGAATGAATTTAAGGCGTTAGTTTAACGAATTTTTGGCGAATGGGAGCTTGGACAAATGGTTGCATCACCAATCAGATGACGAAAGCAAAACACTAAGCTTGAGGCAGAGATTAAACATTGGTATTGATATTGCTTCAGCAATTGAATACCTTCATTTTCATACGGGTTCTACTGTTGTTCATGGGGACTTGAAGCCGAGCAACATTTTATTAGATGAAGACATGATTGCTCATGTTGGGGATTTTGGATTGGCGAAAATTGTTTCCAGTCTTCTTTCAACACATGAAAACAGTTCGACTGGAATCAGGGGTACCTTAGGTTATATTCCCCCAGGTACAATAATTTCTATGTCCTTCATTAATAAGCATTATCTTGATACTTTATGCTCATTGTTTCGCAGAGTGAAATCTATCATAGATTCATAGCTAGTATGCATGATACAATATTATTCATCCGTTGATTCATTATATTGCTTTCAGAGTATGGAATGAGTGGCATGGCCTCTACAGAAGGTGATGTTTATAGCTATGGGATTCTTTTGCTGGAGTTGTTTACTGGAAGAAGGCCAACAGATGATGACTTTGGTGATTCATCAAGCCTCCGCGATCTTGTCAGAAGTGCATTGCCAGGCCAAGTGATTGATATTGTGGACCCAATAATGCTGCAGGGGTACAAGGGTAAGATTAACGAAATGCTCAGAAATGTTTGCTTTCGTTACTCGAGATTGGGTTGGCATGTTCAGATGAATTGCCTGGAAACCGGATGTTAATGCCTGTTGTTGTGAATGCATTGCATAAAATTGCGAATATGGCTTAATCACTCAGCTTGGAGGTTGGCCCTGTAGACAATCAGGGTTCCACATAATCCGAAGCCATGCGTTCTTTTTGCTCTTTCTTTTGCTCATTTGTACTCTGTAGTCAGTACCAAAAATAAAACCGTGTCAATACTGTTTTGAGTTCTCATTAGCCCTGCAACACTTTATCTCTTTGTTTCTTCTTCTATTTTTCTCCCATTCCAGCTACCTGCTTGAACAACGGAACAGATATTCAGGCACTTGTTGCCTTCAGAAAGCCATGCTGGGTGCATTGAACTCATGGAATCAAACACTTCATTTCTGTAGCTGGAAAGGCATTGTATCAATTGACAGATGTAGAAAACTACCATAAGGTCCCGAACCTGTTTAAAATCTCTGACTCAGATGTTTACAGACTGAAATTCTCACCACGATTGGACCTTTGTCATCCCCACAGGCTAATGATATGACTCAGATCATGATTAGCATCTATTTAGTCTGCTAGAGCCTAGTACTATGATAATAATTAATAAGATTGAAACAGAATTACCAAAAGGCACGCAGGCGAAATTTCAAAAGAGCTAGGCAGCAAGCCAATTGAGATAAGAGTAGAGGAGCAAAGGAATTCACAAACAACAACAATTATGTTCATTTAGTGATTTTGAGATAGAGAACAGCAACATATAATGTGCTACAAATCATAATGTGTTCACATTGTGTCTAATCTTATTAAGCCTACACTAGAGGAGCAAAGGAGTTCACGAAACAAAATGAAATATGTTTATCTAGGGGGGAGAAGATAAACACATAACTAGATATCATAATGCGTTCACATTGTGTCTAAACCTTATTAAAACCTGCCTACACGCTAGTAGGAATTTCACACAGGTTCGACTTTTAAATCTAACAAGAATATTGCCCATGTTCTTCATGTATATACTACATAATATTGCCTTCAATAGTAAGGTAATTACTAATTAGTATCTTTAACATGTTCAACAGTAATTGCTTGAAGTGCCAAACCCATTCAAAACCTCTCACTCAGTTGTTTACGCACACAGACTTGAGAAGAGGACCACTATCAAATTGTCACCACTCACCCCACAAGTTCTACAGCACCTAACAGCAGCTAACCTGGATGAGCAAAAGCAATTTCATTTACTCCTCTAATATGAGGCTCAGCTTGCAAATAATGTGAAACCCGTCTAGTTAAAGATACTTTCTCTTCTTACCTATACAGAATGAGAATACAGTACTTATCTTTCTTACTGCAAATTATTTCAGACAAGAATATATGAGAATGCTGCTATAAAACTTACTAACGCAGCATTATGTATTCAATCCATTCATGAGCAGCAGTAGTAGGAAAACCCGACTTGACTGATCAGATGTTAACAGATTCATAATCATAATAGTTGCACCTTTTAACAGATTTTAACATACCAAATCGGAGAAGATCACGACTCGCCAGAAAATTTCCCGTCACCGGATTCCAAATTGAAGCATATAGGCTTATAGATCGTCGAAAGACGAGTTCAACGACAGGAAAAGGGTAATGGAAAACAGAAAATGGAAACGCTCTAAAAAGTAAAAAGAGCTACAGTGAAAACGCCTCTGCCTAAAAGAGAGCCAAAGCTGGAGAGCATTTTAAGACCTGAACCAGGTGTTCGTAATTGAGAGCCAAACGCTCACTCAACTTCTCTAATACTTAATTTCTCACCAAGCATCAAATAAACTCAGGAGTATTTAACCTCTCTAAGATTTCATTCATGAGTAGCAGCTTAACTTGTGTAGCAACTTCAAATAAACAACTCCAATGCTGGACATAAATTTATTTAACTTAACGAGCATAAGAAGTGCTCGACAAATACACTCTAGAGAATTTATAATAGGCCACAGTGCCACACCTGAAAATGGATAGAAACTGCCCAATCCTATTGAGCCCAGAAAAACTTCCACACCAAAAACAAGAGGAGGAGAAATAGAACACTAATCGTTTACATAGCCTAGAAACAAAAGGTAGTCCTATCAACAAACAGCAGAGCCCAAGGTCAACTCCAAACGCGTGCACACTATAACTAAAACATAAAAACAAATATAAACTAACTTGAGCAAAGATAGGAGAAGAAGAAACAAACAAGTGTGCAAACTGCAAGGAAAATTATTGAATCACATATAATGGTATATTTCGACAAGAAAAACACCGAGCTTCAGCTTCCTGTAGCTGAATGGTACAGGTTTCTCCTGTTTTTTTTTTTTTCGTAAGTAAATAAATTAGAACGGATTCTCAGAATCAGATTTTGTTTCCAAATTTGATATAATTGTGTGCAATAATTGGGATATACGCGTACAAAATTCTGGAAACTGAAACGAGTATTGAAACAAATACTTGTATCGACCTTTTCGGGCGAAATTACCGATAACTGATGATATCTCGCCAGAACCCATCAACACCGGCACTCTTCTTCAGATTCGTATCGGTTGTCATGAAAACCGATAAAATTCGGTAGTTTCGGTCGAATCGAAAAGAGATCTAGATCCATGGTCCATGGATTGGATTTGAATTGCGAGGCCTAGCCATAAGGTCCCAAATTGCGGAACCTGTTCAAAATATCTGACTCAGTTGTTTACAGACTGAAATTCTAAACAGGAAAGGACCTTTGTCGTCCACGCATGTTACTACAACACAGAGCTGCTGCTTATAATTTGGAGTTTGGACGAGGAACAGAAATGTCATTTACTCCTCCAAGAAGACTCAACTTGCCCAAGCGATTTGAAAACCCTCAAGCTTTCAACATCCAATTAACTGACCACCACAGACAAACAACAGCTGTGACATAAAATCTTACCTCCTAAGTTGCAACTTTGTACGGCGCCAAAAGATAGATCAGCAGAAGAAATAGAATTAATACCAACATATTCATTTAGTCTGTTAGTGCAATGATAATAAGATGGAAACAGAATGACCAGAAGGCATGCAGGGGAATTTCAAAAGAGCTAGGCCGCAAGCCAATTGTTATAAGAGTAGAGAGGAGCAGAGTTCACAAAACAAAAAGAATTATGTTCATCTAGGGAAGAACATAAACACATGGCTAGATATCATAATGCGTTCAAATTGTGTCTAAATCTTATAAAGCCTACACTAGGAATTCCACACAGCTTCAACTTTGAAATCTAACAAGAATATTGCCCGTGTTCTTCATGTATATACTATACTACACACTTTCAAAAACTCTGACTCAGTTGTTTACACATGCACAGACTGAAAAATTTCAGAAGAGGACTGCTATCAAATTGACACCTCACAAGTTACTACAGCATGTAGCAGCAGCTAGCCTGGATGAGCAAGAGCAATGTCATTTACTCATCTAATATGAGCCTCAGCTTGCAAATAATGTGAAACCCGTCTAGTTTTATGTTTAACTTCCAATTATATGGTCACATACATGAAAAGTGTGAAATTAAACTCACCCCCGAGTACGAAATAGAATTGCACAGGATAGGCAGAAATGGAATTTCAAGTTGGGCCAGAGTAATTAGATACCAAATCAACAGGGATATAAAGCCTAAAACATGGAAAAAAGAAATTACCTAAGCCAATATGCATAGAAGTAAATAGTGAAACACATAAGTCTACATTCACAATGAAACAACTGCGTTATAGCCCCCTTGACAATATACAAAATTATGGTAATAGTATACACATTTAGAAGATAGGAAACTCTTTGTACGTTATAAATAAAACACAGTATAACATTATAAATAACATAAATACAGTACGGGAACATACATTATGATACTGGTTTTGTTAGCTAGCTCCCTAGGGAAGGGATTCATTCATCATCGGACAAGAAGACATGTTTCATTCAACATTAGGTTTAAGCTGGCATAATTCAACAATTTGTCTACCCTCGTAGACTGTAACTCTAGCCTTGAAAGGTCCTGTAACCTAGAGATTCATCATTGGCAATGAAAGTGACATAATATGTATTGCAAGGATAAGAGCTCATTGTGACTTTGACAACTTGCGCGAACTGGAAATTAGTCTTTCCAGGGAAATCTTGATTGTTGTCATTGTAGGATCGAAGGGCCGCATCAGCAAGTATCTTAATATATCTGTGGTGCTTCTCCGTCTCAAGTCGGACAGGGCTAATACGAACTTGTGGCAGGCCAAACCTTGGTAAAGGTCCAGTAATATCATAGCCCCCGGACATGGAGAACTGTATACGATACTTGCGTAACTTATCCATCTATTTGAGTCCCTCCTCTTCGTCGATCCTTCCCTGGATATATTCCGCACACGAAAGTAACAACTCTTTATCAGTCCATTATATTATCGGCTTAGCCCTCACTTGGTCAATCGTCAAATCAAACTATCGCATTCTTTCAGCTTGTGATAACGTTGGCTTATTCTTCAGCTCATCGGCACTCAATAGAAGATCATCGCTCTGTCTACAATCCCCTTTCTGCACCTCATCGGCATTTGATAGAACATCCTCATGTCCACAATCGTCATCTTCGGTATGCAATATCAGACGGCGTTCAACATGTTTTTGCCCCATACTCTCAAACAATCCCGTAGGGGGCGGGCCAACATCCGTTTTCGGAACCTCATCGTCACTTTTCTGATCCTTTGCTTGCGCTGTACCATCATTCAATCGCCTCAGCTTACGACCCATTGCAGCAGCTCGCTTAATTTGAAAACCCTAATTTTGACTCTCAAACTCAAATACAACAAAATCCCAACAAGCTAGTCTAAATTGTGAGGCAGTGAAAATAACAGACCGGGTAGTCAATATATATATAGCTATGTAGCGCGCGCACGTTCTTTCGCCGTGTATATTCGTATTAGTAAGTTTATTAATTAGAAAAGGAAAAGGGGTTAATTAAGGAAAATGGAGTTGGACTTGGAAATAAGTCACGGCAGAATACGACAAGCTTCTTATTGGTCAGTGTCTTTGTTCCTTTCCTACTTGTTGGGAATGTCTATATTTAGTACGATTGCATTTGTATTATTTTTAGTACACCATATCAACCGTTAGATCGATTTAAGATTCAATCTCAATCATTGATTATTTATCAATGCAACATGGTCTTGCATTGGTTGCATAATAGAGTTGTAGTGGTTGCATAATATTATAAATATATTTTTTAATAATTTTAAATTACTTTTCCCGCAAATTCTCATAAGATATCGTCTCTTTTTAACTTATATAGAGACCGGACTAATGTGCAATTTACCATACACTGTCTGATTTTCGCAGATCCATATATGGATCTATTTGACCTGAATCAAAAGAGTATAGAAAATGATGCAGCGAAAGATTGGAGTAATGGGATATTGTGTGAGAAAAAATATATTATAGGAATAAAAATGATAATTTCAATGATAACAAATTCATTAAGAAAAATATTTTATTTTATCTCTAAGACGGACTTGGATATTTGGGACTTGCTATGAAGATTGATGGATTGAATTAGTGTACACCAATTGAATTAGTGTACACCAATACAAATTCTATTTGATTCATCTGAATAAATGTAAAATGTACTGATCTAAATTGAATTTTTTTAGAGGACATAAATTTCAGCTATATAAGTAAATAAAATTTTGTGTTTTAATTAAGGTCAAACATGACAAAATGAGCTACGTAACATTTTTAATTATATTGATAGGATGAGTAAATTGAAATTTTATTAATTTGTTTATAATTTCTATTTTAGTGTATGTTGTTTTATAAGTAGTTGCTATTCTTTAAATATTTTCATTAAAATTTTAAATTAGAAAATAATTAAGTAGTGGGAGGAAATTAACTATTTTTTGGGACTAATAATAACCACACTTATTAACATTTAATTAGTATATAGTATAGATTTAATTGTGCACCAAATCAATTTTCAATTAACTCAGTTGAACCTTGATCCGTAGAGATGATCGAGTCGATTGACCTCAATATCCAAGTTCTGAAGATAGATCCCAAGTCATTTCGGCACTGCACATGGAAGGTATCTTTGCCAGGTAATCTCTTAGTATGTTAACGTGATTTTTATGAGGAGTTATAAGGTGGTGCAGGGGAATGGAGCTTGGGCTGGTGAAGGAGATAATTCGATCTCTGACGGAGACATAAGCCGATTTAGATGTGAATATATAAGGTGGTATAAAATATTTATATAAAATTAATTAACAATAGTTGTAATATTTTCCGATTTAATAAAAAATCATTCTTAGGATGCAAACCATCGAGACGGGCCTTTAGCAAATAGTTCAGGAATATTTCCTGAGATAAACAGAATCAAAAAGTTTCAACCAAATTTGAATATTCAACCCAAATTTCTTCTTTTGGGTGAGAGAGTGAGAATCTATTACGAACTCCAAAAGAAGAAATTAAAAATCCAGATTGGTGGGATCCGGTCGAGGCACCAATCAAGGACTACATTAGCACACATGAAGTTCCCTCATAGTCGAAAACGCGTTAGTTTTTTAAACCAAAAATCAAAAGAAAGCTATGGACATGCAATCGGTGCTTGGTTCCCTCATAGTCGAAAACGCGCTAGTATTTTGTTGATCTATTTAAAATGGCGAGCAATATTGAATCCTTCTACAATAGTCTATAAGCTATATGCATGGTTAAAATTATATGGTTTTACTAAATATTGGAGGGAATAAACAAATTTTCTCACAATCTTGTAAAAGATATATTTGCGGGTTGATATTTTTACTCAAACAAAAGTGAGTACGCTTCATACACTATTCAATTAGAAGGAGTCATAAGTATGAAGTAGGATAAGTATTTGTAAACGAAAGGTCATTGATATAGTTAGAGCACTAATCTTAGCGTCAGTGCCATTGTGGTCACTATCTTTTATTCAACACATTTTGTATTTATTTTATTACCTTTAATTTAATAAATTTATCAAGTTATCTCATTCATCACCAGAACTAAGGATAATTAAAATTTTCAATTTTTATCTCTCCCACGAAAAGAAAGAAAAAACATCCCTCTTCGGCTAGTACCATTTGTTTTGGTCGAAGATCAGCTTACTATTAGTCTAAGTGACTTTAAGATAGTTCTTTGACAATTAGGTGTGTTTATGCAATGATTTATGTGTTTAAAGATAAATCAAAGTATCAAACATGTGTGCAGTGAGCTACGTAACATTACAAATGTTTTGATTTTTTCCAGGCCCAAAAGAGACGTCTAACATTAGAGTTCATTCACGAGAGTGCATTTCTTAATTTCATGCATGTGACCACAATAGTCTACCACATCATCGTTGAGATGAGAATAAAGAATAGTGGAATGGAATTGCATGTGAAACCACCCATCCAGTAGACGCCTGATAAACATAAACACCAAAATTTTGTCGGCTCACGTTGACGCACTATACAATAATGGTTTACTTGAAAAAATTGAGGAGAGAACATTATACCTTTTTTTTTAAGGAAAAACATTATACTGTACTTTCTTACTTCTATAAAGACCACTCATATTCTCAAAACAATAGTACTCGTGTATGATTTTTGAACAAAAAAAATAAAATAGTACTAGTATATGATCAAAATATCAATCCAGTCAGTACCAAAACTTAGACCATGTCAAAACTCTTCTCCAGTTCCAACTGTCCCTGCTTCATTTTATCTCTATCTTTCTTCTTCTTCTTCTTCTTCTACTTTTCTCCCACTCCAGCCACCAGCTCGAACAACGAAACAGATTTTGAGGCACTTGTCGCCTTCAAGAAAGCCATACATGATGATCCAATGGGTGCATTGAACTCATGGAATCAAACACTTCATTTCTGTAGCTGGAAGGAATTGTATGCGGCCGCAGGCATCCAGATAGAGTTGTAGGAATTGATCTCGACTCGAGTAGCCTTGTTGGAACCATTTCACCTCATTTAGGTAATCTTTCTTTTCTCCAAAGTATCATTCTGCAAAATAACACTTTCCATGGCCAAATTCCTGATGAAATTGGCAAATTGAGACGCCTTAAACAGGTTTGGCTTAGAAATAATTCCTTGAGCGGTGAGATACCAAGAAACCTGTCCCATTGTTCTAATATCCGTCAACTTGACTTGGTTAACAATAGATTCATTGGAATAATACCATTGGAGCTAAGTTCATGGGTAAAATTAGAAGTTCTTGCCTTGTCAAGGAACAACTTTTCTGGAACTATCCCACCATATATCGGAAACTTTACCAGACTCGTATTAATATCTATGGCCGATTGTAGATTTCGAGGTCCAATTCCAGAGTCATTTGCACACCTTAAATCCCTCCAAGTTATGAGTTTAAGTGGGAATAACTTGACTGGTAGAGTTCCATGGGGCCTATACAATATTTCTAACCTGTCTATATTTGATATTGCTTTTAATCAACTTGAAGGAACCATACCCACTCACATAGATCTCTCATTTTCAAGTTTAACAGCTATAGGATTTTCATCTAACCATTTCACTGGAGAAATTCCAATTTCTTTCTCAAATTTATCTTCACTTGACTATCTTAGCTTAGGTAACAACAGTTTCACAGGTCCAATAAAGGTAGATTTCAGTAGGATGTCCTCTTTGGAATACCTTCAACTATATGGTAATAATTTTGAAGGAGACATCGACTTCATCTCATCTCTGATAAATTGCACTAGGCTCAGAAACCTTCAACTACATAGCAATATGTTCAGTGGCTTGCTGCCACACTCCATTGCCAATTTATCAAGCCATATGAGTTACTTAGTTTTAGCTGATAATATGCTAAGCGGAATGATTCCTCCTGACATTGGAAACCTCCATGATCTCACTGCTTTTGGTTTAGATTATAATGATCTCAGTGGTCCAATTCCTTCTGACATAGGTAAACTTAGTAAGGTCCAGAAGCTTCTATTTGATAGTAATAGATTGACGAATGATATACCTTTCTCCCTCGGCAACTTGACATCGTTGAACATTTTAGGTTTGAGCCAAAATAGTTTGTCTGGTAATATACCAATAAGTATTGGCAACTGCACTGACTTGGTATGGTTTGATGTTTCTGAGAACAATCTCACCGGTATAATTCCTGGTGCAATTATGAGTTCCCTGTCCAACTTGTTCTTTATGAAGCTATCCCATAATACATTCACGGGTCCAATTCCATCCGAGTTTGGTTCGTTAGTAAATCTTGCGGTACATGACATGTCCCATAATAGGTTGTCCGGAAACATTCCAATTTCTCTGAGTGGTTGCATCTTATTGGCAGAACTTTATCTAGAGAGCAATTTCCTTCATGGAGAAATACCAGATGCACTAAGTGCTTTAAGGGGTGTGCAGTATTTGGACCTTTCCCAGAATGATCTTTCGGGGGAAATTCCAAGTTTTTTGAGTGGACTAAGTTTCGAGTACTTGAATTTGTCTTTCAACAACTTTGAAGGTGAAGTTCCGACTTCAGGGGCATTTCTAAATAGCAGCATCATCTATCTTGAGGGAAACATGCACCTGTGTGGAGGGATTCCATCTCTAAGTCTTCCCCTCTGCTTGACCAAGAACTCCGATAAAAAACATTTCCAGATTGTGTTCAAAATATTGATCCCTGTGGTTGCTAGTGTTGTTATTCTTCTGGCATGTTACTATGTATTCATGTGCAGGCGAAAAACATCAAAAGATGGTCAATCTTCCACGATCTCATTGGAAAGCGACTATTTGAGGCTCTCGTATGGCGATCTCCACAAGTCAACTGATGGATTCTCTGAATCGAATTTACTAGGGGAGGGAAGGTTTGGATCTGTTTACAAAGGAGTTCTTCATGACATGCAAATTTTCTTGGCGGTGAAGGTCCTCAATCTTCATGTCAAAGGTGCTTCAAAGAGTTTCATGTCAGAATGCAGTGCATTGAGAGGCATTAGACACAGGAACCTTGGGAAAATAATGAGTGCATGTTCCAGCATCGATTTTCAAGGGAATGAATTTAAGGCATTGATTTACGAATTCATGAAAAATGGGAACTTGGACGAATGGCTGCATCACAAGTCAGATGACGAAAGAAAAACATTCAACTTGAGGCAGAGATTAAATGTTACCATCGATGTTGCTTCAGCAATTGAATACCTGCATTTCGGTACTGGTTCTACTGTTGTTCATGGGGACTTGAAGCCTAGCAACATTCTATTAGATGAAGACATGATTGCTCATGTTGGGGATTTTGGATTGGCGAAAATTATTTCAAGTCTACTTACAACACACGAAAACAGTTCGGCTGGAATCCGCGGTACCTTAGGCTATATTCCCCCAGGTATGATAATTTCTATGTCCTTCACAAACATAATTTTTTAAAATATACGTTCGCTCTTTCGCAAAGGCTTAGTCATACCAGTGTTAGTTTCACACAGATGCACGATACATTATTATTTATGCATTAATTTTCCATGGCTTTCAGAATATGGTATGAGGGGCATGGTCTCTACAGAAGGTGATGTATATAGCTTCGGGATTCTTTTGCTGGAGTTATTTACTGGAAGAAGACCAACAGATGATAATTTTGGTGATTCTTCTAGTCTTCGTGATTTTGTCAGAAGTGCATTGCCAGGCCAAGTGATGAACATTGTGGACCCAATAATTTTGGAATACAAGGGTAAGATGAACGAAAAAATGCAGAAATGTTTGCTTTCGTTACTCGAGATTGGTTTGGCATGTTCAAATGAATTGCCAAGAGACCGGATGTTGATGCCTGATGTTGTCAATGAATTGCATAAGATTGTCAATATGGCTGTTTAATCAACTCAGCTTTGAGGTTGGCCCTGTAGACAATCTGGCTTCTTGAGAATCTGAAACTATGTATAGTATTTCCTTTTGCTGTTTCATGCTCATTAGTACTCTCTGTACCGAACTATATATGTATATATATCCAGTTTCATGATTGAAGTTTGAATGTTATTTTCCAAGAAATTTAATATGATTTCCTAAGATAGTTTAGCACTCCCCATGCTTATTTGTTAAAAATCATTGGTTAATTAAGGTCAGTAGTAGTAGTTTTTTTAACTGAACTTGTTTAGAAAGGTATTCGTGTCTTCTTATAAATATGAAATAATTGAAAATTACATAAATAGCCACAGAAGAGATCTGACTCTTCGATTTCTTTCCATCATCCACAGAAGAGAGAAACGAGATCTGAATCGAAATCCTAACAAACCAGACTTCAACTCCCTCTCATTATTCTTTCAATTCAATCAATCATATATAACCCCTCTCTCTTCCGATCTCCAAATTCAATCAACAGCAAACCGAAACGATGTCGTCTACCTTCAGCGGCGATGAAACTGCTCCATTCTTCGGCTTCCTCGGCGCTGCTGCGGCGCTCGTCTTCTCCTGTAAGCCCTCCACTTCGTAATTTTCAATCAACTATCCGGTATTTTCGATTTCGCTGTGTTTCTGATTAGGTTTTTGCGCAATTGATTGATTGCGACTATATTGAATTGAATCGTTTGATGAGACCGCATTTATGTATGTGTGCATAATGAGACCGTATTTATGTATATGTGACTGTCAGGCATGGGTGCCGCTTATGGAACAGCTAAGAGTGGTGTTGGTGTGGCTTCGATGGGTGTGATGAGACCTGAGCTTGTGATGAAGTCTATTGTGCCCGTTGTTATGGCTGGTGTGTTAGGTATTTATGGTTTGATCATTGCTGTTATTATCAGCACTGGTATTAACCCTAAGGCCAAGTCCTATTACCTTTTCGATGGGTATGCTCATCTGTCTTCTGGACTCGCTTGTGGACTAGCTGGCCTGGCCGCTGGTATGGCTATTGGTATAGTTGGAGATGCTGGTGTCAGGTATAACTTGATTGATACATGTTATTGACTGTGATGATATGTGCATTCTTATCGTATTATTGTGTTTAATTGGCTTTATGTAGTTTTTTCAGTATTGGCTTTCGCCACAGACGCAAATACCAACGATGTGCGTAGCTAAGAAAAGGATAGTTAGACTTGGTATAAGATGCCAATTGTTCTCCATAAAAGGATATTGCATTTATTGGCTTGCTTGCATGAATTATATTATACTAGGTGTTATTAGATACTCTAAGTTGTGTATGGTCATTGCTTTTCTAGTGGAAGATCCATATGAGGGAATCAACTGATTAATTAGGTTTTTGTGCTACCCACAACATTAGATAAACCAGGAAACATGAATTGCAAGGAGCTTTATGCTAATTGCAAGAGTCGGCTTCACTTGCAATGGAATATATAATATTTGCACTGCTACATGTTTTATTCATGTATTGTGCTTTTTACACGTATACTAGCTGTCTTTATACTTGATGTCTTTCATGATCTCTGTCAAATTAATGTATCAATAACATAATCGCAAGCATCAAGCATAGTATATGATTTAAGGTAGGTGGAACTGTTATTGAGTTTATTAATTGAATCTAGTGAAGTTGCAGATTCTATACCGGGTTGAATCTGACAGCATATAGTATGTGTAGATGTAATTTGTGGTGCTACTAAGTTCATGAAACAACATTGACATACACCATTTTGGAAATACAGTTATTGTTTAATGACAACAATCCCAATTAGGCTCGAGTCTTAAGTATCCGCTGACTATAGATGATCTTTTCATCACCTTTCCTTTTATGCTCATTATTATACTTTCATGTTGAAAGATATTTTTACGCCTACTTGATTTACTTGAGCTTTTATATGGTAATGTGAACTTTTACCTCATGTTCATTACTTTGGCTCTTTATTCATTGATTATGCAATTGTATTCTGCAGGGCTAATGCACAACAGCCCAAGCTTTTCGTAGGAATGATCCTCATTCTGATTTTCGCTGAAGCTTTGGCACTGTATGGTCTTATTGTCGGAATTATTTTGTCTTCAAGAGCTGGCCAGTCCAGAGCTGACTAGAGATGGTAATCCATTTGAGTGGAGAAGTTGATAAGCTACCTGGGACTAAGAGCTTGCTAGAAATTTGGACGACCTGCTTTGATGACTATTTTTGTACTTACAACGCTTTCGACATTAGAATTGTCTCTTTATCTTTTATCACCTCCCTCATTCCCCTTGCTGTATTTTTATGGATTTTGATAGTTATTTTCTTCATTTGTTTTTGGAATAAAGATTTGTGGAGCTATCTTTGTTGGATTACTTTTTTCGTAGTTGAAAACCTCGACTAGTATGTTGATACTCTCCTCATTCTGAACCACAATATTCCATCGCTTACTAGCATTGTCAATGTATATGTCTGTCGCTTAAATTGAAATCCACTGCGGTTGTTTTGAAGCAATATTGAATTGTCAACAGTGCTTGGCAGCAGAATGTATCGAATGAGAGGAATTGGAATAAAGTATGTGGTCCAGGTGTAGTGTTCTTACCTATTGAAGTTCAGCAGTTTTGGCACGTGTTGTAATCTTTGGTGTATGTATCCTTGCTGTGTAAGTGTTTGGCCATTTGAACCCGTTAAACAAGATTTTGTGCATCATCTGAGCATGACAATCGTTGTATTTCAGGTTTCAGTTCTTGTTGTTGCCATGGATATACTCGTATATAGTAAAAATTAGTGCCATGGATATATATAGAAGTAAAAATTACTAATATTCCGATGAAACTATTTCATCGTTATCTCATCAGCTATATTACTGTTGGAGTGCTGGTAATCAGAACGAGTCTGTAGTCTACACGGGATTCGCAGTCAACTAAGACTCACCAAGTCCAATAAAGTCCGATAGGCAATATATCGGCCCAAATTCGAAGCCAAAGCCCAAGATGGATCTAGCTCAACCCTCACAAGTCACAACAGCCACATATTTTATTGAATCATTTTTTGTTTTTGTTTTTTAATTGAATAATAAAATAAAAAAATAAGTTATTTATCTATCTTCTTCCAGAGTTCCACATCAATCCTAGCACGAAGAAGAGAGAGTAGAGAGAGATCTAAATACGACTCAGATCCCAATTATTACTAAAATCTCTCTTATCAATACTTTCCACCCCCGATTTTCGACCGATCCTCACCCGAACAACGATGTCGTCAACTTTCAGCGGCGATGAAACTGCTCCGTTCTTCGGCTTTCTCGGCGCTGCTGCCGCCCTAGTCTTCTCCTGTAAGTCCTCCTTTTTTCCTCTTTCTTCGCTGTATTACGATTTCACGGATTAATTTATTGTTTTGATGATTGTATTGTCGTGTCACTGCGATTTGATCTGTTTTTATTTATTGCTTTCGTTTAATCTGATTTTGTTATGATCTGAGTGATTTTGTGTAGTAATCATGTTTGTGCTTGGATTTATCTTCAACTCATGTATCTTCTGCATCGCAGTTGCTTAATATCTTATGATGTTTTGATTTCTCTTCCATTGTGATCGATTTGAGCTATGTTAGTGATGACAATCAGATTTAGAACTAACTGAAGTCGAGAAGCGAGAGTAGATGAACCAAGTAGAGAGAACTCATTTAGTTCATCTAGTGATTTTATGTAAGAAGGGTTGTGTGGGGATGATTGTTTGCAGAAGATTTAGTAGAACTGATTATAAGATTTTTAGCAGTTGAATCACTAGAAAAGGTATTCACAGGACCTGATTTGGAAAAACCGAAAAAGCTTTAAATCATCTTGAAAAAATCTAACGATGCTTTTTAGTTGAGTTTCAGAAATCACTTAGAACCTTGATTGTGTTTCGCAAACACCCACCAGATTCACTTAAGTTCTACTTTAACCTGCTTTCGGTTCATTTAGTCACTTCAATATAATCTCGAGTTTTTGCAAACATGCACTACAGATCATTTTCTGGCGGAAATTGAGAGGTGTGTGTGCGTGTGTGTGTGGGGGGGGGGGGGTTCTGAAGGTTATGTGAGAATTCAAAACATCTGAAAGTACAAATCCAAGTACTAACTTGCTTTAAAGAAACAAAGCAAAGGAAAAGAGACTCCCTGCAGCCATTAGGCTAGCCATGATATAACTGAAAAACTTCAATTCTTTTGTTGTTTATGCCACTTGATGCTTTTGATCCGCATAATCTGCTAGTGGTGTAGTGAGATGTTATTTGCTTTTCAGGCATGGGAGCAGCTTATGGGACAGCAAAGAGTGGTGTAGGAGTGGCGTCTATGGGTGTGATGAGGCCAGAGCTGGTCATGAAGTCTATTGTTCCAGTAGTCATGGCTGGTGTGTTGGGTATCTACGGTTTGATTATTGCTGTTATCATCAGTACTGGTATCAACCCTAAGGCAAAGTCATACTACCTTTTTGATGGATATGCACATCTTTCATCCGGGCTTGCTTGTGGGCTCGCTGGCTTGGCTGCTGGTATGGCTATTGGAATTGTGGGAGATGCTGGTGTCAGGTACGATATGTTTGGTAGATATTGCAATGAACATTCTTGTTTCATTCTCCTGGTTTCTTTTCTAAGACTCGACCCTATGTTATTTTAACTTGTATTGTTTGCTTCAGTAATTTCTAGAAAATGTTTTGGTATTTAGTTTGATTATGAGAAGTTAAAAGATTAAACACGATTTATTTACTTGCGCACTATAAAAAACCCAACACTATTTCTTTTCAATTCTTTCATCCACAGTATGAATGTATTTGTACTCTAGAATTGGATACTTTAAGCTGCTACTAGGAGTCACTTGTGGTCCGGAAGAGTTCATGAGCAAATAGTTACCTGATTTGTACGAATACCTGAGCTTTCATGAAAAACTTGAATCACTGTTTAATATTTATGATTAAATGTATCAGTCACAGTACTGAAAGCATTTATAGTTAATGCAAGTATCATTAATCATGTATTGAAGCGTTTTTCCCAGTTGCTGCCATATTAGTATACACGTGTTTATTTGTTCAGTTAACTGTGCTAATTGATTCAATATGTAACTTTACTCTGCAGGGCTAACGCACAACAGCCAAAGCTTTTCGTTGGCATGATCCTTATCCTCATTTTCGCTGAAGCTTTGGCGCTGTATGGCCTTATTGTTGGAATCATTCTGTCTTCACGTGCTGGCCAGTCAAGAGCTGACTAGAAAACTGACCTTTGGTCTAGTTGCTTCTTTAGAAGTTGTATATCCAGTAAAAAGAGCTCGGAGAAAATTGCTGGACTCCCAATATTTTTCTTTATTATGCTTGCCTATTCTTACTGCTCACATTCATTCTGTGGTACTGCGTGGTATTTATGGTTTTAGATTAATTATTATCTTGTTAGCTATTTTGTTTGCTGAATAAGAAGGCCTTTAGAGCTATTTTTGTTGGATTGGATTACGCCGAAGGGACCTCGAATTCTTATATTAAAACCACTGGTGTCTTTTATTGATAAGTTCGTGTACGATTCACATGTTTGCATATTTGTCTGTTTACGTTGAGATTTTAGTAAGGGAAGATAAAGCATTGGTTTCTGAAACTAATATGTTACTTATGGCTGTGGTTTCTTAATGAAACAACTTAGTTGCAATCAAAATAAGAAAGAAACCCGTGTGCTGAAATTTTTATGAGTGCTAGAAATAGTCGTAGAAAATGATGTTGTGTTCTTTTTTGAAATGTATGTACAATCATCATCTATAGATTGATGATGATTGTGTCGAAGAAAACCATTTAAATGCATTGTCTTCACAAAGAGAAATTGATGCAGCTCTCATCAAATTGAATTCTCTGTTTCATTCGCTGAAGTAGACCGGTTTATTCTATAATACCTGATACAACATAGATAGAGATCTGTCCATAGAGTTATTTGTGGTTTCTGCAATGGCCCAGTATTGGTTTGTGAGTTCCGAGATTCAGATTTTATGAAGGAAACCTGAAAACTCAAAGTCCAGACTACTACGTGTAAAATTTTGTTGTATCCGCGGCCGCGCTATGTTATTAATTTCGCCCTTGTTTCATTGATATAATTAATGTTTTGCACAACTGCACAAGTGACGAGGACTTTAATTATCAGTCGGGAGTCGGGGTATTCCTTTGTGGATACCCTCGTCTCAGCCCAATCAGCTTGCTGGATCAGTACAAGAATGAGTTAAAGTGCCTTTAGAGTTACAATGAGTGAAGAACTGATGATATTCAAGCTTGCTAAGCTGCATAACTAGGATAAGGATTTCATGATGTTTAGCCATTTCTGAATCAGACATGATCTGATGTGTGTTTTGTTGCTTTCCTATGTCATTTTTTCTAAAATCTATTTTCCGGGAAACATAGCAGCGTTCAAGTCCGCAGGACTATCTTCTATGTTGTGTTTGTGCCAATAACTTATGATATGAATTTCCGATCATTGTTCCGTTCTCCAATATTGATGGTGAACACACAGCTAAGGGAAAATAAAACAGAGTAAAGAGAAGCTCAAGCAGATAATTCATCTGGAACTCCGTAGAGCCTATATAGCTGAAAGAATGCAGTTTAGATTTAAAAAATAAAAATGGTCTAAGGCTTCAGTTGAAGGTTAAATATGTTTCCATGTTCATTTTCACTACTGTTATGTCGATTAGGTGTGCAAATTTTGCAGATACCATGTATTGCTCAACTTGTCTAAAAAAAAAGGTATTGCTCAACTATGATCTTTGTTACTGAAATGTACTTTGAACATTAGTAGGAAGCATTAAGTAATTTTTGCAATTGAAAATGAATAATAAATATTTGCATCAATTTAATTTTTTCACCTAGACTCCTATTCATTTTCATCCTTTAGGAGGGCATGGTGGTGCTGATTTCTTCACTTTTATGTGACAAATTATTCTGGTAAAGAAAGTTAAATGTTTCCAATTGAACTAATTATTTTATTTTTAAGTTCATGTTTGCTTAGTTTTATTATTTGTTTAAATGTCTACGAGATATTTACATCTGATTTACTATATGAATCTATTCTACCTACCAGAGGTTTAGATTGATATTCACAGTTTTCATAGTGTTATCTTATCAGAATTGTGTGGGGCATTTTGTCAAGTCACCTGTGTAACACGGTGCAAAAGTCTTAATTAAGTAGAAAGCAATACAATATTACTATCAAGTGGTACGCCACCTCCATTCAGTAGTAGCTAGGTAGACTTGTTTTCAGATATTAACGTGTAACATATGTGGACACATATTCTACAAAAAATTACTATTGACCATATAGGTACTAATATGAATATCCAAACACACAAAATAAATAAATAAATAAATAAATAAAGCTCGTAGTGCAAGGGATTGATTGTGCCATAATTGATTTGTGAATTTGTTCCATGATACTGTAGTTTATCACATGGTACGTAGGATTTCTTCGGCTTTTCTTTTGCAAAGGTATTCCGATTCTCCATTAGTTCCCATTATATATATTCTTCGGCCTTTCTAATGCAAAGGTATTCCGATTGCATATATATGTGTGTGTGTATATATAGACACCACACACTATTTCAAGCTAAGTCAATATTGTGATCTTCACTAGTGGAGTGGAGTAGTATTTTATTGTGACGAGCTGGGAAATTAAAGGAGAAAAATCACTCAATCTGGTATGTCCCCTTTTCTTTATTTATTTTTAAATTTTAATTTTAAACTACAATATATGCTATATGCTGCAGTTGATATCAGTTAGACATGCTATAAATCGGTATGATGAATTTTAGATGATTTTAATCTTTGAGAGGATCCATTTTCATTTTCGTTATATAATTGAGCAATGAGTCACACTGTCGGTCAAGATGAATCACACTGTCGGTCAAGACAAAAGCCGGACGCTCTCTATATCCCAGCTTCTCAGGTAGCCTTAATGCATCATGATCTCAACCAAAACTCATTTGATTAGCCATTGCTTTCCCTTTCTTACCCTTGCCCTTCGACGTTTACCCCTTGTCTTTTTCTGTTCCATAAACTACGTAATCTGCAAAAGTCTCGGGTTTACGTTTGCCAGTCGTCTGTCGAGTCACCCTCAACTCATTAGTCGATGAAACTGACTTAGGAGAAGCACCGACTTCCTCCTCAAGGTTCAACTGCCCCGGAAGGACTCCTTGCAACCCTTCTTTCCTACGTCCTAGCCTCTACTTCCTCACATGCTTTGTCGACCTTCCACTGTCCTTCTTCCCAAGTCAACATAACATATTTCCTTCACTGATTTCTCCCTCTGGATCCCACATCAGTTGCGAGATCCACTCCATTGTTGGTAATTTCCCGGCACCGTTGAAGATGTCATCCAATGATTCTCTGCAATCTGCATGTTGGACAAACATATGACCAATCCATTCCAACAGCCTAATCTGAATTAGCCTCATGCAAATGGCAACCAGATCCAAAACAAACTCGCTTAATTTTTGAAATTAAATCATCCCGGTTGACCACCACCTCCTTCACTACCCATTCGTCATTGACTTTTGAAACTTCATGGTCCAGTTCAACCCCCCCCCCCCCCCATCCGAGCCCATCAACCCCGTTAATTTCGGCCCAACATCTAACGATCAAAGCCGAATCCCAATTTGGTGGCCCACCAACCCATTATCATTAAGCCCCAACTCGAGTCCTTCTCCGGCATGTCAATGGTCATGCCCAATTCCAAAGTAACGACCCATAGTAGTTGTTCCCTTCAAATCTAAACCGAACGAACCGAAACCCACCCCTAGCCCGATTGGTTCCTTTCAATTCGGGCCCAAAGAACTCACGACCTAACGGAGCCCACCTTCAACAATAGCATTACGAAGCCCTCTTCTGGAAAAACCTAACACACTTTCCCGAGCCACGCGGCTGTTGTGGTTGTCGCGAGTGTGCACGCATTTTCCGTCTTAATCAACTCGATCTTCGCGTACATGTGTTGAGTTGAGCCTGCTCCTCGTCCCCACACCTTAGTGAACTTGTTCCTAAATTTGGCTTGCGAATAAATGCTCCAAAAATCATCGTAGGCGACATCACCCCAATGAACCGAATCGGTTCCGCTTTCCTCTGACGCGTGTGAGCTCCCTTTGAATTAACCTTATTTGGATTTATAATTCGAGTGCGCAAATGTGAAACAGATCTTTAAACTAGGGTCAAGATGATGATAATTTGATGTATCCTTTTTCAAATCGAAAGCACATATTGATAGAAAACAAGAGTAGATAGAAAATAGGGAAAAATACATATATAAACCAATATACAACATTAATTGCAAAAACAGCCACCTTCAAAAAACAATTACAAAAAGTTCGCTACAGTGATTCGCTACAGTAGATCCGGATTTCAAACACTCGCTACAGTAGATTTAATAAATATTTTGAAATCCGGAAGCTAGTTTCAGCCACCGAAACTAGCTGAAACTAGCAAAAAATGACTGAAACTAGCTAAAAATGACTGGAAAAAGTTGAAACTAACGGTTAATTTTAGGGAATTTTCTAAAAACTACCCCCACTGCTGCACCTAATTACGTTTCTTCCCCTGCTAGTTCAACAATTACATCTAGCCTCATTTTATCCAAAAATGTTGACCAACTTATAAATCTTATCTCCCCAAACATGCCCTTACCAATATTTTTATTTTTCATTTATCTTTTCCTTTGTTTTCTCAATATTTTCTTTTCCTTTTTCCTTTTTTTTTTTTTCATTAATCATCTTCTTCTTCGATCTCTAAACTCCAGTATCGGAATTTTTTCGGTACCGGAGTTGTCCCCACAGCTCCGTCGACCGGAGCTGTAAATAGCTCCGATCGGAGCTATTTGCAGCCCCAACCGGAGCTGTAAATAGCTCCCCGATCGGAGCTATTTGCAGCTCCGACGGAGCTGTAAATCAGCTTCGATCGGGGCTGTTTTCAGCCCCAATCGGAGCTGTTTACAGCTCCACAGCTCCGATCGGAGCTAGCTTCGATTGGGGCTGAAACAGCCCCAATCGGAGCTGTAAATAGCTCCGGTCGGAGCTAATTACAGCTCCGATCGGAGCTGTAAAATAGCTCCGATTGGAGCTATTTAAATAGCTCCGATCGGAGCTACTATTTAAATAGCTCCGATCGGAGCTATTTACAGCTCCGATTGGGGTTGAAAACAGCCCCAATCGGAGCTGTAAATAGCTCCGGTCGGAGCGACCGGAGCTATTTAAAGCCTCGACCAGAGCTGCCAGCTCCGGTCGGAGCTATTTAAAGCTCCGGCCAGAGCTTCCAGCTCCGGTCGGAGGTCCGATCGGAGGTCCGATTGGAGCTCCGATCGCCTTCTTTTTTTTTTTTTTTTTAATTTTAAATTATTTTTTGGAATCCTTCTTATTATTTATTTATTTATTTTAATATTATGGGGTTGATATTGAGATATAAAATGTGTAGGGAGTTGTTTACAAAAATATTTTGGATGATGTTGAAATTTTAAAAAATTATGTAGGTTAATTTTGAAAAATTAGAAATTTTGGAGTCAAATGTGCAATAAAGAAAAGTTGATTGTGTTTGGGTGTTTCTGAAATCTGAATTTTAAATGAGGGCAAATTTGTCATTTCCAGGCCTTAATTCGCCGAAAGTCAAAGTCGTGGGGCTAGATGTAATTGTTTTTCACTAACGAGGGAAAATATGTGATTGTTGAACTAGCAGGGAAGATTCGTAATTGATGAAACTAACAGGGGGTCTGTATGAAAATTACCCTTAATTTTATATTTTTCCTAAAATTAACCTTTAAAATTAGTTTTTAATTTAATAAAATGATTAAATTAACTCTAAAATTTATTTATGCTAAACTAAAAAAATTAAAAAATATAAAAACTATAATTATAAAAATATAAATTATTATTTTAAATGAAAAAATAATTTCAGATTTGTTTCAACAAATAAAAACTAGTTTCATAAGCTAGTATTAGACAAAAAGTTAGTTTCAAACAAAATCTAGTTTTATAAACTGGTTGAAACTAACTATTAATGCTAGTTTCAACATCATAAAATGTTATTTTCATTAGTTTCAACAACAAAAATGCTATTTTCATTAGTTTCAATATCATAAGTGCTAGTTTCAGCAACAAAAATGCTAGTTTCAGCAACACAAATGCTAGTTTCATTAGTTTCAACAACATAAATCCTAGTCTCAAACAACTAAATGCTAGTTTCAACGACTAACTGTTGTTTTAATTAGTTTAAGCATTATAAGTGCTAGTTTCGGTCACTGAAACTACGTGAAACTAGCTAAAAATGACTGAAACTAGCTTACACTAACAGTTAATTTTATATTTTTGCTGAAATTAACCTCTGAAACTAGCTAAAAATAACTTAAACCTAGCTGAAACTAATTGTTAATTTTAGATTTTTTCTGAAAAAATATAATGGTCATTATTTTCACTGAAAAAAAACTAATTTCAAATTAGTTTCACAAATTAGTTTCAAACAAAAAGCTACTTTCGGACAAAAAGATAGTTTTTTTAAGTTAGTTTGAGACAAAAAGCTAGTTTCAGCACATAAAAATGTTAGTTTCACTAGTTTCAGCACATAAAAGCTAGTTTCGGACGAAAAACTAGTTTTAGGAGTTAGTTTCAGACAAAAAAACTAGTTTGAGTACATAAAAGTGTTAGTTTCAGCACATAAAAGCTAGTTTCATATACTAGTTTCAGACAAAAAGTTAGTTTCGGAAGCTAATTTCAGGCAAAAAACTAGTTTCATAAACTAGCTGAAATTATATGAAACTAACTGTTAATGCTTGTTTCAGCACACAGATACTAGTTTCATTAGTTTCGGCAATGCAAATGCTAGTTTTATTAGTTTCATCATCACAAGTGCTAGTTTCAGCAAACACAAAATGTTAGTTTCATTAGTGTCATCATCACATGTGCTAGTTTCAGCAACACAAATATTAGTTTCAACACATAAAACCTAGTTTCATAAACTAGTTTCAGACAAAAAGCTAGTTTCAAAAACTAACATAAACTCTATGCAACTAACTGTTAATACTAGTTTCAACATCATAAAATAATAATTTCATTAGTTTCAACAACTAAAATGTTGTTTTCAATAGTTTCAGCAATAAAAAAGCTAGTTTCATAAAAACAAATGCTAGTTTCATTAGTTTTAGCATCACAACTGCTAGTTTAACTAGTTTTCAACATCATAAGTGCTACTTTCAGCAACACAGATGTTAGTTTCAGCGCCAAAATGGTAGTTTCATTGGTTTTCAGCATCATAGGTGTTAGTTTCAGCAACAATATATGCTAGTTTCATTAGTTTTCGGCGAACACGAATGCTAGTTTCATTAGCTTGAGCATCACAAGTGAACACAAAAATGCTAGTTCATTAGATTCAGCAACACACATGCTAGTTTCATTAGTTTCGACAACATAAATGCTAGTTTCAACGGCAAAATGCTAGTTTCATTAGTTTTCAGCATCATGAGTGCCAGTTCCAATAGTTTGAGCATCATAAGTGTTGGTTTCAGCAATAAAAAAGCTAGTTTCATCAACACAAATGCTAGTTTCATTAGTTTCAGCATCACAACGACTAGTTTCATTAGTTTTCAACATCATAAGTGCTAGTTTCAGCAACAAAATGCTAGTTTCAGTAACACAGATGGTAGTTTCATTAGTTTCGGCAAACACGAATGCTAGTTTCATTAGTTTCAGCATCACAAGTGAACACAAAATGCTAGTTCATTAGATTCAACAACACATATGCTAGTTTCATTAGTTTCGGCAACACAAATGCTGGTTTTATTAGTTTCTGTATATAAATATTAATTAGGAGATTATTTGGACGTTGGTTATATTTAAAAAATAGTTAAATATAATTAGTTAGTAATTAATTAACACTAATAGACGTAAAAGACACCATTAGAAATCAGTTTAGCGAGAAATTGGAGTCCAATTTCATATTCTCTTCCAGATTAGAGAGATTTTAGAGACTGCTTGGTTAGAGTTTAGGGCACCAAAAAAATAGAATGACCTTTTTTGTAAGATATATTTTGGAGACTACTTGATTAGATTCTAGGGCACCGAAAAAATAGAATGGCCTTTTTTGTAAGACTACTTGTATTTTAGGGCACCAAAAAAATAGAATGGCCTTTTTTGTAAGATATTTTTTAAAATGGTTGTTTTAGCAATTAGGTACTCTAGAGTGGTTCTTTTATGTAATTTTCTGTAGAAAATAACCTGGACTCGTACCCTATCACAAATTCTACTAACACAATCACGTGTTAGGCCAAGCAAAGGGCTCATCGTAATTATATAAAGATAATAACAAATTATATATAACGTTAGTTTCATGATTAAGGAATAACTTAAAAGGACGCAAAATAAAATAGAGCAAGGGCGGATTCCCTTCCTCTAATCGTCTCCCGGGCCTATTCATCAACTATATATTGTAGCACCAATATCTGGTCTTGAATATAATTCACTGAATTTCTTTAGTATTCCCTCAATCCCAAAAAATTACCCACTACGTGTAGTTTAAGAAGAAACGCTAAAATGCTAAAATAGTACTTCCTCCGGAAATTATATAGGTTCCCATTTGGTTTTGTTGAGTTTTTCGATGTCCGATTTGACCTCAAATTAATCATAATTCATTGTGAAAAAATAATTTAAAAAATTCTATTATTAAAGTATACTTCTTATATTTTTATAATATAATTTTTAAAATTACTTTTTTCGTTATAAATTATGTTTAATTTGAGGTCAAACCGGGCATAAAAAAAGTCAACAAAACCAAATGGGAACCTATAAGGTTTCCGGAGGAAGTATAAAATTAGTAGGGACATGTTAATTTTTAAATTGAAATGAAGTTGTTAAAGTATACACTACAAGAAAAACGGCAAATAGCGACGCTAATTAGCAACGCATAACCATGCGTCGCTAATTTAGCGACGCATGAGCTATGGTCGCTAAATTAGCGACGCATGGTTATGCGTCGCTAATTTTAGCGACCCATAGCCCATGCGTCGCTAATTTTAGCGACCAAAGCTCAAGGGTCGCTAAATTAGCGACGCATGGTTATGCGTCGCTAATTTTAGCGATCAAAACTCATGCGTCGCTAATTAGCGTCGCATGAGCTATGCGTCGCAAAAATTAGCGACGCATGGGCTATGGGTCGCAAAAACTGCATAATTTTCAGGTGGGTCTCCTCACATTCAACTGGAGCTATAGGGCTCATCTGTTATCGGATTGGTGCGCATAACCTACCGTTGGATACCTCGTTGAGTTATCTACGCGTGGACGTTGATTTGAGGTTGATTCAATATCGTATGAAGGAGTTATGGATGAAATGGCTAGCCTGCACTAATCTTGCACACTTGAACGACTCCAAAACCTTTATTCGAATTTCTGAATATGTGCTTCTAAGGTAAGTCTAAGTTTTTCCCAAATGAACTTCTTGACTTAAATCGAACTACGGTCACTCACGAACATATCCATGAATGACAAACAAAGCTATTAGTCGCTATATATAGAAGACTAAAACAAATACGAAACTATCTAGGAATCGAAATTCTAATCCTGAAACAACTTGACAATATTGAAATTAACTAGGAATTGAAATCTAATCCTAAAAGAACTTGAAATATAAACTACGAAAACAGTAAAACTGCGTTTAGACCCCCTAAACGATCTCCGATGGCCGAAATCCATCGTACATCACGGCAGAGCAGTGTCTTCAACTTTTCACACCGTTTCGGAGCCGCCGACCAAATTTCGTTGAATTCCGACAACGTTGCAAATTTGTCGGTTTGTGCATAAATTGGACCGCATCAACCGTTAAGAAATAAAAAAAAATTAAAATTTAGTCCACTTTTCCTTAGATAGTCCACTTAGTAATTGAGATATCTCAAACCGTATGAAGATATAAACGGTTTATAAATATAAATATATGGAAGTGACTATGAAGAGCAACAACTATATATTATATAGAACTTATACAAGAATTATCGTAATTATTGGTAGCTGGGCGGTAATGGTGTTGGGTTAGTAAGGCCTTGAGTAAGGAGGTCCTAGGTTCAAAACCCAGGAAAACACAAGGTAGTGACGCATGGGAGCGTCACTAAATTGTGGTTTTTTTTTTAGTGTAAAAGAGTATTGTAAAAATTATAATATAGTGTACAAAATAATATTTTTTAAATATGAGATACTTTTTCTTTTAGAAAATGAATAAAGTTTTGTGAACATAAGAAAATAGATAGAAATTGAATAAAATTTTGTGAAAGAGAAGAAGAATAGGACAACCAATAAACTTGCTACTAAGTATGACATATTGGTATAAAGTATAAACATCTTATTAATAATCACATAAACTAGTTTATAATATATCGACTTTTAAAATTCAATTACATTTTATATATTTTATATATCACGAGGGTATTCGTGCGTCAATATACTAGTATAATATTATGTGTCAGATAAAAGAGTGTTATTAAGATTATATTCGGGAAATACCTTTAGGTGGGACAGACATACTTTCACCAATAATTTGAAATTGAGAGAACTAGATTGGAGTATGAAATTTCTAAAGAATACAAATCAATTTGCTGCTGTTCTTAACCAAAAAGTGTTCTATGTTGTAGATTATAAATTCGTCGAATGCAGCAGGGCCAAGATGTTAAACAGGGATAGGCTCCTTGTTCGTCGTATTCAGGATCTGCTAAGTACTCAACCCTCTAGTGAAGCCAGCTCTAAGCCGAAAATATTTAAGGTTGATCAGCGTTTGCGCAGGGTGAATGAAATTGCTTATGAACCGCAGTTTGTGTCTATTGGTCCTATTCACCGTGGCAAGGGCCATCTTATAGACACCGAGCAGCTTAAACTACGGTATCTTCAGCAGCTTCTACAAAGAAGAGGGGAAGAATGCCCAGAGAGATATGTGGTGGAACTGATGGACTTGGAAGAAAGAGCACGAAAATGTTATTCGAGCTTCATTAAACTGCCAGAAGGGGATGAGTTTGTGGAAATGTTGCTTCTAGATGGAGTTTTCGTGATTGAGTTCCTACGTAAGTTCAAGTTTGATCGTCTGAGGGACGAGAATGATTACATATTCCACTCTACTCAAGCAAGCGTCGCAATAAAATGTGATTTAGTGTTAATGGAGAACCAGCTGCCTTTTTTGGTCTTAAGTAAATTGTTCGGCATGACAAAGCAGAAAGATCTTCGTCATGACGATTTGAATTATTTGCTCCTTCATGCCATAGAGTCGGATTCAACTATGCCATTCCAGGAAGAAGATGTTAATCAGTACGCACTCCTTCGCACGCGTGTTCACAGTGTTGATGATCATCTTCTCGGATTGCTGTATGAAGCTTACATCTGTGGCAGACCTAATAAAAGCAAGAACGCGAGTTGTGTAGGACTGAAAAGTACAACATCCGAATTATTAGAGGCAGGTGTTGAGTTCAAAACGACCAACAGGGTCAACTTAACGAATGTTAGTTTTGCAGACGGAGTTTTGCAACTGCCCAAGTTCCAAGCTTATGATAATACGGAGATAATATTAAGTAATCTTGTAGCGCATGAGCAGATGATCAACTCCTGCAGAGATCCGCACAAATATGTGACAGACTACATATTCCTGATGACTTCGCTGGTGAAATCTGCAAAGGATGTTGAGATACTGAGATGCGCTGGGGTTATAGAAAATTGGCTAAGAGATGATGAAGCAGTTCATGTGTTGATCAACAAGTTGGGCAAACATATCATAGTCCATGGATACTTTTACGCTGACATAATCCAGAGTCTGAATGATCATTGTGGTAGGCGTCGTAACAAGTGGATAGCAAGCTTAAGGAGAAACTACTTCAACACTCCATGGGCCACCATGTCGGTTATAGCAGCTATCGTACTGCTTCTCCTCACTACCATACAAACCGTATTCACCATACTTCCATCTGGGTGCAAATGATCACCTGCCCCAATTTATACTCCATTCAGTAAGTACTGTATTCATCTATCCTGCCCCTGCTTAATAGTACACAAAAATAAATAAACAATGGTAGGCCATGTGTATTCGTAATATGTAATGTCTGTACTTGCTGTTATATCTCAGGCTTTCTTGTTAATTGACTGCTTCCAAGGAAGGGATCACTCTCTCATTTGTTTTCTTGGAACATTCCTTGTACATGTATTAATAATGGCAGACTTGTTTCAACAATCAACACTTCATAATAATGTTACCGGCCATGTTGAGAGTTTATTGACTCGTGAACATTTAGTGATTTTACAATATCTCAACACGAACCGAAAGACTTAACTGCTTAGTTTCAAAACGTACTAGCTTGCACAATATCCCCCCTTTGAGGCATCCACCCCCCCACTCTCTGCATACCAGGCAATGTACAAAATGAAAAACATGGTTATAACTTAAATTTATCTGTGGCAGGTTTGAACTATGCTCATGAGACCTTCAGAGTTGTGAACACAAGAAATTGCCCTGTCTAACATAGTCTACAAATAGTTCGTTAGTGTTGATTTTTCGCGATTGAAACAAGTTCCTGATGTCTTTCCATTGGTTCGGTAAGTGTGGCTATTTTTAGAGCTGTCATTCCCTGGCATTTTATAGGTAGGCTACCGATCGGATCAACCCGATATAACTACCTATAAAATGCCTACCTAAGCCTATTCAATTAATAAATAGGTTTAATTAGTTTATAATTATTAACAACCTAAGTAAAATAGTTTAACCGCCATTCTAATCATTTTGCATTCCAAATAGCTGCTAATTGTAGATGTCCTATGATAACCTGATCAGATTTCTCGATCGAGCTTCAACTTTAGTTTATTTCTCCACTAAGCCTTATGATTAGCTTGTTTAATTTAGGACTTGGTGATCGGTGGATCGCTTTTTGGACCTAATTGTGCAATGCTATGTTTATTTTATTCACAAGTTTAGTTGCATAACTGATGGAGAAGCTGAGAAGATGAAGTTGAGCTCTAGTAACAGAACCTTAATCATATTTTAGAGTTTGAGTTGTAAAAAATTTAATTTCAACCAAGTAATTTATACATTTTTCAAAATTAATATAGCCTATTTACGACCCACATATTTACAATTATAAAAAATAGGTGTAATTAGGTAGGTGTTTCATGGGCATATGCCTATAAAACAAACCCTATACACAACCTATTCCTAAATTGACAGCTCTAGGTTATTTTAGAGAGTTGCAATAGGTGTTGACATGTGTTCACTCAACTTCTGTTTTCTGAAAACGGAGCACACTTGGTCGTTATTTTGTTTTACCTTTTCTTAATAATTAACTAATTCCATATTTGTGATTGTTTGATGTGTGAATAAATTGATTACTACAAGAAATTGTCATCGTATATAAAAAGACTTGAAGTAAAAGAAAGATAACTTATACGAGGAAGAACTCCACAAGGAATAAACTTAAACTATATAATTTAATTTAAAGCATAATTTAATTTAAAGCATTTTCTTTCCATGGTAGAAATCTAACCTCGGTCGACTGATTGAGTACCCAATTCACAAAAAGATTGGAGCTAAGCTCGATTGATCAATACCCTGCTCGATTTGATTGATAGCAAATTAACTGGAAATATGAACTACGCAAGGAATCAACATTCTCTTTCCCAACACTGAGTAGACCTTGCAGTTCATAAGACCCAAAACTCTACGGTTCAAGTTGTTTCTTTTTCTTTTGAAAATTTTTCTACGTTTAATAATTTTCCATACCGTATTAAATCGTACAAAACTAACATTCCAGATTGATTCGTTTTATTCAGGCTCGGTCTATGTTTCTTTCATGATTTTCTTCAAATTGACCTGGTCCCACTTTGGACCGATCAATGCCCCTTTTCATGTTTCGTATGGTTTGGGCCCGGTCTGACTCTTAACCGGTGAATGTCCCTTAGGGGGAGCAGGGTTACATATAATCCTATTTTTCCATGTTTCTTGCAATTATGGCCAAGAAAAATCGTTTTGGATGACATTTGGCCCAAATCATTTGTTTTGTAGTTATGGAAATCATCGAGTAACATCAACCTTTACCACATCCCAAACGTTGAGAATTTGTTTCATAATGTTGAGAACACTCTTAAAATAATTGTAGTAATATTTTTTTATGTCGAGTTGTAAGGCGAGGAGAGGTGGATGGGTGGTTGTATCTCTACTACACTCTCCATTGTATAGTGTAAGGGTGTAATTATATGCAATATAATTTAAAAACAGTATATACTACATTTCAGTGTAATATAATCCTCATATATACCGCTTGAAAAAAATAGTATATACTAAAACACCTTTATTTTTCATCACTAGAATATATGTGGACGGAATTCTTTTTCTTATTTAAAGATCAAGTAAGCAATGTGATTCATTTTATTTTTTTAATAAGGCACAGCCCCCTCTTTGTAATGAACAGGTCCGTCACTTGTGCGCTTTTCCATTTTTTAAAAGTAGTATGTTTAATTGTTCATCATGTTATTTTCTTTATATGCGCTTTTCCGTTTTTTAGTTTTAATCGATATCGATACAGTGCCAAATATTAATGCGCCCAGTTCCTTTTGTTGCACTTTTCAATATGTAAACTCTCACTTTACAAACAAAGACAAGATATTGATCGGATAAAGAATATACTAATGTACAAGTTAATCTACATGTATGGTCACGATGAACATGATGAGGCTAGCAGAGTAGGTCGATTTTTGGGATGTTATAGCATCATTAAAGCAGATAATTAATTAATTATACTCGTTACTTTTGGCCAATTCCGCATACATCATATTTATGACACCTGTACAAAATGCGAACACTTATAGTAATAGTTTCTAATTATATATATATACACGGCGAAAAGAAAAGGAGAATGTGAAATTTTCGTACAAGATGAAAATACAATATTTGGAATATGAAAAATACAATAAAAATAATTAAAAATTATATATGATGAATTAGAATGCTTATGTCTTTATAATTTAAAGTAAGAATTTTATATTATGAAAAATTAGAATGTTTAAGTTTTCATATTATAAAATTGTTTATTATTTTTTTAAACGGTTTGAAATTCATTTGGGATCAAATGAACTCTAAAAAATTAAAAATAAAAGTGTTAATGAATTTGGCGACGGAGTAATAATTACAGGGCTAAAATGTCCAATATAAGAGCTAAAAGCCTAAAATAGATCATGAGGTTAGCCTGGTAGGTCAAGTCCTAGGCTCCTAGCTCCTACGAAACACTGATTAACAAACTAGTACTCCCCCAATTTTCTCATAAGTGTCATGTTTTGACTTTTTACGGTTAATAACTTTCAACTTTGACTCTCAATTACTCTTAAATAATAATGATAAAATATTTAAAGAAATTATATTTCAATATAATTTCTTTAAATATTTTATCATTATTGTTTAAGAGTAATTGGGAGTCAAAGTTGAAAGTTTGATCATCAAAAAAAGTCAAAACATGACACTTCTGAGAGAACGAGAGAGTACTATATATACGTCACATAGGAAGATCGAAACTAAAAGGTACCAAAAGCAAGCCAATTAGTACTGCATGTTCATAAAGTTCTCCACATAAGGTTCCATAATCCATGGTTTAATTAACTAAGGTTTGTTTTATTTTATTATACGCAGGAGGATTAGGTTATGCATATTTTAACACACTCAATCTAACTAACCGGCCGGTAAGGTTTTGGCCGTTCAAAGAAAAAAAAAAGGCCGGTAAGGTTTCTTCTTTTTCGCCAACTCGAAATGATGAAATTAAACTACAGGTCTACAGGGACCATATGTCCTCTACGCGGCTACCCCAGTCAGGGGCTCTACTATGAGCCATAACTCTGAGTCGGGACTGGCCTCAACAATGCTTCCCATTGATGCTCTGTTGGAGCATCAACTTGGGGTAGCTAGCTAGCTGCTAGCCTTAACCAGGGTAGAAAGAAAGGAACGGGTTCCTTCCACAGATATAACCCTTTTACTTCGTGTCCGATTTTTGCAAACATCCGTTCAAGCATTTCATGCCAGAATCCTCAGTAGGATTTATATGAGTTGTAGTAGCAGATGAATCTGTTGATGAGATAGAAAAGGTTGCTTGGGAGAGAGCGAATTGTCTAGTTTCTTCATGGATTACTAATATTGTGACTAAGCAAATAAGAAATTCATTGTTGTATTTGGAGAATGCTAAGGAAATCTGGATGATTTACAGACTAGATACACTAAGATTGATGGTACTAGATTTTGCAAATAGAGAAGATGTTGAATTCTTATGTTCAAGGTAACAGCACAGTGTACTATAATGGGTTTAACCGTTTAAGACACTTTTGGATGAATTTGTAAGTCACAGGTGTGATGAATTTGTAAGTCGCATTGCCCGTATCCAAGTGTGTTTGTGGTAAGTGCACTTGTAACATTGCAGAGATGGTTACTACAATGCAGCAGAAGGATGCTCTATTAAAGTTTTTGGTGAATCTAAATGATAGCTATAAGGCATTGAAGAGTCATGTCATGCTCACTACTCCTGATGCATCTATTTCACATGTGTATTTGGCTCTAGATGATGATAATGATGTAATGGACTCGATGGCTATAATCTAAACTAGCTAAATACAAGCTTTGTTGCAAAAGGTACAAGTCGGCTGATGTGTATAACTAACGTTGTTTGTGGGAACACGTTTCTTCAAGTACTAACACAACTTTAGATCTTGTTTATTGCAAATTAGCCCAGCAAGACTTCTTTCTTTACAGACTGATCCCTAATGTTATTAAATGATCTCAGTTGTACGTCCTTCATGTATGGGATGGCTTACGGGGCAAAAGCCAACTTAATTAATTTCAGTATAGATCCTAGAATTCCGTTGAATCAAATGGTGGTGGCATATTATACCTTCAAACTTGAGGGGTTAACTGGAATAACCTTCCCTAAGTCCCTAACTTTGATAAGTTAATATTTTATTCTCTTGATATTTTATTTTACTTTTATGGGATCACATTGTTTGTAACATGTCATTTTCATAAGCACCCTTTCGCTTTCTCTTTTTTTCATTCATTGGTCCACGATGAACTTATATCAGCTTGTAACTAATACAGGATTTTGTCCTTCATTCTCTTAGGTTAAGTTCATTTCAATTTAATTTCAGTTCAAATAAGTTCAGTTCAGTAAAGATTTATTAAGTTAATTTCATTTCCGTTCAGAATAATTAAGTTCAGTTCAGGTTTGCTTAGTTAAAATTTATACTTCAAATAAGTTCAGTTCAGAAATTTTCAGGCGAATCAAACAGAGCCTTACTACTGGAAAAGAATGGATATATCTACCACTTATAATAACCATTATGAAATAGATAGCATAGATCAATTCCCATTATGAAATGAATAGCATATCTATATGATATGCATAATATAAGTTTAGGTAACATGACATCTATACATTGAAACATGAATTTGTTCAAGCTTTTCATGACATAGATCAATTTCCATTATGAAATGAATAGCATATCTATATGACATGCATAATATAAGTTTAGGTAACATGACATCTATACATTGAATCATGAATTTGTTCAAGCTCTGTTTTAACAAGGACAAGGAACCGATCTGAAGAGTGCTTCTCTTTTTTCTTCCATTAATGTAACAAATATATTTTGTGTACGTGACACCCGTGTGTTATAAACATGAGCACGTTGATACAATTTCATTGCAAATTGTTTTTAACTAAGTAAATTTCAGATGAGACAACCGTACAATATAATATTAATTATAAACAAATAGAAGCCCAACTAAATATGAGTCGGTGAGAGTTGGCCCATGACTAATTATCTCAGGCCCAATAGGCCCTATATATCTATTCCGGACCGTAATACTAGGGGACCAAGATATAATAAAGTGTGAAGTTTCTAGGAAGGCAGTAGAGTGAAATGAGTCAATGAACATGCGGTCGGGGGGAAGGGTGTGCCATAAAACGTGGCTTTCAAGGAAAGAAAATGAATGACTAGAGATTAACAATAACACACGACGAGACCTTAAATAATAATTTTGATATATATGCAGCAAATTGCAATGCATGTTTGATTCCTAGTTTAGTCAACAATTCACAACATTATCTTCCTTTGTTCATTGGTCATGATCAAACATTTACAAAACTCAATGTCGATCGGTATATCAAATACTACGTATGTACGTGTGATAAATCCATGAAAAATCTTGATGAATGAAATTCAACCATTCACCTGATTTTCTCAAACAAGTCTCTCTACTTAGTACTTGGTCTAACTTGGGTGCCATGCATATATTATAAATCACTGCCTATTTTCTATGGAGTCTAGTTTTGATGGCGGAAACTATGTAATCATGATTTAAGTTTGTTACTACGTAAGTAAGAAGTGTCTTCTATTTTTCAAACAAAAAGTAAAATTGGATATCTCCTCTCCGGCAAGGACAATTAGGTAGGAGAATTATGTACAAGAAAATCTGATAACGAGACGAAACTCAGTAAGATATATATCTCTTTTTTATAATCGGCTAAATTTTTTTATTATGTACAAGATCATAAGAAATGCTAAAAAAAAACAAGAGAATTTTCCTCAACTAGAATTGGGGTTAATTAGGGGACACCATACACAACCAGATGAAATCATTAGTTCATTGTTAATCCTTCCCTTACATATTTGTTTTATAAAGCTAAGGGGCAGAAGGAAAATAAGGAAAAAAAATATATAAAACATGTTATGCTATACTCGGGCCATTTGGGCATGGGCTTGCCTTGCCTGGGATATCATATATATTGTGGACTTGAATGCCACTCTAGTATTTAGTTAATAGTTTTGATTTGTTTTTATTATCACACACTTCCCTTTTTCATTTTCACTTGGTATATGCCTATTTTGTCCTAAAATTAAGTGTCACTCTTCTAAGGATCATACCCTCCACGCAATAATATAAGTTTGTTCTTCCCTTGAACCTTGATGTATCGAATGAAAAATGAGTACCCTTCTTACATCGATCTCTAGCGGTTTTTCACCAATATTATGAGGGTAAACACATGACGATATTCGAGTATAATTAAGTAGCTGTAAAATTTAATCCATTTATATATCAATTCGATCGTATCTGCAGATCCAGAGTTGAGGTGTCACCGTGTCAAGATTGAAATGAATATCGGTGACATTATTTCCCAAATATGAAGTGTATGGCTGGTGCGGCATTAATAGTGCAAAAATAATGGAGTATAATTCTGCATGAGAGGTTCCCAAGTTAGAACGTGTTTTATGCGCGTGTAGGTAGATAGGGGACCTTGTTTCTTTGCATGGCAAGAAATTAAAGTTTCCAGTCACAAAATACGATAAAATGTTTGGAGATGAGATTCTGCATGAAAATATATATGGCCATAGGATAAGGTTACCTATGCTATGGTGGAAGGTGACATTTCCATTCCAACAATCTTTTCCTTTTTCTAGTCCATCTCCGTAGACATTAAAACTTGTCCGCCGGTGTGCTATTCTTATCTTCATGCCCTTTCAATCTCTAAGCCAACATTATAAGTTTAAGAGATATACGATAGGAGGACTTCCCGGAGTAACCAAAGAACAAGTTTTACGTACTAATTAATTAACGGCTATGGAGTGAAAAATATCATACCAATAAGGCTCTATTTATTTCACGTTAAGTTCAATTTTGTTAAGTTCAATTTAAAATTATTAAATTCAGTTCATGCGAATCATACAGAACCTACATCAAATAATTACCTATTTCGAAAATAGAATCCATAACATTTTAAATACCGAGTGTCTCACTTGAAACGAGATTATGTACATGAGTGTTCTTAGATATTTTCGTGCTTGTGTTAATGAGAAATCGTGCGATATGCTAGTATGACGTATCTTTGAATTCCATAGGAATCTTGAGAATAAGTCCTCCGTTTTACAACAACCCTTTGCTTCATATCATTATAAATCTATATTCTTATAATGATCCTTAGCTAGTTCGCTATACCATAAATATCATATGTAGGCTTGCAAAAAGAATCACGCTAACAATTAATTAAAACGTCAAAAATTGCGACTCCTTAATGAAATTGACTCTACGTCTCTACCTTTACATTTGGTTTTTTCACCAGGTGCGCCAGGGGTAGGTAGTTTAAGGTATACCTTCACCCGTTAAAATGTACTTCCTCCAACTTTCATCTAGTTTTTCATTTCCATTTAGTTGATATTTTTTTTTCCGCTCGAAATCATATTAATTTTAAATCACACCAAAAACTAATTTGATGGGAGCCAAAAGAGAATGAATTTTGGGTGCAAGTCAAGTGGTTGGTTTCTCACTTTCTCTCCGTATGGATAGATGCTTTTTTATTCCTTATTCACTCTCATAGTTTGTCATTCGACTTTTTACAGTAATAATTCAATTTATGTTTCAAAATAAAAAGTTCATGAAAACCATATCAATAACATGATTCATTAATTTCATTCACTCTACATGATTTTTCCAAACAAATAAAAAAAAATTGCATGAAATTCACAAAAAGAAAAATGGACTGCACATAAATGTTGACGGAAGTTAACATTTCTGATCAAATATAGTGAAGTAGTACAAAAATGTCACAAGATTTTGGATGTGGAAATGAAAATCAAGAACAAGAAGTTAGCCGTCCCACTTTTACCGCAGCAGGTGAATAGTGTGCTGAGCTGGACAGAAGAGAACACAAGAATCTTAGCAGTACCAGGAAAGAAAGATCCTCGCATTTCGCCATAACGGTATCGTATTTGTGGGTCCCCCTTCATGCCACCCGGCGACTTGACAATCAATTTGCTTCCCCAAATTCATCTCACACCACCCACTGAATTAGTATTATTTTCATTTTCGGAAAATATTGAAGGAGAGAATAAAAGAATCAAAAGAATCAAAATGATTTTTCTTCCCTTTCCCCTTAGCACCGTGTTTGGAGAATATCATTCGAAGACTAAATTACATCCATGTACCTTTTAAGATGGTGCTTGAACAATCAGAACTTTTATATTTCATAAATCAATGAAGGACAACTTTCTAGTTGGGCGTTGACTTGTGTTAAAAAGACTACAATATCCCTCTATTAAGTGGATTAAAACATTTCTTGAAAAAACAAAGTTATTCTTATTAATTACACATTTAACCCAAATATTTTATAATTTACATAATCAATCCTTCTTCTTCATATCTCCTCTATTTTTTCTAGAGCTCTTGACCCCGATCTAAGCAGCTCCATGATCATGGAGCTCCAGATCGGAGCTAAGGAGCTCCGAGATCGAAGCCGGATGCTCCAATTTGGGAGCTGGACTTCGATCAAGGAGCTCTCTATTTTTTTTTTAATTTTTAAAAATTATTTGAAAAGAAAATGCGGAGATAAATGATTAGAATTAAAATTATGTGGTTTATTTATTAAATATTGAAAGTTTAGAGGGCTTAATGTAATAAAGTTAAATATATAATTTAAACGAAAATAGAAAATGTGAGGGTAATATTGAAAGATCATCACTCTCTCTCCTGTGAGGGTTGATTTTTGTCCTTCTTTGTTAATATAGTTTACGAACATGTCAGTTTGTCCTTTAATGTAATATATGAAACAATAAGGTCCAAAGTGTTATAAGGTATCTTAAAAGGTATATGGATGTACATCGCCCTCATTGGAATCATGGATTTGTTTTGTTTCATTTTTTTTTGGAAATAAATTTGTTTTGTTTCATGATATATCTAAACATGTTAATTTATCACTCCACTTCATTTTTATTTTACCATCGAAATAATATAAAATGATATCTCGCTAATCAATTTAAAATAAAATGATTCATTTATATTATTTACGAACGCAATAAATTAGAAAAGTTATTGCATCTCTATCTTTTTAAATTGTGCAAGGCTACTTTATCCTTTACCAATCAACTTATTATTCGTTTATTTTGTCTAGCACACAAAATATTCCTATCTAGCCAGAAATATGTTGTTTTACGAGAAGGTTTCGTTCAAATATGAATCAGTCGGTATAAGGTGGATAATATTGCTTGCGCATGACACTTAAGTAAATTAATTAATACTCATCCATTTTGCATGCTAGCTAGCTAGGTATAATTGACGTGCCTAACTCATCTGTCCGTCCACTAATCCTAATTATCGTGCAAGTTATCATCTCTGTGGATCGAATAGCTAGGTACATAGAACCTACAAGTTACGACACATTGTGACCATTAATGAAAGGATTGCCACAACTAGTAACTAGTAAAATGCGAATGAGAATATGCAAGTTATCGATGAGATTAGTACTTCATACGCACTCATATTTGAAATGAATTAAAAAAAAAAAAATTGTTTTGTTTTTTTTGTTTTTTTTTCGAATTTCATTTTTATAAACTATAAATGATACACCATATGCCGTCTATTTTATACAAAGAGAATACTAATGTACTAAATAAAATTTAACCATGTGTAATTTATAATTCAAAATCACCACAAGTTAAAAATCGGATCTTGCTTATGATAATGAAATGCAGCGAAAATTAATAAGAGTGTATTGAAAACATAACCTAAAAGCTCGCAATAATAGTTATATGAGAACTTAACTTGAAGGACAAGTTTAATAACCAATTTGATAAATTCAAGTATTCAACCATAAACCATAATAATTATAATTGTATATTTAGATTAATGTTGGTTAAGTCGAAAACGTTGTATCTATTACGTACATTGTGTTTTAACATGTAAAAAATTGCACGATAATGATGAGATGGAGACATGGATCAATGTGTTAGGTAGAAGAGCGGAAGAATCGGTTTATTGGGAAAGTGAAATAGCATAAAACGAAAATGTGTGTTTTATTGGAAAAAAACAAATATTTAGGAAAAGCAGCAAATTTGAGTTGGCGAGGGACACCGAATTGAACCAGTGGTGCAATATTGTGACTTATTATATTGTTATATAATGAACGATAAAACTGAGCTAGATAGTATTAGTGAAGTAAGGTAATTTAAAATCAAGTAGATTTTTAAAATAAATCAACAAAATAAATAAAGTGTTAAAATTTAAAATTGAAAAGAGGAATATTAAATTATAAAATAAGAATATACTATTCACTTTACACAAGTCATTAATTACTAAATTTGATAGAAATTATATGAGTGGTAGAAATAAAATATATTACTGTTTAGAATGATTGACCATATAAAAATTTTAAAATTTTTCCGTTATTTATGCATACAAGTTAATGGGCTAGAAATGATATGTGTATTATCTATGATTCGAAGAGCAATCACTTGGTAATTGTGATAGTCCCACGTGCCCGGGCTCTATTGGATTGGTGTTCGATGTCTTACAATTTTAGTACTAAAAACTTAAAAGATATTGTTTCTGTTCCAATTTTAATTTTTTGGTTTTCTTTTTTTAGTTATCTCGATGCCAATTTTTTATGTACCAAAAATAAAAATCATCTTCCCTACTCTATTCAATTATATATTTTATACTTTAATTAACACTTTTCCCTTGTGTATTTCAATCATCTTTCTCGAATTATTCTGAAGTATTTATTTGTGTTGACGTCATAGGATAATTATAAATTTTATGGATTAAACTGATAACCCTCAGGGAAAATAACTAACCTACTATTTCTCAGCAGATTACACCATTAAAACCACTTGTTAATTTATTTGCAATGGTCCGTGTATATCTGATTAAGATCCCGAGCGGGGTTGAAATAGTAGACTACCAAATAAGAAAATACTACTGTAGTAATAATTTATAAGTGGAAAAAAAAGAAATAATAAAGAAATGAAGAAAAAGGGAAAAAATGATAATAAATGAAAATTAGGCCCGCAAGTCCGCAAGGGCAAGTAGGTGCAGCAGCATTGTTCTCCATATTTCCACCCTATAAAAACGGCTCATCACCATTCATGCAAATCCTCCTCACTCACTGACTCACTCATCTCTCTCAATTTCCCCATTTCGTCAACTCAACACCATCCCAAACCTACATGCCAATTTTCCTCTCCTAGTCCTAGACATCCAAATCTCACCGCACCCTCCTTCTCCGTTCCAAAACCACACCAACAACACCCAGTTCTGAGGATATACTGCTCTTTTAACGTCGCTCCTGGCCACCCTTCTTCTGTCACCCAGATCCATCTCCTCTCCTTTTGAGGGGGTAGCCGGAGCCCCGGCTCCGGCGGGTCTCAAAGCCCCCACCTATCACACCCATTCCATTATTATTATTATTATCATTATTTCTCTCTTCTAAATTCTAACTAAACATTAATTCAAATCAAATCAATTCATTTCAGTTTCAATTCCATAAATGCCTGCTGTAGACGCTGTCGTTTCGCCTGCACCTCCGCCGCACGCCTTCACCATGGCGCCACCTCCGGCCTCCGTGCCTCCGCCGCAAGCCGCCGTGTGGTCCATTGCCAACTCGGCATTAACCTACCGTGTCGACGGATGGGGAGCGCCGTACTTCTCCTTCAACTCCAACGGCAACGTTTCGATCCATCCGTACGGAAAATCGACGTTGCCTCATCAGGAAATCGATCTGTTGAAGGTCGTGAAGAAATCTACCGGCCCGAAATCGGCCGGAGGGCTCGGGCTGCAGCTTCCGTTACTGGTTCGATTCCCTGACGTGCTGAAAAACCGGCTTGAGTCGTTACAAGGTGCGTTTAATTCGGCTATTGATTCGCAGGGGTATAGTTGTCATTACCAGGGTGTGTATCCGGTGAAATGCAATCAGGATAGGTTTGTAGTTGAGGATATTGTTAAGTTCGGGTCAGGGTTCCGGTTCGGTCTCGAAGCAGGATCCAAACCGGAGCTCCTGCTGGCAATGAGCTGTTTGTGTAACGGAAGTGATGAAGCTCTTTTGGTGTGTAATGGTTTTAAGGATGTGGAGTATATATCTCTTGCACTTGTTGCCAGGAAGATGAGGCTAAATACTGTTATTGTGCTTGAGCAAGAAGAAGAGGTTGATATTGTCATTGATGTTAGTAAGAAGCTTGGTGTTAGGCCTGTTATTGGGTTGAGAGCTAAGCTTAGGACTAAGCATGCTGGCCATTTCGGCTCCACTTCCGGTGAGAAGGGGAAGTTTGGCCTAACTACGACGCAGATTTTAAGCGTTGTTGAGAAATTGAGCAAGTTTGAGATGCTGGATTGCTTGCAGCTGCTGCATTTCCATATTGGTTCGCAGATTCCTTCGACTTGTTTGCTAGCCGATGGAGTTGGCGAAGCTGCGCAGATTTATTGTGAGTTGGTTCGTCTTGGTGCTGGTATGAGGGTGATTGATATAGGTGGAGGGTTAGGAATTGATTATGATGGTTCCAAGTCGAAAGATTCTGATGTTTCGGTTGGTTATAGTATCGAAGAGTATGCTTTGGCTGTTGTTCAGGCTGTGCGTGTCGTGTGTGATCGTAAAGGCGTGAAGCATCCGGTGCTGTGCAGTGAAAGTGGACGTGCTATTGTTTCGCATCATTCAATTCTGGTGTTTGAGGCGGTTTCCGCGAGTTGTTATGAATCACCACAGCTTTCGGCTCTTGAGCTGCAGTATTTCGTGGAGAAGTTGGCTGATGATGTTCTTCTGGATTACAAGAACTTGTCTGCTGCTGCAATTGGAGGGGAGTATGATTCTTGTTTGGTTTATGCAGAGCAGCTGAAGCAGAGGTGTGTTGAGAAGTTCAAAGAAGGGTCGTTGGAAATTGAACAGCTTGCTGCAGTTGATGGACTCTGTGAGTTGGTGACTAAGGCCATTGGTGTGTCTGACCCTGTGCGCACGTACCATGTCAACCTATCTGTTTTCACCTCGATTCCTGACTTTTGGGGCATCGGCCAGTTGTTTCCGATCATACCTATCCATCGGCTTGACGAAAAGCCTGCCATGAGAGGAATTTTGTCCGACTTGACTTGTGATAGTGATGGGAAGATTGACAAGTTCATTGGTGGAGAGTCGAGCTTGCCTTTGCACGAGTTGGAAGGCAATGGCGGTGTTAAAGGTGGCAGCGGGGCCTATTATCTCGGGATGTTCTTAGGTGGTGCATACGAGGAGGCGCTAGGTGGCTTTCACAACCTCTTCGGTGGCCCAAGTGTGGTCCGTGTGTTTCAGAGTGAAGGGCCCCACAGTTTCGCGGTAACACGTGCTGTCCCTGGACCCTCTTCTAGTGATGTGCTTCGGGTAATGCAACATGAGCCCGAACTCATGTTTGAGACCCTCAAGCATCGGGTGGACGAATTAGCCAATGACGATGACGAGCTTGTGAATGGGATTGCTTGTTCTTTCAATAATATGCCTTATCTGGTAGCGTCACACAGTCTGGCAGCTGATGGGGCGTTTAATAACGGTTACTATTATAGCAGTGTTGAGACTTATGCGTCCGGTAGTGATTCTGTTGCTTCTGATGAGGAGCATTGGTCTTGTTAACTTCATTCTAGATAATCTTAGTTTGTTACTTTGTTGTCTGATGTCATCTGTTTTTGACATTTCAGCTGGGAATATGTTTTCCTTGTTAGTTTATTACTGCTAAGGTGTTCATTTCTCATCTTTTAGTTTGTGAATCATGAACAAAGATGTAAGAAGAGCAGGAGTCTTGAGTCTATAGCATTCTGTGGAGACGTGGGGGACGTGAACCGAATCAGTGATGTAGAAAATCGGCATTCGATTATTCCCTTAGCTCTATGTAATGTTTTCCTTTCCCATCTTGATAAATTAGACTTTACTTTTGGCATTAGAATCTTTATGTTTCAGTTCAAATTGTCATTGCTTTCTTGCTTATCTGAGAATGTTGAAATTTGGGTGGTCAGTTGAAGGCCACAGGTTGGTGGATAGTTGCATATTGGTTGCTCTTTCTTTTGCCTTTATACACTTTTGATCTTATGTGGGTCATTCCAATTTAGTCTTTATTCTCATAAATGTTCTTCTGCGTCATACCCAATTGATTTCCTGTCACTGTCCTGGAATTTTTCCTTTTGGTTCTTGTGTTACAACATAATGTGTAAGCCAGTGTTTACGCGAGGTATTGGATGCGTATTTGTTCTTTCCAGAGATTGAATGAACTATTGCAGCTGTTGCTTATCTAAATGCGACTGAGCTTGAGTTTGATAGTAATTTGTTTTCGAGATGCAAGAAATAGGCCTTTATGATTCTCTAGGCATGTAATATATAAGTTTGTCCTTGATGAAGCTGTCTCATGTTCTGTCTGGGTTTTGGTGGATTTGTGCTATTTTGTCATATGGCTTTTCTAAGGCCTAAGCGCCAATTGTGCTGCTATCCACTAGTCTTGGTTGGGCTTATCAAAGAATCAGAACTATGTTAGGCCACCACCAACTAGTAGGCTTATCTAGTTGAACCTCAAAGTGGAAGCATTCGTGTCCAAGAACTTGAGATCTGTATGAACCTTGGGCATCAAAAACCTGAATAGTGTGGTTCTCATTGTCTCTGCTGAAATGCTATGGTTCTGTCTGATTAAGCAGAATACGCGACTATAAGGAACAGACCACCATATTAACTCTATGTTCTGTTATGGTGCTTTTGAGTTGTAGTTGCCTGATCAACTTTCAATTAGCTAAATTATCAGCTAGTTTTACCCAAAGATATCCGTAACTTTAAAAATAATGGAGAATCAAAGCTTCCTTGGGAGTAAATTAGCTGTTGGTGACATTATGTCGTGTATGCTATTGAGTCCTTATTTATATATAATCCTGGGATATGCATCATGCATGCATGTGTAACAATTGACATGCAAGTTGTTTCAGAATTTCATTCACTTTCTGTTCACAAGGAAAAAGCCATTACCAATTCAAGGTTGGCAACTTGTCATTTTTAGATGGAAGAAAGTGTCGTGCTTAACAACTTAAGCACGTTTCAGATGGTTAAATGATAGAATAGGAATCAAACATTTTTTATAAGCATTTAGAATGATGGTACAATGCGATTCACATAGTCACATAGGTAGTGGTTTCAAGACTTTCATCATGTCACTCAAGCGACTCGAGCCTTCATGATGTTTAAAATGCGAATTAGTCTCACTCAATAAGGTAATAAACAGAGTTTGAGATTATATTTGTCCCTGCTCTCCTAAAGAGGAGAGTTGGACTCATTCAATAAAACTCGTTAAAATAGTCTTTCTAAAAAAAATAGGTTCAAACCCAACCCAATTCATATATGACAGTATATCCATTGGATTTTTATTCGATTGTTTGTTCGTATTCGACTTTCTTAACAAACACAAACACACCATATACTTAACGAATAAACGTTCGATACGGCCTCTGTTCGATTTGAAATACACCCCTATCCCCTAGATACGAGTAGGGTTCCAACTCGAATCCGTTTACTGCCCGTACTTTGAAGACCCTACCCTAGCGTCAATCTGGGGTAGAAACTTTAGCCCATCCAAACATGGGACAACAACCTGGATCGACTCGCCCATGAACCCGCCCCACCCGAATAAAAAAATTGTCCTGTTTAGATGTCTGAGGTGAGCAACGTCTAAAACCGGATCGGACTCGGACATAGATTGGAGTAGACTGCAAGGTGGTTCAATTGGTTAAAATGGAAGATAATATACTCTTGCTCACAGGTTCAATCCTCATGGGGAGTAAATTTCTGGGATTGCGTACGTCCGTGTGGCCACCCAAAGAGTAACCGATGCGGTTCCCAACATGGGTGAATTTTTTTTTGCAAATATACCGTCTTTCTTTGGCTCATCCATAATCTTTTGTACCCTTGTATTTTATTTTCCACAAATTAAATTGGTGAAAAACTTCATTAATAAGAATCGTAATTTTGCAAAACAGTACCTGCATACACGCACATCTTGGCCTGGGCCTCCTCCAATTCCTCTCCAGTTACACTCCTCCGATTTCACTCAGTTACGCCCACCGCAGAATCTTGATCCTCATTCACCTCTCAAGGTTCGATCTTGACTTCAAACTATTCAAAATACAACTTTTATGCTCTCGATTTTGCTTCTGTGTTATCAATTTTGTAAGTGAAGTTTGTAATTCTTCCTCTTGATATAGGTGTTTACGTGTTGCTGTTACCAGGAATTTAGCAATTATGGATCACATGGTAATGCTTTCCGGCAAATTCATGTGCTTGGTTTTGTATTTTACCTTTTCTTGTGCACTGTTTGAATAAATTTAAGATTTTTGTGTATCTATTGAGGCCTTAAAACTCTCTGTGCTGTTGTTGTCTTGAGTATTAAGTATGGTAGAGTTTGAGTTTTGTGTGTCTGCAATTTCTTGAGTAGTTATTGACAATCATAGGAGTTTCGGTAACAGTGTAATCAAATCAAATCAAATGAAACAAAAAGTCAGTAGGAATTGCTTCATTAGCAGTGTAATCAAATGAAACGAAAAGTAGGTTGTAATTGCTTTGCCTAGATATTTATCTTTTTGATATTGTCGTTTACTATTCCCTTCGCTGGGTATTTGTATCTGTTAGGATTGTTAGCTCTTTGTATTTTGACCAAGTCTTGTATTTTGGTTGTTTTGTTCATTCTTTATGTTGAGGCACGTCGGAGTAAATTACTTAACTGAATAGGAAAGTAGCACTGCCAAGCCAAGTATCTATTTCTTAATTAGCGAATTTATAGTGCATAGTGTAGATTAGCTAGCCTTGGTTTGTGCAGTATAGCTTTCCAAGCACTATGTATCACATTCGCACCTGGACCATTTCGATATATTGAATAAGCACAACTTCGATTTCTCAAACCACAAAAAGCGATGCATGTGGATCAAAGAAACAACTCAGAAGTCAAAACACGTGCAAATTTTTTGCATGTCTTAAATGCTTGTGGATTGTAATATCCATAACAGCAATATTTTTATGATATTCTGTATGAAGTTTTACATGTGTGAGATATATTTTCAAATCGTCAATAACTACTTTCTGTAGCTCAGGTTGCATTCTGATCCACTATGAGTCATTCACAATTATGATTGTTTCTGTTTGTTCATGTAGTTTCTGACTGTATTTCATCATGATATATTTCATTCAGTTTTTGATGGATATGGGTACCACGGGACATCATTTGAGCAAACATATCGGTGTTATCCAGCATCATTTATTGACAAGGTAGAAAAGACTTTCTCGAGAAACTCATTTATTTAACATCAGCCAATTTAATACTTATGGTGAAGTTCATATTCTGAGCTGTTTTGTGATACTTGAGATCTTTTGAATTCCAGTTGCCTTTTAATGCCCTACAATGTTGGAAATAGTTTTTGGATATAAAACACAGTATGAAGCTTTGTCGGTTATTACTCTTGCACAATACTAATTTCATCCATCTCTCTTTTGCAGGCACAAATAGAAAATGGGGATAAAAGTAAGCTATATATGTGTTCATAAATCTTAGCCGTTTTTTAACATGTTATTTGAGTATGTGATCTTTTCCCCTTTGCACTGATGCAGTTATCATGCCTCCATCAGCTCTTGACCGTCTTGGTTAGTTACTCTCTCTGATGATGCCCTATGATTTGTTGCTATTTTACGTTGTTTCTCAAAAGTACCTCATAATGCTCTTCCAGCTTTTTGACTTTTCATCTAACTTACCAACTATGCTGCAGCACAACTCCATATTGATTATCCGATGCTATTTGAGCTCCGAAATGCTGCCACCGAGCGTGTTTCTCACTGTGGGGTTCTGGAGTTCATTGCAGAAGAAGGCATGATATATATGCCTTACTGGGTAGGGCCTATTTACATGATGCCTCTTCTATTTATAGCTTTTCCTTTCTAGTTGAAGACCTCACTAGTGTTTTGTCTTGTAGATGATGGAGAATCTGTTACTGCAAGAAGGAGACATTGTCCGTGTGAAAAATGCTACTCTACCTAAGGGCACTTATGTTAAATTGCAGCCGCACACCACCGACTTCTTGGATATATCCAATCCTAAAGCTATGTAAGTCTGTTTAATTGTTTTTTAGTTTGTGAGCATTTTCTGATATCCGTAGCATCTAGATATGTTTTCATGGTGGTCTAGTTTCTCGTCTTTTTGGTGTCTCCTAAATCTCATTGTTGCATTTATTCAAATTGCAACTATGTCAAGAATGATAGATAAAAAACTTCAAGGAGAAACTTATGTCTTCTATAGTTTTGTTTGAAAAAGTGATATGTATCTTGTGTAGCAGCAGTGCAGTTTAGATTATTTTAGGTAACTACATGCTTATGTCTGACTTGGGTGTGTGAAGTCAGATTTTTGTCAATTATAGTGAGAGAAAAGAAACAGGTACAATATGGTAAAATTCATAGATTATATACTAGTCTTTACAGAATCCAAATCATCTGATTTTATGGATGAAGCAATCCTGCCCGTTCCATTGAAATCCCTTTTCCTATTTGTGAATTTCTTTGCAGAAAGTTTAAATTCGTTGAAGCCTAAATGTAACATACATCATGAGATGGGTAGACCCTGATAGAGCAGATGATATAGGGATAAAGAAAGATACGATTTTGGTGTAGCAGTAGCTAAGTTTGCTGAGTTTATTGACAGCAAATAAAGAAAATATAAACAAAGACACCAATCTCCGAAGAGACGAACCACCCTAAGGCGAAAACAACTCTTACGGGCAAATAACTATAACTTCTGAATGAATAAAAGCTGGACGCTCTTATATATAATTAACTTCCTAGCTTGACTAGAACTCCATTAAGAAACTCCATTATTCTACTTGAACTCTATAAGCTAACTACCTATAATTAATAAAACTCTAATAATAACACATATTAATCCTAATAATAATTAAGGACTCTAGGTTCGTAAAATACCCCAATGTGTACAAAACAACTCGCAAACTCAGAAAATGATAAAAACATGTCAAATCTACACAAGGGGACTATGTAAACTTTGAACTAGGTTCACACAATCTCGAAAAAGCCCAAACAAGCTACCTACCAAGTGACCCAACTAACTAATAGGCTCTAGGCCAGGTCCATTACCCAATAACTAGCTGTCTGACTGTCTAAGCAATCACAAGTCAAATAAACCCAACTTGGTTTAAATGTAATAGTAACTTCAAACTATGTTGGTGATTGCAACTCCAGGTAGCATGTTTTTCCAGTAGTAGCGCGATCTGTTGGATTCAAAAGCACACCCAAGTGATACCTACACAAACAGCAAAAACAAGTTAGCCCAGAAAAAAAATGCCACTGCCCCAGCTCAAACCAAAGGCTACATCCCAATCACCAATAAAGGCAAGGATTGAAATCATCCCTGTAACTACACTTTGTTGCAAACAAACCTCATCACATAAATCGGCTCAACCAACAAAAGTACAAAGCCAACAATCAAGAATAAACAAATTTTATAAAGCTAAGCTACCTGTTTGGTTTACTAATTAATCGACTGATCCTTTCCCTCAGATTTAGGTATACCTGTTTACAGATTATCACAGAATCAACCTGGACCTAATTGAAGCTGACCCCATTTCTCAATTTCCATGTCTTACAGAATAAATCGGCTCCGATTTTGAGTTGAATAAACTCCGATTTTTCGTGGTAGCTTGTTGAAACAACAATAAATACGCTGTAAAGCTAGTTCTCCATTTTTTTCCTGGTACCTTGTTGAAACACAACAAATAGTCTTTAAAGCTAGTTTGGTGGTAAGGCATTCCCATACAGGTAACACTCAAAATGGATTGTTTAACTGGACAGTTACCAAACAAATGATCAGTATTCTGAATATCCACATGACACAGACTAAACCTGTCATCTAGCAACATTCCCCAATTTTTGCGTCTGGTTTTGTAGGTAATTTGTTCTGACAGATCAACCAAGAATAAAAAAAAAAGACGCTATGGAGTATGGAGCTTGCTTTGCTTTTTTGTAGGCAGTAATAGCAGCTTTATGTGTGATTTAAATTCTTGTCAGTTCGATAAAGTTAGATCTTCACGCTTGCTAAGTTTCATTCGTTTGTATTGCAGCTTGGAGACCACACTAAGGAACTTTTCTTGCTTGACCATAGGAGATAGCATCATGGTGGCTTACAATAACAAGAAATATTATATTGATATTGTTGAGGCAAAGCCATCCAATGCCATAAGTATTATAGAAACTGATTGTGAAGTGGACTTTGCTCCACCCCTTGATTACAAGGAGCCTGAGAAACCGGCTGTGGCAGTTCCAACAGGCAAACAATCTGAAGGTGCTATTTCTACCTATTCTTTCCTTTCTCTCTTTGGGTTCTTAAAGAAGACAATATTGTTGTTACCTTCATTTATAACCTTGCCTTCTAATTGCAAATCATCTCTCACCATGTACCTTTGTGTAGTAAATGTGCAATTTATGTTGCCATTTCTGGAGAAATCATACATATGTGAAGGTTGATTACTTCTAGCCTTCTACGCGACCCATAGGCTAGCACCCAAAAGGAGCAATTAGTGCACTGCCTTATTAAACATGCTGTGTTATCCTGTAGGACAGTCTTTGCACTCTGCTGTTCATGCCAGAGTTTTGCCCCAAGAAGCGCTTTAAAATGTTTTACATGGAGGAGTTGTTTTCTGTTACATTTAAGCAGTGATACGGGTACTATCTCTAATGCATTAATATATCAACATTCACCTCACAAGTTTCCCGTGCTTTTTGGTGGTTTTTGCAGTTCAAGAAGAGCCTGCAGCCGAAACTGAACCAAAACTAATTCCTTTCACTGGTACTGGAAGGCGTTTGGATGGGAAACCTCCCCAAACACAGCCTCCACCCATTTCATCAGCTGGTTCACAAGAAAAGCGAACAGTTGTACCAGCGGCAGGACAAGCTTCGTCCTCTAGTTCCAGTTCACAAAGTGCCAATCGCCAATCACAAGGAAAGCTCGTCTTTGGTTCAAACACTAACCGTCCTGGGGAAAAGCAAAAGGTATGTTTCTTCCTGTCCTTTAGACATGTGTTGAGAGTCCGATTAGGCTATAGTTATTTTCATTGTTTTCCTTTTGTTGTAGGAAACTCCGAAAGAGGCTAAGCAAGAGCCACCCAAGAATGAAGAGCAAAAGTTTCAGGCTTTTACAGGGAAGAAGTACTCGTTGAAGGGTTGACTGTAACTAATTTATGAGGCTTTGCTTATGTTTAACTAAAACCTCTAAAACCTCCTGTATCGTTGAAAGCTCTAAATCCATGGGTTTCTGTCCCAAATGTGTAGTGGAAGATATATGTTTTGAACTTGGCTTACTTGTCCAGCGGATTCATAGTTTTTGCTGTCCTACTATTTCTTTCTCCTCTATGATGATTGGATCAATCATGAACTACCAAAAACCGGAACTCGATCCAAATCTTTGCGAATTTTAATTGCTATAACAATTAAAACTTATGAATGACACAATTCGTGTGGGTTCATGGTGTAGTTCTAGCTACAATATGCATCCTGGTCTATACGACAGATTTCCTGCGGATGGATTCGTAGAATGAGCAAACTAACCATGTTAAGATGCTTACAAGACCCTTTAAAAAAAGGCATAGTGCATTCTCAATGTTGAGTTCACTACATTTACATTCTCATCAAGTTCAGTGGTCACAACAAAACAAAACTGATTGAAGTTGAAAGAATAAAGAATCAGATGGATGTTGAGTTGTAATTATGAAGACATGATTGCTTTCAGAGCATCTTTGACATAGGGATATTTGTATGTGAAACCCAGTTCCTTGGCCCTGTTGGGCAGAACCTTTTGTCCTTCAAGCACCTGGAATGAACATGAATCAGTACCTAATGTAGAAACAAAAAGTGAAGACATGGGCGGTACGCATAAAGGGTAGATCGAAAGGTTTCTGTAACACGCAGAAAAACAAGACAGTTGACGCTACAGCCTACAGATTATAACCAACCAAAACTTTGAGGTATATAGGGTTCTTGATATCCTTGGAAATTCTCTAAGGTTATAGTAGTACTATGATACGAGGCTGCGAAAATCTTCTTTAGAACAAATTCCTATTATTCTTGGACGACGATAGACTGCATAGATTTAGAGAATTTGAACTACTGGGACACCTCTACTTGACAGTGAGGCCAGACAATAGAGTCCAACAGCTTGTAGCCTTTTATGACCAATTTGAATCAACTATACAGGAGTTTCATCTGAGAGGGTCTTACCACAGAGGCACCTTCGCCGAGAACAGCTTTGAGTGCAAGGTCTGGCACAGGCAGCCATGATGGCCGTCCCATTACAGATCCCAAATGATTGCATAGTTCTGAGAAGCGGATAGGATTTGGTGCTGTGCCATTGATGACTCCTGTTATTTGTTGGCACATGTACCATGTCAGAAGCAGCATTGGCAGTTAAGCACAAAACATAAGTACCAGTTGCAACACAAAGTCAGAAACATCTATGTTTTAGACTTGATGGAAGCATAGGACAAGAAATTATTTGTATTTTTTAATTCAGCAAACTCTACTGTTTAGTTTATATCTTTGCAAGATTGTTCCAAAACATCACAGAAAGCTTTCAGGACTAAAAAGTTTATAGCAACATACTAACATCTAATGAACTGAAATACAACTTAAAAATGAAACTTTTAATCTCCCACCAAGTATCATATCATGGTGGATTTGACATATTGGCAGCTCACATTGGTACATACTTTAACAGGTTGACAACACAGCAAAATATTACCAGTTTATAAAAATTGCACAAAGCTTTTCACATTTAAGTGCACCATGGACTGAAAAGTTGTAGGATCAGTAATTTTCACCTTTATACGAGGGGTTGGATAATGCTTCGTAGATCAGGTTTACTATGTCATCAACATGAATCCATGAAAACCTGTATAAAGCCGACATTAAGAAAGAGCATAAAGGACTGAAAGAATTCAGATCGACAAAAGTAGAAAGCTCTGTGGTTAGCTACTTAGACAACACTTTTTTGGAGAAATTGTATTTTTACATTTCAAGAGATGACATGGAGATGGGAGTATATTTCTCATCCAGAACTAGTAAAAGTTGGTAGAGTAATTGTAAATAAATGGGAGGAGTACCATTGCTTTCCGGAGCCCAAAGGTCCACCAGCAAACATCTGGAAGAGGGGTATCATTTTAGCTGTAGAGATATTGAGAGAAGTCAATGGAATAATGGATACACTGAAAATGGTCATAGAGGTAACAATGAAGGAAAAGAAGAGAGCTGAAATAATACCTAAAGCTCCGCCTTCTTTTCCGAGTACAACACCAATACGTATAAGCGCAACTCTGACATCTTTATTGGCACTCAAAGCAGTTGCTTCCCATTCTCTACAAACCTGATGATTATACACTCTCACATCATTTCTTTGACAAACATATAGGACCAGGAAAATAGAAAGAAACGGAAAATTACTTCCAGAGATGCCATCACAAAGTTTCTCTTTTATCAAGAATATTAGAACAAATTACCTCTGCCAGGTAATCATTTCCTGATGGACTTTGCTCGTTAAATACACGTGTTTCACTAGTGCCTGAATGAATCAAGCAGGAGATGGAACAAAGGTGATTAAGCAACCATAAATGCTTAATACGCAGGCAATGCAGTAAAGGATCAATTAGCGGAACCTGGAGGACATACTAATTTTTATAATTTTTATAAACCAAGTACTAACTTGATAATCTTAAGGTAATACATTGCAGAGTAGTTAGATACATACCATAATAGCCGACAGCTGTTGCACTAATCAAAACTTTTGGGCGGATTTCACCCGGTGACTTGTTCATCAATTCTACAACCTACATAATTCAGAAGCTATCAGCGACATCATTAGCATAAGAATGAGGATAACTCCTCTTGCTTCAACACTGTTGTAGTATACGAAGAAGGAACATGTAAAAAGGATAGGTGAAGCAACCTTTGAGGTAACTTTAATTCTGCTATCCTTGATCTCCTTTTTGATCTGCAACAACCAAGTGAAAATTAATGCATCAACACACACTAAGGTGCATGCCACGTACATATACTATATATATTCATCTACTGAATAGAAAACTACGGAAAAATGCTGAAAGATGAGTATAAGAAGATTCATAGTTATGACTCATGGATAACAATCCACTCTGGCATGCTAAATTTTACAATATACCTCAGGTGACCATCTCGTACTTATAGGCATTCCAGCTAAATTTACAACTGCCGTTGAACCTTGAATGCAGTTTTTCCATTCTGGCTCTTCTGCTATTACAATTCCGGGAAAGTCTCTGACTATAAGATACAAACAAGTTTAACGGAAGGACAATAAACAGAATGTTGACAGTAAGAGAAATGGAACACACAATGAAAAAGTAATGTAGTGTAATCATATATCCCACAGATCTTTTTCTTCTCAAATGTACCTAATAAGACGTTAAGATCAAATCATTTCTTCTGGCTACCATCATACATATCTGTTTCTGTTTGATAATTGAGCAAGAAGGGGGAAGTTTGATTATTTTTTCTGTTCTCTTCACAACTTTGTCTGAGAATTAACATATAAGCAAAACAACGTTGGATTTTGGTTCATTTCTTGTCGGCTATCCCAAGATCATACATTGTTGGTCAAACTCATCAACATATTATATGAGTTAATGAAATATGTTTAAACTACAGTTTCATTACCTTCTTACCCGGAAAAATTGACAGGGCTTTTGACTTTGACCTCGTTAGCACCCGAACACGATGATCCTCTACATTCCATAGAAACAACACTCGGTTCATTAGTGAGCAAAATATTACACAGAAAATAAATAAAATAACATGTTGCAACATATGGAATAGAGTAATTAAGAAATTGTAGCCATTTGCTCTTGTGCATTTGAAGAAAGCATGAACAGAAAAAAGAACTAAATTTATTGTATATCTAGATAATTAAGATAAAAATAGTCCGAACACTTCATTCCATTTTCTTACTCTCAACTGAGTGATCATGGATAAAAAGAATGTGGAGTTACAATCTGTACCTGCGTGTAATCTTTGCACCAATCTTTTACCAATAAACCCTGTAGCTCCAGTTATTGAAACAATCATCTCGCCTCCCTGTCGTAAAACAAAAGAGCAAGAAAGTCATAACCAACTAATGGCCACATACAGTTCTTCTCCCTTATGGCCTTATTCAAATGGGAATCTATTCCCTTTTCATTGGAGGGGATAATCAACTAATGAATACACCCCAAGAGCTGGATTACAAAACCAATCTCAAGGAGCACATTCAAAGAGAGCTGAGCTCCTTGTCATTTTGAATGGAAAAAAGCTCAAACAACAATCTTGTGTACATATAGACAAAAAGCATTGTATTCATTCCTACCAACTTCGAATTGAAAATGTACTCTACTATTGCCAAAATTCAAGAGCCCACACAGTTGAACAAATCACAATCTAGTAAATTAAAAATCTTATGCAATTGACAACATTGACACTTGATTTTTCATAAGCTTGACAGTTATTCTATAAATGGTAAAGGTTGTTATTTTTTAGAAGGAGTTACCTTCTGAGATGTCCCTGAGCAATTGACACTGAAAGTTGTTATCTTTCTGAATCTCCATACCTGCGAAAACAAAGCAGCAAGAATGCCAGTAAATAAACAAAATTGCAACTTAAGTTTGAATAAATAAAAGAAGCAACTTTTTAAGAGTGAAAAATGTACAGGGGAGGCTCTTGGGCAGTGAATAGTTGGAGAGATAGACTTGGCCCAAGAAATTGAAAGCTCCATTTGAGTAGTAGATGAGGGAGAGTTTCTGGCTTGTGTTTTGATTGGTTTCCACTGGACACAATTCAGTGTTGGAGAGTGACGAATCAAGCAAATGAGAGCAGCAATACAGAAGTTGGATTTCATTTTGCAAAGAAGGAAATTGTGTGAGATGTATACAGCCACACCACCCAGAAGCCATATCCTTCACTAAAAGTCTAAAACTCAAACCAAACCCCCCAGTTAAAACAAAAAAGGGGGAAATACTAGTAGTACTACATTAATCTAGCAGTATTTACTTATTTACAAATTTCATTTGAATTATTTTGTATTGAAGTTCGGGTTAAATATAATTTGAATTGCATGAATTCAGATCATTTTGGATCGAATGAGTTCGGGTTAAATATAATTCGGATTGGATGATTTGGATTGGATGTTGTCGGGTCAACTTTATTTGTGTGAATTTGAATCGAATTTTGGATCAATATTCGGATGGTTGACAGTTGCATGATATATGTTCCATTAAGAGTTTATGATTTGGATCAATTTTACCGAGTTTACCTGTGTGGACAAAAATGTGGGGTTTAATTAGGCTCAGTTTAATTAAGATCGAATTTGAATTATATAATACTCGATCTGAGTACTGAACGAGTACTCTCAAAAGAGTTATACTTATTTTATTTCAATAATAAGTTTCCAAGGTTGACTTTTTAACGAACTTTTACTACAAAATGCTATAAATTAGACGAGATAAAAATTTAATAAAATTATTTTACAAAAGTAAATGAAGTAAAATTTTATAATGTAGTTTTATTATATATTTATCTAATGTAATTTAGGAGTAATTGGTGGTCAAAATTCAATAGTTACGTATTTGGTATCTTACTCTCCTCGTGCAATGCCGTTATGTGACAAATATATCGTCTCAAGTTTATAACAAATCACCTAATGATGACAATTTGTACACAACTGAGCAAAATGATTAACAAAGTCCTACACCTATCTTTTTTTTTACATAACTTGGGTTGGGTCTGATCCATAAACTTTGACTAGAACTTCATCATGTATTGTCTGATGCGGATCCTAACTTGGGTCTGACCCAAAATTAGTTTTAAAGGTGAATTTTCTTTTTTTCTTTTCTAAATAAATAAATCTAACGGTCCAGTTTGGTAGATAAGGAAATTGATCCACATGGTTCCGATTCATAGTAAACAGGTTCAGATCCGATTGGACCAATTGCGAAGCCTATGTTGGGGATTTTAATTAAGGGGGAAATTTTGCAATTTATCCTTAATTTGTTTATGTTCGCCTGACATTTTTCTAAAAATAAATCTATCTTATCCTACTCCTACATTACTCATTTACCACCGTATAAATCCGATTATATCTAAACCACCTTATAACTCCTTATAACTCATGTTTCTTCTGACATGACATGTAGGAGTTGACGTTTCCACCTTTCTTTCCAGGTTCCACCGACTTAGTATTCCTCTTTTTATGCACAATAATTAATGGATGAGCAACCGCCAATAACATCTAACATCAACTCTTCACTGCATATTGATATTGATGCTATAATCTATGAATTAGTACCAGACCGGTTTCGAATTCATAGAGTGCCTCCACACATGCGTATGAACAAGGATGAGCCGTCCCTATAATCATGGTAAACAACAATTCACCCGCTCTGAAAAGTCTAAACATCTCTGTCTCCATTGGTTCACAAAGGGAGATGATAAGCTGAAGAACCATTTGTATGGCTTGGTTTTCAACAAGGTTGATCTAGTTAGAGATTGTTATGCACATGTTTCAGTTGTCGAAAAATACGACGATAGTGCTCTGGCATTAATGATGCTTTTGGATGCTTGTTTCATTATAAATTTCATGAGAATTCATGTCTCAGGTAAAATCGCCAAAGACTCGTATAACTGCCTAGGTGTGGCGGGAGGCAGCCCTCCCATTCGCTGCTCGTGATATTATATATGTTGCTTGAGAATCGATCAGGTACCATTTTTGGTCCTTAATCTTTTACACCTTGAAATTATGCAGGGCGTTGAGGGAGCAAAGAGTTTACTTAATTGCAAGCTTCTTGATTGGGATGTTGTCTGTAGAACGGGAACAAGCAGTGATTCCAGAAGAAGATGAATTTCCTCCGCTTCATATACTCTTTGCAAACTTGTCGAAGAGTGCTAACAGGGAGGGTGCTTGTAGACAACGAATACTCCAACTATCAATTAGGAAGAATTGCAATAAAATCTGAAACTGATGGTGCACAGCGACTAGTTACATGGTTTCGAGCAAAATGGAATGGTTTGGCAATTTGGCATCAAAGGTGAACTCTAGTTATGCATCTGGGACTAGCAACTACTATATCAAATGTCCATGCCAAAGGTGTTCACTTTCGTCCAAATTCTTCTCACCTACTCGGTGATATCAGATTCACTTCACAGGGCTTCAGTGGCCTACTTCAGCTCGATCCCTGTGTGTTATGTGTCTAACTTGACATTTGTTTACCTATCTAACATGATAGCTTATGAGATAGCCCCGGATATATAATGTGGATTTCTCACCTGACCTCACGGTGCTATCATACGTAAGTTTTATGAAATCGTTGATCCAGAACCCAGCTGATCATGTTATTGAACTACAGGAAAAAGGACTGTTGTGGCTTAATAGATTTGCGAACCACGAACAAGTGGTATGGTTATTTAGAAGCCTCGAAACCTTTAACCTGCACAACGTTAACATCTATCAAGATGTCATGTATAGAGTTGGAGAGCACTGTGATAACAAATTAGGCTAAGACGTGGATAGCTGACCTTATTCACGGCAAACTTCAGAATCCATGGACTATGACTGCCTTGTTCTCTGCAACTCTTCTTTTGGTCCTCTCGTTTATACAAGCTTATTATGCCGGTCGTCAAGAACAACCAATTAAGTAAATTTGATGAAGACCTAGACTCTCTTAATTCACCATGTCTTAGGAGGATTTCCTACATTGTATCATCTCCCGTGCATGTAGACTATTTTGGTCGAACCACGTAAACATCTTGTGATCTTATGGCTATCTCATTTCCATTACTTGTTGCTTGAATCGTTATTGTTACAGAGCTTGGTTGCTCGATTACTGTATATGTTTAACGATATGTTTCTTTAACAACTACCATAATGAAGTAGAATTAATGGTAACAACATACATCACCAACAATATATAATATACATACGTACACATATACTCATCTTTCCCAATCAATTCTTTATGTATTCCTTTTTTGGACGTATCAATCAATTATTTACGTTTTCATTTTTGGAAAGTACCCCACATCTCATCTATATTATTTTAAATATGGACCCACATTTACACTTCTTTATCTCCACTCATATCTCACACTTTTTTAATCAACTATCCCACATTTACATACAATATTAATATAACACTACCAAACAAAATTATTCATTAAAAACTGTGCAAAATGCAAACATATACTTGTCATCGGGGCGGAGGGAGTAGTAGTTTAATGTGCTCGACGGATGGTATAATAAGTCTGTAGAAACGTGAGGACGAGGAGAAGAGTTGCAGATAATAAGGCAGTTATAGTCCATGGGTTCTTAAGTCTGCTGTGTATCAGGTCAGCCATCCATGTCTTAGCTTTGTTGTCACAGTGCTCTCCAACTTTGTGCATGACATCTTTATAGATGTTGACATCGCGCAGATTAAAGGTTTCAATGCTTGCAAATAACTGTACGACTTGTTCATGGTTCGCAAATCTGTTGAGCCGCAACAGTCCTTTCTCCTGTAGTTCAATGACATCGGCTGGGGTCTGAATCAACGATTTCATACAGCTTACATACGACAACACAGTGAGGTCAGGCGAGAATTCCAGATTACCCACTGGGGCTATCTCATAAGCTATCATGTTAGATAGGTAAACAAATGTCAAGTTAGACACGTAACACACAGGGAGGTGAAGTAGGCCACTGAAGCCCTGTGGAGTGAACGTGATATCCCTGAGAGAGTGAGAAGGATTTGGACGAAAGTGAACGCCTTTCAACTTTAGATACGTGACTGATGAACATTTACTGTATTTGGTAGTACCTGTAAAACCAGTCTGACCTTCACCAGATGTTAATTGGTGTTCTTTATTGTCTTCGTTGAGCACCCTGCCAGTTAGCACTCTTCGACAAGCTTCGAGTATATGAAGAGGAGGAAATTCAACTTCTTCTGGAATCACAGCTTGTTCCCGTTCTACAGACAACATTGCAATCAAGAAGCTTTCGAGTAAACTTATTGCTCCTTCCTGTGTGATCTCGCCAAGTAAAAGTTTAAGGATGAAAAAGGGTATTTGATTCTCGAGCAACATAATGTCACGAGCAGCGTTTGGGAAAGCTGCAGCCACACCTAGGCAATTATACGAAACTTTAGCAATTTCATCTGAGACATGAATCATCATGAAATTTATGATGAAACAAGCATCCAAAAGCATCATTAATGCGAGAGCACTATCATCGTACTTGTTGACAACTGAAACATCCGCATAACAATCTCTGGCTTGATCAACCACGTTGATAACCAAGCCGTACAAATGTTCCTTGAGCTCATCATCTCCCTTTGTGAACCTATGGAGACAGAGGTGTTTGAACTTCTCAGACCTGGTGAACGGTTGTTTACCATGATGATAGGGACCCAATGAAACGGATATTGGATCATAAACTGAAGGTTCGTCCTTGTTCATCCGGAGGTGTGGAGGCACTCTATGAATCCGAAACCGATCTGGTAACAATTCCTTCTTTATGGTATCAATATCAATATGCAGTGAAGAGCTAATGTTAGCCGCTGATGGTGGTTGGTGGTTCTCCATATTATACTGTGGGTAAAAGACTGGAATTGCAATTAAGAAACATAAGCAAATAAATAAACTAATGTAGGGAGTGATGTGATCTTCTCTCTTACTTTGTGTTACTGTTACTGGATTGACATCGTCTTAGTTAGTAATGTAGGGCCGTGCGTGATACAATATACTCTGCCACCTCCATTTTCGAATTCTAGCTCCCTCCCTGCAGCCAATCAATCAGCGAATGTAATGAAAATATTAGAAAATATATATCATATGTTGAATTGTTGATGATTTTTGTGAATCATATAATGCAAGCCATGTACTTCTTTTATAGGCTGGTGATGGAAATGGAATGATGCCCATTGCCCGGGTTGGTCTTGGTCTTCGTCAATGGAGACCGATTTGGATGGATTGGAATATTACACACTTACCCGGCCCATAAATTTATGAGAAATTACAAGTAATAACATTTACATTATAACTTCAATTTGTAAAAGTATGGGTATTCTACCTTCATAATATAAGAGTTCTAATTAATTTTTACGTATGATTTGTAAAAGTATGAACATTATACGTACCTACCTTCATAATATAAGAGTTCTAATTATTTTTTACATATGATTTGAAAATAATTTGATGTCAAACAGATCATTAAAAAATTAACAAAACAAATTGTTAAATTTAAGCCGGAACGGGAAAGTAATAATTTACCCCTCCAACTCATTATTATGTTGCAAACCTCTCCGGGTGGAAAAGCGGAATTTCACACAAAAATTCAACTTCCGAACCAACTTAAAGTGGGGATTAAAAGAATCTTGAGTTCTAAAAATTAACGGTTGGACTACAGAAAGTGAACTTTTGTAAACAACGGGTCCGAAAGTGCAGTTTTAATAGGGTGTCAGTCAGTTTATGAGTAATCTGACATAAATCGAAGGTCCATGTGTGTTATTTTTCAAACTTGAAAATAAGGAAAAATTGAAGTACTAGTAGTAATTTGAAGTCTTCTAATCAGTGAGTACTAATTTACAAACTTGTATATACTTCGTACAACGTACGTATGGAGCATTTCTGGACCCGAAATTACGTGAAAATTGTAGTACTCTCCTTTCACAACAGTTGCACGGTGCTGCCTATATTTATTATATCCCCGAATGCAGACGTACGTTAACGTTCCCTATAGAACAAGTTAACAAGCCATCAAGTTCGATAAATCATGTTTACACGGTGATGATTCATTTAAGTGTTTTATTTACCGTAGTTTAATTGTTAGAGCACTCCTTATTGTTGGGGTTTAAATGGAGAGATTTTAACATAAAAGCCTAAAAAAAGCTCTTCCAAAATGATATCTCCAAAGATTTGAGAGGCTTATCTGGATATTCTATTTGAGTCCCTATGCCCATATCCCTCCATATTATTGAAATTTTATTGTAAAAGGTTGACTAGGGGTTCTCTCATTATGGGATGAATAATTATTGGTTTTTATTCTTATTTTAGTTCTATATGGGGCAATATGGTTTAGATCTCGGATTAACTTACTCTTGGTATTTGGAGCATATTCCGTGTATTTTTGTTGTATTTGTTTGTGGACATTTCATATGCTCGATTTTATTAATAAAAGCCTTTTTTGCTGTTAAAAAAAATTATTAGTCCTTTAACATAGTTCATTTGTATTTTTAGTGCATTTTTATATTTTCTGCTATTCTTGTTGTTTTGTAAAAATCACACAAAAATGGCATGGGATTGGGGGTACGGTGTATTATTTGGCTCATGTTTTATTTTATTTGATGCATCTGGAGAATGCTTTGTGGTGCTTTGTCATGTCTAATTGCAGTTAAGAGTCTCCACTTACGGAATTATTACAGAATTATAAGGGTGAACGAGTGATAAAGGTGTTGGATTATATAAAACGTTGAGGGTTCAAACCCAATAAAGTATAGAAGTAGGAGTAGAATAAATAGATTTGTCATTTATTTTTATTTTTTTTTTTAAAAAATACGATAACCACAGACGTGAAATATATAGCTAGGTCTGGCAAATGGAAATTCCTCCCCTCTCCGGAAAGAAAAAAGAAGAGCTTTCGGCGTCAAGTTCCATTTAGATCCGAGCCCAATCGGATCGGACACATGATCAATTGAATTTGTTTGCACCAGACTCAGTCTGGATCAGGCTAAGATCCACGGATTTGTAAAAGACATATGGCTCAATACATTGGTCGTTTGTGGATCAAATTTTACTGCCTTTGGTTTACCATCTCAGTTTGTTAATTGGTTGTTAGCGGGGCTTACTTCAACTAACTATCAAATAAATATCAATGGGCAGCTCATATCCGTTCATGGGAAAAAAGGGTTGCGCCAGGGTGACCCGTCTTTGTCTGTGTTGAGTATGGAATATTTTATAACTAGGCTGCTCCAATCACTGCAAACTCATCCAGATTTCAGGTGCCATCCCTCTTGTGCCTCTTTCAAGATTACATACTTAACTTTTACCAATGATCTTCTCTTCTTAATTGACAATGGGAAATATAAAATCAGTGAGGGCCCTGCTTGACAAATTCGAACTGTTTAGTAACACCTCAGGTTAGGTTTGATTGCAAATAAGCGCAAGAGTAAGATCTACTGTATTATAGTCATCGTACTTGAATTAGTACTTTAACTGTTTACTTGGAATAAAATCTAATTTGTTTCAAAAAGAGTTGTAATCATGTCATTCATGTTGTAATTTTTTGTATTTTACAAAATTTTCATTTACGTTTATATATCTCTACATGCATACAAATGAGGCATTTTTTCAAACTATATTGTTGAATTGTAATTTATTAAATTTATGGATTATTTTGTAAAGTGTCAAATCTGTCCTAAAACTAGTAAATTTGTAAATTTGTGTATTAGAAGAAATATCAATATCCTTAAAACCATTAAATCCTAGTGTCTCGGGAGATACTCTCTCTGTCTTCTTCGTAAAAACTACTCAGTTTAATTTTTTTCGATCAACATATTTCAACTTTGAATCTTGATTCCTTTTAAATTATAATGGAAAATATTTAATAAAACTATATTATAAAATTTAGGTTCTATATTTTTATAATATGATTTTGTCAAATAATTTATTATTATAATTTAAAAGTGGCCAGAAGTCAAAGTAAAAAATTATTGATCTAGGAAGCATGAATATGAATACGCAAATCAGATACGATACAATACGGATACGGAAAAATGTCACATTTTAAAATATTAAAATGCGACTACGTTAAAAATATAAATTATCAATGCTAACAAAGATTTTATCAACATAATATAAAGATATTATTACTCCCATTTGTAAGGATTATAATAGACTTTATCAAATTTTATGAAAATTACAAATATTCACAAAATCTATACATAAAATAAAATAGGCCCAAGCCCATGTCACATACTCACAAATAAAAATGGGGGGTAAGAGTCCTAAAACACAAGCAAGTTTGCACGACAATGAGAATTGGAGAAGGGTAAATCTATATTAAAAAAAAAACGTTTCAAGTTCAGCCGTATATAACAGTAACACCACACAAAATTAATGTTTCGGTAGAGTTTTTTTCTTTTTTCTTTTAACCCGGAATCAAACTCTTTCCATTTCTCCATTTCTCGCCCATAAATGATAAACCCTCCCACACAGACATCGATTACCTATCACCACCACCCACAACCCCTCCTTCTCTCTCGGAACTAGAATATCCTGATTACAGTGTTTCTTCTGCTGTTTTTCAATTGTTCAAAACCCTAATAACACACCCACCTGAGGCTCTGGCCCATTCCATGTGATTGCAAGAGCTTTGCTTGGAATCAGTTTCATAATCATGGAGAGATCAAATGCAAAGGATTTGAATTACTTACCCGAACTGTTGAGCAGCTTAATTTCTTCAGTTCGTTAGTCTTTAGAAACTGGTTTGATTGAAAATTTACAATTGAGGTGTTTGGTGCAAGTGTTTTTGTTAATTTGGGATTTGGATGTTGTTACAGATATGATTTTGTTAACATAACAAGTTATTTGACATTTTTCGGGAAGATAATGCAAGTTTTTTTTTAGTGTGATTATTATTATTGGCTATGGATTAATTTTCTCTGATTCTGCTATGCTATATGTGGAGATAAATTTTATTGTGCTTAGCTTTTGGGATTTCTTATTCTGGGGTGAGGAGGTGGATTGCTATTATTAAGTGGGTGCATAAATAGTCTTCCTCTGGAAAAGATGAACTGGAAGTATGTAAGTCTGTTCTGTGTCCTAATTAGATCTGTTGCATTGCTGGTCTGTGGAGTATTTGGCTTCCAGGTTTGGTTATGGCAAGTGTTATGAATTGTCACATTTGCATTAATTTCCAAGGTGAAAGTTGTTGCTTGGTGTGCATGGTTCCTCAAGGGTACAAACAATGTAGATGACTCCTCAACTCGAGTACAAAAACTTGAATATACGATACTACTACTACTAGCATAGTGAAGTAGAATCAATGGTAACAACATACATCGCCAATAATTAATGTGCTTGAAGAATGGTATAGTAAGTCTGTAGAAACGTAAGGACGAGAAAAAGAGTTGCAGAGAACAAGGCCGTCATAGTCCACGGGTTCTTCAGCCTGCCGTTAATAAGGTCAGCCATCCACGTCTTAGCTTTGTTATAAGCTTGTGAAGTGAATCTGATATCACCGAGAAGGTGAGAATAATTTGGACGAAGTGAATACCTTTCGCTTTCAGATACGTGACTGATGAACATTTATTGCAGTTGCTAGAGTAACTTGAACTTGCCACAAATCGGTTCTGCCCTGCGGTATAGTGCCATTTTGGTTGGAAGCCTGAAGAAAAAATTAGATGATTCTGCAAGTCTTTCTTGGTCTACTGGCATTGTCCCTATTAGCACTCTCCGGCAAGCTTCAAGTATGTGAAGCGGTGGAATTCCATCTTCATCGGGAATCACTGCATGTTCCTGATCAACATACAGCATTGAAATCAAGAAGCTTGCAAGTAAACTTTTTGCTCCCTCCACGCCCTGCATAATCTTAGGGAGTACAAGCTGATTAAGGACAAAAAACGGTATTTGATTCTCAAGCAGCATAATGTCACGAGCAGCGAAAGGGAGGGCTGCAGCCACACCCAGGCAATTATATGAGTCGTTGGCGATTTTATCTGCGACATGAATCATCATGAAATTTATGATGAAACAAGCATCCAAAAGCATCATGAATGCCAGAGCACCGTCATCGTATTTGTTGACAACCGAAGCATCTGCATAACAACCTCTAACTAGATCAACCTTGTTGAAGACTAAGCCATAGATATGGTCTTTGAGCTTATCGTCTCCATTTGTTAACCAGTGGAGACAAAGATGTCTGAATTTTTCAGCCCGACGAAATTCTTGTTTGCCATGGTGATAGGGACCCAAGGGCACTGATATTGGATGATAAACTGAGTGCCCATCCTTGTACATGCGGAGGTACATATGGAGGCACTCTGTGAATCCGAGACCGATTTGGTAACATTTCCTTCCTTATAGCATCACTAATATCGATATGCAGTGAAGAGTTGATGTTGATGTTAGCTGCTGATGGCGGTTGGCTCTCCATTTCTGTGGAATCATGGAGCAATTAAGTGCCAAAAGTGCATTAATTTCACAAGAAATTAAGAATCATAAGCAAATTCACAAGTTAAATGTAGTGAATGAAGTGGTGTGCTTTAGTTTCTGTTATTTTAGTTTGGAAAAAAACTAAACTGAATTGAATTTATTTCTATTATAAAAAGAGTAACTACACTACATTAAGAACTTTACGGAATTGAATTTTTTTTCTCAGATAGACTTACCTAATTAGATACCGGAGGACGACCCACCACTGCTGCTGCAATGACTCTTCAGATGTGTCTCATAGACGTTGTTCGGGCCTATGAGTTGAAGTTATGAAAATATCAGATCTGGTGCATGTTTTTCTAGCTGTGAATCAAATACTGCAAGGTCCTGGCTCTTTTATAGGCTGATGATGCAGGGTCGGTCTTTGGAAATCGATTTTGGAATATTACACGCATACCCCCAAAATTATGAGAAATTACAAATAAACAACATTACAAATCGATTTGTGTAAAACTTCTTTAATTTTGCCCCTAGTGACATAGTCAAATTTTCCGGATTTTTGTACAAGGTGTGTGTGTTGGAGGGGAGTAAGCACGACTTTCACAATACTTACTCATTAAATCTAAGTAGTGGGTGGTAAAATAACAATATTGGTTGAGTAAATATTCTTACTTTAGAACCCCCTTAATGTTCAACTATATTGGTATTTTACCCCTGCAACACATTAAGTGCAAAAATCCTTAAAATTTAACGACCTCACAGGGGAAATGGAACTTCACTCATAAATTTAACTTTCGAATCAAAGTGGGAAAAAATATCTTGAGTTCTAAGTTCTAACCCATACAAGGTTATTAACTTTGCTAAAGTCACCCTGAAGCTAATGGTTGGAGTCGAGCGGAGTTTAGAAAGATGAAAGAAGAACAAATCAAGTCAGTCGAATGCACTTTCCGATTTCAATTAATGAACTTTTATAGACGACAAGGTTACTAACGGTTGGAATCGTTGGACTAGCAGAAGTGAACTTTTATAGATGGTAAGGTCCGAAAGCGCTAACATGGTATTGGTATGAGTAATTTCACATAAACCTAAAGTTCCATGTGTGTGTTATTTTCCAAACTTGAAAAATAAGGAAAACTGAAGTAATTTTAAGTCTTCTAATCTGCAATTTACAATTTTTAAAATGTATGTACGGAGAAATTCTAGACTGGAAATCACGTGGAAATTGCACTCTTGTTTGAGTTCTTTCTTTCAAACCAGCGGCACGGTAGAGCTACATCGACATTGTAATTACGCTTTGCCAAATTTCCCTACCATTTCTTCGTGGGCTCTACTAGATAAAGATGGTTTGATTGTAGGACTTTCGGTGTAGGCTGCACTCTAAAGTACAAAACTTCGTATATTTTATATTTTATCTTTTTAAATTATTTGCCGCTTAGAAGTATATTATACTACTAGTACATATTATTTTTCATTAGTACTACCCCCGTCTCACAAGATTTTATCAACTAATTTTTAAGTTAGTCGGAAAACTACTTATATCTCTTCATGAGCTTAATTGTCATATATTCATTGTGATGTCGACATCTCGGATTAAAATGCAAAATTAAATTAAAAAATTAAGACTACAAATTGATAGAGAATCCACTAACTAATTACTGATGTTGAACCCGCAAGAAACCCGAACCTGACCCTCCAAATGACGAGTACCCGATTATAAACCGAATTCAGCCGACCCCGACCCCCTGCCCACCCCTTACATTATGTTTAACAAAAATGTTTAACAAGTAAAGTAATACAATATGTTTTTCTCTACATTCTCTCGTCGAAACTCTATAATATAGTTAATAGCCGGTCGAGTTTCTCATAGCACTGACGGTAAGAATTGTAAAATGAGTTCATAATCCAAAGTTGAGACTGAACTTAAAAAACATGATGAGAAACAACAAAATATAGGCGGTAGGTTGTAGCCTGTATTAAACTCCTTCCGTCTCGGTAAAGATTTTCATTTGCTTTTGTTAACTATTTATAGTCTATGTTTGACTCCGAATTAATTCTAGAAAAAATGACAAATTAGTACTTTAAAAAAATGTTCATATTAAATTAGTCTAACCTAAAAAACTTTCTACAAATGTCATTTTACTAATTTTAGTATAAATATAGTTAATTTTATATATTTTTAAATTTTCTTTGGCTAACAAATTAATTCACTTAAACTTAAACAGTCAAATCTTGTTAAACATTTATCAGGAATCACTTATTTTATCAAGCATCTTGTGTACATTATTTTCTTCGTTGATGGAGATTTTTCTTCGTTGATGGAGATGATGCTTGATTAATATAGAACGTAAATAACAAAGTTGCTTGATGTTGAGGATGTTGCATGCATTTTTTTCTTTTTTGATGGAGATGATGCTTAATTTTTATAAAATGTAAATAACAAAGTTGCTTGTAAATTTTATGTTAGATGCTTGAGTAGAAAAATAATTCATCTAAAAATTAGTCAAGCTTAATATAGTCTTGATATATTTAATGACTAATATGTAGAAAAGTATTGGGATTATGACTAATTTGTAATTAACTCTTAATTCTAATTCATATTGAAAAAGTAATCTTGAAGATTATATTATGAAAATATAAAATTTGCAGTTTCATAATATAAGTTCAAATATTGAGTTTCCTGTACGATTTAGTATTAATTCAAAGTCAAACAAAGATTAAAATAAATCAACAAAATTAAATTGAAAGCGAGGATGGACGAAGGAAGCTTCTAGTGATTGACTAATTGTAAAATGAATTCATAATCCAAATTTTATTTTAAATATTTATAAATACCGAAAGAAGCATGAAATTAGGTGGACGATAAACAAAAAAGAAACCAATTGAAAACTCAGAGCTCTACCATTAATAGTCAATCACTAGAAGCTTCTAAACCCCTGTAAAACCCTATACCTCCTTACTCCACCCGCAGCAGCATAGCAAAACCTCGCATTCTAACCATCAGGAAAATGCACAGGCTTTCCAGGCGTTCTGTTTCTTCTATCCTATTGAACGGCGGCGCCACTCGCTACCGGAATGTTGCTGCACCTCTCTCTTCCTCCGCTCCCTTCCATCATCAATCGGTATTTTCTACTTTCATTTCCTCTTTTTGGTACCAAATGATCCTATTTCATTGTTGATTGATGAAGTTTCTAGATTAACCCTAGTGTACATTGGAAACGATTTTTGATACATGTTTCTAGGTATCTTAGCTTTTTATAATCTCTCTGTAATGTGCATTTTGCATTTCCTATGTTGCTCTGTTGCATTTCTTATTCATGTAAAATGTACTATATAATTCGTACAACGGAACAGAAATTGAATAAGTGGATGTAATTTGTGACAATAGCTGACTTTGTTTGTGGGCTGTAGCTTTGTATTGTATTATAGCCAAACATTCAATAAGCAATAAGTACTTTACTCACTTTCTGGTTTCTCAATATTTTAGCAGCCTGGTGAGAGTGATAGGAGGTGGTATTCCCTGTTAAAATGTGACACAATCAATTCTACGAGGCTGACTATGCCATTCAACCTAAGAAACAACCCAGTTGAGGGCCGTCGCTCTGAGTCAACTGCTGCTGCCTCCGCTGCTGCATCAGCGCCTCCAGCTGAGAAATTTGAGTACCAAGCCGAGGTGAATGGAACTCCAGTGCTAATGTATTTTACCAAAATTTGTATTTGATCTGTTAATGCTAACTAGTTTGCCTTTTATTATCACAGGTTAGCCGGCTCATGGACCTTATTGTGAACAGTTTATACAGCAATAAGGATGTTTTTCTTAGGGAACTCATCAGGCATGTCATCTCATCTGCTATACCTTTGTTTTTCTTGTTATTAGTAACTAGATTTAGCTACTTGTTAATTTTCATGTAACCTCTATTTATACTAGTATGTTGCTTCTGGTTGCACCATATCACAATTTATCTTTTCTTATGTCGCGTAAAGAAAGTGGGATAGTTTTGTGCACAGCAATACTTATATTGTGTTCGGAGGGCTAACTGTCTGTATGTACTTGCTTTCTGATGCCATGTATTCATGGTGTAATATGCTTGAACATTGAAACTGAATGCTACTCACGCTGTATAGCCAATATCTGAATCCTTGTATAGCCAATAGCTCGTATTAATTGTAGCAACTACCTGAGTGAGTTCATGTATGCTTATTAAGATTATCATTTTATGTTTTGAATACTATGTAACCCTTTTGTTGGCTTTAGCTTTTAAAACAATGTCATGCTGATATCTGATAGATATGTCTGTATAGTTTATACCACGTGTATAGCTCATTTCTCACCATAGCTATGGTGAAAGCCTTTCAATTATCAATCAGTTAGGCCTGGCTTTTGATCTGCATTTTTATTAGTTATCCTTTTCAACTGATGTTGCCTTCTTTTTGATTTTCATGCCCCATGATGAATTAATTCTCAATAACTAAGACCTTCATTTTTGCCCTTTTTCTGTTTTTTCCCCTTCCAGCAATGCAAGTGACGCATTGGACAAACTGCGGTTCCTAAGTGTTACTGAGCCTCAGTTATTGAAGGATGGATCTGATCTTGACATTCGTATCCAGACTGACAAAGATAACGGAATAATTACAATTACGTATGTCGTATGTACTGTGGATTTTCTCAATGTATTCTGTATTTCTTGCTGACAAGTGACAACTGTTTTTGCAGAGACTCTGGGATTGGCATGACACGCCAGGAAATTGTCGATTGCCTTGGTACTATTGCACAAAGTGGAACAGCTAAGTTCTTAAAAGCCTTGAAGGTGCAATATGTTTTGTGATTCCTGAAATGGATGTTTTCTGTATCTTGCCAGTAACAAATACTTAGTATTGAACATTCTTACTGTGCAACAGGATAGTAAAGATTCTAATGTGGACAGCAATTTAATCGGACAATTCGGTGTAGGATTTTATTCAGCCTTCCTTGTTTCAGAGAAGGTATACTGTGCTTTGCTGTACTACTTCCGTCCTCTGAAGCTAAAGATGTTACCTACCGGTCTTACTTACTTCTGTTCTCCACCTATAGGTTGAGGTCTCCACAAAAAGTCCTAAATCTGATCGGCAATATGTATGGGAAGGAGAAGCGAATGCAAGTTCCTACACCATCCGAGAGGAGACTGATCCTGCTAAGCTCATCCCAAGGGGGACCCGGCTGACTCTATATCTAAAGGTTGATGACTGTATTTCAACTTGAACATATTCTTCTTTTCTATCTTAGATCTTGTCGCTTGACCTAGTTCTTGTTTTCTGGTGTTATTAGCGTGACGACAGAGGTTTTGCACATCCAGAAAAGGTCCAGAAGCTTGTGAAGAACTATTCACAGTTTGTTTCCTTCCCTATTTTCACGTGGCAAGAGAAGGGATATACTAAAGAGGTATGACTTGCAGAGCAGATTAATTATGTTTGTTCGTATTTTACCAAATTAAGACCATCAGTGTAATGAGAGTGCTGTTATTCGTATTTTGTGAAGTAAATGCTTTTATAGACATCTAAGTAGCTGCCATCTTATGTTGAGCGTGCTAATTGCTTGAAGATGTTTACTTTGCAGGTTGAGGTTGATGAAGATCCAGCTGAAGCCCGTAAAGATGAAAATAATGACGAGAAAACAGAGGTACAATCGCATGTGTGATTTCTATCTAATACCGCGTGTAATGCCTAAAAGAGCTGTCTTTTGTCAGTAAGTTGATTAACATGTATAATGATCTTGACGTAACAGAAGAAAAAGAAAACTAAGACTGTAGTTGAACGATACTGGGATTGGGAGCTCACCAATGAGACCCAGCCAATATGGGTGAGTATGATGCTAAATTGCTTCTCTTACATTGCTTTGTGGAATCTCTCCCTATAATTATTCTTGCTTTGATGCAGCTCCGTACCCCCAAGGAAGTGACCACTGAGGAATACAATGAATTCTACAAGAAAACATTTAACGAGTATTTGGAACCTCTTGCCTCTTCGCACTTTACTACTGAGGTCAGAATGATTGTTACTTGGATTCAATTTTAAACTTTTGCATGCTTCTTCCAGATACCTAGGTGTATACAAATTAGAATCTGTTTTGGATTCATTACAAACAAATCCTCTACTACTTCAGAAATTAACAGATACCTTGATGACTTTACCTTTACTAGTTAATTCCTATTCTTCTCTGTTTTCTGGTATAATGTTTTTCCTTTTTACAAAGTTATGATGTTTTTACTTTAGAAACATATTAAATGTTGTACTTATTATATTTGCTTGTGTAGAAATGTTTGTGGACATCTTTTATTTATTCAACTTTTTAACCAAAGCTATCAGTATTTTGTACTTTCCACAATTTAATGATAATCAGAAAAATCTATTCAAGAAAGAAAGTGCACACAGGCCGTGATGTTGGTAGTCTAATTATAATATATGAATTGGAAAGTTAACTTTTTCGAGTTTAACAAGTTACTAGTATTGCAAGGAGATGAAATATTATTTAATTTTGCATAGATGATCTTTTGAAGTCTTTGTGCTTGTATTGACATAATGAAAAGAAACTTGGTTCGTTGAGTCATAGCATTCACTTGGTTTGTGTAGTTCAAAGATGTGGCAATTTCTATTACAAATGCGCTAATCAGTTTTTAATATTCCCCTTGAGATAAATTGATTAGGTCATTGAAAACTTACAGTACATGGAGTTTTCTTGGTTTGGTGGTCTATTGTTAGTTTTATCTGAATTCTGAGACTGACACTCCTTTCTTGTTATCGAAGGGTGAAGTGGAGTTTAGGTCCATTTTGTATGTGCCAGCTGTATCACCAACAGGCAAAGATGACATAGTGAATCCCAAGACAAAGAACATACGGCTATATGTGAAACGTGTTTTCATTTCTGATGACTTTGATGGGGAATTGGTAAGAAATTGCAGGAGTTGTTTAATCTAAAATAGTATATTGAGAATCAATGACAAATGTCCCCTTCATATGTTCTATTTTGATAGTTCCCGAGATACTTGAGCTTCATTAAAGGTGTTGTGGACTCCAGTGATCTTCCACTGAATGTATCTAGGGAGATTCTTCAAGAAAGTCGTATCGTAAGTATCTCAATTTGTCTTATCTTGCGGAAATACAATTCTGTTCTCCTATATAAATCACCACTGAATTCTGAGATTCTTTTGTTTCTGCCCGTCAGGTGCGAATTATGAGGAAACGTTTGGTCCGCAAGGCGTTCGACATGATTCTGGGCATAACTATGAGTGAGAATAAAGATGTATGATTCATCCTCTTGAGTTCTATTGGTATTTCTAATTTTAAGATTTGATACGGTTTTAATCTGAATGTACTTCTGTTTCCTTGAAGTTTCGTCTTGTTTTTGCTTATGAGAGTAGGCTTCTCTTGTATTTACTATGCATATCTATGTTGCTGATAGTAAACTATTTTACTCCTCTGCAGGACTATATCACGTTCTGGGAGAATTTTGGTAAACATATAAAGTTAGGCTGCATTGAAGATCGTGAAAACCACAAGCGTCTTGCACCATTACTACGGTTCTTCTCATCTCAAAGTGAAGAAGAAATGATTAGCTTGGATGAGTATGTGGAGAACATGAAAGGTGATCAGAAAGATATTTATTTCATTGCTGCGGATAGTGTTGCTAGTGCAAAGAGTGCACCCTTCTTGGAGAAGCTTGCCGAGAAAAATATTGAAGTAGGATTTTTCTCCTCATTTCATTTTTCTTTTGCCACTACCTCCTTACAGTTATTGTCAATCCAGTTTGAGGATTTTCAAATTGTGAAATTCCTGTATGCAGGTTCTATTCTTAGTGGATCCCATAGACGAGGTCGCTGTCCAAAATCTGAAATCTTACAAGGAGAAGAATTTTGTTGACATCAGTAAAGAAGATTTGGATCTAGGTTAGTTTATCAAACCCTTATGTCCCCTTGATTAATCCGCTTTTCCCACTCTGATTCCTTGAATTCGTAACAGGCTTACAGCTCTACATTTCAGTTCTTCCCATACTGAATAATAATGATTTCTTTATGTAAATAGGTTTGATGCAATCACAAAATGATTCTTTAGTGCTAGGGATTTCAAGACTATTGTTTGTCTGCTTTTAGTTTCTATCTTCTGCATTGTGAATGTGGAAGATCCCATTTGGTAGTTTGATACAGTAACTTTCTGATTGTTCCCATTAGAAATGCCTTTTCTATGAAACATGGTCACATAATTTGTAGGCCTATGTTTTGATGTTTTTGTTTGAAATATTAATAGGTGATAAGGATGAAGAGAAGGAAAAAGAGATTAAACAAGAGTTTGGTCAGACTTGTGACTGGATGAAAAAGCATTTGGGTGATAAAGTTGCTAGTGTTCAAATCTCAAATCGCCTTAGCACATCCCCTTGTGTTCTTGCATCTGGGAAGTTTGGTTGGTCAGCAAATATGGAGAGGTGAGGTCTTCATTGAATTATTACGCTAGAAAAATATGCAAAACTTCACATGCTAGCTGTGCACACATATACATGTAAATTTTTCCAGTCATGATAACGGTTGTGAATTGTGAAAAACCTTTTTGCAGGCTGATGAAGGCACAATCAGTAGGTGATTCATCCAGCATGGACTTCATGAGAAGCAGGAGAGTTTTTGAAATTAACCCAGAACATCCCATCATCAAGACTTTAAATGTATACCTACTTTTTAGACTACGCAGGCATTAATTTATGTTTATTTTTCACTTCCTTTCATGCTCAACTTGTGTGCTTCTTGCATTCAGGCTGCATGCAAGAGTAACCCGAGTGACGAGGAAGCCCTGAGGGCCATTGATCTTTTGTATGACACAGCTTTGATTTCCAGCGGTTTCACTGTAAGTTTCTTTATTTTTTCAGCTGCATTTTTATATATCCTATTCATTTTATTGAAAAAATATTTATGAAAAAAGAAACCATGTTTAGAAATTTAAAATCCGTAGACATGTGATCCATCATCTGATTCATCTGATTATGCCTTAAAGAATGTTTCAAGGCATTTCAATCTATTAGTTTGGCATGTTGCTCATAATCTTCATATAGCTGGTCATTGTGTATGTCTTTGTTATAACATGTTCATCTACTTATAAACTGTGTTCCCATTTATGTACAGCCTGAAAGTCCTGCACAACTTGGGGGAAAGATATATGAGATGATGAATGTGGCTCTTTTGGGCAAGTGGGGTGACAGCTCTCAGCACAAAACAAACGCTGTTCCACGAGTGGCTGAGACAGTTGAGGCCGAAGTGGTCGAGCCTGCTGAAACAACTGGTCAGAAATGACAAGGTAGCTGTTCCTATGTACATGACCAAGTAGACTAGCCTGAGCTGATTCACAGTTCTAAACACCACTGTTCTATTGACCTATTACTTATTACTGGCACATTACACATTTTGTTTCCAGTTTAGTCAATAAGAAAATAGTATTTACGAACAATTGTCGTTAAACTTCGTTCTGTCAGCTCTGTGCCTGCCTGCTGTTTCAGTGTCACATTGTAGCAAAATAAACTTCAAATAAGTAGGCATTAGCTAGTTTGATTACACCAACTGATACTAGCCAACAGTCAGAAACAAACAAGACAATTGCCTCATATTGTGAGTACCGAGTACTCCACTCCCATCTTTTAAATCAAGAGATAATCTACACCGCCAAAGTTGAGAAATTATCATACAACTAACAGTGATCCAATCTGAAATTTTCAAGGGCAATGAAAGAACAGAAATCATTGAAAGCTCACCCTAAATTTAACTCTAAAATTGTCACTCGCCATATCATCCAGTTCGCTCTCTTCATCCGGTTTTCCTTGGTAGTAAACCTTGATCAAAATCTCATCATCTCCCTGGTTCAGCCGTTCATCTAGTACCTCTTTCGTAGAACCAACAGTAGACATCTTTGGCGTACTCAATGTGATTGCTTGAAGAGAAGTTACTTTACCTATGTCCAAAAGGTATCTCTTCAAGCTCCAGTTCCCAGAGTTCCAAATGTTCTAGTGTTGGAAAATGGGAGCTCTCTGCATTCCAGGTCCTTAGATTACAGCATCCAATTGACAGACTTTTGAGGCAGAAAGCCGCCTTCAGTCGAGTTCCACTCTTCTCCATAAAAAACGTTACTGCCTAGCCTGAGGCTTTGAAGTCTGGGCAACGAACCAAGGATGGACATATACTCCCAGGGAATGTGCGTTCTAAATAGTGGGAATGTCAGATTCTTGGCTCACTGAAAACACATGCTACATTTCCATCTCTCTCTCAAAATTGCACGAGAGCCTTTTGGAGTTTCTCAAGGCTGGCAAGATTGGTGAAGTAAGATGACAATTTACTCAAGTCACCTGAGCAGAAGTCACAGTCATATCTCATGTTCAGTACTCTCAGCCGTGGAATCTTCAGAACCACCTCATCAGTGACATTGAAGTTTCCAATGCTAATAAGAGTGTGTAGATTCCCAAGAACACACTTTCTCTGGGCATCCAAAGGATCCCGTAAGAGATTAACCCGCCCCCCACAAATCTAAACATGTCATTGGTTTGGTAATTCCAAACTTCAGACAGTAGCATTATGTTTTGGAATCTAATAATATACAAAGTCTCCAAATTCTATAATAAAGACGGAATGGAAAAGAATCTCGAGACATCAACGACCTCCTTAACTATACATGGCAGATATCGCAAATTAACAAGACGTGTAAGATCCAAATCCAAATCAATAAAGACACCTGCCAACACTCGCAACAACCTACAATATGCAGAGTCTCGCAGGTCCAAAGGGGACTCAATAGGCCTGTTTGATACTTGAGTTAAAGAACGAGCAAGAGGAATGGATGGCAAGGGACTGATTCCGGTCTTGTGCAGATGGCAAACCAAACGACGTTCACTTTTCAATCTTCCTGCAACATGAAGCATATCCTTCTTCAAGTGATAAAGAAACAGCTCATTTGAGGCATTTCTTAATTTTCTTTGTCAAATCCCACCATCTTCACCATTCATTCCACAAGTAGCTAGGCAGTACCGCAATCCCTCTTTGTTCTTCTCTTTTCCTTTTACTGGGAAGTTGCAGCTTTTCGCCAGTTCTCTCATGAACTCCCATGGCTTCTCGGATAATAAGATCCACCCCATAGATTGCCTTCTCCACCAGACCTTGACAGAAGAGGTCATGGTTCGTGTCAGTGTTTCCAGCCAATTTTGTGAGAACTTGGTCTACGTAATAGGATTCGATCATATTTTCTGCTGTGAAGCAGCATCAGCCAGTTTTTGCAATAGACGTTTACTTATTCTTTGGGAATAAGCCTCAAGAAAATCAACCAAGAATTAACTTTGTCAAACAGAGATTGTATCTGTGAATGGTCAAAGGAAACTGGGCAAGTAGGATGTTGGAATCTGGTCTTAATTGTCTCACTTACGAAACCTAAATAATTAGGGGCGGAGAAACGAAAATTTTAGAAAAAATATACATATCGTAACTAAAAAATTCAAAAGTTTGGTAATAGCAGTCACCACCCTGTCTCAGCCCCTATCTGAACATAAATCATAATAACTCTTAATAAATGACAGATTACAAGAGATTTTCCTTTAAGTTGATCGAATTGGATGATTGAAACTGGGTAATACTCTCTGTTGAAATAAAGCATCTGTTCTGTTTTTTCTCTCAATTAATCAATCTTTTGATCATGGTTGTTCCCAGATTAAATCCCTGTCGTTCATTCTTGTAGACGCGTAGATTGAGCTACAAATTAATTCGCAGCAGCATAAAATAAACGTAGCTCAAGTTTATTTGAAATCAGGAATTAAGCGGAAGTTCATGGTTCAAGTAGGATAAATCTGCTAGAAACCAGTAGGATCATAAAACACTAGCACAAATATAAATAAATTAATACTCCACAGTCTCCACTAATTAATACTCATTCCACCTGGATGGATCTTTCTATTAGGCTTGATCTTTAACTTGACATCACATCACGAATTAATTAGTCTCTGTAATTATGGGCTCGAATCATATGCTATTTAATTCGGGACCTCGCACACCGATCCAAGCTTGGCCAATAAAATCGGTTAGGTCGCCACTGTTATAAGGATTTCGATTAGAACCAAAACGACGTAATTTCAGTTTTTCTTTTTCTTTTTTTCTTTTTTTTTTCCTTTTTTTAACATTGAACCTCAGGAATGCGGTATAAAAAAGCGCTAAAAATATAATTATACCATTGATATATTACGTTTTTTTTCTTAAGCGGCAAAGATCAATAATGATTCTCCATTTACCCCGTGGTATAACATCAATGGTATAATTATATCATTGATATATTACATTATTATACGAATGAAATACAAACAATTATTACATCAACCCTATAATACTGTTCAAGTCACTTTGAATAATTAAATTACCATACATATAATAACTTGTTCCATACTAGAGAAATTTCTCTTGAAATCTTTCTTTCTCTGCAAGATTTCCAGAAATGTCCCTAGCTCAGTAGCTCATATATATAGCAATACTGTTAAAAAAAAAAAAAAAGCTCTTTCTTTATGTGTATAATGATACTACTATGTAAGAAAATCACGATGCATACAGATCCGAATTTCCACATATTAGTGATATTCCTCTGTCCTTTTCATGCGTCGTTGGTGATAATATTGGTAAACATCAAAATCTAAGTTTATCGTCTGAAAACTTTGAATATTAATTAAGAATGATATATATCCAAATATCGTGACTTTGACCATCTTAACTTATAATCATGTCCATAGATTATCGTTGTGAACTTGTAAATACTTCATCTCAGTACTACTGGTCTTCGGAGTTATAAGGGCGGCCGAGCAGTAAGAGGTGCTAGAGTACCACAAAGAGGTTGGAGATTCGGACTTCAATAGAGTCATAAGGTGGTATAGGTGTATTTGAATTTTGAAGTTATAAGGTGGTAAAGATATAATGTAGGAATAGGAATAGTATATTGTAGATTTGTCGTTTTAAAAGAAAATAGAAAAGTAATATTGAAATGCACGTCACATATACATTGTGTTTCGACATACTCTCATCAAGTACAAATCGATATTACTAAAATGAAACCAACTACTGATACACTAACATAACAACCCATGACTATGATTGTTTTGTTCTCTGCGACTCTTCTTCTCTCGTCCTTACGTTCTTACATACTTATTAGTATAAATAAGTATGCCATTCCTCAAGCAAATAAAGTACTACTCCCGGTAAATGTACTTTTGGTGCTATGTGTTGTTTGTTACCATGAATTCTAGTTCCGACTTCTCTGTTGGAGTATTTATATTTTTTTGTAATCAAGTTGAATATTATTCAACCGTAACATTTTGTACTCGATAAAATGCCAAGTTGAAATCAAGAGAAAATATAATAAAAATCAATTCTATGTTGATGTTTCCTGTGCAAAGCGTGCAATATTTTGTACTTAGAAACTTTGATTTGTAAAACTCAAAACCGTCAAAATTAGGGGAACGGATTGTATTTCACATCAAATCAAAGTTCATTACTGGTACTACTATTATTTTAAAAAGACAAATTTACATGCAACTACCTTTTAATTTTAAGATGTACCCTGAACAACTAAGTCTCTAATGTTTCAAATAATACAACGAATGACAAAATTTTAGCAACCCTTGGACTTATGTTAAAAAAACAGTAATACCCTTTTATTTATCTGAATTAAACTTATCCATAAATAAGTGTATATTTATATATAAAAAAATCTGAAAAAACAATAAAAAAATAAACTTAAAGCTCCGTCCATGGTTTGAGTTTTTTGCCCTGTCCAAATTTTTTCAGAAAACGAACATCAAAATTTGGATTAATTAATTAAGAAAGTTTCGATTTGGATTTTAATTTTTTTTGAAATGAGGTTTTAATTTTTTTTAATTTTAATTAATTATCCAGTTCTCGAGTAATAAAGAAAAGAAAAGGAACATGGTTGGAGCTTTTTACACCGTCTAATTTTTTCACAAAACGAACATTAAAATTTGGATTAATTAATTAAGAAAGCTCCGATTTGGATTTAATTTTTTTATTTTAATTAATTATTCAATTATGAAATAATAAAGGAAAGAAAAGAAATAAGCTCCGACAAGGAATAAAGAACTTTTTTTTATCTACCAAGTTGTTTATTTCAAACTTTTATATTACTAAATGAAAAAAAAAGATAAGTAAAAATAAAAAGGGCAGAATTGGAATAATAACACTCTCTCTCCTATGACATCATCTACCAAGTTGACTTTTGTCCTCCGTTGTAAATGTAAATTTTTCACAGTTCAAAGTTTGTCCTTAGTTGTAATATATGAATCATTGAGAACTAAACTATTATTAGGACATCTTAAAACGTACATAGATGAAAATTCCCCTTTTAAAAATGACAACTGCTTTTAGGGGTGCCCCCGCCAAAATTGCTACCCACCCGTGGTGGTAGGTAAGGTATAAAAAGAATGTAATTACCGTGGTGGTTGTTTCACATTTAAAAAAAAACATAAAAATAAATGGTGCGATTAAGGGGCATATAGTATGCGTGGTGGATTTTTTCTTTGTTTATTTCTTTCTCGGAGCTCATGGCTAAGGTAAGGGGTGAGAAGACAGTAATAATTCAAATTACTGGGACTCAGATGAGAAGACTGTGTTTCGTAAGGGTGGGAAATGTAATAAGTAATAACCTCTAAATAGCTTTCCAGCATTCATCACATGAAGAACTCTGGTCTCTGTAATTAATTTATTCTGTCGCATTTCCAATCCAATTTTTTTTACCGAATTTCTTTCTCCGGTGCCTGAAGTTCAATTTTCCCGCCGGAAGGTAACTATAACAGTATAAGTGTATAACATCTACCAAAGCCCCTTATTTTGCAAGAAACTGAATCTTCTAAATAAGCTGGTTCTATTCTTCTCAATTTTTTGCACACCACCTGTTCGATCTTATGTCTCAAATAAATCACCACACAACTTTTTTATTTATTTGTTTTTATTTTTTTAAATAGCATGTCAAGTTGCTTCTGTAACTCTAAAAGGTGAATATAATGCATTCAGAACCAACTGAATCTATTCTGAAAATCCATGTATAATCCAAGATTTCAGCGTTTAGCGTCGTCATTCTGGATTGATTTGACATAATACACTTCCCATTGTAGGTTCCGAGTATGGAGAAGAAAGATAATATGAAGGTGAGCTTGGAAGGTGAAAAGGTTTTACTGGTTCCGTACATGAAGGAACACGTTCCCAAGTACCATTTATGGATGCAAGATGCAGCCATACTAGAGGCTACTGCGTCCGAGCCTCTAACACTTGATCAAGAGTATGAGATGCAGATTTCTTGGACTCAAGACCCCTTTAGTATGGCCTTGTTCTCTACTCTGTAATTGTGTTTCGGAATATATATATATATATATATATATATGTCGGGTTTTTTTTTTACATGCTTTGAGTTATGGCATTATGGAACTTGTTTGCAGAGAGGACATTTATAGTGCTGGACAAGGATTTAGTGGTTGGCGACTTTGTTCACGGAGAATCCCACGTTGAAGGTTCATACACTTCTCTTATAAACTTGTCAGTTTAGTTAAAGCTTCATGTTAGTGTTTGAAGACAAAAAAGTTCAGTATCTTGATAGTGGCTCTATATGATGTTTGCAGTAAAAGTTTATTGCTTGTTTGCATTACTGAATTGCAGCCATGGTCGGTGACGTAAACATATTTATGAATGACTTGGATGATCCTCAACTGGCAGAGATTGAAATTATGATTGCTGAAGCAAAGAGGTATTCGATTCTTTCGTGTTCATTGTTATCTTTAAAGATTGCTCATTTCCTCGAAAAAACATTTAAAAAAAAAAAAAAGACTAGTATATACTGAGTTTTATTCTATAATTGCATCTCTATATAATAAAATGACAGATTCCAAATTGCAAATTCTATCTAACTATCTATATCTGAAACATCATCTCAAAACTTGAAATTCTTCCAACCATCTGAATCAACCAAATAGCCTTTAACTTACTCACTATGGTACATTAGAGATGATGTTCAATTCAAGAAGCCTCAATGCTCCTTGAACGGTTTCTTGAATGGATGCATTACGCCGACATACTTCTGATACTTCTTCAATCGTAATCGTCAGCTCATAAGTACCTGAACTAGATGCTGCCTCTGATAAATCTTGCAAAAATCTTGACTTCTCTACATTTGTAACAGCATTAGATGGAATCAAAGAAACACTCCCCCTTGCCCACTCTAAAGTCTTTTCTCCGTAAGCTCGTGTAAGTTTTACAAGTATACGAGCCACCTCTTCAAGTCGCGAGCTTGAAAGTGCTCTCATCAGTGCAGCTAGAAGAATTCTGGTGATGACAGGGCCTCTGGGGATAGTTACATTGCCACATAGTGATACATAAGGCTATCCCCGACTACAATTTTCAAAAATATCCTCTAAGAATTTCAGTATGGACTTTGAGGCTTTCTCGTGCTGTACTGTGATGCCAATCAGTGAACAGTCCATTAAACATGGAAATACAGGAGACTGGAAGAATAATTGAGGACAATAACGTATACACCTTGATCCCAACGAGAAGCAATCATCCACAAGATCAGGCCGTGATGTGAAATCATGAATCTTCGTAAGCACAGGTGTTGTATGGCTGGTAAGAGATTCTATCAGGATTTTCAGATAATCTTCACAAGATGGATCTGACCCAAATAACTTGATAACTTCACTAGAAAGGTACAGGAAACATGGCTGCTGATGCTGCTTGTATAATCCTTTTACCGTCTCTAGAATCACACCAACTGTAACTCCCATCAGTGTTTTAGAGGTCTTTATAGCATTTATGCATGCTGCGCAAAGAGATTCCATTGTCCGCACGTCCCAAGCACGCATATCAAAGATTGGTTTAAAGATGGGCCAAAGTCGTTGGACTGCATCTGCAACAGCTTCTGGATGGTTGACATTGCTAAATATAGTTGCTAGCCTGTCTGTATGAAGTGTTATATCCCAAGCAGGTGTCTGCCCCAGCACCAAAGGCCCTTGATTTACTGTGTCCTGCAATGGGGCAATAATAGGTATGCATAATGCTTCTACTGCTTTCCTAGCATGCTCTGCCAGAACCTCGGTGATGACCTTACTTAGAGTTTCAACTAAAAGCAATGAGACCCTAGCAGAAACCTTGAACGAACCTTCTCCGACCACTGCCTTTTGGTATATTTGAAACAAACCATCCAAGGACCCAGACAGCTTCCTTTTGCAGTTGTTACATATATTAAGAAATGCCACGGCAGCAGCTGTTGCAGTGTCATGATCTGAAATACTCATGCCCCTAACAAGAATACCTATTAGGGGCGGCAAGAACGAAAGTGAACTAGGCGCTGCATCAAGCCAATTTGTATAAGATCCAATTATGAGGCATACTGTCCGTAGCAGCTGAGGTTGATGAGGTAGCTTTGGAAGAAGAGACATGACCCGGGGCATCACCTCTCCCTCAGTAACCAGTACAGAATCTGATATAGCTCGAATGCTATATAAAGCAGATTCTACCGGACGCCAATCTGTGAGCTCGTTATTTCCACACTTACTTACAGCATCAATGAGCTTCATGTATAGAATTCTTAGTGTAGCATCACTGCCTAGAACTTGAGCTGCATCAATAAGCACATCTGCAACACCGTGTCTAGTATGCTTAAAATGTTCCCGGTCCTCTCTTGAAAGCTCTGAATATCCCCCAGGATATTCAACTTTGACACACACCAAGGAAACAAGTAATGCATATGCTGCTCTGAAAACCTGCAATCTACGGGCTCTCTCTGCTTCATTGACATTTGCTGTATGCTCCGTTAAGACACGTTGAAGCTCTTGCCAGAAGTTAAAGGTCATGCGAGCAATATCAAATTCGGAATGTGAAGCAACTTCCAGTAATGCTTGTACTATAGCCATTGATTGGTCAGAACCTGTTGCAATCAATTTAACATACGCATCCCCCATGTCAGCAAATAACCGGGCAATGGCCTTCACGTCCTCCTCATCCTTTGAAGGGTCTCTAAGCTGTGGTCTCAGATTGATGATTCGGGGGACAATTACTTCAATCAGCGGCATATTACAGGTATCTGCATCAACATCTCTCAACGTGGTTAAGTGAATCAATTCAGAAATAACATCAACCGATGCTTTGGAGAGTATATCACCACCGTCCAAGCTCGAAAGAGCTTTAAGCACTAAAGGATGTGAAGCAAGGGATGAAGGTGGAATCCTATGACTTATCCGTAGCCAGGAAGCAAAAGCCTCAAGAACCTGCTCTGTGAGTTCATTAAAACTTAAACATGCAGTCAAGAGACTAAGAGCAACCTCAATCCCAGAAGAAGCAAGCTCATGTTCGAAAGTACGGAGTCTATCAGGCCGAACAGCTATGTTGCCGTTAAACACTTCCTCCGGTACAACCCTTAGAACTTCCAGAAAAAATCGATAAGCCTCCGGGATCGGAGTTCTTCATCTCCTCTCCAATCCAACTAACTACGCCACCGTCTCCCCAGTTCTGCACGTGAACAGCCAAAGCTGCCACTGCAAGGCTGATCTGAGTTCTAACATTAGGATGCTAAGAAGCACGGAGACGGATACGGGTACGGAGACGGATACGGGTACGATACGTGGAAACGTCAAAATTAAAAATATAGGATACAGATACGTGTAGGATACGTGTAGGATACGTTTAATTTATATAAATATTTTTAATATATTTAACATTTTAAGCTAAAGTGTTTTAAATTTAGTGAATACTAACCAACCAAATAAGAAAAAAAATCATATATAAATGTCCAATAAACTCAAATATATATATATTTTATATCTCAACCGCATCATTATCATAAACACACCATTATAGATTTAATTTAATTAAAAAGTAGAGGGATACGTATTCCTCGAGTATTCGTCAGGATACGTATCCGTGCGGATACGTCATCCATTTTGAAGTCCCCGTGCTTCCCGGTTAGGATGTCCTTTGCAAAAACATTTAAGCAGAGCAGGAAGAGAACTCCGTAATGGGCGAAAATTTTCGCAAGGTAGCTGTTCGAAATCACGTTGCACCTTCCTCCTCAGAGTCTGAGACAGGAACATCAAGGTTTCAAGATTACTGGTTGTATCGTTGAGCAAATAATGTGCCACCTGCCAACCTTCGTTGCTCCTCTGGTAGTTCTGAAGATACTCATCAGCCTGATTGCGAACCGCCAGGTCCGGGTGATGATACATGCGATTAGGGCTTCTTTGACGGTGTTTGGGAGCTCCATGGTCGGCTTCTCCCCGATATATGATTTATGGTTTTGTAGGGTAATAATATTTGTACCAGAATAATCGGATCAACAGTTAACTATATTTATAGGTTACCATCCAAAACAATCCTTAGGAAAGTAGAATTCAACTAGAAAAAGGAATATAGTAGATTAGAAAAGGAAATTAACTAATAAAGAGTCCTAACTCCTAATACTATTAAAATACCATTAACTCCTAACTGTATACTTCGTTCCTAAAATAGACTCCCTAAAACAAACAAAAAAATTAAAATAAAAAAAAGAAAAAGAAAAAGAAAAACCCTGCTGTTTTATAACTCAAACTAAATTCTTGTAACGTTCATCTATTTTTGCTGTTGCTATATAGTATATTGTAGCACTAGTAAATACCCGTTGCGTTGTCACGGATGATCATCTTAAATTTCACAATTTCATAAACAAATTAAAAAACAATAATTTTAATATAGACAAAAATAAAAGGTATTAACATTATGGAGAGATGGGTTTGGCATTATATATTTCATAGGAGTAACATCTTTTTAATTACTTACTGACTGATTACATATTGACAGCCGAGGTAAAGGACTCGCCAAAGAATCGGTGCTGCTGATGATGGCATTCGCAGTGGAAAACTGTTCCATCTGTGCCTTTCGTGCAAAAATTGGATTATCAAATGAAGCATCACTCAGTCTCTTCCGCAAATTGGTCCTCTCTCTTGCTCTCCTTTCTTTCATCAATTGAAATCGATATACAGTTGGTTCAGCATATTTATTTTGCATCTGCATTTGTTCTTTTGTACAGGGCTTCGAGGAAACTTCTCGTAGTGAGATCTTCAAGGAGGTGAGCATTGTTTGCTTTTTTTTTTCTTTCTCAAATTTGCACTTCTTGAGCATGGTTCTTTGGATCACATTCTCATGGTTTAGAGATGCAATGGGCCTGTCTTTGCTCTTCTGGAAAAAGAACATGAAAAATTGAACGAAACCAATTTTGATTTCTCTTTTTGCTACACTCCACAGGTTACTCTAGAATTGGCAGTAAAAGAGTCCAAGAGAGAAGAACTGAACCAGTTAATAGCTAAGACTGTTACTCACACCTAAAGATCCTAAACCACCCCACAAAGTGTAAGTCATTCTTGTGGCTGCAACTTAGCACATTCGGGGCAAAAGTATGAATCCTTGTAAACCTTTCCGGGTTCGATGATTTATCCGTCAATAAGGTTGATTTACTGCGTAAAATGTCACTGGCAACTGAAGACCTAAACACAATGCAGTATTTCTTGTTCCTTATATATATTTGATAATATCAAATGCATTCAAAGGTGTACGATTTTAACCCAATAACTTATGTACCAAAACAACCATGTGAAATTTCACACATTATACAAAAACCAAGCACGAGAGACAAGTTACGCTGACAAATTCCTAACCAAATGAGGTTATAATGTAAATAAGTCTCTAAAATATTCTTATATATTTTATTACTATATTGCAAGGTTTGTAGGATAAAATTGAAATACTTAGAAGTATTTAGATGTTGGAAGGACTTAGAATGTCTCCCACAACCGTTAGGTTAGATCGTTTTCCATCGTCCGTTAAGGAGGTGTACTTGTATATATAGGACTTTGATCTTTGAGCGTTTTATTTTATCATAAAGCATTCAATTCAAGCCTCTCACTAACTAAAATATTTCTTTTTAGTCACTTTTACACACTTTTCGATAGGCTAACTTGTCTAACTTCTGTCAAGTTTACTTTCGGGTCATAGGTTACAAACTCATATCCATCCACAAACAAAATTTCAGCCACCATTGATCTGCACGATGACATGAAATACTCCAAACCTGTACAAGCTTCCCATTCACTTCTACCCGATCAAAAATAATTACGTATTTCATTTGTAGTGACTAGCGAAGCTTCCCATTCACTTCTACGAGTGTATTCTGGACTAGTGTCCATGAATTCATCTTCAAAGTATACATATTTGTTAATATCTCGTATCCCTGACATATTTGTTAATATCTTGTAATATCAATATCCATCATCCAAACCAAACAAAAAATTCAGGATGATCATGTGTTCAAAAACTCGTAATGCATTAATATTTCTAGTAGATGGATTCCATAATTAAAAAAAAAACGATGTTTTCTTTTCAATCAATACAGTCCATTACAACAACCCACAACAATCACAAAATTGTGACTAATTGTATATGGATTTAGAATTGCACAATAGTGTATATCGTCAGGTGAAATATAAGATCGTTCCTTTAAAATGCATGAACAACAAAGATCTGAGAAAATATAAACCGTATGAGTTGAGATGATGGTATGGTGAGTGAAATTATGTATATTTTTTACGGGTTGAGGTGGTTTTGATAATTGTTATAAAAATGAAGGGAATATTACTTCTGGACCCCTTGCTAGATGACATCTTTTCATCTGAAGGACCGTCTTGCAAAAAATTACATTCAGGCCCATTTGGCCATTCCGGCGTTGACCACAAAATTTTGATATTTTCTCTCTCATACAACCAAACATGGCCTTATATTTTCTTTTTTAATTTATCTTTTTTTTTCCTTTTCACTTTTTTTTCCTCCTTCTTCTTTGAAAATCCGGTGCCGGAATCCGGCACCGGAACCGGTGGCAGCTCCGGTCGGAGCTGCCACGCAGCTCCAGATCGGAGCTGCCATGGCAGCTTCCGATCTGGAAGCTGCCAGGGCAGATCTGACCGGAGCTGCCATGGCAGCTCACGGTCGGAGCTGCCATGGCAGCTCTAGATCGGAGCTCCATGGCGCCTTGCCATGGCAGCTCTGATCTGGAGCTGCGTGGCAGCTCCGACCGGAGCTGCCACCGGTTCCGGTGCCGGATTCCGGCACCGGATTTTCGAAGAAGAAGGAGGGCACCGGATTTTCGAAGAAGAAGGAGGAAAAAAGAAAAGAAAAAAAATTTTGGGACTTATTTCTTCATATTAATGTTGTTGGGATAGATTTGCAATTACATTTGGGATCCATTTGAAAATTTTAAAAGTTTTTCGTGTAAATTTCGTAAACTCGAAAATATTGAGGGTCAATGTATAATAAACATAAATTAATGTTGTTTGGTCAATGCAAAATTCTGAATTTTGACCAGGGGCAAAAATGTACTTTCCACGTTTTAATTCGCGAAGAGTCAAGATCGTGGACCTGGATGTAATTAAAATCCATCTAGTTGGAGACTATATGTAATTGATGAACTAATGGTCCGTTATATGTAATTAGGACATCTAAGAGGGGTACTGTATGTAATTTGCCCAAAAATGAAAGAATTTCAAAACCTACAAACGCATTGAAACTGTAAGAGGGATTTGACAGGAGCCGTACCAATATTTCTAAAACAATATCTCCGTTAGAATCGGAAGCATCTTAGTTGATCTACTATGTTACCTTTTGGGCAGAATGATTATTGTGAAAGCTTGATCACACCTTACTCTATAATCAAACTATGGATGATGAAGGGAGGTGGTAACTGGGGTGATTATATATACTAATTCGGGAAGGGTATTTTTGGAATCGGACCAACTAGTAATTTTGTTTAAAGTTTACTAGTCAACAAAAATAGAAGTGGGCTAGATTTTTTATTTTGTTTTTAAATATGAATCCACAATTGGAAACGCTGTTTTTGGAATCTCAGTTTTAAAATTTTAGAATTAACTCTGGTTTCTTTTCTAGTCAATATGAATTATTAATGGTTGTTATTGAAACATAAATAAGCTAAATTAAATTTCTGAATCATAAATCGGAAATAAATTAAATAAACTCATCTCACTCTAATGTCTCTTTGTAATGTTTACTTCTTATTAATAATATTTTTATGTAAAAGTAAAAACGTAATAACACTCGAGCTTTTGTCGAGAATTCTAGTGAAACGAAAGAGCTTTCAATTTGTTTGATGTATTTGGTCATTTGGGCCCAACACGTTGAAATCAAGATTTCCACGATTGTGTATTTCCATTTGTTGAAATGGATGTCACTAAGACGTTAAGTCACTAAAATCTCGTGTGGTGAAAGGCGATTAATGAACATAGTGTTTGATCAATACTTGGATGATTTAAATCGTTCTAATACAGTTGGATCCACTGTGCTAAAATTCATCGAAAGTGAGCAAATGTGTACCGAAGACCAAGTTGAAAATCCAAGTTTTGGAAAAGGAACTCTTGAACCAGCAATGTGCGATATAGCATTGATATCGTAGGAAGCTTCCTACTTGAGAGCTTTGCTGCAACATTGATGTATAGACGAATGTTGCAACGATGATATCAAATGTTTGTCACAACTTTACAGTAAACTTTGTTGCAACATTATGTAAAGGGGATGATGCTACAACGTTTGAGGTTGCCAACTCTCTGAAAAAGGCTTCGTAGCAGCGAAACAAAGACAATGTTGCAGCATTACGAACTGGTATGCACATGTTCAATTCACGAAAGGTTGATCCCTGAAGTGTATGGTTGTTATTCATTTGACATTATGATTAATGTTGAATGAAAGTTTGTACACTCTTGGAAGGGTTGTAACACTTGGGAAAGGACATGAAACAAGTATAAATAGATTATGAACCTCATTTCATCAACACACTTGGAAAACATAAGCAATACTTCTCCTTCTCCCTCATTTGTTTTAGAGTAATTTTATGCTGGGAGACAGATTTCCATAATTCCGTAAGCACCACAAGCGGGGCAAGTATTTGTCTTAAAAAGAGATGGTCCAACCATCAACTCTTCTCACCACTTCTTGTTGTTTAATTGTTACTCATTTGGGAGTTGCTTGAAGATCTGGAGATGGTCATAGCTGAAGATACCAATCTGTTTGTGACTCGTTATGTTCCTATGGTGTATCAAAGGACGAGCATGTTGCTTAACCAAATTTAGGGAAGTTTATTTTGTAACTTCGTTATTGTAATATTCATTAATGTTAATGTACATGTTTATTTTGTTATCACTCTCTCTTGTTTCATCTTCTTACTCTCACATTTCTTGTATGAACAAGTACCATCAACTTTGGGTTTTGGAATCTCCTCGTACAAAAAGCTTATGTAAAAGTGTGGACTAAGATCATCCACAAAATTCCCCAAAATGAGTATTTTTTTACTTATATATAGGGAATTTTACGTCTGGACCCCCTCTTATGCGACGTCTCCCTATTTCTTTCCCTATTATGCAAACATTTATATTCAGACCCAAAATAAGCAGTTTGGGTTGACCAGCTTATTTCCCACTGTTGCTCTTTCTCTTTCCAAACACGGCCTTAGTAATTTTAGCCGTTTTAAGCCTTTTCCCTTTTATTATTTTCTCATAACTGCTACAATTCCGGCCAATCAGCTCCCAATCGGAGCTTTAAGCTCCGATTTGGGAGCTGTAAAGCTCCGATTTCGGAGCTGGTAAGGCTCCGAGCTTTACAGCTCCGATTTCGGAGCTGATCGGAGCGGGTAAGGCTCCGATTTGGGAGATGTAATAGCTCCCAAATCGGGCTTTACAGCTCCGATTTCGGAGCTGTTACAGCTCCCAAATCGGAGCTGTTTACAGCTCCGGCAGGGAGCTGCCGGAGCTACAGTTCTGGCAGCTCCTGACCGGAGCTGTTAACTTTTTCTTATTTCTTTTTTTTTTTTTTAGTATTTGTGTTGTTTGGCTCATCCAAGAATCAAATATTTCAGTGGGGGCAAATTAGACATTTCCTGGATTAAGAGCGGCGAAAGTCAAGGTCGTGGGCCTATGTGTAATTAAATGTGTATAAGGAGGGAAGATATGTAAATCTTTGCATAACAGGGGAAAAATCGTAATTACGTCGCATAAGAGGGGGTCCATATGTAAATTGCCCCTTATATATATTACTAGGAACCGCGTCACACGCTACGCGTGTGAAGCGTAATTTTGTAAAATAGTATTGTTTTATTAAATAATATATTGAAATAAATGGAGTGAATATATAATCTTCTAATAATGACTTCAAACGTAATAAAAAAATAGCTAATTGAGTAATTAAACTTAATATAAATGGTGTGCTATAAATGTATAGTATAGTTTTTGTAGTTATGCAATTAATAGTTTTAAAGTGAACTATATTAGACATACAAAAAGTATTCTTCCGATAAGAACCATCATATACATCTCTAAACTTTGGAAACATTCAACTTCAAAATCTGCAATGCATCTTTTTCGCATGTTAATTGGTATTCTTCATCAGTTGAATATATTGTCAAGTGCTTCATATAAAAATTCTAGTTTCATAATATGATGTTTTTAGTTATTTTTATCATATGATTTAAGAATAATTTAAGGTCAAAATGACCATTGAAAAAGTCAACAAAATCAAGTGTTACATTTATTATTGGACGGATAAAGTATGTCTTTTTTTTATAAGAACATATCATGGTTACTTTTAAAATTAAGTATAAAACGTCATACAACTTTATGTTAAACGTAGACTTGCAAAGCAACTTCTGACGTTCCTAACACTCTTGATTTCCCTCCTTCATTCTAGAAATGCTGCTTTTCCCGAATTGAACCATTTTGGAGTTGTAAAAACCAACTTGCCCAACATCCATGGAAGGGGTCTTCTTAATATTTTGCCAAGGAGTATAAACCACATCAATATTGTTTACTTTGTTTCCTACCAGATCGACCAAAAGGTGATTCTTTATAAACAACCAATATTGTACCTGCATTAAGAAATTATCAAGTGTGAATGTTTTATATATACAGTAATGATAGTGTTTAAGAACAATACTTACTTATAGAACCTATTTCGAAATCATCATATAGTTTGAAAACAATCCTTCATAAGGATTATTAACTATGGCATGTCGTTGAACAGAGATCACCGTACTACTGGCATTAATTATCCACTTATACTTCACATCTTTTGCAAAAGCAGACCTATATAATTTTTCTGCTTCTTTGACAGCTGCATTTGATATGATAAGAGTTCTATCTTGCACAATTATGTCTCGGTACAGTTCTATATCTGAGTTAAATAGAGCTGCATCAACATAATTCCCCTAACAAATAGAAAAAAAGATTATTGAAGTTACAATAGGCTGAAAAAAGATAAAAGTTTATATAAATATGACGCAATATTCATATTATTACCCATTCCACTTGATACTGTGCGGGCTTATTTCGTTGATTTTTTGGAATTGTTCTTCCATTTTCCTACAATAAATATGAAGTTAATATTAGAGTAAAATAGAAAATTTATTAGCTAAACATAATTAGAGCTATGCGTGAATTGTATTTATTCAACAACAAATTAATTACAACAAACATATAAAGCTGCATAAGCTTATAAACTAAAATTAAGTAAGACTAAGCTAAAAGAATCAAGCATTATTATTAAGCTACGGGAATTTTGATCTTGTTGTTTTAGTTCTATAATCCAGGAAGGTAAAGGTAGATTAAAGCAAAGTATTCGAATTCCGGGGAGGGAAGGGGTTTAGATAATTAATTTATTAATAGTATATTTATTTGCCGATTTTTGTTGTAGGTCTCTATTGTACACTTGTGATAAAATATATCCTTTTTATCCATTACATAAGAGTTGGAATAAAACTAAATGTCTCAATAATTTTTTTTATATCAAATATCAAAATAGGAATTTCAAAAGGAAAAAATACTTAATGACACATGTACGCACCAGATTGAAACTGAATAAGTAAGATCAACGGTTTAAAATTGATTGGTAGGTCAATCAATTGATTGAATCAACAGGCTTAGTATATTACTTTAAATTACACTCCCTTCGTCCCATTCTAAATTATTCAATTTGACTTTTTTCGGTCAACATTGTTCAACTTTGACTCTCGATTACTCTTAAACTGTAATGATAAAGTATTTGACAAAATCATATTATGAAATATAGAATTCAAATTTTCATAATATAATTTAATTAAATAATTTATCATTATAGTTTAAGAGTAATCGGGAGTCAAAATTGAAAACTGTTGACCGAAAAAAGTAAAACTGGATAATTTATAGTTTAAGAGTAATCGGGAGTATTAAAGGACTAAAATCTTAGTAAATTGTTAAATAATTATTGTAAATAATAATTATAATGAATGAGTGTAAAAGGAGTTTGATAATTTTTTAGATGAAAGCGCCAATTACAGTGGAGGTTCGGGTTCTGGAATATTCTGGTACTGTGGCACACCATCTGTAATGTATGTAAGACTACATATATATATATGACGTCATCAGGCATATCTCTTAAACTCCCTAATGAAGAAAAGGGCTTTGTGTATAATATATTGTTAAATTCAGGAAAGCGTTCGTGTAGATTCCATCAACCAGCAAACTCAGGAGAATCAAATTGATTGATTGATCGATGGAAAGAGGAAGGGGAAAGCTTGGTGGAATGACAGGTCTGCTGTTGTTACAGGCGGCGAGCGCCTACAGCCGCCTCGAGCGGAAGCCGCCCGTGACGGCGGGGCTAATTGCCGCCAATACGCTCATTTACTTGCGCGCACCTGAGTTTGTCAACCGTGCTCTACCAACCCTAGATGAAGTCTGGTTCAATCCGTACCTCATTCTCAAGGTTTGCATTTATTTTGATGATTAGTGCTTCTATTTAAGCTTTTTTATAGTGTGCCTATATATGTACATGTGATTGCTGTGTTCATGAAAATGGTGGAGAATTGTGGTGTTTGATTGATATGCAAACTTGGATGTTGAATTTTCTGAGCTTGTAATGACTACTAGTAGATTTGAAAATGATTAGCTAGAGTGCACTGCTAACTTCAGTATAGTATTTACTGTGTTCATTGTTGGTATGTATAGTATAGCTTGTAATGTGTGTTGTTCATCAGTTCCTTCGTGTGTCTGTGTGCATGCTCCACATAAAGGACCTGTTGGTAATGATCCAAGATTTCAAGACATAGCTATATTTTTAGTATTAACACCATAAACTCTGTTACAAGAATGTTTTACCCGATGCATTGGGTTAGATTAAATCAAGGAACAATATAGTCATATCCACTGCTGCTTCTCTCCGTTAGCAGGTCCCCATTAAGTCTCATCTTTACTTGTACTTTCTAGTGAAGTCGTTTTTGGTTGCCCCCTTGGATGGTGTATTTAAAGGATTTAGAGGCCTGTCTTTATTCTATTTCATCTTCTATTTTAAATATGCTACGCCTAATTTGGAATAAATGATAGAGTTATCTCCTAGATATATACTCTCCAGCAAGTATGGCCAAAGCTGAGTCTCAATGCTGATGTCTAAACTTTACAACATCTAATCCGTTTCAGACCTACTAAAATCTATGGCCTTTTGACTTCTGGGGTTTCCCTCTATTGCTGCAATTCCATGTTGACACCTGTGCTAATTTCATCGATTAACAGTTGACACAAGTCAGTCTTTTCGGATGAAATCTATAGTTGAAGTCCTACCAAACTTGAACATGTTCCGTTTAGTAACGTGTTTTCTTGTTTAAACCTTAAAACATAGGAGTCATTCAGAACATAAGTATGGCCATTTTCAGCTGCTTTGTCAAGTGGCCATTTCAACAATCCTAATTTTACCAGTTTACGTGTTTTAACCTGATACATAGTATATGGGTTCAGGGAGTTTCTGGATATATAGGATTCTCTGTCAGGTCTCAGTTTGAAGATTTCATGTTGTGAATCTTTTGTGTTGCATTTCTGAAAGTGTGTTTTGTCAATCCGAACTAGTCCAGGATTCCTGTTTTATAGGAGTTCATATTGGTAGAACTCGGTTTCTTGAGTAATGTATTATTAGTAGAAGTATATATTTTACGGTCACCATATTCTCTTGAATAGTCGTAGCAAATTAGCAGTTATGAAATTATTGCCATTTCAACTGTATTTACATTGAGCTTATTTCAAATTGATTAACCTTTAACGGCCACAATTTTTCCATTTAAAAGAATTATAACAAGGGATTTATCTGAAATTCAAGGTGTGTGTGTTTGTACTGTGTGTTGTGATAGGATTAATGTAATTGATTGATTATCCTTTGTGGTGGCACAGCACAAAGATCTGAAGCGGTTTCTCTTATCCCCATTTTATCACATCGGTGAACCCCACCTCGTGTACAATATGCTATCACTGTTATGGAAGGGGATACAGTTGGAGAGCGCAATGGGAAGCGTAGAATTCACATCTATGGTTGCTGTTTTACTCGGTATGTCTCAGGGTATCACACTACTATTGGCTAAAGGTCTTCTGCTTTTCGATTATGAGAGAGCGTATTACAACGAATACGCCGTGGGATTCTCCGGTGTGCTTTTTGCCATGAAGGTCATTTTATACTCTCAGTCAGATAATTACACATATGTGCATGGGATTATGCTACCTTCACGTTACGCTGCATGGGCAGAACTTATTCTCGTGCAAATGCTTGTTCCTGGTGTCTCATTTCTTGGTCATCTCGGTGGAGTCTTAGCTGGAATTCTGTACCTATACTTGCAAGCTTCTTATTCTGGTCCAAACCCGATTGTGAAGGTGATGAGTGGCATCCTTAGAACGATAAGTTGGCCTTTAAGATCTTTTCTTGGCATGTTTCAGTCGTCAAGGAACAGAGTTTTTGGTCGAGGGACTGTGGGGAGGCAACATATGTCTGATGTATGGAGGTGTCGGGTGTGTACATACGATAATTTGAATTTGTTGTCTGCGTGTGAAATGTGTGGGACTGAGCGTAGTGACAGTGATGATGATTTGCCTCATGGTGGTTCTGGGGTACTTTCTCCCGAGGAACTACGACAGCGGAGGGTACAGAGATTTCTTAGATGATGCGTCTGTTCAGTGAATACAGTGGAGATTCTGCAAACGAACAGTGTAACCATTGTATACATATTGTTTGAGATGTAGTTAAACTGGAACTTGATGCTGATCATACAATTATTAGTTATTAGTCTGCAATTTGAGCGTTGTGAACTGGTCCGTTATGAATTTGCGACTCTTTGAATTCACTTCACATTCTCAGCTCAGTTATATAATCCTCCTAGACAATTAGGCCCTATCTGGCTATCTGGTTATGTTCTCCACAGATTTTCATTCAGTATCTTTTGTTAGTTCAATTAGCAATGAGTAGTCCGAGTTTACTTAAACAAGGATCGAGTTTTGTGTGGATGTATGCACATGATCCCAATTTTTGCAGAGTTTCATACAGTTTCCTATGTCGAATAATACACGTTTGTTTGTCCAATTAGCAATGACTTTGAGTTCACTTAATTGAGGATGAATTTTTGTAGGCGCAACTTAGTTGCACACACATTGAGGATGAGTTTTTGTAAGCCCAACTTAGTTGCACACACGGAATAAGGTAGGAAACCAAAAAATAAGAAAGCTAACTTCAATTTACAGTTATATTGTTCACGCAAAATGCATCATTTCATTTCATTTTCAAAAAAGCTCAAGTACTGTCAATTTAATCAGAAGACATGTACTGATGTACATATCATAATTGCGTTGCAATTGGATGACAAGTCATTTCCATGGATAACGAGCTCACTAGCTGAACTAAGTGGTGGATGGAGATTTACGGGTTATTCCTTCAATCTCGAAACTATAGGAAAAGCAACAACAAGGTCCTCGACGTAAAATGGTGGTACTATGAGAGAATAGAAATACTTTGGTCTCGTTAAATCTTATGGAGAGACAAATTCTAAAAAAAAAAAAACGATAATATCAACTAAAATAAATCTTTAATTTTTTTTAAAGATAAACATCACCTCCAATGTTCCTCCAATACTAGTTATAGTGTAATTAAACATTCAAAATTTGTCTATATTCAGCACCAAAAAAAAAAATTGTCGATATTAGTTTAGTTTGTGTATAAGACCATTTAACTACATTTATCATCGAGCATCAAAATGTGCTCTAACTAGTAACATGTCTATTAGGACTTTTTGTTTTCTTTTATTTTTTCTTTTCAAGAAAAAAAAAAAAAAAGAGTAGATGCATGTATGATGTATGAATCTGATGTATCTGATAACAAATAGAAGAGAAAGCAGGAATGTATTTACTCCATTTAGCATAATATACCAAATTTTGATGGTTACCTTACGATACCAAACAAATCCCTATCCTACTGTACTTATATTTTTGGTTTGAAGGAGAGAAATAATAAGACGATTTTGCTGTAAGATTTGGCAACCCAAGTTTTTTATCTTGTCGGCACATTATTATTGTAATTGAATTATTATTATAAAATAGGATTGAGTAAGATGGAAATGCGTGAGATCGAATTGAATTAGCAGCATTGCTTTGGTTAGCGACTAAGATTATAGCTAGACTACCACTGTAGTGCATTGAAATATTGAAAATATTGTAAAGTTTACAACAATTACAAATTTGAATGAGTTGGAAAAATGATTGGGACACCGCAACAAAATCTGGCACCTTGAAAAATAAACCTCAACTAACATTTAATTTATCGACAACCATTATTCATCCGTTTTTTTATTCCCGTATTGTTTTTTTCTGTTGCACGAACAAGATCTGCAGCTAATTACTTCACGGTTGCATCCGAATTTAACAAAGTTATAACGGGTGGTTTTTGGAACCCATTCTATGTTTTTGAATTTGGAGAGTAGGGGGTCTTAAGGTTTAGGAATTTTGGGGTCTTTGTCATTTACATTGTATCTCATTTTTTTAGCATCACTTATACTCTTGTTGATTAATAAATTTTACTTAGCCATTTAAAAAAAAAAGTTATAACGTTGTTGGTACAAGTTACATATTTCTTTTCGGTACACTTGTTCGTAATAACTCTAAAATTATACTCTAAAGTAATTTGCAATATTATTATATTAACGTTAAGATGAGTGAAATGTTATACTGGAAAATTTTCCAGTGTGTTTAGAAGTGAATAAAAATTGCGTGGAAAAGGAATATGAACATGCATTGGTATGTGGAGTGAATATTCAAATTGTTGTCAAAATCACCTTTTGAGTTTTCTAGATGATATGGTAGAAAAGTTTTAAACCAGGCATGGAACCTACATATTATTTGAGAGCCTGACAATGCATATATATGACTCTAACATAACATGAGAATTTCTGGAACGAACCGCACTTCTTCCTACACGTTAGGAGTCCATAGTAACATCTCATAAATCCGGACTCATTCTAATATTTTTGCATAGAAGGGTTTCACAATTACTTTTCCAGCATTTCCAATTAAATGAAATATGACCTAGTTTTGTGAATCATAATAACAACGTTGTGCCATTTGTATTTAATTATGCACTTCATCTGCTCATATTATATTTTGATAGATCGGTACAACATTATGTGTATAAACTTTGGCCAGGTACTGCTATATGCTAACAGCTAAGTTAGTTTTTTAACTCTAACAACGTTCAACGGGTCTATTTCGCAATATTTTAAAACACTAATTGCATTCCACAGGTGTATTACACAATAGTTTAGAACACTAATTGTGTTCGACAATTCTACTCCGTAATACAATAGAGTACTAATTGAATTCGACGGGTCTATGCATTTCATCTACTTATGGTTTGTTGGATCAGTATACTACAATGACGGTAAAATTCTGTCAAGTATTGTTATGTGCTAACTGCTAAGTTAGTTTCCACATTACATTGAAATATTTTCAAATTTCAAACTCCTCATTTTCCACTCCAACCCTTAATTAATTTTCAAATCGAATAAATAATGTTAGGTGTACTCTAAATGAATTTCGTATTTTACCTTACCCTTAAACTTACCAGAAAGTACTGAATTGGTATATTGTTTGATAGAACTTTTGAATTTATAAGTTATAATATTATTTTTTTCTTCACAAATAACTAAATTACGCTAACATGTACGAGTCTCTATTCATGTATAATAGTCATATTAGTAAATCACGACTATTTTGTATTCCAAATTGCAAAGTACTGTACTACAATGTAACTTTTTTACAATTGCTCTTCTTTTATTTTTTTTGAAACAACAAATTTTTTTATTAACGAGGTCTCAACGTTCAAATCCAAAGAATATGAGAAATACTCTTAGAAATACATAAACGAGTACATATGTACCAATCACCAAAACCAACTAATCAAATTGTTATCAAGTCCAACTGACGATATTTGTTTGTATTTTTTTTTTTTTTACAATAGTTTGTGAATTTAGTCATATTTAATCATTATAGTTTTATTGATTTACTCTATTGATCAACGTAATACTTTATATATTGAATTTATTTGTTAAATTAAATATATTTTCTTAGAGATATGCCAGTTACCGACGAGTTAATAACTGATCCTATTTCCTAGTTAATTGCATTATGACCAAGTTTTGTGAATCATAATAACAACTTTGTGTCATTGTATTGGCGTGCAAACAAACTGGACAGTGGACTGGACACAACACTTGAAGGAAATGATGTTAATTATTAATAATTGCATTGGAAAATAATGACTTGGGTGGACGTGGACCAACGATTTATTTTATTTTTCCACGAAAAATAGTAATGAATTGTAGTAATAATAATGTTTTTTTTAAAACGGCAAAAATAATATGTTTAATAATAAACGCAAGAAAGATACGAAAGTGAGGTGCATAAGAGATGCACAAAAATACACGTTCAATCTTATCGCATAAAATCATGTCCGAGTCTCAAAGATAATAATAATCAATGGGGAACTCAATCTGGGTCGCTTGACCCAGGTGGGATTGATATTAACACATAATAGTACAAAATGTGTAGCCCGTGTCTGCCCAGGCTGGAATGCCAAATGACCTTGGTTCGATCCTATAGTAGGTTTTAGTACATATTTTCACTTTTAATCTTAAATATTTATTTTTTTCCCACATTTTTACCTAATTTTTATAGATCTTTTCTATTTTTCCATTATCTGATTCTGAAAATATTCATATATTTAAACTTTTTATGTTTATTTTTTCTTTATTCCAAATAATTTACCTAATTTTTGCAATCTTTTTCACTAGTTAACATTAAATTGTAAATAATTTTTCTCCTTTGCTCATTTTATTATTTGAAAATGTAATTTATATATTTAAAAATAATTTTTCAGTTATTTATTGTATAATTATTTATTGAATGATTAAATTTTCAACCCCTCATATTTGGTCCTAAATTCGCCACCGATAATAATAATGATAATATTAATATGGACAAACACTAAAATAATTAATGAATTTTCCATAGACAAAAAGGCAAAAGCCAAGATCTCCCGTCACGTCTCCGGGAGGTGGTTAATATGCTGCTGTCCACGGATCCTATGCCCTTTCCAACTCAATTTACTCGTGAAAATCTTTTCTTCAACCCCCATATAAAATGTGAAATAACTAATAAGTGGATTTTTTAGTATTTGAAATTTTCAAAAACTAAAAATTTGTAGTCTGATCAATATTTATTTTGTGAAGAAGGAAGCATTATTCAATCACAAAGTTTTATGTGAGACCATTTATACTTAATTTATAAATAGGTCGTACTATAATATTGGTAAAAACATATATATTAAGTAAAAAAATGTCTATATTTTTAGTACATTTGATTTTTTATTTATAAAAAAAAATTCTACGTTGTTAGGTGTACATTATATGCTATTGAAAATAACCTTTATATTTGTCCGTCTATTTTTATTTTATAAATAGATCGTCCTTTTAGATGGGCGCCAAATTCAGATTAGAAGAAATGATTGAATAAGCATGAAAAGTTTTGAGTGTACTAAGGTTTTGTTAGGTTTTGTTACATTCACGTGAAAAATTGAATTTGTTTGTATTATAAAAACAATTAGGTTGTAATGTTGTATTACTCCTGAGCCGCTCTCCGAGTCGATATGCTGGTCCCACAGACCAACATATATTTCGATCCGAGCACTTTATCTCACTCGTGCATACCCCGAGAACTTCCTAGTAAGTCAATCATACTAAAATTGTTTCAAATAAACACACTTAAAATTAAAATTATTTTGGATGGAAAAAGTGCAGTAGTGCACCTTGTCGGTATAACTAATATTCTCGATCTCTTTAAATCTATAAAATTATGGGTGTTATAAATTTTATTTGTAACAAGCTAGGATGAAGAAAAAAAAAAGATATACGAGTTGTAGATTCTTCAACTTGGACGGAGTCATATAACCTTGAAGCAAAATAGTTTGTAGAATCACTCAAAAAAAATGCACATCACGAACTTTTGTAAATATATTTTAAAAAGAAAAAACTAAAATTCATAGAATATTACTACAAAAGTTTGTCACTAGAAACCAAAATTCATAGAATATTACCACAAAAGTTTATAAAAACAACAAAAATACAGAGCGATAACTCTGGAAGCGTTACAAAGCTTTTTCTGGTGAAGATTTAAATTGAAGCACTTATTATTTGTGACACTCTTCCAGCTGTCTACAGTAGGCATCTTTTTCGTTTCCCTTAATCACAAAAACTATCTACATAACCACCAATTTAATCATTTACAGTAACAGTAGTAATTAATGGAATTGAGTTTACTTAAGTAAGTAAAATTTGGGTTTAAAATTTTGTTAGTTTAAGTGGTAATTGATTTGATTTCAATTAATAAACATTTTTGGTAACTTGTTAGAATCTAGAAAGGCCACTCCTATAAAAAGGTCGAAAATGATTGATTAGTCGTATGCAGCAAAAATCGGTGGTAAAAAAATTAAATCAGTAATTACTCTGTAATTAGTAGTAATATAATTTCATGTTAGTTGTAGTGCTTCAATTCACACTTATCTTTCAACACTCAAAAAGCCTTTCTTCTCCATTTCCCTCTATATAATCTGCTCCAATCCACCGACACCAAAGCGAATGTTCTGAGTTCCCATTTTCCAAGGTTAGTAGCATCTTCGTAACTCTCAACTCGAAAGTAACGTCATTAGTACTACTTTACTTCCTAGTTTGTTCTTTATGTTGCGACTCTTGTAGTGTTCATATATACTCTGTAATCTTGGATCTGAATCTTGTACTATTAGTGTTCTATGTTACTTAATCTGTGTTACTAATAACAATGTCGTATGGATCTGGCTTTCTGAAACCTCAATTATTGAAATTACTTGATGTTGTTTTAGTGTAGCACTGTAAATTTTGTATCTAGGAATGTATCTATGTTTTCTAGGTTAAAGATCTCATTTCTTTCAGTTTAACTTTTCTGGGTTTTGAACTTGATTTGCTTACCTTGATTCAGATTGGTTTGATTTTAATTAAAGTGCAATTAGAGATGTTCATTTGTGCTGTTAATGAATATGCAGAAGAAGCTGCTGATAAGGACTCGATTTTTCGGTGAAAGTAGGGGGAGACTAAGATGGGATCAGGAATGAACTTCTTGGTGTGTGGTCTTTTAGCCCTTATCTGTTTAGCATCGACGAATGCAAAAACTGCACCAGCTGCTGCAACGCCAACTCCCACACCTGCACCAGCTCCAGCACCGGACTATGTGAACCTAACACAGTTGCTCTCGGTTGCTGGTCCATTCGGAACCTTCCTGCATTACCTCCAGACCAGCAAGGTCATCGACACCTTCCAGAACCAAGCCAATAATACCGAAGAAGGAATCACCCTCTTCGTTCCTAGAGACAGTGCCTTTTCGTCCCTTAAGAAGCCCTCGCTATCCAATCTCACCGATGACCAAATCAAATCCTTCTGCCTCTTCCATGCCCTGCCTCACTACTACAGCCTAGCTGAGTTCCGCAACCTCAGCCAACAGAGCCCCATTCCTACATTTGCTGGCGGTCAATACACAGTGAACTTTACCGACAATTCTGGAACTGTTCACCTCGATTCTGGCTGGACCAAAACTAAAGTCATCAGTGCAGTATACTCCACTGACCCGGTTGCACTTTACGAGACTGACAGAGTTCTGCTACCTGAGGCTATCTTTGGGACCGATATTCCACCAATGCCAGCTCCTGCCCCAGCTCCAGATGCTGCTGCTCCAGTAGCTGATGCTCCAGGTGATGCGACTGGGAGTGAGTCGCAGTCGGCCTCAAGACCTTCATCAGCTCGCAAGAATTTGGATTTTACGATCTTGAGCCATCTCATGCTGGCTGCGGTTGGTATGTTACTGTTGTTCTGGTGAACAAGGCCCTTCTTGTTGTTGATCGGTTGGTTAATTTATCTATGTTCTCATATTGGTGCATACATTTTATTATGTTTACTGTTGTATGATGTAGCAATTCTTTATGTTCCCCCACCACATTGTGTTTAATATTACACCCAAGAATATGTGAATGTTGTGTTTTTGGTTGGCCCTTATGGGATTTATGCAATTCTTGTATTTTTTTTTTTTTTCTGTCACTATTGGTAAATGAACTATTTTGATGGATTATTTTGTGCCCACATTGATGCTTATTTCTTGACAACTGCAATGATATACTACCTTTAATGATCCATAATAAGAAATTATGACCGAGTAGCCTTGTCCTTTACACTTCTTTTCCCTGAATCTTGAAACTTAAGCATAGATCATGTAATCTCACCGCCCTATAGCTAAATCCTACTTCATGTAATCATCTAAAATTTCAAGGAGAACTAGTAATGAAGCGCGAACACAGAAGCTAGTGTGTGCAACTGTAATCGCTCTGACACTACTATACTAATCTCAAAATGCATGTCTTCAGTTTAAGTTTACTGGCCAAGGAAGGGAAGATGATTGTTGTCTTTCTCTCTGTTTTTTGAATCCAGAAAGGAAGTAACTTGACAATCTGCCCTTCGGTTGGTTCCTGTTGAAATAAACCGAACGATTACTGTGTTCCATCAAGAACTATATAATGTGATTGCAAGCTGTTTGATAACATATCCTACTCAGATAGTGATATTAAGACTCTTAGTACAGACTGACAGTATGCTTTCTTGTGTCTTCTCTTGGTAAAAATAAGTTCCATTGTGAAGCAACTCATGACTGGTTTCATGTTTCTCATTCTGCTAGTTTGCAGAGCTTAAATTCTCAAACTTATCAGCAGAACACCTTCATTGTTTTTAACCAAAAACTGTGGAGCTAAGTGAAAAACAGATCACAGAAACCGAACTGGAGCAAAATCAGTAATAAAAAGAATCATATCATTCATTATAAATACGATATATCGCAAACATATTAAGCCAAAAAGATGAAGAATTTGTCCTACAAAAGAAAACAAAGAGGTATTGGCTTCACAAAAGAAAGAAAACTAAAGTAACATAAGAAAGATAGCAGCATGACTTTCACCACCTCCTCTAGATCTTGCAGTACCTTCAACATGAACTCCAGCTCCTGTATATAAACCATTTAAGACCAAACTAGTCATCCATGTGACAATCTGTCCCACAAATTTCCCAAAATGTCAGAAATCCAGCCACCTCTCCATTGAGTTGGATCTAAACAACTCATCATCTGTTAATGAAAGCCACCCTACTAACATTTATACCCCTCATTAACAGCTCCAACAACCTTCTTAAACCACTCCAACCACCACCTCCGCCGCTCCTCCACCACCACACGAGGATACACTCCGCTCCTCACTTACACGCCTCACTATCGCGGTGAGATCCCGAGGATGGACATCGACTTTAAGACCGTGCTTCATGAACAATGTCAATGACATCTTTTGTTCCACTTTATGTCCTGATGCCACTGTCAACCGGTGGCGTAGCAGCAATGCAGCTGCTATGGACTTCATTTGCAAATAGGCTAGGTCCTTCCCGAGACAAATCCTTGGCCCTGCATTGAATGCTACGAACTTGTATGTGTCGTGCATCACGAACTTATCACCTTCTGGAGACAAAAACCTCTCCGGCTTGAACTCTGAACAATCCTCGCCCCACGTAGACTTCATCCTCCCGGCTGAGTACATCGAATAAGTAATGGACGATCCAGCAGGGACAAATGTACCATCTGGCAGAATGTCATCCGCCACGACGTGCTTAGAATCCTCTGGAACGGAAGGATACAGCCTCAGAGTCTCTGATAATGCGGCCTTCAAGTACACTAATCGATCAACTTCTTCGAACTCCAACGGCTCGTTAACCCATGATTCAATGTTATTACCCCGTGTCTCGATCAGAACCGAACATATCTCATGGAGGATCTTCTCTTCCACTCTCGGGTTCTGTATGACCAGCCAGAAGAACCAGCTCAGTGCCACAGACGAAGTGTCCCGGCCTGCTAGAATGAAGTTTAAAGCCACATGTTGCAAGAACTTGTCAGTGTATGTCTCTTTCTTCTTCATGAATCTGGACAGCAAGTCATCGTGTGGATTCGCATCTTTCTGCTGATTTGTAAGCTCGAGCTTTCGAGCATCAATAACACCAGACAGATACTCATCCACATGAACCAAGCTTCGGCTCAAACTAACCTCCATTCCAAGCCTGAGCCATTTCTTGACCTTCCAGATCACTTCTGGAAGGATGAACCTCTGTAGTGAGGCCTCGGTGGCTCGATCAAAAGCGGAAGCGAAGCTGTTATCCGGCATCTCCGGAGCCAGAGTCTGCGGATCCTTCCCGAACGCCAAACCACAAATGTTATCGAACGTGAGGCGAAGCAACAAGTCTTGCAAATCTACAGGCTTAGATTCGACCTGAGCCGATTCCAAGATCGGGCAGAACCGGTTCTTGATAGCTCGGTTCACCCACCTAGCCATGGCTTGTCGCAGCGTTCTCGTCGTGAACTCTAACGCAGCTGTCTTCCGCTGAAAAAGCCACGTATCACCATCAGAATTGAATATCCCCTGGCCTAGAAGATCATGAAAAACAGCCTGCCAGGTCGGACCTTTCGGGTAGTTGTCGAACCGGGTTTTCAAAATGTGCTCCAGGTTCTTGGGGTCACAAGTAACCGTGACAAGACCCTGCTTCCGGGCCAAGAACGGGACGGCGCAAATGCAGGTCTGGTACGTGCCACCACACGCTCGCAGGTTGTCGCAGATCCACTCGTGCATACGTTCAGCATTCTCGATCAGACCCGGAAGGCTGCCGAACAATGGCCAGACGCGCGGACCCTTGAGTGATTTGGAGATGAAGGTGAACCAGAGGAGGTAGCAAGTCACACCAGTGAACAGCAACAAAGCTAAGGATAAATCCATTGAAGCTAGCTAGCTAGCAGTATTAATACTACGGAAGCTATCAAGACTATGTTTTGTTTCTTTTTTTAGCTAAAAGCAGTGTGTGTTTGTGTTTGTTGTGTGAGTGAAGAAATATGTGGTAAGAAGGAAGGGGAATTTATAGAATGGGAGATTGAAATTAAGAGGTGTAGTAGTAGTAGTAGTAGTAATAAGTGAGGCCAGTAGTGTGTGCCTTGAATTACACCACCATCTCTACTTGTTTTTTGCTTTAGTAATACAGATGCCACCACCATTAATGCACACCAGAGACAGTTGGAGGTTTTATTATGAAGAAGAAAAAAAAAAAAAAAAGAAATATTCAATGGAGAGAGAAGGATTTTAGTGGAGTAGTAGTAGTGTCTCTGAAACTCCAAATCAAGAACTTGGTTTCTCTCCAACTAATTTTTCTGCAAGCAAAGAGAGTTGGAAGACTTTAATTTTGAGCATTGAATGAAGGGAAAATTAATGGGATTAGTTGAGAAACCATGAGAGCAAAGGAAAATACCACATAAATGCAGAGAAAAACTGGCGTGTGAAGTGATGAGATGACTTGGTTTTCTCTTCTCTCTTCTCTTTTTTCCGTTTACTTTCCCTCCTACTTTTCTTGGAAATTTTGTATCAAATCCCCCAACTTTTTCTTATTCTATGTTCCTCACCCTACATTTGGAGATTTTCACAATTTATCCCTAATATTTTATTGCGTGTCACTGTGTCAATTAAACTCCTTCTTTGTGATGCTGAGAGTATTCAAATTAGTCCTGTGTGAACACGCGAATATTCCTGAATAAATGCATGTCATTTTCACTTTTCGAGCTTCATTCACAATATAGTTGCTCAAATTGATTTCTTAGTTGTTTTAATGTCAAATTATACCTACAAATGTGTTTAGATTAGAGTGTTATATACATGGTTGGATCTTGTTAGATATGTAAAAAAAAAAAAACTCGTAGTCATCTCAATGTATATGTTTCATGCATATATTTGTCATGTGTGTAAGTAATCAACATGATATTGTGGAGCTTTCAAGTACAAGTAATCTCAGGTACCTTGGAATTGAGTAGTCATGGTAATTGATGATTATGGGTGAGCTGACATCTTTCTAGAACTCTACGACAGTGTGACAGATTAAATTGATGGAATATCTGACTAAATTAGAGGGTCACAAGGACCAGATTCAAGAGTATACAGGTATCTTCTATCAAGATATTTTAATGTATTAAGAGTGTATACTTATAAGTTATCTAAATTAACCTGGACATATAGATAAATGAGCTAGTATTATATATTATCTGTGAGACACCATAATAGTATAGTACTATAGTAGTACAACTTAACTCCCTTTGCTACACTTCAATTGATTAGCTCACAATAATGCAATGCTAAGGTCTGGCCACAACTTTATAAACGTAGGGGAGCGAATTGCACAAGTACGATAATCTTTGGAGGTATGATGAGATTTTCCAATCTATATATATATAATTATTTTATATAATTTATGATAGTGATAAATGAAACTATGGGGTTTGATCAATGGTGGCTAGCTAGTTACAGTTCGGTGAACAACCCACCAACAATTTATAGCAGACAGACAGGCAGCTGATCGATCGAGTTACATTGCGTGAGTCAAACCCATGTAACCAAAATTTACTTATGTTTATCCTTTGGATTTTACAAAGCCCAAACCCAATAAGCACATTTCTGCACTACAGTATTTCAGTCTCAGTTTCTGAACCCAAGACTTTGACTCTCCTCCTCTTCAATTCAATGTGTTTGTTTTCAAAAGTCAACTCCTTCTGCCATGGTTTTCCTGCCAACTGAACTTAAATAAAAAGTCAACCCTATATCTATCAACGATAGTACTAAATATTTTTCGATATAACAAATTATCTTTACCTCATTTTGGAATTCGAGCTTCATTTCTCAAATGCCAATACATGGACTATCAAACCATTAATCCATATATGATATTGTTAAAAAACAAAAACCTTGCTCAGATTGAATTTGAGTGTGGTTTTGTTTTGAAATATTAGAAAGTGGTTACTGGTTTCCGTCAGGCACTGGATGTAACTAAGTGGTGAGGTAGCGATTATATAAGATATTGTTGTTCTAAATTATTCATGGAGATAAAGCAAGTAGATTAAGTTTTGTATTTACAATTCTTTTCCGCTTAAAGTTTTAGTTATCAAAGTAAGTGTTTGATAAAAATAGCACTATATAAGAATTGTAGGGTGATGTCAATTAATCACAACAAATTGTTGATAAACACAGCTTTCTTGAAATTTCAATTCTGCGTTCACCTTTGGTAATTCAATGACGAACTATCTGAAATCTTATGTCATTATAGACGAACAAACCATCATTATGTGTCAAGAGTTGTTGGAGGACATACAATTTGAGACGAATCACCAAAGGAAGAATTGACGGCGATACTGAGATTTCATCACTTGGTATCGGAGCCATCACACTTTCGCAGGCGACAAAGGTTATGGCGGCCGACTGATGAAACTTGAAGAATTTGTCGATGACGTTCGACGTCTTCTTCGTTGATTGGAAGAATCCCTGCAAATGGAGGTCAATCCAATAATTTCATATCCAAAATCGCAACCAATTCAATATTTGGAGGCCAAAAAGAGAGGCCAAGGCGAATCATCCATTGGTGCAAGATCTTTTGGTTTGATGGAAGAACAAGCCAAATGGAGCTTGGAAGCCTCGTTAATGTCCTAGAATCAATAGAGGCGTTGGAGAGGAAGGATCAGAGGTACCGATCCAACCATGAACAAGATCGGCCGGTCCAACCACAAATCGATCCAGATCGGACTAGATCAAGGGTAAACCACAAACTAGGAGAAGAAGAGAGTGCACACGGAAAACTGAGGTCGGGGTCCAAAGCGCAAGGGGGCCGAGACACGCTAAGCAAGCATGTCATATGAACGTAGAAAGGACATGTGGCCAGGGCATGAAATGAGCCGCAATTGGAACCGGATTCCAACAAGGTAATCCCGAGATGTCGTTCTCCGCAAACATAACTAGGCTTAAGCCTAGTAGTGTACTTACAAGCACAAGTTTATAATGAAGAAAGGTAACAAGCATAAAATACACCACAAATGTATGAAGATTAACCAAGAGAGGTAAACAATTGGTCGTAGTAATGTTGAACGATATTTTTGTACATGTTTTCTTACTCTTTTTTCTAACTTTGTTGTCCTTTAGCTTTACTTTTGTTTCATTTTATTATGAATAAGTGGTGTTTTTGTCGAAATTGTGTTTTCTTAGTGATTTGCACATAACTATGCTTGTTGGAGTCAAAGTGACACATTTCTATCCATTTTGGAAGATTCCGTGAAGAATGAAGAATATCAAGTACTCGTGGCTTGAACAAGGTGAAGTTGGAGGTTCGAACGAAGATTGTGGAGCCATTTGAGTGATCATGGATATGCAAAGTGTTACTGGACCAGTCCTAGTATTTTATTGTCATATCTCTCTCATACGACATTACATTGAGCTAAAACCAGCACCAACACGAAGAGGACTCAAAAAGATATCCAACCATATGTAGAAAGCCCCGAATGACCCACAGACGCACCGGGAAACATCAGAAGAAGCAGAGCCTTCTGACATCACCAATCCAATTATTTTGTTGTATGTATAGTAATTAACTAATAAGTTCATCTGAAAGTGTATAGAATTTAACTTGAACTTTATACTAGACGAATACTGCAATGTATAACTAAGTGTTATGATAACACGTAGCATGAGACCAGAGTTAAACAAACACGAACATAGTAATAAAACAATAAACAACGGAAACTTTAAAGAACACTCACAAGAATATTTTCTCAAGTAATATTTGTATTACTCGGTGCCCTTAGGCAAAAGACTAGAAAGAACATATTGTACAATAATGATGTTCTTAACTTTCCTAGCCAAACATAAGCAAGGCCAACACCTTGACAAGTCTAAACCTAACAAACTGAATGAATAATACAACAATAGGTCAAATTCTAAAACTTATGAAACCTACAAAAAAAATTATATAATGACAATGAATTCAACTCCCAATTTTTCCGTATATATATATATATATATATATATATATATATATATATGTATATATATATATATATGTATATATATATATATATGTATATATAGGATGCAAGTCTCCTTCTCTTGGTAAGAACGTGTCTTAAGATCTTTTGGGAATTGATACGTTCACACCGAATCTTATGATATATCTTTTAGTAACAATATCATCTTGATATCTCTAATAAGATCTCTTTAGCTTTCAAACTCTCCTTTTATTCTTTCTTTCTTTCGACTGAGCTTTTCATATCTTCTAAATATGCACATCACAAGTTCACAACCAACTAAAAACGTGAAACTAATTATATTAATTAAGAAAAAACAAAACTAATTAAATAATATAATTTTGTGTTAATAACTGTGACATCATGTTATACTATGTGTTCCCATAACACAAAGATGCTATCAAAGTAGCACTTGCTTTGTGTTTAGGTAACACAAGACAAAACACCGCAGTTTCAATTCTTACACTAACATCATCAATCCGTTGCTATTTATTGACGGATAATATCTATCCGTCGATATATTTTCACCCCTTAGGACTACACAGAGACGAATTGAGCGTGAAAGTTTAGGTCGTCATTATCTGTCGACAATTTAGCGATTCGTCTCTAAATTACCGATGAATAGTATTGTACTATTCGTCGGTAGATCTCATATGTGTTTTCAGGATTTATTGTAGTGAAATCAGCTTGAAGTCAAGGTAAATAACTTCCGATAATGGCTCTCATGTACCACTATATTTTAACAGTCAATAAGCAATATTTGCTATTCATTACTTTAGCATATTTTAGTTAATCCACTTTAATCATATGTTTATTGGAGGCACAATGAGTCGTATTGTGGATAAAATAAGCAATATTGGTTTAAAAATATAAAGACAAGTTGTTGGATTGAGTTTTAAACTAAAGCGAATCGTGGTCGGTAGAGGCAGTAAAAACTTTTATGTAAATTAGGTCAAAGTGTGAATTTTAAGTGTAACTTTCCTTAAAAAAAAATAAATAAATTTATTTGTTGTTATTTTCCAATGCCAATTCTACCCCCACCTAAAAGCTAGTATGTTTGTTCTTTTATATTTACTAGCTCTCACTAGTCACTTCACTACCCTGTTGGTACCATACCTCACCTTCACCGCATCAAATATTCTCTCTCAAGAAAAACGTTCAAAAAAATTGAATGTCGAGGGTTTGTCCTGGACGGAAGACTAAAACGAAGAAGTGAGATACACAAGATTTCAATTAATTGCTCGTACAACGCAGATCTAGTTCACGACCCGATTTTCTACTGGATCAGTTAACCATACTGACTAGTACATCTCACCCAGTCAACTAGAATCATACCAAATCAAATAAAAGGTATTCAATCAATCTTGTTTTATTTTTTTCGATTGCCTTGAATTCTATGTGTGCATTTTTTTTAATCACATAAAATAGGGTTTTTTCTAATAGGGGTTTTATGTCTAGAACCCCTATCTTGATGTATGCCTAAACCTTGATTGTAAAATTATTGCTTGTTTGCTTGGGTGTCTGTGTTTTTGGGTTATTGTTACTTATTTGTTGTAAATCTCAATACAACAAGCATTTTTAAGTGCACAAACAGGATTAATTCCAATTTAATAGATCCGATAAGATGTTCTGGATTAAACAAGAAACTAGTTGTTTCATACCTTATTTTTAACCTATTATATAATTTATATACGAATCTTGGAAATGTTGATCGGTGAAAAGCAACTTTTCTTCAGTGGTCCATCTAGACCAAACATCCCTTAATTTTTTTTTCTGTTTTCAATTATCATTTTTAATTTGATGATTTTGTTGAAATAAATATTTAATTAATTAATTAATTATTATAAAATTAAGTAATACTTATATAACTAAGAAATAATACGACATTTAAGCTAAAAAATTCACAAAGAAAATAGGGTGGATGAAAGTTGAAATGCGAGCATGTGCATCTGTCTCTGGGTTTCGTATCTGTTATGTTATTTTGATACACCTCAAAACGTATCCGTATACTCTGAAAGGATATTCAATTGGTTCCTATACCACTTTGATCATGAAACATAGGCGAGCCTGTTATACATACATGAAAAGGAGTAATATGTTAAGCGTTTATCCTAACAATTTTTGTTCAAATCTCTCCTTTCATTTTTTTTGAAAACCATTCAAAATTAAGCCTATTAATCGCATACATCTCATCTAAAACTTAAACAAGTTAGCTTCAACATCAATTTAGTTTAATAAGAAAATCAAATAACATAACACTTTTACATAAAAATCACATCAAATCATATCTTACGAGACACACATAGTAAAAGATCATCAAGTTGATATAAAACCTCATTGCTAAGTTTCCAAAGCTAATTATGTATTCAATATCCATTTCCAGAAATAATAAAGAAGAAAATCAAAACATAATTGTAGTAGTAAATTGCAATTATGCTCTTGAACCCCAATTAGTAAAAGAATCATAACATCTGATTTTCCATATTACGAAACTACCCCTGCAAAAAGCCAATAATTACCCGGCCCTATGTAATAGGTGCCCCTAGGGCATTTTCTCTCAGCTTAGAAAGAAATTGCAAAAATTCCGTGAAAACAAAATTGCTCACAGTAGAGAGAGAAACAACAGAGATTGTGTGCGAAAAGATTTCCGGCAAGTTCGGAGGATCGCCGTTTTCATCGATCCGTCATCTGGCCCCACTATTTGGCGCCACAAACTCCCCTATTCCTTTTTACCTATTGTCGTAAAATTCTAGATTTTTATTATTATTTGTTATTAGAAATATTATAGATATACATATATATATATCCTACGCGTGCGTGTATATGTAATTGTACCCCTCAATTGGACATCAAAGCTTCAGGGATCGGAGTCTAGAAAAGGAAAGCGTTGTGATTTGGGGGTTTATAAAGGGGTTTTTTTCCTAATTTTGTTTGGAAGAAACCTAAGTGTTAAGTGTTTGTTCAGTGAGCTGAGTCTGAGTGATCAATCAGTGTGCCAATTTTGTTTCAGCTCCTTGATGTCATAGGTATGTGATTGGCAGTGTCAAAGTTTGTGACTTTTATTACTGGAATTGCTGCTTATTTTGATCCTATTGGTTGCAGAAGAGGAGTGAGGAATTGCTGTGATTGAGAGAGGTTTTACATGCAGTCTGGTGGTGGTAAACAGAAGCAAGGAGGAGGAGGAGGTGCTGGAGGGCATGGACCTGGTAAGGCTGCCGCAGCATCGGCAGCTTCGCCTTCATCGTCTTCCTCAGCTGCATCAGCATTCGAGCAGCAGCAGCAGCAAAGACAGGTATATTTGATTTTTGTTGTGTTATACTGTATCCATTTATGTGTAATTTGGTCTAATGATTGAAGTTTTCTGATATCCTGTCCCAGTTATTCTGTTTTTTGTTGTTGTTATCTTAACTGAAGATGACTTTAATTGATCCATTTAATCTTACATTTATTTTTGTTGTGTTATACTGTATCCATTTATATGTAATTTGGGCTAATAATCCAAGTTTTCAGACATCCTGTCCCAGTTATTCATTTTTTTTCGTTTGTTGTTATATTGACTGAATATGACTTTAACTGATCCATTGATCTTTTACTTTCGTCGTTGAGGCGGCTGTATATTTGTCTTTGGTTATGCTAGCTATTTTTAACCTGTGTTGTTACCAAAATTACTTCACTCTTTTATTTACTTGGGTGGCTCTGAGCTTCTTTGATTTAATTATGTTTCACTCTTCGAATCTCCTTGACCTGTATTAAATGCGAAACCGTATAAGTTGCGGTTATTCTGTTTTCTTTTATTCAAACTCAAGGTGACTTTAGCTGATCCACGTGCTTCTTTGTCGAATTGGTTGTATATATTGTCTCTAGTCATACAAACTGTTTTTTTTTTTATTTCTTCATATTGTTACCAGAATTACATCCAGGGGTGGAGATAGGGGTCGCCACCCCCAAATTTTTTAATTTGTTTATTATGACATGCATATTTCTGAAAATTTCACGTTTCACCCACCCCTGAATTTTGTTATTAATGTATTTAATTAGTTAACTTACAACTAAGGTCTGTGTTATAAAATGCCATGTCATTCCTACTTTGAAATCCTGGCTCCGCCACTGATTACATCACTCTTTTATTTCACTTAGGTGGGCTTTGAGGTTGTTGACTTAACTGTGGAACCCTTGGAACTGTATTACTTGAGAAGCCTAACTAGCTTGCCTATTCCGCCCCCTCCCTACCTGTGATGTTAAAGAAATTTTAGATTAGCCTGTAACCATGTCCAGATCTTTTATCTTTCTCTTCTGGCCAGATTTATTATTGTTTTTTAATTTTATTTTTGCTGCCAGAATTACAGTAAGTTATTACCTTGACTGGGTTTATGATCAGACACTGTGGGTGGTAATGATCCACATATGTGGTTCATTCCTAGCCACTGGGTCTACAATTAACCATAGACCTGGTCTAGGTAATAATTTTCTGTTGTGGAAGTGTGTTCGAATTTTGATTAGCACATGTCCAGATGGTACTCTGAAGTTTGTGTATTAATTTTTTTTTGTTTTTTATTTTGTTACTTTTTTGTGTGGTTATTATAAGTTTTTTCTTTGTTTTTGTTATTTGCGTTCTGTGTTATTAAATATTGATGTAGTATGGAAAGAAATTTCTTTTTATAGTATAAAATGTTCATTGTTTGGGAAGTTAGTTTGGTGGGTATGTTATATGTGGATGTGGGATAAAGTCGATGACTAGGGGGGAGTGGGTTTTCTTGTTTGTTGTGTAGTATGTATATGGTTCTTTAAATTTTGAAATTTGAAGTACTTTTTTCTTGCAAACTCTAAGCCGGAAAAGTCAGACTTGTTCACCAGATGCTAGTTAGCATACTTGTTCACCAGTTTTAATACTTGGTTATGTTTTTTGTGTTTTATTTTTTATTTTTGGTCTGCTGGTTATTGTACCAATTAGTTTGTAATTAGGTGGATGTTCTCCAACGATTATACTGGAATTTAAAAGCTTTTTTGTTCCAAAAAAAGTCAGACTTGACACAGATAATCTAGACAACTATTAATGTTATTTTTTGTTTTTCTGTTGTTTATTCTTAAGCAATTGATTATATGATTTTGTTCTAGAACTAGCAAAGCATTCAGTATTTTTTTGTGAGCATATTATTATTTGTCCGGTAGGTTTTGGCCCTTCATAGGATTTTGTAACTACCACCCTGTCACCGAAGGGTAATAATATCTTTGAGTTTTATGCCTATTGGGTGACTGTTTACTTCTAAACTTGTTTCATGGATTGATAGGTATTTTCTTTCTTTCTCAGCCTCAACTGATATGAATTGTTTATATTATGTATGTTTAAACCCCGTTACCGAGTGTACATATATGGTCGGTGAAGTGTAATTGATTCATCTTTAGCTTCACATTTGTCCAGTTCCAGTTGATTTTTTTGATTTACTGCTCTGTTCTACATATCTGAAGAGTAGTGTTTGTTTGTCATGTATACTCATACCAGTCTGTTAAAGTTTGGAATGCTAGACTAGTGTTGTAGGATCTCTGGAGCTGAACTATATAGGCTGGGAAGTTGAAGGCTATGGTACTTCAAACAATAGCTATTAAATAAAGAGGGTATACTTAGCTGACTCGGACCCACATATGACATATCATTAGTTGATGATGGTCTAAGTTTCATATTAATGTCTTTGTTATCGACCCCGAGCATTTAGTTGAATTAATATGATAGGAATTAGGAAGAACAGCTTTTACAAACCAATTCGCAACAAGAAGTAAACCTTGCCTGAGTAGCTTAACAGCATTTTTTAGTTCCTTCGTATCCAATCATTGTCTCAACTTATAAAGTTCAATCAGGCCTCTGTTTTGTTTATTGTTGTTGTCCACTGCTTCTGACTGGACTTGTTTCAGGCTGATCTTTAGGTTTATCATTTCTTTTAGTGGTTAGAGTTTCTGAATATTTATTTTCGTAAGTTTATTATATGCGTTGAATTTGAAACTAGCAGTCCAAATCTCACTCTCATGATATATTTGCAGGCATTGCAACACCAATTCTTAAGAAGGCCTGATGGGGGTGACACTCCTCTAGCAGCCTATCAGGCTGGAAACTTCCTTGGAGGAATCAGTTTTGGTGCAGGATCTTCGGCCATGCCTCTACCTCAGCAGCCCCGGAATATTATTGATATGAGCCAGCAGCAGCAGCAGCAGCAGCAGCAGCATGGTTCTCCTAGCATTCAAGGAGCTGAGAGAATGTTAAATCCTATGCAGCAAGCGTACTATCAATATGCTCTCCAGGCTGCCCAACAGAAATCAAACTTAGGAATGCAGTCTCAGCCGCAGATGAACCAAGGAATGTTTGGCTCCCTTGGTAAAGATCAAGATACTCGTACGTCAAGCATGAAGATGCAAGAGCTTATGTCAATGAAATCAGTGAGTCAATCTCAGGCATCCTCTTCAAAGAAATCATCTGAGCAGGCTGCTCAAAGTGAGAAACCGGCAGATCAGAACCAAAGGCCCATGACTGAACACCGAACTGATCCTAAAGCTAGTGTTTCTGCATTGCATGGTCAAGCAATCCATTCTGGAGCCTTTTTTGAGCCACAGTCCCAACAAACTCAACAAACAATGGTGAACATGGCTAATAACCAAATGATGATGGCTGCACAGATGCAAGCGATGCAGGTGTTGGCACGTGAGCGTAATATTGACTTGTCTAATCCCGCAAATGCTAGCATGATCGCCCAGCTCATTCCCCTGATGCAGTCCAGGATGGTTGCTCATCAAAAGCTAAATGAAGCTAATACAGGCATACAGCCTGCATCTTTTGCAAAACAAGTTGCACAGCCGCAAGTTGGTAATGAAAACTCTCCTCGTGGTAACTCCTCAAGTGATGTCTCAGGGCAATCTGGTTCATCTAAAGCTAGGCAGACAGTTCCAGCTGGTACAGCTTCCAATACTACTCAAGCTAACCCCAGCAATGTACCTGCACAACAGTTCACTGTTCATGGTAGAGATAATCAAATGCCTCCTAGGCAGCCCAGCTTGTTTGTCAATGGAATGCCTCCTGCACACCCGGCACAGTCATCTGGAAATTCGATGCAGGGAGTTGATACTTTACCTCCTGCAAAGCCTTCAACCATTGGCCCAGAAGTATCTCAGGCACAAAATGTCAGACAACTTAATCAATCTCCTTTACAATCCGCAGCTCCATCTAATGACGGGAATGCAGGCACTCCGCCACCTTCTCAGGGTGGGTTATCTCAGCAAATGCGACAATCACATACTGGGTTTACCAAGCAGCAGCTCCACGTACTCAAAGCACAAATACTCGCATTTAGACGCCTGAAGGTTAGGGATTGTTTTTTTTTTTTTCTCTGGCTGGTCCCACTATCTGTTAACTGTTAACTTTATTTTCTTCTTCGTGCTTCCTCTTTTTTGGTTTCGTTTTTAGCAATGATTTGTTACATGTTTTCTATGCGTTGACTGTAGAAAGGAGAGGGAAATCTGCCAAGTCAATTATTACAAGCCATCTCTCCTCCGCCGCTTGATTTGCAGACACAGCAAGTATGCTCGCCTGCTGCATCTGTTAACAGAGATAGATCAGTTGGGGAAAATGCGGATGAACATGTGAGGCATTTGGAGTTGAGTGAGAATGAGAATCGTGCTGCAAAGCCAGTCGCCGACGTACGTGCGACAAAGGAGGATAATCTAGGAGGTGATAGGGCAGTTGTCTCAACTGTTAATACACAAAGCATTGCAACAATGGAATTGAGATCTATAGTTTCTCCTGGCAAAGATGAGCTACAAACCAAAGGTGGTTCTTCGAAACCAGACCAGGAAACTGAACAAAGTACACAGGTAACTCCTACAAGGAATGATGTTGCAGCAGACAGGGGAAAAGCAGTTGTCACACAGCCAAGTGTATCAGAACCGGTGCAAGTTAGGAAACCCACACAGGCAACCAACACAAGCCAGCCTAAGGATTCGGGCCCAGCTAGAAAGTATCATGGGCCTTTATTTGATTTCCCCGTCTTTACGAGAAAACATGACACCCTTGGATCTTCTTTGATGACCAACAACAATAATTTGACTCTTGGATATGATATTAAAGATCTTTTTGGTGAGGATGGTGTAGAAATTCGTAAGAGAAAAAGAGCAGAGAAAATAGAGAAGATTGATAAAATACTTGCTGTCAACATCGAGAGGAAGAGAATTAGACCAGATCTTGTCATTCGGCTACAAATTGAAGCCAAAAAACTTCAGCTTGCAGAGTGTCAGGCAAGATTGAGAGACGAGATTGAGAAACAGCAACTGGAAATTATGACCATGCCTGATAGACCATATCGAAAATTTGTTCGATTATGTGAACGCCAGCGCCAGGAGCTTAACAGGCAATCACGGGCAAGTCAAAGAGCAATTAGGGAAAAACAAGTGAAATCCATAATCCAATGGCGAAAGAAGCTTCTTGAGGCGCATTGGGGCATCAGGGATGCCCGAACGACTCGAAATAGGGGTGTTCACAAGTATCATGAGAAGATGCTGCGGGAGTTCTCTAAGAACAAGGATGATGGCCGTGATAAAAGGATGGAGGCATTGAAAAATAATGATGTAGAAAGGTATAGGGAGATGTTGCTGGAACAACAAACTAATGTACCTGGGGAGGCTGCTGAAAGATATGCAGTTCTATCATCATTTTTAACACAAACTGAGCAATATCTTCAGAAATTGGGAGGCAAAATAACAGCTACTAAAAATCAGCAGGAGGTTGAGGAGGCAGCAAATGTTGCAGCAGCTGCTGCTCGTGCACAGGTACTCTTTCTTTCTCTCTTTGGTAGACATATTAGGTGTTACAAAATACAAATACCATGCATTCTAGATTTTTTCCTGAGACCGTGTGCTGTTATATTCCTTTGTTACTACTAGGCTACCAGTCGATCTTCCATTCTTTCTCCGAGTTAATTGAGCACCAAAGCATATCCATATCCATATCCACGTTAGACTCTCTGAACAGTGCACTTTTGCAGATCGTCAGATGTTTTGCTCGGGGTTGTTGATTTTTTCCCTATTATTTTCTCTCATTTTATTGATTTTAGGAGTAGGAGTGAGTTGTTCAGTACCCAATATTTTTGTCTGTTCTGAAAGGAACCATCATCCTGTAAAATTTGGTCCTACCACGGTTGAGGGGCGGATTCTCTATTACGTACCAATATGTCTTTTCGTTGCTCACATGTATTGAGAATTCCAGTTCATCATCTCATCCCATTCCTCTTCTTAAGTACAAACACAACAACTTTACTTTCCAGAATTTTATGAGATGATTTGGGAAAGTATCAACTTTAAGCATGTGATCCCTGTATTTCACTTTGTTAGAGGAGTTATTAGCATATATTCCCACACCAGAGAAGCTTGGAAATTCCGTCACTGTAATTGTGGTTTCTGCACAATGGTCCGTGCTGGCAGATCATTGTTTTCTTGGTTCTGTTATTTGCAATATTCAACAAGAAATTCAACTGGATATTGATGTTGGTGTTAAAAGATGTGATGTTGGCTCTTTTTGCTAAATGCTCTGAAATTAACTCTTGGATATTATATTTGTAGTTTATTTCTTTTGGGATTCGTTACTTCTCTAATTTATATATTTCCTAATTAAAGGGTCTCTCTGAAGAAGAAGTACGAAATGCTGCTGCTTGTGCTAGAGAAGAGGTGATGATTAGGAATCGATTTTCCGAGATGAATGCGCCCAGAGATAATTCATCTGTCAACAAGTAAGTCTGACCCTTCTTCACTACTCAAAATATACTTGTTAGCAACAATGTTCTACCATCTGATGTTGGCTTAGAACCTGGTATGGGTACTGGTGTTATCACTTTCCTCACTGAATATGTATATAGTGTTTCATCTTAGTTTGCTTCTGCAAACCTAATACCAACTACTGCATGGCTCAATATACTCAAGTAAGCTAGCTTTTGGATATTTTTTTTTATTGGCTTGAACATCTCTGTCGTTTCCTGCTTCCACCAGGTATTACAATCTTGCACATGCAGTGAATGAAAGGGTAATTAGGCAGCCATCAATGTTGCGAGCTGGAACACTGCGAGACTATCAACTTGTTAGTTATACACTGCTTTATTTTGTATTTCCTGTTTGTGAATTTATTGCTCAGTTCAACTCTGGTATTTTTCTTCTGTATTGCCCCAACGTATTAATCTATATTGTTTTAACGAAAAACTTTATGCAGGTTGGTTTACAATGGATGCTATCTTTATATAATAACAAATTGAATGGAATTTTGGCTGATGAGATGGGTCTGGGAAAGACTGTACAGGTGAATGATGAATGTTTTAAATGGTTGGAAGTCACTTCAAGATAATATTGAAAAGGGAAAACAATATTGCTTGAGTTCATGTACTTGGTTATTCTCTAACACTATTTCTACTGGCCCGCCGGATACAGGTCATGGCCTTGATTGCTTACTTAATGGAGTTCAAAGGGAACTATGGCCCACATCTTATTATTGTTCCAAATGCTGTCTTAGTGAACTGGAAGGTAATACCCATCTCCAATATTTTCAAGTTATTAAGAGTATCTTACCCTTTTACATTTCTAACTTAGCTTGTATTTCAGAGTGAATTGCATAGTTGGCTTCCAACCGTCTCCTGCATATATTATGTTGGTTCGAAAGATCAAAGGTCGAAACTGTTTTCTCAAGTAAGAAAATTTTACAGTTTCCACATTTGAAAGTTGGTAATCCTTACCTTGCGTTGATCAATGTCTTGTTATCCCATCTATTGCGTAGGAAGTGTTGGCCCTGAAGTTTAATGTTCTTGTGACAACCTATGAGTTCGTTATGTATGATCGATCCAAACTTTCAAAGGTTGATTGGAAGTATATCATTATTGATGAAGCACAAAGGATGAAGGACAGGGATTCTGTTTTGGCCCGTGATCTTGATAGATATCGTTGTCAAAGGCGATTGCTGCTCACAGGGACACCATTGCAGGTTCATTGACGTTATTTTTGGATATGTTTTACTGAAAATACTGATGTGTTCATTGTTTGCAGTATGCTATATATAGTCCATGTTCTACTTCCTATATTTACTTTTACAGTTAAAGCTTCTGATATATTGGTTCTTCTGCCTTGGGTCTCGACTCTTGAATGCAATCAAGCTGTTGATAGTGTGACCATCTTAGAATGGATTGTATACATAAAGTGCTGCTTAAATATTGGCTTGTAGCTATGCTGATGCTAAGACCAAGACATAAATGCTTATCAACATCGTATTGAAATTTTCTTTCCTTGTTGTCAATTGGCACTGCAAAATCTTAAAAAATTGTTCCTATATTCAATTAAAGTGGAGTTCTGCAGTTTGGGTTGCATGCTAAACGTTAAGAACAGCTCTGCTTTATAACATTTCAAGTTCAGTTCCTGTCATTGAGTTGCCATGCAACTGACAATGATCTGAACATAAGAATAGTCATAAAAAGGTGTATTTATCCTCGAGTAAGTTACGTAAACCGGTTAATTTTCTGAGCATAACAGCTGTTTCCTATTTTTATTGTTTCTTTATTTTATTTGCAACCTTGTGTTGTCTCCAAACTGAAATTGTGTTGCTCTTCTTCTCCTTTTGTTGTAGAATGATCTTAAAGAACTTTGGTCTCTTCTCAACCTTCTGCTTCCTGAAGTATTTGATAATAGAAAAGCATTTCATGACTGGTTCTCTCAACCATTTCAAAAAGAAGCCCCCACACATAATGGAGAAGATGACTGGCTTGAGACTGAGAAGAAGGTGATCATTATCCATAGGCTGCATCAGATATTAGAGCCATTTATGCTTAGGCGTCGTGTGGAAGATGTGGAAGGATCACTTCCTCCAAAGGTAGACTTTATGACAACAACAAAAAATTATAATAGATACAATGTGACTTCAAACTTTTCTTATTGTTCTTTCAAATGCAGGTCTCGATAGTTCTGAAATGCCGAATGTCAGCAATACAGGGTGCTATTTATGACTGGATAAAATCCACTGGTACTATAAGGGTTGACCCAGAAGATGAGCAGCGTAAAGTTGAAAAAAGTACAATCTACCAGGCTAAAATTTACAAAACTTTAAACAATAGATGCATGGAGCTCAGAAAAGCTTGCAATCATCCCTTGCTCAATTATCCATATTTTAGTGACTTATCAAAGGATTTTCTCGTGAGGTCATGTGGGAAATTGTGGGTTCTGGATAGGGTTTTGATGAAGCTTCACAGAGCAGGTCACAGGGTGCTTTTGTTTAGTACGATGACCAAACTTCTTGACATAATGGAGGAGTACTTGCAGTGGCGAAGACTTGTATTCAGAAGAATTGACGGGATGACTAGTTTAGAAGACCGTGAAAGTGCTATTGTGGATTTCAATCGACCGGATACTGACTGCTTTATTTTCCTGCTTAGCATTCGCGCTGCCGGGCGTGGACTGAATCTTCAGTCTGCTGACACTGTTATCATTTACGATCCTGATCCAAACCCAAAGAATGAGGAACAGGCCGTTGCTCGAGCTCACCGTATTGGGCAGACCAGGGAGGTGAAAGTGATTTATATGGAAGCTGTAGTTGATAAAATTTCAAGTCATCAAAAGGAAGATGAATTTAGAAGTGGAGGTACAGTTGATTCAGATGATGACCTTGCTGGTAAGGACCGGTATATGGGTTCAATTGAGAGCCTGATTCGGAATAATATCCAACAGTATAAGATTGAAATGGCTGATGAAGTTATAAATGCTGGGCGGTTTGACCAGAGGACCACACATGAAGAGCGTAGGATGACCTTAGAAACCCTTCTGCATGATGAAGAAAGGTACCAAGAAACACTTCATGATGTTCCTTCACTTCATGAGGTAAACCGCATGATTGCTAGGAGTGAAGAAGAAGTTGATCTCTTTGATCAAATGGATGAAGAATTTGACTGGGCGGAGGAGATGACCCGATATGATGAGATCCCTGAGTGGCTTCGTGCTAGCACTACTGATGTTAATGCCACCATTTTTAATCAATCAAAGAAACCATCAAAATTTGGTTTGTATGGAACAGGAATGAATTCCGCTGAAGTGGAGCCTTCTGGGACCGGGCGGAAGAGGGGACGCCCCAGGACTAAAGTCCCTGTTTACACTGAAGTCGATGATGGTGATTCTTCTGAAGCTAGCTCTGAGGATGGAAATGGGTATCAAGAAGAAGATGGAGAAATCAGGGAGTTCGAAGATGATGAATCTACTGAGGCTCCTCAAGATGATAAACCTGAGTCGGAAGAAGAGGCTCCGACTACTGCTGGTGGATACGGGCACCAAAGAGCTCCTGAGATCACTAGAAACAAAAAGATACTTGAAGAGGGAGCTTCATCTGGATCCTCCTCACACAATCGAAGATTACAGAGGATGGTATCACCTTCCGTGTCTTCTCAGAAATTTGGGTCACTATCTGCTTTGGACGGAAGGTCCAACTCCCGTTCAAAGAAATTGGTACGTATGGTGACCTTCCTCTTGTTTCTGTATCTATCATTTTCAAGATGTTTGTTTTGACTTGCTTACTAATTTCCAGGCGGACGATTTAGAAGAAGGGGAAATTGCTTTGTCCGGAGATTCTCCAATGGAGAACCAGCAATCAGGTAGTTGGATCCAAGACCGTGAAGAAGGTGAAGGTGAACAGGTCTTGCAACCCAAGATAAAACGGAAGAGGAGCATACGGCTTCGTCCACGAAATAATGCGGAGAAGTCAGAAGAGAAGAGCAATGACAAGTCATCTCTTCGCTACAGGGATCCCTCCCAGTTGCCGTTCCAGGTGGAACACAAATACAAAACACCTGTAAGGGATGATCATGCACATAAGGTCCTTGGAGATGCTAGTTCATTGAAATCTGATAAAAATGATTCATCCATCCGGGGTAAACGAAATTTGCCATTGAGGAAAAACTCAATTGCACCTAATTTGGATGGTTCTGTGAAGACTGGAAGATTGAATTATGGATCTACTCCAGATGACAGTACTGGACGCTCTAGAGAGAACTGGGAGAGTAAAAAAGGGCCTGCAGGTAGTGTTACTAAGATGTCTGAGGTCATCCAGAGAAAGGTAAACTTGCATCTGATGTCTCACTTCGACACTGCAAATTTAATTGTTGAGGTAGTTCAGATAGTAGGAGAAACAAGAGAGACATCAGAAAATTATTTTAGAAATATATTGTGCTATAACATTCTAGTAATTTATAGTAAGAGAGTTAAGCCTGGAAGTGATTTTCAGAATTACTAGTAAACCAAACATACAAGAAAAAAGTCGAGTTGAGAACATCCTGTTGGTGAGCAAGAGTTGCAATGAATGCATTATTATTTGTTAGTTCAAGCCTGTATACTAATGGCCCAGCTGTCCCATTGTCTTACAAAACTGAAGTATCATGGTGTCTGGGGATATTAACTGTTGATGCACTAATGCAAGACATTAGTTCAGTATTCAGAAGTTCGCATAAAAATAATTTTTGACTAGGATAGACAAAAATAAGTCTTTGATTATTTGTTTTATATCATTGGGGACTTAACTATATGGACTTATTCTATGCTAGCTTTATTTTTTCTTGTCATTAGATGACGGTATGTTGAGTTGAAGTGCCTGCATCTCCTGTCACAGTTTCTCTGTCATCAGTTTCTCCTGTGTTTATGATTATATTCCAGTCTCTTTCTTCTTATCTTCTTTTTGCTTCATCTTTGATAATTTTTTGATGAATTTAAATTTACTGTGAATGTTGCTGTGGTTTCAGTGTAAGAATGTTATAAGTAAACTCCAGAGAAGAATAGACAAAGAAGGTCATCAAATAATACCCCTGCTGACCGAACTGTGGAAAAGAATTGAAAGCTCCAGTGGCATGGGCGGGGCTGCGGATATCTTGGATGTACGAAAGATTGATGCCCGTGTTGAAAAATCTGAGTACGGTGGAGTCATGGAGCTTGTGTGTGATGTGCAGCTTATGTTAAAACATGCCATACAATATTATAGCTTCTCGACTGAGGTATGTTGCTTTGTTTCATGACCACATTGTATTCTTCTGCTTATGAATTTTCTTTGGACTGATTTACAACTCTTACTTTCATGTAATGTAGTAGTAGGTTGTAGGAGTTTTATCTTTCTTTCTACCCTGCCTGTGTCCATTTGCTGCAGTTTACATCTAGTTCAAGAGCTTTATGGTTGATGCTTCTTGTAATTAAACTATTATAGTTTCTTGAAAGATGAAAGAGTCTATTTTGATTAAAATGCTTCTTTTTGTTTGTTTGTTTATTAACAATTTGAGTTGAGCACTTTGTTTCTATCTCTGAGAATTGATCTAAAGATATTGTATGACACCACATGATAGGTGAAATCCGAGGCGAGGAAAGTTCATGATCTCTTTTTCGATATCTTGAAGATAGCATTTCCGGACACTGATTTTAGAGAAGCCAAGAACTCGATGACCTTTTCCGCCTCTGGTGGTCAATCTTCAAGACAGATGCTGGCTGGGCCTGGGCAAGGGCAAAGCAAGCGCCAGAAGCCTGTAAAAGACATGGATCCCGATAATACTCATCCCCAGAAACCACTTACTCCTCGAGCACCTATGCATATTATTGACGACACAAAGGCAAGAAACCATGCGCCTCAAAAGGATTTGAGAGTTGGAGGTACCAGTAGCCAATTAGACGAGGTACGGCCCTTCACCCATCCTGGGGATCTTGTCATTTGTAAAAAGAAGAGGAAAGATCGGGAGAAATCTGCTGGTAAGTCCGGGACTCCAACTGCTGGACCTCTGTCCCCTACTGGACCCAGTCGCAGTATCAAAAGCCCAGCCTCTGGTTCAGCAGGGGCCGCTCCACAATGGGCTTCAGCCCTTTCGCCCCAACAAGGAAATAGTGGTGGTGGTGGCGGATCTCTCTCTGTTGGTTGGGCAAATCCCGTAAAGCGGCTGAGAACTGATGCTGCAAGGCGGCGTCCTAGCCATTTGTGATTCTGTGTTGTAGACTTGTAGTCTGTCCGAGTTTCCTTTTAGTCTAAAAACAAATGAATTTTTCGTGTCAAATCTAAGACAGAAAACTGAAATTTCTCATGTGTGTACTGGTGTTGTGTATTACTACATGACAGACTTGCCTTTTCATGAGCTAGTTTAGATACCTAGGTGACTTGACTTGATATGCTTGCTGTTTTCTATCGTAAATTCTCCAACTTGGCTTTATTTCTTCCTAACTTCTTGTGGATGCAGAGCTCATCTCAGTTCTAACTTCATGATCAAATGGGATGAATACAGCCGTGCTTGCAGAATTTGGCCTCTCAAGATTCAGGCCTGAGTTTTCTACCGTAGAGTGTTTTCTTGGAGGGTCTACAGCGAGAGGTTTTTTTTACATTGTAGCTTGAGAAGTAACATGCAAACATCGTATATAGCTCACACTAAATTTACTTGAGAAAAGAAAAATACATTTTCATATCATGTTGAAACTACCAACCAAGTTATAATTTCTTACCTAAACTTTTAAAAGTTATACTGAAGTTATGAAATTAGAAATTCGCGTAACATTCAAAATTGAAGTTAACGATATCATTGCTTTTTTTGTTTCCCCATGTGCTAATTATATGGTTCAAGTTAAAGTTTGGCATAGTACTCCAGAAAAATTTAAGACAATTCTAGTCCTGGAAAGGGCTATATTGTGCACTAACACGGAAGCGGGTAAATTGCAATTTTATTCATTTATGTCTAGGTTCGGAACGGTTATGGTCGTCCTTTCTTGACATATTGTCCTCTCTTTTAGAAGCTTATGCTTTTCTTATCAATGCTTTTGCTCCTAGTTTCTTAGGTGAATGCTGTTTATTGATGTGGCTGAACTAGGTTAAATTATGACGGGAAAATAATAAATGAATACTAAACTCGGGAGACATGTTGCGAGTGTATTGGTTCTAACTTAAATTTTCTTTAAAATATACTTAATATATATATGCTTTTTTTCAAAAAATATTTAAAAACATTATAACTTCATGCTATAAATATAAATAATTTATTAAATACCAAATAAAATTAAAAGAAAACATTAAATAAATCTCTGAGTTTTCAAAACATCATTAATAAATTGGAAAAACTACCTTTCCTACCTATTAAAGTTGGGTCAATAACATCTTAAAAGTCCTTCTTAAGGTGATAACGTGTTATCCAACTTATACTCTAATACGCCCCCCTCATGAGTAGGCCGCAGTTAGTCGCCCCTACACATGGAATCATAAATGCAATCACTGGACAAATCAGAATTATCATCAGCTGGAGCAGAGCTTGTCTCTGAGGAAATTCGAACCTAGGTGGGCGTGAGCTAGATGGTCGATTTCAACCTCTTTTGGGAGGTCAATCGTATGGAAATTTAATATGGGACGGAGTTTGTCTCCGAGGAGATTTGAACCCAAGTGGGCGTGAGCCAGATAGCTCCGATACCGTATTAAAGTTGGGTCAATACTCAATAACACCTTAATGTTAAGGTGATAAGGTTACCAAACTTATATATGTGTTAATTATATCTATCACAAGTGATGTGTAATACTCTAACACTATCTAAATTATAAGAAGTAACACTTTTCATACCTAAAGTATTGAAAAATTACCAAACAATTGCTGAAATATTTATGATACACTATACCAAAATTATAAAGTTCGGGTATTATATTATACATGTAAAGGGAAACATAAATTCAGGTGCAAGTGTCAAAATTAAAAATTGAGTACATATTATGTGTCAAAATTCATAAAGTTAAAAATACATTTTTAACTTTTACGGTTTTATCCCATTTTTAAAAATGGAGAAAGTGATCTGGAGGTTTGTTTCGTATATTCCGTTTAATAAAAATGGAGATAGTGGAGATTATATAGCTCAGCTCTTAGAAGACGAGTTTGAATATATAGAAATATCTAAAAGACACTAATTAAGATAAGAGTGGCTTAGACCATCTCCAACCATGAGTCTTATGAGGGTCTTATGTATAAGACTCTCACAAAACTCAAGGTTGGAGAAGTAAAAATTTGAGTCTTATCATCTTATACATAAGATGAGTCTTCCCACATGAGACCCGTCTAATGAGGTCTTATGTAATTTTTTATTATTATTAATTTCATTTTCTCTTTCTTTCCACTTTGTTTGTTTGTTACTTGTTTGTTAAATGAAAAAAAAAAAACAATAAAAAATGTGTTGTGGAGTCTTATGGTTGGAGTTGAAGATAAACTTGAGTATTATAGTCTTATAATAAAATAATGACATTATGAGCCTTATCATCTCATGGTTGGAGATGGTCTTAAGATAAACCAATTCTATAAAGATCGCAGAATGTCTTGGAAATATTCTCTAACCGTACTAATTTACACTAAATAAAGACTTATATAACGGCAGATTACATTTACTATCCTTGAAGTACTCTTATGATTGAGACTTAATTAGAGTGATTTTAACATAAAATTTCAAAAAAGTCCTTTTCAAATGATATTTTTAATGGTTTCGGACTTATTTGAGGATTTTAAGTGGGTCTCTATAACCATATTATTCCATATTATTGGAGTTTTTAAGATGGGTCCCATAGTTGAAGCTTAAATAAGGTCTACTAATTAGTAGCCCATTGCCATGAGCTACTATTTAATAGCCCATAAAAACTTCCATTGAATTCATTTTTAGAGTTAATTGAGACTTTAAACCGTAATTAAACTCCAAAAAAACCTCTATAAGGAATCCTCTTAGAAAAATTAGTCAGTTGGAAAATATTCCTCGTATATTCTCCAAATGTATAGCTAAAAGGGAGATATAGAAAAAATTTAAAGTAATAAAAAGAAAAAAAAATATATTGCCCCCAAATCTTTTCTAAAAGTTGCACTTTAACCGGATATCTTTTTTAATGCAAGTATCTCGTCTCTTTAAGTTTTATTATATAGCTCCGGATGTTATCAGGGATATACTCTTACAATGTCCTGCCATTGAGAACTTACAATGGAACTTTGAAGGTACAAAGAATCACATCAATTTGAGTAAATTGCGGAACCTCGTTCACCTTTGTGTCAGTAACGCTTCTGTAATCAATGCGCCGCCCCAATACTGTAACATGATTTCAATGCGGCTGGAAAACGTGAAAATTGATGATGATATCTGTTTCACTGATCAATTCTGGTCTCTATTCCCTCGCCTGGAGGATTTATCACACTCTTTATTATTGCCTGCAGGCTATGAAGAAGTGATATGGATTTCAAGCAAATCACTCAATTACTTAACATTGGGTCAGCAGGGACTGAAATTGGAGAAAGTGCGAATCGAGGTTCCCAATATTCGGAAGTTGACATTCACCATGGGTTAATTGTATCCCTTCCTTGTTCTTAATTAGTACCAAGTCAAAGGATTGGGAGTCTCATGTAAATTTCTTCTTCGATAAAAATGATGAGACGACTGTTGGAGTCTCATGTAAATTCCAAACTTATAGTACAAAATAGGTGGAGTAGAAAACTTATGGTACATTTTGGAAGATTTTTCCGAATAAAGTTTGTGCCATTGACTGTACGTGCACTCTCTGTGGGTGAAATTGATTTGGAATGATTCGATCATTGCCTACTAAACTGTATACACAATGATCAAGTTCAGGAAAGTCCCTCTGCAGCACAAGAAATGGATTAAGAGTGAAAACATCACTTTTTGTCTCGATGAAAAATTCAGGATTACTTTGTACCATAACATATATATTCAAGTGTAATGTAAGTATGTGTATTTCCCTTTTTTGTTCGTGTTGAATAAATGTACTAGTATTGTATAATAGTTATTGTCATGATAAATGGTTCATTCTAGTGTCGATCAAATGATACAGATCAGTTTATCCGGTTCGTTTATCTTGTATTTATGGATCGGATCAATCCTCCACGTACGACTACCTTACATAACCCTCTAAACCAGATCGCCATGGAGGATATAAAAACCGTAATTCGAATTTAATCATAAATAAACCGTAATGTACCACATTGTCACATGCCTTGGGAGCAAATCTAACTATATATTCTACTCCTACTCCTTTATTACCTCTACAACTCTAAATACACCTATATATATCAATATAATCTTATGCCTCCATATGAGTTCGAATCCCCAACTTCTCAATTACTACTCCATCACCTTTACCTGATCTTATGACTTCTTTCACATGCCTTGTATATATATATCATGATACACCTTTTTAATTAGTGAAATTCTAAAGATTGTACCTAATGTTGGTATTAATGGAACGAGCATATTTCCTTTTTTTTTCTCTCTAATCCATACAAATCCTTTTAAAAAACCCTAACCTATGATTATGAAAATACTCCATTTCTTTTCTTAATTAAAACATGTGACTTTATGTAAAATCCAGAAGAAAAAATAAGAAGATTACATCCGAAAATTATTCACGATTCACACGATTTATATATTTAAAAATATATACGAAAATCATCTATTAGTCTATAAATAGAACATGCTCTTGTATTTGAAAATGCACATTTCATCTTAGAAATACACTATTAATTCGAAATTAGTTTTTTAGTAAAACAGAAAAACAAGCGATGAAGAACAACATAGTGAGGATTGTGGGAGTGGCAATTGTGATGATGTTTATTGTTGGTGTAGCAAATGGCCAAACGGGAAAAGGTGTTGCCTTATGCAAAAGCTTATGTGGCATCGGCTGTGCGCTCCCTGTGGGTGAAATTGATTTGGAATGCTTCGATCGTTGCCTACAAAACTGTATACAAAATCAAGTTCAGCAAAGTCCCTCTGCAAATCAAGCACAAGAAATGGATCGAGAGTAGAAACATGGTAAGTTTTTGTTTCAATGAAAAATTCAGGATTACTTTGTACTATAACATATATTAAAGTGTAATAAAAGTATATATTTGTATTTCCCTGGCCTTTTTGTTCTCGTTGAGTAAATGTATTGTTGTCCACCTAATTAATAAATGGTTCGTTCGGACCACCTTCACTGCTTCAGATTATTCAGATTAAAAGTTGGGATACGATCTTAATTAAAACATATGAGGAAAACATTTTTGCAATTTTAATTTTATTGCTCAAACTGTGTGTGTTTTTACATGAACTTTAAAGGGAGTATTTATACTAGAGTATTGGCAATTATGCCAGACTAAATTACATGTAATAAGACAACCAAAGTAATCACAGTACAATGTAGATGCATCGCTCAAAGCCAATTTCGAGTTGTCGTTGTCTGGGCGTGTTTCCCCAATTCTAGCTTGATGAACACTAAGCGAGTAATTGGGGAAGAAGACTCGTTTGAATTTGCGGCTTGGAACTATGATCTGATGTTTCGTTCGATTCGTGTTCCACTCCTGCTCCTTACCTCCTATGCTCCGCGTGTCTGTTTCTTTTATTTCTTTCTTCTTCTTCTTTCCCGCTTTATATTTTCTTTCTTTTTGGTCCGTGGAATTCTTTTAATCTTAATTTCATTTTGACCCACAAAACTGTCTTTATTTCCATATGCTGGTTCAAAGAAAGAAAAAGAAGGTTTGGATAGGATTGAATGCCGGCAGGGGAGAGTAAGGTCAAGGACTCAAGGTAGGTGGTGCTAGCTAGCTTGAGTTCACCCCCCCCTCATTGTTTTTATACATATATATTTCTAAAAAATATGACACTGAAAACATCAAAATTCTAAAACCACTCATATTAACACAATTTATATACTTTCGATTTCGAAAAACTTTACCCACTAGGGTTGTCGCGTAATTTAAGAAAAATCATTAAAATAATTAAAATAATTAAAAAAATTAGTGGGGTAGGTAATTGTTTAATGGGAAAGTAGTTGTTAAAATGTGATGACAATTTAAAATATAATATTGTAAAAGTTAATGTTTTGAATGTGTTAATTGAGTAGATTTCTTTTATATATAGAAATGAATAAAGTTTTGTGGTACGGATGAAATAGTAATATTGATAAGTTTATTACAAGCCCATGTGGATTAGAAGGTTCTTCGCAGTGCCATGGAACTCTAGCCTTAAGTACTTTAGAAACTCTTCAAGGAGTGAAGCTCTAAACTCTAGTTGCACGTGGATATCGAAAATCTTGCCTACATGTCTTTTGGTCTATTTATTTCATACTTTCAGTTGGTAGGGAGGGTCTATAATTAGATCATGGGGCCTAATATTCACCCCTTCTCACTGTGGCATGTGGGCCCCACACGCTACAGTGAGGGGAGGCACAATAAGCCTCTCTGTATAGTGTCGAAAAAAGTGGATAAAGTGATATTCACCGATAACGTGTGAAATTCCAAATCATGTATAGTGGCTGCGTAACAAACTCCGATAATTAACAATAATATGTACACCGTTATAATGAAGGTTGTGGAGGTTGATAATTAATGATAAATTGAAATATATAATAAAAATAAAAGAAAAAAATGTACTTTTTAATGATGAGTGTTGATTTTTGCCCTTCACCGCAATTGTAATCCAAATTTTGTACTTTCACGTTTTGTTTAAAATATTAGGTACTTAAACGTTTAATGGACATCTGAAAAGGTACATATATAAATATAAATCACCCATAAATTAAATCATTATTTATAATTTACTCTAAAAATATTCTGAATATATATACTGTGCAGATAAATTTCTTGATTAGAACTCAACCTATCATGATTTTAAAATACACCAATTTTTTTCCTTTAAACTAGCAACTTTACATAAAATAAATTAGATTACATTTGAAAAGCATTCCATATTCACACAATACTCCTTTCTTTTTTTTCTTTGATCATTTCATATAGTCATCTGTTAACCTATAAATAACGCGAACCTGTTGCATTATTCACAAAATACAGTATTAGAAATTGACGAAATAAATAGCAATGAAGAACAAATTAGCAGGCATTTTGGGAGTTTCAATGGTGGTGATGCTTCTTGTTTCTGTAACAAATGGAGAGGGCGACATAGGAAAGTGTATGCGATTATGTTATCTCTCTTGTGCATTCATGGGTGACATGGATGCTACATGCCTCCATTCATGCCCAGATAGCTGTTTACATGATCCAGGGGCAATGTCTGCAGAGAAGAAGTCTCTCAGCAGGTTAAACCACAACAAAGGGATATTCGAGAATGAACAGAAAATTTAGAATATATTCACAATATGTAGTTTATAAGAATTGTTAAGGTTTAATAATATAATGTGTGTGTTTTCCTTTTCTTAATTAACCTTGTTGAATATATGTATTTTCTTTCTTCATTTTATTATTATTTTTTGTTTTGAAACAGTAAAAAAGTTTTTATTAATTAATTAAAAAATATAAGTATAATAAATGCTCCGAATTACTACAAAGAAAATACACCTAACAAACCTCGGCATAGTAACTATACTAACTAACTAATGACTTAATCAATCCATTTTCATACCAAGATGCAAAATTCATCTCATGCACAGTCTTAATTAATTCCACCTTAGCGGAATAACTCTCATGTAACTCTGAGTCTCTGATGGAGTCTTAAGTTAATTAATCACAAGATTAACTCTCATATTTCAATTTTCAAATGATCAGATGAATAATAATTAAATCGAAGTAGAGAGTACGTATCATTGTCCAAGCATTATCAACAGTTTCATTCATTTAAATCTATATTTCAAATTGCAACATTTTAAGTTGGGATAGTAGATCTCGAAAACTTTGCCCAACACTTGGGTAGAAGAGGTATTAATTTTCTCTCATGTTTAATAAAATCTTAATTTTTACAAAAATTTCACTTAAGTCGGGGTCACTAGTACCTAGTTATTGATTGAGAATTAATCCAAATATTGTCGTGTTGTAAAAAAAAAAAAAAAACTTTTAATTTGAGAGGTATTGATGAATAATGATACTAGCGTTAGCACTGGAAATTGGTATAATTTGTAGGGTTAATTTGTTAATTATAAAAGTATCCCACTTTTAATTTTGTACTACTATATATCCTTATCGAAAAATCCGCTGAGAATTAACAAAGTGACCATTATTTCCAAAATACTAAAAACACTCGATATTTACATAATATCGAGAAACTTTCTTTTTGCCACATTCATCTATTAACCTTATAAATAGCACACGTCTACGTTGCATTTTAAAACACACTGTTTGAAGTTGCGAAAAAAATAATTAAGCAATCATGAACAAGTTAGTAGTGCCCGTTATGGGTGTTGCAGTCATGATGATGCTTATAGTTTATGTACCAAATGGAAATGGGATGCAAAATTGTGCGGGATTTTGTCTGACCCAGTGTCCCGGTACCTTTGTAGGCGAGTATGATTGGCAATGCATATATGAATGCCAAAAACAGTGTATGAAAGATCCTCCGGCCACTGCAAGTTCCATGGAAGTTTCTCAGCGAGTCAATGCAAAGTAAAGGGAAATGATCGATTATGTATTAAAGTCCAATAAGTATGTATGTGTTTTAATCACTTCCTCCATCTTTCAATATTGGAAAAATTACGGATATAAATCAATAATAACAATTAATTACAAATAAAGCCAGTTACAAATAACATTTACCAAAAACTCGCTACTTACTAAGCTCAAATCCGCCCCATCTCTCAACCTCAAATCCGCCCCATCCGAAACCGCACGCGCCGTCGTCCACCGCGGAATCACCACCGACCTCACCAACCGCCGCTGCGGTACCGACTCCACACTCACACGCGCGGAGGTTCGCGGAGGTGGACGGAAGCCCTATCCTCAGAAGAAAACCGGTGGAGCTCGCCGTGGTTCGCAGCGAACGCCTCTACGGCCCGGTGGAGGTGTGATATTCGGCCCGAAGCCGAAGGATTGGTCGGTGAAGATCAATAAGAAGGAGAAGAGGCTGGCGATGTCGACTGCGTTGGCGAGCGCGTTGGAGAGCTCGAGTGCGATTGTGGTTGAGGAGTTTAGTGAGAAGTTTGAGAAGCCGAAGACTAGGGAGTTTATTGAGATGATCAAGGCATTATCATGGGGTAATTGTGCAGGCGTTTACCGATATTTGGAAAGCCATTTTCTGTCACAGCAGCTCTGGACATTGAAACTTTATTACTGTTATTATTATTAGAGTGGTTTGTTTGTTTCTCTCTCTCTAGAGTTTATTTTAGAGAGATAAAGGGGCTAGCATTAGGTACGAACCCCTAGTTTCAGTGCATGTTGTTTTGATTTTATGAAGTTTTCTGTTGATTCCTGCTAGTTTCAGTTGAATTATGCTAGTTTCAGCAGTTGTTAATTTGATTTCGGCTAGTTTCGGTGCTTGATACTTTCATTTCGCCTAGTTTCGGTGCTCGAACCTTTCATTTCGACTAGTTTCGGTGCTCGAACCTTTCATTTCGACTAGTTTCGGTGCATGATACTTTCATTTCACCTAGTTTCGGTCCATGATCGTTTGTTCTATGCTAGTTTCGGTGCTTGAAACTTTGATTTCGACTAGTTTCGGTCCATGATCATTTGTTCTATGCTAGTTTCGGTGGTTGATCATTTGATTTCGCCTAGTTTCATTCCATTTCTGCTAGTTTCATTTCATTTCTTGCTAGTTTCATTCCATTTTCTGCTAGTTTCAGTGCTAGTTTCAGCAACAATTAAAGCTAGTTTCAGCAACAAAAATGCTAGTTTCAATACAAGTGCTAGTTTTATTAGTTTCAGCAATAAAATGCTAGTTTCAGCAACATAAATGTTAGTTTCATTAATTTCGGCAACGCAAATGCTAGTTTTAGCATCACAAGTGCTAGTTTCATCAACACAAAATGCTAGTTTCATTAGTGTTAGCATCACGTGTGCTAGTTTCAGCAACACAAATGCTAGTTTCATATTAGTTTCAACACATAAAATCTAGTTTCATAAACTAGTTTCAGACAAAAAGCTAGTTTCATAAACTAGCTGAAACTATATGAAACTAATTGTTAATGCTAGTTTCAACATCATACAAAAATAATTTCATTAGTTTCAACAACAAAAATGATATTTTCAATAGTTTGAACATTATAAGTGCTGGTTTCCGCAACAAAAAAGCTAGTTTCATCAGCACAAATACTAGTTTCATTAGTTTCAGCATCACAAGTGCTAGTTTCAACAGCAAAATGCTAGTTTTATTAGTTTTCAGCATAATAAATGCTAGTTTCAATAATTTGAGCATCATAATTGTTGGTTTCAGCAACAAAAAAGCTAGTTTCATCAACACAAATGCTAGTTTCATTAGTTTCAGCATCACAACTGCTAGTTTCAACGACAAAATGCTAGTTTCATTAGTTTTCAACATTATAAGTGTTAGTTTCAATAGTTTGATGCTAGTTTCATTAACAAAAATGCTAGTTACATCATCACTCCATTGTTAGTTTTATTAATGCAACTACAAAAATGTTAGTTTTATTAGTTTCAACAACACAAATACTAGTTTCATCAACAAAAATGCTAGTTTCATTAATTTCACCATCATAATTGCTAGTTTCATCAACAAAAATGCTACTTTCATTAATTTCACTATCATAATTGCTAGTTTCATCAACAAAAATACTAGTTTCATTAGTTTCAACATCACAACTGTTAGTTTTCAACAACAAAAAGTTAATTTTATTAGTTTCAACATCATGAGTGCTAGTTTCAGCAAAAAAATGCCAGTTTCAGCAAAAAAAAAATGCTAGTTTCATTAGGTTTCAGCATCATAAGTGCTAGTTTCAGCAACAAAATGCTAGTTTCAATACAAGTGCTAGTTTTATTAGTTTCGGCAAACACGAATGCTAGTTTCATTAGTTTCAGCATCACAAGTGACACACCAAAAGTTAGTTCATTCGGCAACACAAATGCTAGTTTCAACGGCAAAATACTAGTTTCATTAGATTCTAGGGCACCAAAAAATAGAATGGCCTTTTTGTAAGACTACTTGTATTTTAGGGCACCATAAAAATAGAATGACCTTTTTTGTAAGACTACTTGTATTTTAGGGCACCATAAAAATAGAATGACCTTTTTTGTAAGATGTTTTTTAAAGTGGTTGTTTTAGTAATTAGGTGCTCTAGAGTGGTTCTTTTATGTAATTTTCTGGTCAATATTTATCAGTCCTGTGTTTAATTTTGTGTCTGTTTGGTAAAACAAACTAATAAGTGACTATCTTATTTTCTGAAAAGTTACGTCAAATCGCTTATGTGATTCACGTGTGATGTACATAGTCTGCGACAAATTCCACATGAATTTATTGCGAGATAGAATAAGTAATGGACAAAAATGAATGATATAATTTCCAAAATATACGGTTAATGATAGCATCATACAAATTAATTCCATCCATAAAAGAGGAAAGAAAAATAAGAGAGAATGATATTAAATAGTTCTAATGCACATCTAAATCATGATCATTTTGTCCTGCCCATTTGCGCATTCTTTCTGATGTCTGTTCCACCTGCAATCAAAACTCTCAATTAGTGAAACTATATACGACAATTTGCGAATGAGATATAGCTCAATTAGGAGTTTATTAGATGGTAGGGGTAATCACTGCGACACCTTTAACATCTAAAAAATGGCTCAATTGGTGAGAATGACTTATGGGTTCTATTTCCACAGTGAGTGTAGACTAACAACGTTGTTAGACCTCTGGCAAACAACCGGAATGTCTTGCTTACCTCTTTGTTCCAATTAGTTTTCCACACAATAACCAAGAGAATCAATGTTTGCAGAAAAGTTCCAAATATCATCCCCATCCATATGCCCTGCATTTCAACACATCCATAAGTACACTCAACTCAAATCTTCCAGAGTCGAAAGCTTTCCATAAATGAAAACTTTCCATATATTGAACGTTTTACAACCGCCCCATAGACCATAGGTCCCCAATCCCCAAATTGTGTGGTGCCGTCGTACACTAACATTTAGATTGAAAAGTATATTATACCTGAACTCCTAGACTTGTTTTGTAACCAAGAAGAAATCCAACAGGGAGGCCTATTGCATAATAGCAGATCAAGTTTATATAAGCCACTAATCCTTGCCATCCTCCTCCAATAGCTACTCCTGCAACACAACAACTTTATTTCATGCAAAAATCACATTTTGTCTCTAAATCGACTGGTTTTCACTTCGTAGAATGAAGGAGTACCTGATATAACTGGCTGAAGGCTGTTCAGAACCATGGTTATAGCAAGAAGGTAGGCCAAATCTGCAACGGCCTTTTGCATTTTCTTACTGTCAGTGAATAGGACTGCGAAATGGTCTTTCGTTGCCAATATGATTGCCATGCTCAATAGGCCTATCAGCAGAGATTCCACAACTGTGACGAACACTGCATACTTGGTAGCTCGAGCGTGTCCTGCTCCTAGCTCATTGGATACACGAACGCTGACAGAATGTAAGGGCGAGAGAATCTTGAGAAAAAATGATCAAACTCGAGTTGTCAATGATGAGAACTGATTGAGTAGTTAATTAGTTTACCTTACTGCTGCATTGATTCCTATGAATAACATGCCTTCCCATCCATCCAGGTTCATGCTGAAACAAAGATCACCACCCAAATCATCCATGTTAGCTTTCATCATACAACAAAACAACGTTCTAAAATGTGTTCACGTATATGTTTCGCTACCTAAAGTCCACCAGAAAACAGTTCACTACCTGAACTGTCTAAGATCTATGCAAATTGTTTTTTGCTAATAGTACCTTTAAAACTTTTTAGCTGAAAGATGTGATTTTTACCAGATGGAAAGGGATCCAATAGCAAGGACTGGGTCCTCAAGATGCCCTGTGAGAACGATTATACTCATGAAGTACCAGATCTCCAGACAAAGCATAATAGCCGAGGCAATCGATAGTTTCAAGAATGCCCAAATATCTTTAAAAGCGAGCCAGGACAAACCCTTCCAGGTATCTTGACACCAGCCTACAATATACACAACCTGAGCAGACGCGGAGTCAGGAATATTTACAACTACTCGTAAGAATGTGCTGAGAATGAGAACTGCAATGGGAAAGCGCGCACCTGAGCAATAGCAATGCCCCACCCTGATATATCATAAACTAGAGCTGCACCTGCCAGACCCCATTTGAACACTTTGATGAACAAAACCAGAATCCCAATGTGCACCATCAGAGACACGAATCCCACCCACGCAAGAATCGATACCTTACTCTGAGCCTGCAAGAATTTCTGCGTTGGGAAGTTTATGGCAAGCGAAAACATCTGAGGGATGATGTTCACGGAAAAATCTCCTGCCGCATCAGCAATGTCATGCCTTATGCCTAATAATTTTAAAAACCCTGTCGAATAGATGTAAATAGGCAACAAACACACACATGTTCCTGTCAGGATAATCCATGATCTTTGCATATACACTCCTAACATTTCCAGTTCTCCGGCGCCAAATGCCTGCCCACATAATGTCTCCAATGCACTTGCCATACCAAGCTGTTAAGCATGATCATACGAAGTTTAATCCATTTAGAAAAACGAGATCAAACTGGCACTTCAAGCTTAAAGCTGGCCTTTTCAACATGAGATTGTAAAAGGAAAAGAGAAAAAAGAAAAAAGAAAAAAAAGGAATGCTGCAATGAAACTAACCATGAATCCAAATGACAAGTTTGAGATGACCGATAATGAGATTGAGACAGCAGAAAGCTCCAAGTCTCCAAGGTGTCCGACAAAAATGGTAGTGAACGAATTAATGCCGTAATTACACAAAATGTTGAAGGCAATAGGAGCTGCAATACCCCATAACTTGGCAGACTCTATATAAAACAGATTCTTAACATCCTCAAATCCTTGGACAGGAAAATAATCCCCGTTTTCACCATTGACTAGCACTGTGGAGGGTGCATCGTGCAGTATCGTGTGATCATCGAATGAGGACTTTGCATAAGCGAATGGTTTGTCGATTTCCAATACAAACATTTGTTCCGATGACAGTGATGAAGAGGGTGAGGCATTGCTTTCCAATGCTCCTCCTCTGTCATTTTCAGTATCTTCCCCAATCTTTTTAAGCTTTGCAATCGACCACGTTCTTGTTTATGTCACTTATAAGAAGCAAAAACTGCTAGTTGTTGTTGTTCTTCTCAAAGATCTTGTTGTTGAAATTGTGTTAGAGATTTTTGTTGAACATGTTCCATAATTTTCTTGGTTTATTTGGTTGTAGTAGTTTTACTATCTATGGAGATGGAGATTTTGACAAGTGGTGGTCTTTGTAGCATCAGTTGGTTTTAAGTAGTTTATTCCTTTTCCTCATCAGCCCATACACTAAAAAGTTCAAATTCTTGGTTGATTCCAGAAATGCCCCTAATTGACATGGTCTTCCATTCTTTTATTTTTTTTGGAGAACCAGAGGTCTTCCATTCTTGCACCAAATGTAAATTCAGGGAAAGCCCTTTGAATTTCTGTTAATAATGAAAATAAATATTAGATAGGATACAAATGATAAATATGATATAATTACATTACAAATTGTGGGAATGGTAGTTTACCAGGTGGGATTCTGAGTCGAAATTTCGTGAACATGCATCCAACCCGATGAAAATATGTCACTAACATGTTACTATTACTAAAATTCGTTGTAAGGTGAAGAGTAATTAAGGCATGAATGTGGAACGATTTAACCAACGTAGGTGTGTATGATTGTAATGGACTAGAATTCAAAAGAAACGAGCAAACAAGGTGTTGGAAATTCAACCAAAAGGAGGAACATCGCGAAGGCATGCAATGCAGTATATATTGTTGAAAGCTCTATTCCTTTCCGCAACAGTTTGCAAAAGGAAAGAACGCAAAAACCCAAGAGTAATTGAACCAAGGAAAACCGAGATACGATACATCAGACTTGCAACACTAGAACTCATGTATTACATCAGTTGAAGATGGTACACTATTTTTGGTACTTCAATATGTGATATGACCTACACTGCAATATGTGATATGACCTACACTGCGAGTCTGCAACTAAAGATGAACTAATCTGGTACTCCAGAATGCTGCTGATTATACAGATACTAACTTCATAATGATTTGTTTAGTTGAAAACCTTCATGCCTTCTTCTCTTCGGAGCTGGTACCAGTCAGATTGTCAAGAGATGCTACTTGTTCTTTGTCCAATAATGCCAAACTTGGTGTGTAACCAGTGTAGCCGAATTGCTCTGTACAGACAGTAGTAACAGCAGTATTATCCAGTAATGCAAAAGCAGAATGACTCGATCCCTCCTCAACGCCATTTAAAACACATTTGCGACCATCTTCTAACTCAGCCAAGACAGCTCTATGTTTGTCGTTTAATATACTGAATGGATGATAAAAGTAGTGATGATACACCAAATCATATCGTTTCTCCCACTCACAGTCCTCTGTAAAGTACCACACACTCCACCTCTGACAGAACCGGAGGGTTCCTTCAATATGAAAGTTGCCAGGACTAGAGAAAATTGCAAGACACTTGCCATCTGATGAAGTCGACAACCTTGCCGAGTAAAACCATAAACTCCCACCCCCAAAATCATGATAGCATTCTGTGGGTAAATAAATCAACGACCTTAAATACCTCCAGGACTGGATCAAATCCCATGATGCAGTGGGATCTTGCTCCTCCCCATTTGACCGACTTATGAGTTGCAAACCAATACGCAATTCCATTCACAAACACAGAAGAGTGACCAGGCACTACAGTACAAGGCACAGTACAACCGACATTCCTCCAAACTCCACTTTTTACTCCATAAACCTTAGCCTCAGCGCGTTCTTCGTCCTGCTTATCATAAAAGAGCTCAACAACTTTAAAATCAACATTAACATGATCGAACCCAAACCCGTAATGCAGGTGCCTCTTCGAACGGGTTAATGTGAGAGGAACAGTTAGGAATTTAGATATAGTAGGGTTCCATAAGAACAAATCGGCGGTGGAATTGTCAAGGTACCCCAAGCAGATAACTCCTCCGGCGCAACCGAAAAGCCCTAATCGTTGTGAAGGTTTTGGAAACATAAACAGAGCCAGAATAGAATTCCATGAGTAATTAAGATTACTCTTGGAACTGGAGTATGAGAGGTGAACGAATTTTCCGTTTCGACCAGATCTGAAGGAGAATAGGTGTTTGGGACGTATGGAGATGGCAGACAGGTGAGCTTCGAGAAAGTCAGGTCTGTAGATTAGGGTTTTGAATTGTTTAGAAAGTGAAAACAGGTGGTTTAGGGATTCTGGTGGGAGCTTAATCAGGATTTGGAAAAGGATATGTCATCTGGCAATTTGCTCATGAAATCTTCATCATCACTGCAGCAGCTCAAGCTTCTCTTCCACGGTGATTTCTTTGCTTTCTTCGTTTTCATCGATACGTTCTGAAGAAAAATTACTATTCAGGTCGATCGAACAAATTAAACAAATTAATATCATCAACAAAATTAAGAAGATAAATGAAGAGATTAGGAATTGTAAGGATAAAAGTTTCCAATTAATTCTAATATCCTTGTATATGTAGGATTTTGTTGAACCCGTTTGTATTTATCACTTTTTTAACTTGTCTCGTATACATTCTTTTTTAGGGAGTCCATGAAAATTTCATATTTGGATAAACAAGTATAAATTTATACTCCAAAAGCTCAAGTTTATGGACAAGTGTAGAATGCATTCGTTTATATTGGTTACCGGCTAAACCACCCAGTTTTATACAGCTAATTCATTTAGCTTCTCAATCCAAAATTAAACAACATGAAACAGACACTTGCAGCTTTTGTTATTGTATTCTTATTGTTACCAATACAAAAATGTAATGAGCAACACGAGATTTGCTCACAAAATACAGTGCAACAACTTAGAGTATCAAAATATGAACAAGTCCTAAATTAATGAAAGATATACTGTCCAACATATGCTTGCAGAACACCCAAACAAGCGAACCTTGAATTTTTTTATTTTTTTATTCCGTTGAAAAAAAAAACTCAACTCATGACTAACCTTCACAACAGATGCAAAATTATCATCCAATATAATGATATCTGAACTCTCTTTTGCAACTTCTGTGCCTTGTATTCCCATTGCTAGACCAATATCAGCCTACATCAGAACTAAATCATTTCAACTGAAGGTGAACATTTTGATGACAATTTTAGTTTTAAAAGGGGAAAGAGGGAAATTCAAGGTTTTCATAGCAAAATCTCTCCGAATTCAGCCAGAATTTTTGTGTTACTCACCAAGATTGGTACCAAAACTAGAATTATGTGGAAGATATTTATAGAAGCCATGGCATGCAGATGAATTTTTTGTTACTACATTGAAAACATGACAAACAAATGCATCTCACAGTCCACATGGTCTGATTTAATCACATCTGAAAATTGAATACATCACAAATGAGAAAACAAGAGACCTCATGTAATGCACTGATCAGTTGATTCCATTAGTTTGAGTATGCACTGATCAGACTCTACTTTCCTAGTACCAATGATGTAAAATGAAAATCACCCTTAAGGTCTAATGGATGTAGTCAGAGAACGGATTTTCGGACAGAACTAGGTTATGTTGTAGCAAGTTTCAATGTAAGGGCTAACATAAAACATGCAAGAACAATGCCCTCCTAAACTCTGTTACTGCACATTACATAAATTCACTCAATGCTTTCCAAAAAATGATGCAACTTACAATTTACACTAGCATCCTTTTCCCTTACTCTATAGTCCAGGCAAGCGCCTGATATAAGGTGTCAATTGAGAGTTCTGCGATAGAGATTACTTTCTATTCGGACTGAACTTGTTGAGAGTAGAAATTACCTGTTTCAATGTAGCTTCAGCTTTTTCCACTCCAGCTTGTCTTCCAATTGGAGAACTATCAAATTTCATGCAATCTAGCTGCATCCATGAGCAAAACAAATCTCAGCATCAGAAATCTCAAGTAAATCCAGCGAAAAAGATTCATCATTAATAGCCGAATCCTGCCTATTTATGTCCGTGTCATACAAATTGATATTCTCAGATGTAAAATATCACTCTATCTCAATCAGAAAGGATTTCCCCAATATGTCCGTGTACTAATGGCAAGATGACTGCTGGTAAGTGCATGTTGTAATCATGTTTGAGACAAAACGCACAGATAAATTGAAAAACTTGTAAATAAGCAAGTAGACATTTCGTATACAAGCAGTACTCCCTACTCCCTAAATCTTTTTCAACCAACCTCCTTCAGGTGAAGAGTACATATATTACACAACCTATTCATTTCTAGGACAAGGAAGGCAAAACCAAATTGCTCTAATAGAATTCGCTTTCACCAATCTAAGGCACATTTCCATACCTCTACATGCCCATTGCCACTACATTATTCACGAAAGACATGTTCAAACACTTTAAAACTTGCAAATCTAAATCCAACAAATTGAAACATAGACTGTTCTACAATACATAATTGTGTATATCAAGCCTTTTGAGATAGTTCAATACAGAAAAACAACATTTAAAAAACCAATAATAGCATCCACATCTAAATCCTGACACTGTACTACAGAAACACACGAAATTACTCCAATACAGAAAAGCATAACATCTAAACAATAGAAAATCAATAAGTACATAATTCAATATTACCAAAAAAATACTGAAAATTTTGGGGGGAAAAAAAGCCCCTACTAGAAACACTGAAAGGATATACCTAATCCTAACCTAATCTAAATGAGAAAAATAATCTAGTCCAAGGAGACAGAAGAGAATGAAACACATGAAGAATAAACCAAACCTAATCGACAGAAAAAATGGAATTGGCTATCTCATTGAAGAGGACGTGTAGAGATAACCTGTGACTTAATCGATTGGGGCAGACAACGAAGCTTCAATTCCGCAGAAAAATCCAACCTTACAGCATTGCGAAAGAGGCGATCGATTGGGACGAGACGGAAATGGCGGAGTTCAGTTTTGAGTCTAGGGTTGAGCTGATCAATTGAAGCGAGTTCTGAACCTGTTATGTTTCAAATTAGTCCCTGAAGTTAGTAGTAATAACACATTAACCACCGAAATTTTAATTAGTATTCCAATTCAGTATCTAATTAAGTTAGTAATAATACACGGAAGGGTCTCAATAGGCATGTAGATGTAGTCGCACTTTTTTTTTTTTTTTTACGCAAATTCTCAGGAAAGACGGTCTGAGACTGTACCATTATGCAATTTACCAATAACTTGTTATAAGCATTCAAAATCTCGGTGGTCAAAGTGTAATTATTTAGAAATAAGAGGTCTTTTTAAGAAATTACCATTTTTTCTGTTTCTTTTTAATCTAATTGATCGGAGATACAGATCAATTCGCTTTTTTTTTTCTCTTTCTTCTATCTCTCTTCTCTTCTCTCATGATCGAATTCTTCAGGGCTTTGCCTTTTGAGTTTCGGCTATTTGGTAAGGTTTCAATTCTCGTGTGAATTGAAATGGTTGTTGGGTTGGGAAACTTGGGGTGAGAAGCTGGTTTTGAGGATCAAAGGAGCTGGGGGGAGACTTGCAGAATTCATCGAAGTAGCAAACCTGATTCGGGTCAACATAAAAGTCGTTGTTGTTGTCGAAGGTGAAATCGAGTTGAGATATAGATAGATAGATAGATAGATGATTTTTTCACTGTGTGGCTATGGGTTTTTTTGTTTGTCCTTTGTTTTGTTAGGTGTTACACGCCTACACCTCACTCTCCAGTCTCTCATACAATCAGTAATTAATTCAACCGACTCTAAATGTGAATAATTTTTTATTCACGTTTTTTAGATCATGGGATGTTAAAGTGAAATCATGGCATGTTAAAGTGAAATCATGGGATGTTAAACTGAAATCATGGGATATAAATATGATGGAAAAAATTGAATAGTACTTTTTTTCTTCTCGTTTTTGAGATCATGGGATGTAAAAGTGAAATCATGGGATGTTATAGTCAAATCATGGGATATATAGTTGATATGATGGAAAAAATTGAATACTTTTGTTCTTCCCGTTTTTTAGATCATGGGATGTTAAAGTGAAATCATGGGATGTAAAAGTGAAATCATGGCATGTAAAAGTGAAATCATGGGATATATACTTGATATGATTTTTTTCTTCCCGTTTTTGAGATCATGGGATGTTAAAGTGAAATCATGGGATGTTAAAGCCAAATCATGGCATGTTAAATTGAAATCATGTGATATATAGTTGATATGATAGAAAAAAATTGAATACTTTTTTTTCTTCACGTTTTTGAGATCATGGGATGTTACAGTGAAATCATGGGATGTTATAGTCAAATCATGGGATGTATAGTTGATATGATGAAAAAAATTGAATACTTTTTTTCTTCTCCTCTTTGAGATCATGGGATGTTAAAGTGAAATCATGGGATGTTAAAGTCAAATCATGGCATGTAAAAGTGAAATCATGGGATATATTGTTGATATGATTTTTGTTCTTCCCGTTTTTGAAATCATGGGATGTTAAAGTGAAATCATGGGATGTTAAAGTGAAATCATGGGATATATAGTTGATATGATGGAATAAATTGAATACTTTTTTTCTTCCCGTTTTTTAAGATCATGGGATGTTAAAGTGAAATCATGGGATGTTAAAGTGAAATCATGGGATGTTAAAGTGAAATCATGGGATGTTTAAGTCAAATCATGGGATGTTAAAGTGAAATCATGGCATATATAGTTGATATGATGGAAAATAATTAAATACTTTTTTTTCTTCCCGTTTTTGAAATCATGGGATGTTAAAGTGAAATCATGGGATATATAGTTGATATGATGGAATAAATTGAATACTTTTTTTCTTTCCCGTTTTTAAGATCATGGGATGTTAAGTGAAATCATGAGATGTTTAAGTAAAATCATGGGATGTTAAAGGGAAATCATGGCATATATAGTTGATATGATGGAAAATAATTGAATACTTTTTTTCTTCTCGTTTTTAAGATCATGGGATGTTAAAGTGAAATCATAGGATGTTAAAGTGCAATCATAAGATATATAGTTGATATGATGGAAAAAATTGAATAATTTTTTTTCTTCCCGTTTTTGAGATCATGGGATATTAAAGTGAAATCATGGGATGTTAAATTGAAATCATGGGATGTTAAAGTGAAATCATGGGATATTTTTAAGTATGTTAAAGTGAATTAATGGATGTTAAAACTTTCTCTTCTTCTTCTCCATCTAGCCAGCAGCTAAAACCACTGTAAAAAAAAAAATACTCATCCTTTTCCAAAACCTTAAACCACTCCATTAATGGGGGTCAATAAGCTTCAACCCATTCAAATTCAAACCCCCACAAAACCACCACCCTCCATTCCAACCAACAATCCCCCTCTCTTCCTTCTTCAAACCCCACTCCAAAACCCCCAACTTCGCTGCCATCTCCAACCCTTTCAAACCCAAGCCCAAACCCGAACCCGAACAGCCCAGAAAGTACACCCAGCTAGCTGAACGGTGGCTATGGGAAGTCGATAATCGACCCGACTTCAGGCATGCACCTGAGGTGGAGAAGCTTCTGCAAGAAAGGTGGGAGGAGTTTGTAAAGAAATTGGATCGATCTTGTTTCTGTAATCATAAAGAAACCTAAGAAATAAGGAGGAAGAAGGAAAGAGTTTTTTTGCAAAATGGCCCATTGCTATATTTTATTACAATTTGACCCCCGAATTTTTTAATAGTTATGTAGTGTTTTTGTAGCTTCTTGGTTGGGGTTGTTTTGTAATATATATAAGTTGGTCTATACTAGAGACCGTCTACTAGGAGACTCACTCTTTTTTTAAACGGTTTATAAAAAGATAGATAGTATCACACTTTTAACTTATGTGGCATTACTAATTAGCTAGTTTTTTTTAATGATCCAATATTATTTGGAAACACTTTTGACAATAGTTATGTATGATTGGACCTCGATCCATCAGTTGTTGAGAGTCCTCCCTACCACAATTATACAATAAAAGAATCAGAGTTATCGTACCACCAACGACTATAACAAAAATGAAATTGTCGTCCACCCGTCGAAATTTTCAGATGTATTTCCAACTCAGATATTATGCTAACTCTTGTCCCAGTCAATATAAAAACCGAGGTACACCTACATTAGACTTTTCACCACTGCACCTGATAATTGATATATTGCGTTCCTTACGGTGCTACACTATCAGATTATAACTCCAATCTCAAACAATTTAATCAAGAAAGGTCTCCTTCGCCTCAGAAAGCAATTATGTTCAATATATATGGAACTTTAATTAATAAAGATAACACTTCTATGTAGAGATAACACAACCAAAAGAGTTGAATTTACTTGAAAGTGAAGCCAAAGATTAATCTGGTATAGAGATGAGGGTAAACTTAATAAGGGTAAACTTAATACTGGTCTGTTTTCTTGAAAATCTCCATGATATCTCTCTTGGCAGCTGGTATATATCCAGGAAAAAGTTCCTAGTCTTCCTATTGTTTGGAGGTACAACTTCGTTAGATTGTTATTTGTCCAATAACAACGCCAAACTTGGTGTGTAACCTGCGCAGCCGAATAGAAATCGACAAAGAGTCATAGTATTATCCAAATATTAAACATCAGAATGATTGCGTGCGTCTTTCAAAACACATATGGAAGTATCTAGTAACTGAACCACAACCGCTCCATGGTTGTCGTTTAAAAGACAGAGTGGATGAAATAACTTGTTGTCCAGCAGCAAATCATATTGTTTCTCAAAGTTAGAGTTGTCGATTAAGTACCACACCCCCTAATTCTTACTCACTTGAATGGCATGTTCAGCATTATGGATAACGGTGCACCTTTTAGACTTGCCATCTGAAGAAATCGACAGCCTTTTAGACAAATAATCGGAATCCCAGCGACCAGGACATTCTAGGGGTAAATCAATGACCTTAAATACCTCCTGAATCAGATCAAATCCCATAATGCAGAGGATTCTCGTTCCATGAGATGCAAACCAATGTACAATTCCCATTCACAAACACAGAAGAAGGACCTGCAGGTAATGCATAACAAGGCACTTTACAGCCAATATTCCAGCAAACTCCCCTGTCAGAGCTGCCTATATCGCTACTATAATCACTACTATCATCATCCTATCAAGCTGCACAGCCGCACTACATATAGTCTCTGGTGCTTTTGGAAGCACGTCAGGAGGAATAATTCTTGGCTGTTCTTCGATTATTTTTGGCGTGGGTGTAGAATCCACTTGACGCAGTGTAACTGGATCACATAACTTCCATCCAGGACGAGGAGGAGCTTACACTAGTACAACAATATATATCCGGAGGAAGCTGACCTTGGTTTGCAGGTAGATTTGCATACTGTTCCAATCATAGGCTCAAATATGATATGTTTGGTTCATCTGCCTTGAGTAAACAAACATCAAGATTAGCAAAGTTAATTAAATAATTCGATCTGATGATGCTCGCATTGCTAGCTCTTCCTGTGAAGCAGGAGGAAGAGACCCTCTGAGCTCAGGGTTCTTATTTTGTAGAAAGCACTCTACTGGAATGTGCAGCAGCACACAAACAGGCGCAGGAAAGAAAATATTTTTAGCATAAATATTTGGGGTTAGTATAAACTTTTTAGTGGATCATATCACACAAGACAGATGGATCATACAACCCATCATTTAGTCGGTAACGGTGGATACTTACAGAGTACAAGTAGTAGAGATAGAATGCAATGAAGACTAATCAAGTAACTCTAACAAAATCTGTTGTTCAATATAACATTATACTTGTCAGAAAGTAGAAAATTTAACCAAAGAGTTGAATCTACTAGAAAATTAAGTGCAACCAAAGATTCCAATCTAGTAAAGATGAAGTACAGAGTATACCATGTGAATATGACCAGTTATAATAAAGATTATCAGAGAATTCTCTAAAGCAAAAACTAAATCTTGCACTACTTCAAAACGCTGCATACTAATAATGATTTGTTCTATTGACGATCTCCATGCCTTCTTCTCTTCGGAGCCCGTACATCTCCTTGTTTAATTTGTTCTTCTTTGTCCTGCGTGCGATTTCTCTTCCTTTGATGTGTCTGCGATTTATCTACCGTTGTGTTGAAATCTTGCAGAGTGTCGCAACGGGTTGGTTGTAATAGTTGGGAGTTCTTGTATGCGAGTTGTGTGGTTGGAACGTGACCCCCAGTTCTGATCCTAGCTCCTTTGGTCCGTGATAGTGGTGGTGGTCGGGTGCGGGGCGCAAGTTGCCTATTTGGAACGTATCCCCCAGTGCTCATCCTAGCAGTCTTGCGAATGGGAAACTTTTCTCGGTGAGCGGCGAGAAATTCGGAATCACTGGCTAAGGTCTTGAATTGCTTGGAAACTGAAGTCAACAGGCACATGTGTTTTCTTTGTGGGAGTTTAATAAAGATTTGAAAGAGGATCTCATCAGGCAATTTGCTTATAAGATCTTCTTGGTTATGATGATCGTCATCATCGCAACTGCTTGACTTGGACATTTTGTATAGCAATAATAAGAACCTAATAAATCTTTTAGTATCCACAACAAATACACAAAAGCCTGATATATATACTTAAGAAAGAAAGAAAGACCGACCTGATTACTGATTAATTAGAATACTATTCCTGATTTGTTTCGGAATTTTTCAGGGAACAGAAAACGGAGACGTACTTAATTAGCATTCTAGTGTCCTTTTTTATGTTTAAAAAATAACCAATACCTAAATCTGAGGACTACTAACTCGGGAAGTTGTTATGCGAGGGAATGAAATCTATACATTATCAACGCAGATATATAGTTGAAACTTTAAACAATTATCAACGCATCATACAAGCGTGAAAGAACATAGCAAATAATCAGAGAACTAACAGAATGATGAAGATGAAATAATTAGTCAAGTTCGGTTGGACTCCTTCACAATGCTAACTTGTCTTGGACCTACTACAAGAACACAGGAAAACGAATATCGACACATGAGATCAAAGCCAGTGAGCGAGAATATTTGAATCCTGAGGTGTACAAACAGCAACAAAGAAGTTCAAATGATACCAAATCGAGTACAAAAAGGGTTTATGCTCATCAAGATAACTCTGCTAAAATCCAGAGAGGTTGATTTGTTACCTAGCAGTTTTCATATGGTTTTACTCCTTAACAGAGTGAGCACTTGGCACCATGTAATTTCTAGAAAATTTTGCCTTGTAAAACAACAGGTCATTAGGGCTCCTGAAGCTCATTGTCTGCAAATCAATATACAAAAACATTCATTATTCATCATCCTTTTGTTTAGTGCAAGCTTTTTAGCAACAGACAAGTGTCTATGTGAAATTCAATAAAATTGCGAGTGCATAGTAACATCTAAAACCAATAACATAAGATGATGCAGAATTCAAACACATGAATAAAGTTACTGCACATCTAAATATGTTTGAGATGTTAACTGGATCTGATAAAATGAAGTAGCAGCATAAACTAAACACCAAAAGAAATATGTCCGGCCTTATAAAGCGAGAGGAAATCACATCCAATAGATCCGGATGTAAAAATCTTCCTTGCACCAAAACTATTTAGTAGCCGAAATGGACTACTACATAAAAGCCTCCATTGGAGTCATTTTTGGGCTTAATTGAGGTTTTATTAAGCCCCAAAAATGCCTTCATAAGGAGTGCTCTAAAAATTACTACTCCAGTAATAAATATCAGAGCATTGTTTGGAGTGTATAGAGATGAGGCCAACTTGATACTGCTGATTTGTTCTCTTGAAAATCTCCATGAAATCTCACTTAGCAGGCTCTACTTATTTATCTTATTATTTGTCCAATAACAAGCCCAAACTTGGTGTGTAACCTACGCAGCCGTATCGTGATAAACAAACAGTCGTAGTATTATCCAAATATTCAACATCAGAATGATTACACCCCTCCTGCAGAGCATTCAAAACACTTATGGTACGATCTATTAACTGAACCAAAACCACCCCCGGGGTTGTCGTTTAAAATACAGAGTGGATGAAATAACTCCTCCTTGTGTAGCAAATCATATTTTTTCTCAAACTTAGAGTTGTTGACCAAGTACCACACACTCCATTTCCTACACACTGGACAGTGACGTTGAGAAGTAGGGTCGTTATGGACAAAACGTCGATCAAAGGTATTTTGGGTTTTGATCTGATCGTGGAGGTATCCCAATGACGAGGATGGCGGTTTAGGGGTAAATCAATGACATTAAATACCTCCAGGATCAGATCAAAACCCATAATGCAGAGGACTCTAGTTAACATGATCAAACCCAAATCCATAGCGTAGGGGAACCCACTTCGAATTGATTGAGGTCGTCTTGGGAACAATTCTGAGTTTACTTATGGAAGGGTTCCACAATAACAAATCAGGGGTGAAATATTTAAGGTATCTCAAGCAAATAAGACCTCTGGAAGAACCAACAAGCTGCAAAGATTTAGGGAACCGAAACAGAGCTTCAACTGAATTCCAAGAGTAGTACTTCTTGTTAGGATTATTGGTTCAGTGTAGATGCTCATACTGCTCTTTTCTTTTCTTCTCTCCGCTTCCCCTACGATTTATAGTGGGGGATGGGACACTTAATAGGTCGAAAGAATTTATCGGTTTCAGAATGACTTGATTTCGGCCCTGAGCAAGGAGAACGTGGTACTGATGTTGACTAGAATTGAGTTGTGGCATGCTTGCCCCTTCTTCATCAAGAGCCCCGAAGTACACTTTTTGTAGCACAAAACTTTCATCATCTACCTGTCGAAGAAATGAACACCATGTCCAAGCAAAACACCAGGCTGAACCAAACTGTCATTTGACAACATAACAAAGCACAAGTCAACTCTTCAAACCCACTAACCACAGAAAATTACACATCACCCCTCAGTAAAGCCAAGAAAATCCCAGAAACAACTCCATGCCAGATGCAGAAGAAAACCAGAGACAAAACATAATTTTGACAGGGAAAAAACAAAACCTTTTGGACCGGAATCAAAGCACATGAACATTCAATTAAAAATACTGAACACCGGGATTAAAGCACATGAAGATGGCAAAGGAATTGTTGCAGAGATCAGTCGATCAGAATCGCACAGAAGGGTGAATTCACAAGTAGAGAGAAACTAAAACATATATGAGCTTCTAATCATATTACATGCCCAAAAATATTAGATTGGACTACTAAATTATAATGTCTATTATGAAAAAGCCTAATTGTAAAACTTGATTTTTTATTTTTGTTGTGTGTGTGTAATATTTTCTCTTAATAAGTAGATTAAGAACTGATAGACTTGATAATTCTGATTCTACTTCAGATATCATAATTCAGAACAAAATGTTGGAGACCAATGCCACAAGTATACTACTAAGAAATCACTAAAATCTTATAATCATCATTACAACTATCATCACAAGAACATGTCCCCACGGATTAATCCTCTCCAGAACATCCGAGTTTCGCGGGATAAACATCAAGGTATCATTCCTTCTCTCAGTTCATACTCATAAGAGAACACTAAAATCTTATAACCATCAGTGGAACCAGAACATAATCCGCATGAGACAAATACAGTACTACAAAATGCTGTAAAGGGAGTAGTAGGTTTCATCAAAGACATGAGACATCTCACCTTCAGTATTTAACAACAGAACCAAGCCATCACAAAATCCTAACACCAGACCTGAGCCCAACAATTTCGCAGTCTAAGATCCCTCTTAGTTTTTTTGTCACTGAATGGGGGAAACGACTGTGGTTTCAACTATCAAATTGACCAGCTCCAACTTTCACATGTGAAAAGGGTACAATCTTATAATCATCGCTCAAGTTATCATACCATAATACACATGAATCCAATCTACATATACAAGCTTAAAGCACCCCCATTGCACTATGTGACATAGTTTTCAACCTCATGCTCAAGCTTCACTAATAAGCTTTAAGATCTTAACAATAACTTGACAAAGAAAATAACAGTGCAAGGCACAAGGTGCAAAATTGGGTTACCAAGTGGTATCATCTTCATGTAAATTGCGTTACCAAGTGGTATCATCATGTAAAAAAACGCAAAATTTATCCTACAGCACAAGAATTTAAAACCAGAAATGTGAAGCATAAAAAACATCACAGAGAATTCATACAAAATAGAGTATCAAAACAAACATCTCAGAATCTCACGACAATGAAAGACTAAGAAACATCAAATAACATTCACGCAAAATGCTAAAGCATCCAAAACAAGCATAAGGCAGGACAAAGTCTGTATAAATGAACGATAAGAAATACTTCATGTTTCAAAACTCCTCAGCAGCTTTCTTCTTTCTTTCTTTCTTTCTTTCATTCTTTCCTTCTGTTTAACTTGAATTGCAGCCCTGTTGGTTGGGGGAGACGAGGCTATCCACAAAGGTAATCCCAGCAAGAAAAGAAGCATGAACTCCATCAATAACCATGGACTTGGATGTTCCATCTTTCAGATTATACACGATCAGAGCCCCATCAAAAAATTGAACAATCTCCATGGCCCCAATAAAACACACAGGCACTACTAGACACAAATCCAATCCGGTAGTATCCCTATATTTGGTCCAAGAATCTTGAAACCCATATACTTTCAACTTCCAAATGTCAACAACAGTCCCCGAGCAATCAAATATATATAAACACCCATTATGAACAAAAAAATCTGGATCATGGTGATCAACATGACCCTTCTTGATGGGGGCAGGAAACTCACGTATGACTTCATAAGCTAAATCGAAAGAGACAATTGCATGTGGACAACCATTTTTCATGCTACAGCTTAACCAATGTATTGCTCCATTTGTATAAGCCCCATTGTCATTCTTGATTATAGTATGACCAGAAGAATTATTAACCCACTTCCAAGCACCCAGTTTTACAGAGTACACATGAATTGATCTATCAAAGCATTCTGGGCCAGTATTACGATAAGAAATTGCAACAATTTTATAATCATCTGTAGAACTATCATAACCAAATCCATACCTAAAAGAAGAAACATTCATGGACTGGTGAATTAAATCGGGGACTTCTATATGTTGCAGAGTAGTAGGATTTACGACAAGCATCCCAGGTTCCCCGATTTTTAGCAAAACCAAGCCATTGCATGAACCAATCACTCCTGAGAAAGTGTATTGCAATTCAAGCTTCTTTGAAACGGTGTTGTCTATGATTGGGGGATTGATGGTGCGGAGAGACCCTTCTTGCGATACGAGAATCAAATGGTCTTGGCGAGTTTTGCGACTAAGGTGCAGATTGATGAACTCTGAGGTGGAAAGGTTAGCACACCATCTTTTCGATAAGGATCTAAATCTGCCAACTGATTTTGTAGGCAGCCAAAGAAAGATTTCGGTCAGGATTTCTTCAGGGAGATAGAAACTCACCATTTTAGTACATAATTGAGGAATGAAGAAAGTAGGGGTTTTTATTTTTTACAGAGCAATTTATGTATGTGTTCAAAGAATTGGATCAAAATATTAATGATTTGTCGCTACTCTTTTGTGGTTAAAACGTGGGGGCATTTCTTCTTTTAAAAACGCGGTATCACATCAATTGAAAGAAGATAGTAATCTCCCAGAATGTGATACAGAGTAATGCTGTGTTCTCACTCATGTTCACAGCTCTAATGCATATGTTCCATATCTAAAACAAGACATGTCTATAGCTATAAGTGCACCATCTCATTATCTACCAAGCCTCATAATGAAAAAAATTATACGCATTTAGAAAACTTACAAGCAAGCGCTTCGGATATGCTTGAAGTTGAACAAAAACTCTTCCTCAGAGCCCATAAAGATAAACTTCAAGAAGTATTGCAGCCTACAAGAAAGAATAGCTGCATAAGACTACAATTACAGCTCTGGGTCTAACTTGACGCTGTAGCAAGTCTGAATGCACAAATAAAATATGCACCAGTTAATCAAGATCCAAATATCTAAACGTGTGAAAAAGAGTTTGAGAAAGTAGACAAAGACATACTAGTACATGATAAGTTGAGAAATGGACAGTGACTAACATAGTAACATGCATCATATTTCAAGCAAGAAAACCATCAGTGGTACGGTACACAACATTGCACTCCAATTCCCAAATTGGCATTAGTTGTATAGACATATTTTGAGCAAGAAAACCACCATTTCATATTCAAGCCACTACTTAAATAGGCAGGCACTGAGCAAATTAACAGAGAGAAACAAAGAACTAAAGTGATTAACCAAATTCAAGTAGCTGCAAATTTACCAAACAAGCCATATCATTGTAGTACATTAACTAAGAAGATAAATAGGCATCCAATCATTCATTTCATTGTCTAACAAGAAGAACAATTTGAGGGTCAATACATCAAAAAGCAAACATATACCTTTGGGGATTGAACAACAAAACCAGCCGATTGCAATACATCAAACCAAGTAAGTGTTAGTCAGATTGACCTTCCCTTAATCGGTGTGGAGTGACAAAGTATGGGTGATAAGAAGGGAATTTCTGGGCGGAAATCGATGAATTGGGGAGTGGAGAGACACAAAGTATTTGCCATGGTTTCAATGAAAAACTGCATCTGCCTACGGATCTTGATGGGCTTCTTCTTAATAGAAGAAGGATACTTCATTTTTGCTCGTACAAATATGGTAGTTCAAATATTTGCTTGGAGATCAATTCATCAATTCAGTAAGCGAAAACCGTAATACACCCTCCAATTATCAAAATAAACATCAAACCCCTCAATTATTTAAATTGTGTCAAAACCCCGAGTTATGTGTCCACTTTGGGCCAAACTCACACCCACAAGTTAACCTCAGTTTGATTTGCCTGAGATTTTTTAAACTGAACTGAACTAAATTAATTTGAACTGAATTGAACTTATTTGAAATATAAATTTTAACTAAGCAAACATCTGAACTTAAATATTTTGAACTAAATTGAATGAACTAAACTTTTTTGCACAAAGTTAAAATGATATAGAACTCGGAAAATTCTTTTACAAGATACGAGGGGCATGCCCCAGGAGAAGTTTAGACAATGAAACTCATACGAGAAATCAAAGCCTACAACGTTCAGATCAATGCCTAACACTACACCGATGGAATATACAAGGCTCTAGAACAATGTCTATGACCCGTATAAAGCCTAGCACGGATATACAACCTTCCTCTATAAACTCAGTCTCAACTGTTCAAAGTATTATTAGTACAATTTACAAGATTTACATAAATTAGCACAAAAGTCGAAGCAGTTAATACCCACCCCCCCCCCCCCCCCCCATTCCAGCTCCATGTATAATCCTGTGACTGTACTCTCCGGGTATCTAACTGGCCATCCATGCTGGTGTTCTTCAGCAAAAGCCAAAAGCAGTGCTAGGGCTTCTATCATGGATCCAACTGACTTTTCCAGGGGGAAGAAGAAGAACAAGATGAGAGAGAGAAACCTTTTACTCTAATATCTGAATCGACTTGAGAAACTCGACCTTTGTTCATTAGCCTTCACAAGACAATCTTCATTTTGCAATTCATCCTATAAATCAGACATCTATCACACCATAAAGCAAACAAAACCAGTGAAGAACCAATTCAAGGCAAATAAGTGCTATAAACTAGATTAAAAGATATTCTAATTTATTAAGAACACTCCTTCCCAATATGTTTGTTCTCTTGCCCATTTTATACTTTATCCTTACATTCAACTCTATTGCCAAATCTCTGCAAACTTGTTGAACTGGGATATCTTGTCCTTCAAAAACCTTCTTGTTTCTAATTCTTCAGATTCCATCTACACAACTACTAAACACCGCAGCCCTCAGCTGAAACACAAGGTTGCCTTTATGCTGAGAGTTTCCAAACCATTCAATCCAATCCTGTAAAACCAAGCTTCTAACAACAATTTCAGTAGTTTTCATCATCTTGGTCAGTATATCAGCATATTTTGGACAGTTAAACAATAAATGATCAAGAGATTCAATACAATTCTCACAAAAAGAACAATCAGAATCACTGATAATGTTAAATTTTAACAGTCTTTCTCTAGTAGCTAGACGTCTATGACACATACATCAATTAATAAAACTCTGGGGTAGAAAATTTGTTCCATATCTGTGCATCCCAAACAACCTGATCTTCTTCTTCATGGAAAGACTTATACCACTTATGAATCAAATTTTTCTGAGTTTCATTCTCCCAGTTTAAGCTGGCCCTATCAGGAAACCTACTCACCAGTTCATCTCTTAGCTTTAGGAGATTTGTCCACCATGGTGAATCAGTCTTCTTCCTCTGAACATTCCAAATATTAGTCTGTTTGAGCTTGTACTCCTATATCCAAGAAAACAGATGTTAGTTCTATGAATATTAGTTCTATAAATGAACTAAACTTATTTGAACTGAAATTAAGGTGAAATAAACAGAGTATTACATCAGCTATTCCGCTCACTCGATTATAAGCTATGAGTTACCTAATACGCCTTACAATTAAAGCTATCAACACGTTCATTTAAAACATAATCAAGAATCAAAACTTTAAAAAATTTGTTTCAAAAAATTGTACTAAAATTATCAAAATTCAACAACCTATGAAAGAAAAAAAATCATTAGGTTTGTTATTCAATGTCGGCTTTAACTTTACTAATTTTTTATTATCCGGCTTAATTTTCTACTTGAATTAAGTTGTAATTTGCACCTGACCGAATCTCAAGTTGTTGAAGAATATTGTAGAGCAAAAAAAGCGATGCAGTTTCGTACAAATATATTTGTGACTGAAGAATAAAATGAGAGAGAGCTCAGCTGCACCTTTTAAATGAGAGAATAGAAAAGAAATTAAAGGACAAATATTTTTGCTTTCTGTTTCTGTAACCTTTTCCAACTAGTTAGTTAATGTAATTTTTTTTGCTAAAAAAATAAATATTAATGCCTCCATTTCATTAATAATTTCCTTTTCGATCAACGGCTGCACATTACTGCTAAATTATACGAAGCGATTCTTTTTTAAAAGTTATATAATTAAAGTCCATAAGTTAGTAGTATTTTTAATGTTTTTTTTTTAAAAAAATTATTAATATAATTTAGGTGTAATATACGGGTCATATAAATTTCATTGCTCAAAGAGAGAATTAAATGGAGGAAGTAGTATAATAGTCCTGGTGAGCACTGACTATACACAAGATAATCCATCCATTACTCTCATGATCCTCCACTAAAACATACTATATCAAAAATGGCACCACAATAAGTCGGCCAGATAAATATACTACATATACCTGTGGATCCATTTGACTCCAGTATTTATCTCATCTATGTTGTGTAAACAGAAAAAGAGTACAAGACCTATCTTTCCTAACTCTGCTCGCCACCGTTGAATGAATTTTGCCGAGTTAACTCGTAGCTCTCGCCTGATGGTCTCTCGTTCTCGCGGCTTTCTACTACATTTGCTTTCGAGCAGAGGAAAAAGAAGGACGATGTGTATATCGATACATGCCACATACTGCAAATAGAGATCAGTGAGACAGATTAACCCCGGTCCTTTTAGATTCTAGACACTAGACTACCCAAAAAGAATGACATTTTCCTTTTTCAGTGAGGAGAAAGATAGAATTCCTGAGTTTCAACATATACCTGTGCCAAAACCAGTAGTTTACGGTGCCCTCTAGAGTCCAGCTTGTTGCAGCCAATGCTAATGCAACAAAACCTACTACAACGAATGCCCAGAGAAAACGTTTCTGATTGCCTTTATCAACTTTATGGAACCACACTTTTGAGGCTTCCCAGCTGAATTGATCACAAAATGCAGAATAAGCACGGAACACTAGTTACAAATGTTTGACAAAAAACATACAAGCATTTAGTGCAATATTCTTCCTTTCTTGCTCCTTCAAACTTGATAAAGGTTCCTAGAGGCTAGAGGCGACTTCTACAACATTTAGGCCAAAAGATTATCCCATATTGCGATATATTGTGAAGGTAAATGTGAACTTCCATCAGTGAATTTCAAAGAACTTCTCTAGTCTTTTATAAAACACCAATTTAAACCACTCCAACGGGCTACTAGTGTAGTAGATTAGCTGCCACAAACACATGGGTTGGTCCTGGTGTCGGTTTTTCCTACTAGTATTCAGGAAAAGCTCGTTTTCTCTAAGAGTTTCAGGTCATTCTTTGTTTAAAAAACAAAAAACTCCACTCACCTCACAACTTCTAATCATTCTTTATTGCACAAATATCAGCAGTATTTCACCATATGGTACTACATACTATCATAATATCCATGCAAAAAAAAAAAAAACAGGGAAGTTATCAGACATAAATACAGTCAAACACATGGGTTTGTTCATATTGTTTGTTACTTTGTTAAACATTCCACCCTTTAGCATTGCAATAATACAGTCATGTTAGAAGTTTGTATCAAGTCAGTCAGCAGCATACCTGGCAAGAAGATTCAATTGGAGTTCTGTTGAGAAAGAAAATGACCGATAATGAGTACACAGCTCCATAAGCCATCCAATTAAAAGACCCAGAGCTCCTATACCTAGTACATAACTGATATTGCTGGGCCTGCAAAACATACTATCATTTAGTTTGAAGGACAAGAATGTTATCACGGGACACTCCTGTAGTTTGCCTTAATATCCCAAAAACCTCACAACTTCCAAAGAACGATGAAACCATAGGGGTTTGTGTGATATTTCTTCAGATCATAGGGGTATGCGCAAATCCAATCATATCGATAATATAAACCATGGACAATCGACTGGGTCTCGACTGGCCAGACTCCTTAAATCTATGTGAATACCTAGTGGGCCCAGTTTCAGCCATGAAAGCAGTTAAGATTGCAACGACAGTATGGATTGTCCTCTTCGCACCTTCACTAAAAGTAGATAAGTAGACGAATGTACTCACAACAGCCATGAAAGAAAGCCAAAAGTCTAGAAACTGAGCAAAAAAAATCATGAATTAGAAGGCGGCAACAACTGAATAAAACTAGTGCAAAAACAAGAACATGAATTTCATATACCTGTAAGACACGAAATTTCAATACACACCACGTGCCCACGTCACAAGCATGGTAGAGTGCACTTGAGATACCACTAGATGTGAAAAGAACCCATTCTGCATATGCCTTGGGATCAACCAATTTGAAGTTTCAAAATAATTCCATTCAGATAAACGATGATGAGATTTGTATTTAGAAAAGGAGAAAATTATTCACTGGGATTGTCACTAAGTATTTTCATATACCTTTTTGCGGAGGGCCCAACAAGCCGGAAGCAAGGCTGCAGCATTGGATGCAATGAGAAAGATTGAATTCCTAATGTGCCCTGGACAAGTTTTGTCATGTTTCAACTTATAGGTATCACACTTGATAGCTAAATTGCAGAGAAAACAAAGACACTAGATGAACCAGCACGTCAAAAAATGTACATGTGTATTGTGTGCAAAATGATAGGTTTGACAAATTACTTATTTTTCAAAACAATAGGTTAAACATGTTTAGAATACCATTAAATGGATATGTGGCTTTTACCATATCATTTTCATATTTCCCAATCAGCACACCCGGGAACCACCAAAGAGCAAACTTATAAGCCTAAGAGGCTGAACTTATTGGCAAAGCTAATGATAGAGCAGAGGATTTAGGGATAGATAAAGAAAGGATTTTGGTGTAGCAAGCTACGTTTCTTAAGTTTTATTGACTAAATATAAAGAAAAGATAAACAAAGACACCAATCTCCGAAGAGAAGAATCACCCTAAGGCGAAACCAGCTCCTATGAGCGAACAACTATAAATTAACTTCTGAATTCTTAATAAACGCTGACTCTCTTATATATAATTAACTTCCTAACTTGACTAGAACTCTATTTGGTAATTTCCTTATTCTACTTGAACTCTATTAGCTAACTTACCTAACATGGAAGGTATAGAGTTATTGAACTCTATTAGTTAACTTACCTAACATGGAAGGTATAGAGTAATTGAACTCTATTAGCTAGCTTACCTAACATGGAAGGTATAGAGTTATGGGTTCTATTCTTTTGCATCACAAAAAGGTATTTATATCCACCTCCTCTGAAAAAAATTCGACCTTCAATCAAGAGGCTCTCTATTTACCTGCAAACACTTGTTTTGTACTATGAAGAACAACAATAGATTATAAAAGACTATATATTGTTACTTCGGGGGGTTGTTAATCTCCGGTATTCAAAATGGTTTTTTCTATCTTTTTAAACATAGATGATAGGATTTCGTAATAATTTAAGTTAGGAGTTGAATGTAAGTTTCCGTAATATAGAAGAGCTAGTTTAATTCTGCTGAGTTTATATACTGAACAATCAGTGGATATTTTCAGGAGCGAATGTTGTAACCACATAAAACAATCATGTCTCCGGATTACAGGTGAAATTAAAGAGTAGACTAACCTCGATGAGACACACAAGTACAACGCTACAGTCAAAGCCTCCATGATCCCGATCCCTTTCACAATCACAGAAGCTGAAAATACACTAGGAAGAGGAAAATTTTAACAACTTCTTGGGCTACTTCCAGGTAGATTATTTATTTTGAGGTGTGTATACAGACCTGTACATCTGCAGACCACAAACGTCAAAACCAAGCTTACAGGTTCCATGAGAAGAACATTTTTGCGGGCACCTTTCCAGTGACATGGAGACGCCAGTTTGGCTCGTGGACCCAACAGGATTCACTTGCCTCAACCCGAAACACCATGTTCCAGTTTTAGCGTATAATATGTAAAAATTGATTGTATCTTCACTTGAATCGTATAGGTTGAAGAAATTGGAACTGTTGCTGTTCTCAGAGGTGTTAGCATAGTAGTAGTCCCAAGTACTATGGGAAGTTAAGCCGCCATATCTTACATAGATTTCGTAGTTTTTCTTCACATTAGATTTAAGGTGGAAGTGGATATTTCCCCCAGTTGCACCTGGAGGAATATTTAAGAGGAAAAATGTCCATGCACCATCTTCTTCACGAGTGTAGTTACTTAGAAGGGGTTCCAGGAAAATATTATCTGAACCTGCTAGCGACTTGGGAACAGCATTTTTTATTATTGGCACATAGGAGGATTCAAAAGGTGATGATGGGTTTCTACCAACAGCTGTCTGCAAGCAACCATTTCAAGAGTGTCAAGGATCCTCATGCTATCGGTTCTCGAATATCCATGCGTAACACAACACACACGAAGGAATTAGCTTCTCGTTCTCTGTTTTTTTATTTTATTTCATTTTTTGTAATTTTATTTTTATTTATTTGGGGGGGGGGGGGGGGGAGTGTCTTGATGTTTTACTGTAAGGATTGTACGAATTTCGGTAACTAATGATCAATAATAGTAGTACTAGTAATAAGGAAATAAATAAACAATACCTGAAGACTGTATTTTTCCCATGTGCAGCTCAACCCAGCCTTATCCAAAGGACACTGAAAACTTGCAAATCCAACGAATAGCATATTCTGGAACTATTACTGCCCAACCCTTGACGTGTACTCGAATTATCAATAGGTTGAACAGTAATATACCAACGACCAGCTTTTGGAGAGCTTATGACCATTGGGGCTTTACTTATGTCCCCAGAAAAATCATTAACTGTCTTGAGCGGCATTGCATCATGTCTAGCATAAGACAGCAAACCACTGGTTGTGCTGGTATTTGAAGGTTGTGCTGTCTGACTGAATGTCAAGTGTGAAGCTGAGATAATCAATTCTTCAACAATCCCAATGAAATCTACGGCATAGGTTTTTGGTTCATTATCTTCTTGACAAACAATTCCATTGGCATTTGTGCAAGTAACAACATTTATTCCCATATTTTCAGTGCGATTTCCAGCTAGATTATGGCTGCCATCACAAGATAGCATGTTCACCGTCTGGTTGCAGGACTTGCCCAACATGTTTGAGGTCAGACATCCTTCAACGGTAACGTTGCCGCTAAAGGCAAATGATGAGCCTCGATTAATCTGAAGTGATGTGATGGATCAGCATTTTGTCTTCAAAATATATACCAGACTACTGAATACAAAGAACCATTTTATAGTTTCTGAAAAACAACATGCCGATTGAAAATGTTATGAACACAAATACAATGCATGAGTGTTTGATTAATAGAAGGTTTCAGGTGATCTAAATAGGTATGGAAAACATCTGTGTTTTAGGTTGAACTAAAAAACTGAAACATTACAAGATTTTGATGAAGAGTGGAGAAACATTAATCCCCAATTGTGTTTTAAAGAAAAAACCACCATAAAGCCAAGGAAGCAACAAATTTATCACTGTCCAATTTTACAGGAAATATGAATATGAAGTTTCTCATAAATTGAAGCGGTCATGAACTCTGCCAGCATAACAATTTTGAGAACAGAGAGACCTACCATCTGAGATTGTGTTCGTATGGGTCCAATGCCATTAAAAAACCCAAGATACCATGTACCAGGAGAAATCTGCAAGAAAAAAGGTTCATATGAAATTTCTTATGGTCAAGTCAGGTTATTTCTTTACCAACCAAAGAGATTTGAAAGGAAAAAAAAAACCTGCTCACTTGAAACGGTCAACGATATATTCTTCTGCATTGCATAGCACCTCTCAGAATTTGAATGATTTTGCATCCCAACAAAAGAATCGTCAGAAATATGATTCATGACTGCATTAATAAATGTTTGAATGAGTAACTTTTACATTCCTAGTAAATGAGAGAACTGAACAAAAATATCATGGGAATGTTAAAACATAAAATCGAGTAACCTATAACTAAAGCTTTTACCTAGACTACTGAGAGATGCATAATGGACATCAGGTAGAGGAAAGCCCCCTTCTCGAAAGCAAATAATCGGAAATGGGCTTGCATGTTTTATATTACTCAAATCCTGTACACAATATTTTGTAGATATTTAAGTAAAAATTATCTATGATGGCAAAAGATAACAAGAATTATCAATATATATCTTGTGTTATGCATTGAAACAACCAAGAAACTTACTAGGTTTACATCTGATTCCAAAGCTAATGACATAGAAGAGAACCATGGTGGCAATTCGACTGCAATAGAATGTGTTTAACAAGAATCCAAAAATTAGCCCATCATGATAAATATTATCTTGCGGTTGTTTTTTGCAAACACCAAGTCTGCCATAAGCCCAATCACCCACCATGATTTGATTGAAAACGAAAAAAGGAAACATCAGGGAGTAAGAGCTATGAGTAAAGATAGTTCAAAATCATTTAAACCTCGAAGCACTCACAACTATTAAACACAACAACATATAAATCATCAAGTTCTTGAAAATTCAGAATCATGCAGTGATCAGAAACCCAGAGAGAAGGCCAGCACCTTTTCAAATCAAATAAGCCGACAATCTTATACCAGCAACAATCACCCAAAATCACATCTAACACAATCAGTTCTTCACAACCTGACCTTTTACTTGACATTATCAAGTGCATTCTGTTACATTAGAAACCAAGAAAGCTAAGCAAATGATCTTGTGTCCTTTCCTCAAGGGATTCAAGCTGCTCGCAACTGTCAAAACCACTATGATGGAGAATAAGATGGGGAACAAAACTGAATCCTGTAAGATCGAGGGGTTGCAGAATGCTAAACTCTACTAAATGCAAACATTAGAAGGAGCAAGCTGTTTGCTGAGCACTTCTCGGGTGTACAGGGTAGGTGAGAGATTTGGCATAGGACACAACCTTAAAATAGCACTTATCGTAAAGACATTGTTTACAGACTCGACCCATGACACCAAAGCCACCCCGAAATAATTTCCTGATTTAAACAATCTGATTTGAGACATGAAACTATGAAAGATTGAATTTTTATTCCCTCGACCACCAAGTCCATGACTAATGATGCCAAAACTCATACAGAACCCAACAGAGGAATAAGAAAATTTGTTGATCCTCAGTTTCTTGAGCTTTAAAAATCCAAAATACACTGTGAAACCAAACATTAAGCCTCTGTTCTTTTTGTCTTCAGTCCGGTTCAATTCAGTTCAGTTTCATTCAGTTCTAAGAAAAGAACAGAGCTCAAGTATTGGCCATGATCAGCAAAACTAACATCCCCTAAATCCTACAGGCAGTATAATAAAATTCAAGATAAGTCAAAAATCAAGAATAAACCAGAGATGAATCTTTGCCTCCTATGCTATAACTTAAGGCTGAAGTAGTTTAACATGCTCCACAGAATTTCACCGCCCATGTCTAGATGATTCAGCTACTTGTTTGTATTACTTGCATGCTATGTCTTGACCACCGCCATTTTTGAAACTTCTTGCATGGATATTTTGCTCTGCATGACGTCACCAATGAGCTAAGCTCATATGTTCTTTACCGCCATTAAGCTTCTGGAAACTTTTATCTCTTAATTGCAAATTATGTCTCAACGCCCATTCTTAATTTGCAATTCAGAAAATCCTTCGACCAAAAAAGCCTATCCTAAAAACCATTTCAACCAACAACAACAAGCCTCATCCATAAGCCTACAGCAAGAGCAATGGAGCGTCTAAAAGATAGTCGTTGAAATCATCCACAATTGTGAGGATGGCAAAGAAGGGTACGTGAAAGTACACCTTGACAAAGAAGGGTACGTGAAAGTACACCTGGACAAACAAGGGTATGTAAGAGTACACCACGTCAAAGAAGGGTACAAAACTTCGTACACCTCATCCAAGAGCTACGTTGATTGTTGCAGCTGAAGTGAAGATGCAAAACAAGGGCAAGGACTATAGCAAAAGTCATGCCACCTGTGCACGAAGGGCGAATCAAACAAAGTGTATAAAGAGAACTAGATAACGATTAAAAGTCTATTCGTTTATACTACAAGGGGTAGTTCGATATGCAATTCCGAAAAATTGAGGGTGTCGATTATTGTCACCAAACAAGGACCAACTTATTAAGAAAGAGATACGGAGGACGATGATGCAAAGGACGAGCAAGAAGTCTTCAACAACTTTCAGACTGATTAAAGGTACAAAGGAAATCGAAGTTCGAGTATTGACAAGTCAACAAAGATTCTGGCAAAGCAAAGTAGCAACTAGCAAAGCTATAGAAGTTATGTCAAGAGTCTCAAGACAAACGAGCATCAAGCAGAATGATAGCTTACCAGAAGTTTTTTATTGAAGGATTTTCCGAATTGCATGTGGACAACCAATTTGCATGCTAAACTTAACCAATGAACTGCTCCATTTGTAAAAGCCACATTGTCATTCTTGATTATAGTATGACCACAAGACTTATTAACCTACTTCCAAGCACCCAGTTTTAGAGAGTACACATGAATTGATCTATCAAAGCATTCTGGGCCAGTTTTACGATAAGAAATTACAACAATTTTATAATCATCTGTAGAACTATCATGACCAAATCCATACCTGAAAGAAGAAACATTCCTGGACTGGTGAATTAAATCGGGGACTTCTATATGTTGCAGAGTAGTAGGATTTACGACAGGCATCTCACGTTCCCCAATTATTAGCAAAACCAAGCCATTGCATGAACCAATAAGTCCTGAGAAAGTGTATTGCAGTTCAAGCTTCTTTGAAATGGTGTTGTCTATGATTGGGGGATTGATGGTGCGGAGAGACCCTTCTTGCGATACGAGAATCAAATGGTCTTGGCGAGTTTTGCGACTAAGGCGCAGATTGATGAATTTTGAGGTGGAAAGGTTAGCGCACCATCTTTTCGATAAGCAACTAAATCTGCTGACTGATTTTGTCGGCAGCCAAAGAAAGATTTCGGTCAGGATTTCTTCAGGGAGATAGAAACTCACCATTTTAGTACATAATTGAGGAATGAAGAAAGTAGGGTTTTTTTTTTTTTACAGAGCAATTTATGTATTGTGTTCAAATTGGATCAAAACATTAATGATGCGTCGCTACTCTTTTTTGGTTAAAACATGGGGACATTTCTTCTTTTAGGAACGCTGTATTACATCAATCGAAACCAGCTAGTAATCTCCCAGAATGTGATACAGAGTAATGCTGTGTTCTCAGTTGGGTTAACAGCCCTAATGCATATGTTCCATATTAAATCAAGACATGTCTATAGCTATAACTGCACCATCTAATTATCGATCCTCATAATCAAAAAAAAATATACACATTTGGAAAACTTACAGGCAAGCGCTTGGGATATGCTTGAAGTTGAACAAAAACTCTTCCTAGAATCCCAGAAAGATAAACTTCAAGAAGTCTTGCAGCCTACAACAAAGCATAATTGCATAAGACTAAAATTAGAGTTCTGTGTCTAACTTGACGGTGTAGCAAGTCTGAATGCACATATAAATGAGGCCCCAGTTAGTGAAGATCCAAATATCTAAACGTGTGAAAAGGAGTATAAGAAACTAGACAAAGACATATTACATGCATCATATTTCGAGCAAGAAAAGCATCAGTGTTACACACCATTGCACTCCAGTCCCAAACTGACTGGCACTAGTTCTATAGACATATTTCGAGGAAGAAAACCATCACTTCATATTTGTGAATAAACAAGTTCAAGTAGCTGCGAATTAACAGAGAGAAACTAACTCATTTGAGATAAACAAAAAGTGAATAAACAAGTTCAAGTAGCTGCAAATTCACCAAACAATTAATCAGTAGTAGTACATTAAGAAGAAGATAAACTGGCCTCCAATCATTCGTTAATTATCTAACAAGATACAACAAACATAGTAACATTCTAGATTGAACAACGAAACGAGGTGATTGCAACAACCTAATAATACATCAAACCAAACCAATTGTTAGTCAGATTGAGCTTCCTCAAGGCAGCCATGCCCTTAATCGTGTGAAGCTATGGTGTGTGCAACAAGGGGAATTTCTGGGCGGAAATCGATGAATTGGGGAGTGGAGAGACGTATCTGCCATGGTTATGAAAAACTGATCCTGCTTCGGGTTTTGATGGGCGTCTTAAGAGACAGATACTCCATTTATTTTTGTTTTATATTGGTATTGAAATATGGAAATATATTTGTTTTATAGTACAATATTGAATATAATACTACAAATAAATAACTGAAATAATAAGTTAAATTAAATTGGTCCAAATTCATTTCATATCTTTTTTTCAGGTGAATCCAATACACTCCAACTCACATCCACAAGCTACATTATCAACTCAATTCCGTTATTAAAATTATGGTTCATCTAAACATAATCATTTATAGAATAAACTTTGCAACTCTATATTGAATTAACACGTGCAGTTTAGTTGCGTCAGGCTTTTGCGGGAATTTGCTCAAATAACACAACAGAGCTTCTAGCTTTAAAGCATGGCCTTTTGCTTGCACTTCAAATGAATGTTCACCGTATTTGTATGCAGTCTGATTCACAATTTGTTCTTCACTGTTGTTGCATTTCATATGTGAGGGATCGACTTCAGCTTCAGCTGCTTAGGGAAGTTAGAAGACTAATCACTCAGCTGGAGGAATTTCGGTTTAGGTTTGTATATCGTGAAGTTAACCAAGTTGCGGATAAGCTTGCCAGGTACGGAATTGAAGGGTTGGTTAGATAGTCGTGTCTCACACCACTAGTACGGCGCAATCCAAGTGATTTGAATTTTGTTTTTAGTACAAATCATGTGACTAGCTTCTACATTTCGAATCGAGCACCGAATTAGTTTGAAACTTTTGTAGAACAAGACTTATGTAAAATTTTTCCAAGGCTTATAAGCTAAGGGCGCTTGTACTTGTACTCCTCATGTTTGAGTTATATATATATATATATATATATATATATATATATATATATATATATATATATATATATATATATATATATATATATATATATATATTAGTTTCTCAAAAGAAAAAAAGAACACTGCAGTTTAGCCCTAAAGTCTTAGAAATATGAGATGAACATGTCTTTGAAGGAAGGAATTGGAAATTCGTAAAGGTAGCACTACGAAATCCTTAATTGGAGAGAATATGAAACTGTTTGCAAAAACTATTTAACAAAAGGTTTGTACTAGAAGTTAAAGTTAGTTGCAAACACAACTTATGTGGGAGAAAAAAAACCTTAGATTTGTTATTTGGGGTTCAATTTAGGTTCAACAACTTTCTATTATCTAGTTTAATTTAAGATAACTTGTCTCTTTTTGGTTTACAATCTCTCAAGTAAAATTCAGTTTCTACTTCAAGTTGTAATTGATCAAATTTTAAGTTTTTGAAGAATATTTCACATCGAAAAAAGGCAATGCAGTTTCATACGTGAGTAAACTAGTGAAAGTCCACATCCTATACAATTTTTGATAAAAAGGAATATTGTGAAATTCGTAATTTTACTCGTGAATTCAAGAATTTCATCTCGTACAAATATGTAAATATGTTTGACTAAAGCATAAAATGAGGGGGGAGGGGGTGGTGGGCCTGGTGGCTGACAGAAAAAGTAACCTGCACCTTCTCAATGAAAGGGAAAAAAAAACAAAAGGACAAATATTTTTGCTTTTATATCAACTTTTGAGTCGTAATAAATCCATTCATAAACAATATTACAAGGTGAGCATTTTTCTCCATAAAAGCTTAACAGGTGAGCTCTGAATATAGACAAGATAATCTATCCATTCTTCTTACAATCCTCCAATCTAACATATATCAAAAATGGCACCCCAATAAGAGGGCCAGATAAATATACTACTAGTAGTAGTATTTACATAGGACAGGTTCAGTTTTACATGATCTATACCTGTGGATTCATTTGACTCCAGTATTTATCTCATCTATGTGCTGTGTAAAGAGAAAAGAATACAAGACCTATCTTTCCTGTCTCTGCTCACCGCCATTCAATGAATTTTGCCGAGTTAACTCATAGCTCTGGGCTGCTGGTCTCTCGTTGTCACAGCTTTCTACTACATTTGCTTTCGAGCAGAGGAAAAAGAAGGAGGATGTGTATATCGATACATGCCACATACTGCAAATAGAGATCAGTGAGAGAGATTAACCTTGGTCCTTTCAAATTCCTGAGTAACGTTTTCCTTTCTCGGTGAGGGGGTAACTGATAATATACTGGGGAGAAAGATGAAAATTCCTGAGTTTCAACATACCTGTGCCAAATCCAGTAGTTTTCGGTACTCTCTAGCGTCCAGCTTGTTGCAGCCATTGCTAATGCAACAAAACCTACCACAACGAATGCCCAACGAAAACGTTTTCTGATTGTCTTGATAACTTTACGGAACCACACTTTTGAGGCTTCCCAGCTGAATTGATCAAACAAACAAAATGCAGAATAAGCACGAAACACTAGTTACAAATGATTGACATGGAACATACAAGGATTTGGTGTAAGATTCTTGTTCCTATAAACTTTAAAAAGGTTCCTATAGGCGACTTCTACAACATTTAGGCCAAAAGTTATCCCATATTTTGTGCCATTGTGCAGGTAATGGGAGCTTCCATCAGTAAATTTCAAATAACTTCAAGTCTTTATAAAACACCAATTGTAAACCACTCCTACAGGCTACTATGCCACAAACACATGGGTTGATGGTGGTGTCAACTTTTCCTACTAATATTCAGGAAAAACTCGTTTTCTGTAAGAATTTCATATCATTCTATGTTTAAAAAGAATATACTACAAATACAACTTCTAATCATTCTTTATTGCCCAAAAAATAAAAAATAAAATGGGAAGGTATGAGAGAGTAGGAGGGAGATATAGGACATAAATACAAGGTTTGTTGATACTATTGTTAAACATTCCGCATTTCCGCTCTTTAGCATTGCATTAATACAGTCATGTTAGAAGCTTGTATCAAGGAAGTCAGCAGCGTACCTCGCAAGAAGATTCAAGTGGAGTTCTGTTGAGAAAGAAAATGACCGATAATGAGTACACAGCTCCATAAGCCACCCAACTAGAAGACCCAGAGCTCCTATACCTAGTACATAAACGATATTGCTAGGCCTGCAAAACATACTATTAATTAGTTTGAAGGACAAGAATGTTATCCCAGGACACCCCTGTAGTTTGCCTCAATATCCCAAAAACCCCGCAACTTCCAAGTTCCAAAGAACGATGAAACCATAGGGGTTTGTGTGATATTTCATCATAAGGGTATGTGTAAATCCAATCACATTAATAATATAAACCATGGACAGTCGACTAAGTTTCAGCCATGAGAGCTGTTATCCCATGGACACTCGTTATATGTATGTGAATACCTAGTGGGCCCAGTTTCAGCCATGAGAGCTGTTAAGATTGCAACAACAGTATGGATTGTCCTCTTCGCACCTTCACTAAAAGTAGATAAGTACACGAAAGTACTCACAACAGCCATGAAAGAAAGCCAGAAGTCTAGAAACTGAGCAAAAAAAATCATGAATTAGAAGGTGGCGACAACTGAAAAAAACAAGTGCAAAAAAAGAATATGAATTTCATATACCTGTAAGACAGCAAATTTCAATACACACCAAGTGCCCACGTCACAAGCATGGTAGAGTGCACTTGAGATACCGCTAGATGTGAAAAGAACCCATTCTGCATATGCCTTGGGATCAACCAATTCGAAGGTTTAACAAAATTCCATTCAGATAAACGATGATGAGATTTGTATTTCGAAAAGTAGAGAAATTATTAATTGTGGTTTTCACTAATGTATTTTCATATACCTTTTTGCGGAGGGACCAATAAGCCGGAAGCAAGGCTGCAGCATTGGATGCAATGAGAAAGATTGAATTCCTAATGTGCCCTGGACAAGTTTCAGCATGTTTCAACATATAGGTATCACACTTGATAGATAAATTGCAGAGAAAATAAAGACACTAGATGAACCAGCATGACAGAAAATGTACATGTGTATTGTGTACTAAATGATAGCTTTGACAAATCACTTATTATTACTTATTTTTAAAAACAGTAGTTTAAACATGTTTAGGAAAACGATTTCGTGGGTATGTGGCTTTTACCATATCATTTTTCACATTTCCCACTTTTCTAATCAGCACACCCGGCAACCACCAAAAGAGCACACTTATAAGCCGAAGAGGGTGAATTTATATCCATCTCCTCTCAACAAAACCCGACCTTCAATCAAGACGTTCTCTATTTACCAGCAAACACTTGCTTTGTACTATGAAGAACCAAAATAGATTATAAAAGACTATATTGTTGTGTGTGTGGGGGGGGGGGGGGGAGGGGGGTTGTTAATCTCAGGTATTCAATATTGTCTTTTCTATCTTTTTCAACATGGATGGTGTTAATGTAAATTAGGAGTTGAATGTAAGTTTATGTAATATAGAAGAGCTAGTATGATTCTGCTGAGTTTAAACACTTTACAATCAGTGGATACTTTCGGGGACGAATGCTGTAACAAACAATCATGTCTCCTTACTACAGGTGAAATCAAAGAGTAGACTTACCCTGATGAGTCACAAGTACAGTGCTACAGTCAAAGCCTCCATGATCCCGATCACAGTCACAGAAACTGAAAATTACAATTGCAAAAGGAAAATTTCAGGAGCTTCTTGGGATACTTCCAGCTAGATTAATTATTTTGAAGTCTGTATACAAACCTGTACATCTGCAGACCACTAACATCTAAACCAAGCTTACAGGCTCCATGAGACGAACATTTTTGCGGGCACCTTTCCAGTGACATGGAGATGCCAGTTTGGCTCGTGGACCCAACAGGATTCACTTGCCTCAACCCGAAACACCATGTTCCGGTTTTAGCATATAATATGTAAAAATTGATTGTATCTTCTCTTGAATCGTATAGGTTGAAGAAATTGGAACTGTTGCTGTTATCAGAGCTGTTAGCATAAAAGTAGTCCCAAGTGCTAAGAGACGGTAAGCCTCCATATCTTACGTAGATTTCGTAGTTTTTCTTCACATTAGATTTAAGGTGGAAATGGATATTTCCCCCAGTTGCGCCTGGGGGAATATTTAGGAGGAAAAATGTCCATGCACCATCTTCTTCACGACTGTAGTTACTTAGAAGGGGTTCCAGGAAAATATTATCTGAACCTGCTAGCGTCTTGGGAACAGCATTTTCGATTATTGGCACATAAGAGGATTCAAAAGGCGATGATGGGTTTCTACCAACTGTCTGCAAGCAACCATTCCAAGAATGTCAAGGATACTCATGCTATCAGTTCACGAAGGAATTGCTTCTTGTTCTCTGGTAGTTTTATTATATTTATTTTTTTAAAAAAATTATTTATTTATTTATTTATTTTTAGGGGGAGGGGGGTGGGGGGGTGTCTTGATATTTTACCAAAGTAAGGGTTTATGAATTTTTGTAACTAATGATTAATTAAAGTAGCACTAGTAATAAAGAAATATAAACAATACCTGAAGGCTGTATTTTTCCCATGTGCAGTTCAACCCAGCCTTATCCACAGGACACTGAAAAATTTGCAAGTCCAACGAATAGCATACGCTCGAACGATTACTGCCCAACACTTGACGTGTACTTGAATTATCAATAGGTTGAACAGTAATATACCAACGACCAGCTTTTGGAGAGCGTAAGACCAGTGGGGCTTTACTTATGTCCCCAGAAAAATCATTAACTGTCTTGAGCGGCATTGCATCATGTCTAACATAAGCCAGCAAACCAGTGGTTGTGCTGGTATTTGAAGGTTGTGCTGTCTGACTGAATGTCAAGTTTGAAGCTGAGATAATCAATTCTTCAACAATCCCAATGACATCTACTGCATAGGTTTTTGGTTCATTATCTTCTTGGCAAACAATTCCATTGGCATTTGTGCAAGCAACAACATTTATTCCCATGTTCCCACTGCGATTTCCAGCAAGATTATGGCTGCCATCACAAGATAGCATGTTAACCGTCTGGTTGCAGGACTTGCCCAACATGCTTGAGGTCAGACATCCTTCAACGGTAACGTTGCCGCTAAAGGCTAATGATGAGCCTCGATTAATCTGAAGTGATGTGATGGATCAGCATTTTTTCTTCAAGATACTCGTATATAGTACTAGACTAGTAAAAACAAAGAACCATTTTACAGTTATGGACACAAATACAATGCACGAGTGTTTGTTTAAAAGAAGGTTTCAAGTGATCTAAATAGCTATGGAATGCATCTGTGTTTAGGTTGAAGTTAAAAAACTGAAACATCTGTGTTTCAATTATGTGTTTAATAAAAACACCATAAAGCCCAGGGAGCAACAGATTTATCATCGTCCAATTTTACAGAAAATATAAATATGAAGCTTCTCATAAATTGAAATGGTCATGAACTCTTCCAGCACAACAATTTTGAGAACAGAGAGACCTACCATCTTTGATTGTGTTCGTATGGATCCAATGCCATTAAAAAACCCAAGGTACCATGTACCAGGAGAAATCTGTAAAGAAAAAGGTCCACATGAAATTTCTTATGGTCAAGTCAGGTTATTTCTTTACCAACCAAAGGGATTTGAAAAAAAACCTGCTCACTTGAAACGGTTAATGACATATTCTTCTGCATTGGGTAGCATCTCTCAGAATTTGAATGATTTTGCATCCCAACAAATGAATCGTCAGAAATATGATTCATGACTGCATTGTTAAATGTTAATGAGTAACTTATACATTCCTAGCAAATGAGAGAATTGAGCAAAAAGAGGGGATGGGAATGTTAAAACATAAAATTGAGTAAACTACAACTATGGCTTTTACCTAGACTACTGAGAGATGCATTATGGACATCTGGTAGAGGAAAGCCCCCTTCTCGGAAGCAAATCATTGGAAACGGGCTTGCATGTTTTATATTATTCAAATCCTGTACACAATATTTTGTACAACATTTAAGCAAAAAGTATCTATGATGACAAAAGATATCAAGAATTACGTCAATATATATCTCGCGTATGCATTTAAACAACCAAGAAAGCCTTGCTGAAACTTACTAGGTTTACATCTGATTCCAAAGCTAATGACATAGAAGAGAACCATGGTGGCAATTCGACTGCAACAGAATGTTTTTAACAAAAAGTCCAAGCAATTAGCCCATCATGAAAAATATTATCTTGCGGTTGTTTTTTGCAAACACCAAGTCTGACATAAGCCAAATCAACCACCATGATTTGATGTAAGACGAAAAAGTAAGCATTATGGAGTAGTAAGAGCTATGAATAAAGATAGTTCAAAATCATTTAAACCTCAAAGCACTCACAACTATTAGACACGACAAGATATAACTCAAGTTCTTGAAAATTCAGAATCATGGAGTGATCAGAAACCCAGAGAAAAGGTCAGCACGCCTTTTCAAATCAAATAAGCCAACAATCTCATACTGGCAACAATCACCCAAATCACATCCAACACAATCAATTCTTTCACAACCTCACCTTTTACTTGACATTATCAAGTGCATTGTGTTCCATTAAAAACCAAGAAAGCTAAGCAAATAATCTCCTGTGTCCTTTTCGCAAGATTTTCAAGCTACTAGCAACTGTCAATACCTCTATGGTGGAGAGTAAAATGGGAAAAAGAACTGACTCCTGTAAGATCGAGGGGTTGCAAAATGCTAAAATCTACTAGATGCAAACATTGGAAAGGAGCAAGACTGTTTATGCAGCACTTGTCGCTGACCAGGTAGGGAGAGATTTGGCATAGGACACAACCTTAAACTAGCACATTTAGTAAATAGATTGTCTCCAGACTCGACCCATGACATCGAGGTCACCCGAAATAACTTGCTGATTTAAACAATCTGGTCTGAGACATGAAAGATTGAATTTTTATCCCCTACACCACCAAGTCCAGGACTAATGATGCCAAAAGTCAAACAAAACCCAACAGAGGAATAAGAAAAATTGTTGATCCTCAGTTTCTTGAGCCTTAAAATCCAAAATTCACTATGAAACCAAACATTGAGTATTGGCCATGATCAGCAAAACTAACATCCCTTAAATCCTACTGGCAGTATAATAAAGTTCAAGATAAGTCAAAAATCCAAAATTCACAAACAACCCGTGACTAAAAAATCTAACCAGTCAACACCCATAAATACAGCTACTTGTTCACCCCTAAACCCAACAAACACCCATCTAAGCAGCACAGAAAACACCATTAAAACTTAAACCCACACTTGAAGTTAAAAAAAAAAAAAAAAATTAAATATGAAAAGTGATAATTGATAAAGTAAGAACAATTATATGAAATTAGAGCAAATATACCTCGGATATAGCGCCATTGATAAGGCCTGAGCACAATTCTTGGATACTTGAAGCTGGAAAGAGTGAAAGTGTTGGAGGGTTGTTGTTGCGAACAAGAGAATTGAAAATGTATGAAAAGGACTAGACATAAACAACCCAGATGAGATTGATCCTGTAGAATCCATCTTATTATTCCCATCCTCAATTCTTGTATAAATACTAACTATTTTCTCTGTTGTTGTTTTATTTTGTACTTCACAGAGCATATATATAAACACATACGCGCATATGATGATGAATTGATGATCAATCAGAAGAAGATGATTGATTCCTGGTAAAACTCAAACACGCTTCACGCATGTATGATGTCTCCTAGAGTCCTAGTCTACTAGTGCTGCTGTTTCGTGTAGAGAGTCTAGAGACAGGCAGAAATATATCTCTTCTCTTCTGTTATGTGTGAACTCTTCTTATTTAATTAATAAACTAATGACGTCTGCTGCCGAATGATGTATTTTATATTGTGTGTTTATTCATATATATATATATATATATATATATATATATATATATATATATATATATATATATATATATATATAGTATTAGTTGTTTCTTTGGCTAAACGAATTGATAAGGTAGACTGATAATATTTGATAAGTTGATAATTGGTAGATTGATAATATTTGATAAGTTGATCGGTATTATTCATAGACTCATGATTAATTTTATTTTTTATGATCAAATAATCAAAATTAACAAATAAGATGACACCAAACATACAATTTATCACTACATTATATATTTTTATAGTGTAATTTAGAAGTTATTTATAGTCGGAGTTTAAATGAGTCATGTTAGAAAAAGTTCAAATGTAACGGAGGAAGTAATGCTCTTTATTTTAAATTTAAAGAAAAAGTGTTAGAGTTTTTTTTTTTAAAAGAAAAGGAAAAGAAAAAGTGATGAAAAGTGTTAAAAAGAAAAAAGGAATTAATAATATCATTCGGATGAGTAGATGTTAATTAATTATTAGTATTTTGTTAACTATACTTATGCTGTTGTTAATCCTATACTATTATATTTCTATTATATGGTATTTGGTGTTGATTTGTATTTCTTTAAAATAAGTGTTTTGACTTTTCTTACGCTTCAAGGTTTGGGGTTTTGACTGCTGTTCTTATGTGACTACAACACTTTTGTTAGTCTTCTCATTGTGTTATAGTCAATGAGAAGCTTCATGGCTTGAATTATTAGATGGAGATATTACTCTAGTTGAACATTAATGTAGCTTTAAGTTGTTGGGTTGAATTGTATAGTAGTAGTAGATTTTAAGGTGTGGCACTTTTGATTTTTACTTCTAAAGAAATTAGGATGTTTATAGCATGATTTGTATGAAGGGCTTAAAGCTAGTGCAATTCCCCGAACACTTCACATGACACACGATAACGTCCACCATATTAATTTATTTGTTTTAACTAAACTACTTAGGTTCAAAATGGTTATTAATTTCGTTCTTCTTTAACTCTATGTGCTCTCGGATACCTATCACTACCATTTAAAAAATTCCAACCAAAAGGGAAGGATTTTCGCTAACCATTACCTTCATGAATGACAGGTCTTCGTTTTGAGTTAAATGATGCTATGTTGAGATACGTGAATCAAAATTGAGATTGTTTAATGTTACTATGTTAGAGTTGAAACAATATGAAAATTCATTAACATCCCCATATGCAAGAGGGATTTTGGTCGCCATAGGAATCCAAGGCAATAAAAAAAATTCAATAAAAAATAATCATTATCAATTGACCCTTATGAGATCTGAGATATTATCTATGTATAACACTATGTTTTTATAAAATTATTTTGCTGCAATGGCTTAAAGCATGATATGTATTTATCATTTATATTTATACACTTCTCTTCTCATTTTGAATAATTTTTTATTATTATTATTCTTATCTCTTTTGTTTTTCACTCTAAATTCACAATTTCTCTCACACTTATCTCCTATTTTTAATATTTTTCTCGTTGGTATTATTTTTTGTTATAAAAAAAATATAAATTTAACTTGACCATTTCTAAAATACAGTACTGGATTCACCACTCGGAAGACCCCATGATAAGGCTCATATACTATGCTAACTAAGGCCACACTAGACAGTGCCATTATCCTATCACAACAATTGATCTTGTGCCCGATATATGCTAAGTGATTTACATGTATATACAACATTGAACTCTTGTGTCAATAATAACTAGATACTAAATTTGCATAAGTGGAAAATGAGAGCTAGTCAAAATTAGACTGCAAATTAACTTATTATTATTATGAAAATACTAGTCACGTAAGTGCTTAAACTCAATGTAAGAATAACTAAGTTAAGTCAATTAGACTAGCTGTTCCTGGACTCTGAAGATTATATTAAAATGTCGAAATCGGATGTATGGACTGTAGGATTGTATGAGTAAAGGGAAGTTTGAGGTAAAACTGATCTATAGGGGGGTACGTGGACCGAAAGAAAAAGTTTTTTTGGAGGGATTTAGTGTTGCATAACATGGCCATGCCGCGTGCCATTTTTGTGCTCTGGCTTTGCCTCCAAAAAGGCCTAGCAACCAAGGACCAGCTCCAGGTGTTTGGAATTTAAAATGATGGGATGTGTTGCTTCTGTGTAGGTGATGAAAACGTCGAGCACCTGTTCTTCTAGTGTGTGGGTACGGTTCCATTCCAAACATGTACTCTACAGTGGATCAAAATGTCCCTTTCGTGGACAGTCTGGGACGGAGACATAACATAACTGAACCGCAAGTCGAAAGGAAAAGGGTGGAAGGCGAAATTGCTAAAAGGATGGATTGCAGAGTGTGTGTATGGAGTTTGGAAAGCGCGCAACGAATATATATTTCAACAAAAGGCGATAGATACGGACGAGATTGGTGCAAGAGCCATACAAATCATAGTACAACCCAACAATCTTTTTTCAAAGCTAAGAGAGCCTGACCATAATCTGGTTTTTGATTGTTTCATTGATGATTTTATATAGATTAGTGTTGTACGTAGTAGATGCTAGGAGACTTGGTTGGCCTGGACATGCTCGTCAGCCTTATTGTATTGAAATGTTTATTGGAGTCGTAATGAAAAATCTCGAATAGTTCCAAAAAGTTAAGTCAATTAGATTGCACTGACATAAGCTCCAACTATGTACGTAACATGAATGCCTAACCAAGAGTGGCTTAATTAAGAGATATATTTCACTCACTTATAATTTGTATTTAAAATATATTTTATAAACATATAATAGCTTATAAACTAGTTGTTTTTTATATTCTACAATAAATATTTAGCAACCTAACTAAATAAATTGGTTAGCTTAGCTTATCAGCTAACGAGGTTACTTAATATCTGATAAATCAATCTCCAGTCAAATAAATATAGAGTATGTTAACAACTAGCCTATGGTATTGGCAAAATTTCATATTTGGGCTCAACCTTGAATTCAGTCAAAAACACACTTATTGGATCATAATTATGGCCCAGATGTCCCAACATGCTGGTCCACTCCGTTGAGGACCTCCACGCTTAATTCCAGACGCTTTGAGCCCTTGAGTCTATTTCGGGGACTCAACCGATTGGATCAAGTGAGGTCCATCTCTTTTCTTCAAGAGGCCCTCTAACACATGGCATTTGAAGCCCTAACCCTAACTCAAATTAAATCCCGAAAAATGGGTTGAACGTTGAGGACCTTGTAACAACTGCACGACCTCAACGTATCCACAACCCCTCATCCTCGAGTATTTCGGAGTCGTTGAGGAGAGTTTCAAAGAGGGCTCCACTGAGTCCAGGATAGTTGAGAAACCTTAGGAAACCCTAAAGTCGAATATGAAGGCGAGATTTTCTCCAACCGACGAACTGGTATGGGACTATAAAAGGACCTCAACCCTTAGCCCTCATATCACGAAATTCTTCATACTCGAACTCTCTAAATTATAATCAAAGCTCTCATCTCTAACTCCATCTTCTCCGATCAACTATCCCGGTAGACCCTCACATACTCTGACGCCTTCAAACCATCACATCAATCCCTCAAACTATCACATTAAGCCCTAAAACCATCAGATTAATTCAATGTTCGACGCCCTCAAACCACTGTGATACCTTCCTAGAATTCAGCCCCTCAACAGTGTTCAAGGCTGAGCAAATCACCATTCAATCCTTCAACGGTGTTCAAAGCCAAACCAATCGCCTTTCAGACCCTCACCGGATCTCAGGCTAAGTCGATCATATTTTTCTAAGTCTTGCATTTACATATTATTCTCTTTTACAACTTATGATCTCATTCTTGCCATGATCGTCAATTAGCTACTCACGACTGACTTGAGCGTCGGAGTCATACGGCCGGCACCACACCGGTGCTCCCTTGGAACCTTACGCTCTAGTGCGCTTTTGTTGCCTTGCAGGTCGTCGGTGCCCCTAACGATTCAAACGAATTTCAATTGTAAATTTCTGAGCGTCTACACCTATCAATGATCAAATGGTATTGTTAAACAAGACCATATGAAAAAATATGCTCAAATTGTAATTGTTATAATTAAACAATCAAATAAAACCTTTTTAGTTAATCGATTAGTGCCAAACGTATCACCTAGCGGCGTAGGCTTGTGAGCCCTACCCAAGTAAACATGTAAAAAGAAACCAAATATATCAGTGGTTATTGAGGATTTTGGAGGCAATGTAATTTACGAAATTATATTGTGAAAGTATAATCATTATTTCACAATGTAATTTCGTAAATTATACTATTTCTAATATGATCCACTAGTATTAATCAAACGTAGCAATTAGCAAATAAGGTATTACGCCAGCTCCATCACTCGAGAGTTTCTCCCCATGCTAGAGCTCGATATCATTTTTTTTTTTTTCTTTTTCCGTCTCTACATACTTTTCATTTTTTCTATTTCTTTTTTCTTTTCATTTTTATTATTATATTTTTATAATTAATACATAAAGAAGAATATTTAAAAAACATGAAATAATTTTTTTAGAATAGATCGTTGCATTACATATTTTTTTTACAAAATTTAATTGTATATTTTTATTTTAAAATTTATTGAAATATTTTTAATATTAAGTTTTTATAATATTTATTTCGTTTTAAATATTTTAATTCTTTTATAACATGAAACGAGTAATGAATTTTAAAAATAAATGAAGTAGTAAAATAAAAAACAAAGAGGGGAGGGCCGGGAGCAAACTGTTGGACACTTGGACAGTAGGTAAATGCTGAGGGGTAAAATTGGCAAGAAGAAAATTACTCTGGCAAGAAGAAAATGGAGAGAGAAAAATAGTTACAGAGTCACACAGTTAAATTGCGAAGAAGATCTGATTTTAGATCTTCTCTGTACCTGAAATGGTGGTGGCACCATCATCATCATCTTCTCCCGATCAAATTACAGTTTCAAAACCCTAGATTTATCTCCCAATTCTATCAATACAAGAAGGATAATTCTTCAAGATGTATATGGCTTACGGATGGCCGCAGGTCATCCCACTGGAATCACCTAATTGCACTTCAAGGCAACAGATCATATACCTCAAAATTGTCAATCGACTGCTGCTCGTCGTCTGTCCCACTCACCTCGAGCTCTGGTCTTCCTCTCAGGTTCGGAAATGTCGTTTTGCGTTGCCTGATTTGTGATAGTCTTATTCATTTGATATTATTATTATTATTATTTTTGATTTTGTGTTGATCAGCATAGAGTGAGATTGGGGAAATATAAGAGAGATGCCGAATCGATTCGGGATGAGGGCGAGAATTCGCAGGCGGTCTGGAGTCCCGATACCAAGCTCATTGCTGTGATTGTAAGTATTGCATTGCATTACTAGTGATACTCTAAATAATAATATCGAAAACTGGCAATGCACTTGCACTTTACAGAATGAAATGATTTAGTTAAGTGCATCAATGTGGTAAGGGTAATTCCCCAATTGATCACCAATCTTGAAGTTCACGATATGCTTAAAGGCTTTTTATACAATATTCTACTATGACTAAAGAAATGTTAACTTTCTGTGGTGCTGGAGCTCTAAATGTTTTGAAATTGGAATCAGTGTTGTAGGCTAGTTTCAATACAATGTTTGGGGCACTCATCATTTCCGTGTTATTTTGCAGACGTCCTCCTTTTTCCTTCACATTTTTAAGGTTCAGATCACGGAAAAGAAAATACATACTGGTGGGAAGCAACCGACTGGCTTATTTCTTGTAACTGTTTCTCTACTCCTCAGTGAGCAGGTCCCACTCGCGAATAAGAATTTGACAGCGTAAGCATCAATGCTTAAAACCTTTTATATGTGTTTGTTTAGCTCGTGTCAGACAACATCTAGAGCAGATCTCTTCCTCATGCCCCCCCTGTATGTGTGATATTGTAACAAGTGAACATGAATGAACATCCTTTTCTAGTTGTGAACCTCGGACACACACACACACACAGAGTTAAGGATTTAATATCTGACTAGTGTTTTGCCGAAGAAAGTTTCGATAGTAAGTCCTTGTGTGTAGGCTATCGTTTTGCCTTGTTCCTTAGGATAGTAAGAATTTAAACTTTTGCTAAAAAGTCTAGTCATGGATTCCTTTTTCTGTAGATCAACTTCTTCCAATTCTGTTGCCTCATCTTCCCGTGATCCCCTGAGAAAGATTGTAAATAATGAAGGAGATAATAATAGAATACTTTGATAACTCAATTCATAACTGGAAAATCCGTAAGATTAACAAAGAGCAAATCTACAAAGCATCTCGGATTTTTAGTTTAAAAGTGATTTCACAATTAGAACTGAAGAAAGGGATATTCAGGTCTCTAAACCCTTTGAGTCGATTAATATACTTTCTGAAATTCTCTTCAAAAACATGTCAAGAAAAATTATAAATATATCATTATAGAAATGATAAACATAAACTTAATATATTAAAGGATCGAGCGAAACCCCAGTTTCTTGCAAACGATATTTTTGCAAGGGTCTCCACTGATGAATAGCGGAAGTAGTATAGGCGTCTGAACCGACCATTAACATGAAAATAAAGTATACAAAACTGAAACTTAAAAAACCAAACCTTTATTTCAAGGAATTTTGAGATACAACTTCCGAGAATCTGTCAGCCGGAGATGATCGGAATTGTTGTTTTGAAAACTAGCTAGGAATAAATGGTATTACAGTGGAATTACAAGGCAAATGCAAGGGAAGCTAATACAACACAATCAAATTACACTCTTTTAGTCTTATCCCTTCCCTTAGTCCCCCTGTAAGAAAACCTTCACATTTTCATTATAACATCCCTTAGCATTTGCCTTGTAATTCCACTGTTAACAGTTTGCTCCTATCTATGCAATATGAAGTTATGCTATCCACACCTCCATCAAGTCTTTAAATGATTATTTCTTTTTTTGAAATGTTTGGTTATCCGCATTCACAAAATCCAGCTTAATAGTTTTATAGATGGGGTGAAAATGTTGTTGAATGTGTTTACATCCTCCACAACCTGGATTATCCACTGCTCATATCAGTTGATCTTATAATCTGTTAAGGTTTTCCTTCTTCTATCCACTTGCTTGATTCTCAATGGTATGGTCAACTTTCCAGTTTTGTATTTTAGATCTCATCACAAATTGAGGTTTCATTTCTGGATGACAGGAGCAACATAATTTGTGATAACAAACACATCTTGATCGGCCTATCTGATGGATCACTATATAACATTTCCTGGAAAGGCGAGGTATGTTTTTGGCACGACTTTTCTATTGAAATGGATTTGTATTAAGTAGCTCACTATTTTTAATAATAATAATAATAATAATAATATTAATAATAATATTAATAATAGTAATAATATTAATAATAATAATAATTATTATCATTATTTTTATTTTTTAATGTTCTGTTCAAGCAGATTTTGAGATCCTCTTTTTTTTTTTTTTTTTTTTTTTTTTTTCTTTTGTAACTTATGCTTTATAATGTTTTCTATTTTCATACAGTTTGGTGGTGCATTTTTCCTCGATGTGCGGTTAGATGACAAAGTTGCAGCTCATAAATTTTCCAATCAATTGAGCAATGGTGTGGCTGCTGGTGGGATTCATAACCATGCGTCTGATAACTCAAACCATGTTGGTTCTCAGGGTCATGGTGTTATCCATCTTGAATACTCATCTATGTTACGGTTACTTCTTGTGTTATTTTCTAACGGAGAACTCATGTTATATTCCGTGAGTAAAAAGGGTCTTAAACACACTGAATCAATCAGAGCTGAGAGGAGATTGACTTCCAGTGAGGTTGCTTGCATATCAGTGGCTCCAGAGCAGCAGATTCTTGCCGTTGGGACCTGTAAAGGCACCGTTGAACTATATGACCTTGCAGATTCTGCGACGCTTATACGTTCTGTTTCTTTGTATGACTGGGGGTAAGCCTTTTCTCTTTGTAGATGTTCGTGAAGTGGAAATTGGCTCATATGATATACTTCAGTCCCTAGAAAGTGCCTAGTGACAACTCTGGCCATTCATCTTCTTTTTTGTTAAGCAGACAGTTTGATCTGTAGTCTGTACATTGTCTAACTCTCATGCATTGACCTGACTTCTTATCCTCGTGCCTCTTTTGAAGAGCTTTTGTTTTGGGGAGGGGGGGGGGCAATGGATAGTTATGTGATATTTATTCATATATATGATGGGGCCCAGTTGCTAAAATATCATTTCAACGAGTTAATGCAGACACTAGTTTTAATGCTTGGAGATCAGTATGGTCACTAATACATGGACCTCGTAGCTCTCACTCTAAGCATAGAAGGTTTCTATATTGTTTCAAACAAGTGTTCGTCAATATAAAATGTACCTACAGGATAAAATTTTGGAAAATAGAATGAACATGGCGTACACATGTTAGCACTGAATTTGTTGCCTTTATTTGACATGATCTATATTGCAGTCTGTTTTAAAAAATTATGATCATTACAAATATTATGCACTCAAAATGAGTTTAATACTATCAATACACACAAATATAAAATTAAAGATCTCAAAGAGGATTGTGTTGTTCATTTCAAGTTCAGTTGAAGATTATGAGTAGTTTGAATGAATTTGAGTGGGATAGATGTAAGTATAGATAGCCACAGTTACCTCAGTATCCAGCGAACTTTAGTCTTGCTTTGCATTTTCAGTATATGCTATATGAACGAAATGCCTTGTTATTGTTGTGCAGATATTCTGTGGAAGATACTGGTCCAGTAAATTGCATTGCATGGACACCTGATAATTCTGCTTTTGCGGTTGGATGGAAGCTACGGGGCATTACGGTTTGGTCTGTCTCTGGATGTCGCTTGATGTCAACTATCCGCCAAATTGGCTTGGGTTCTGTCTCTTCTCCAGTGGTTAAGCCAAGCCAGGATTTGAAATATGAACCCATGATGGGTGGTGCATCATTGATGCATTGGGACGAATATGGATATAGGCTTTATGCTATAGAAGAAGGATCCTCAGAGAGAATAATTGCCTTTTCTTTTGGTAAATGCTGCTTGAACAGAGGTGTTTCAGGCACAACCTATGTGCGTCAAGTTATCTATGGTGAAGACCGCTTGCTTGTTGTTCAATCAGAAGATAGTGATGAGCTCAAGATCTTGCACCTCAATCTTCCAGTTACGCATTACAAAATCTGCTCACTTTGCATCGTTTCTTTTTCTGAACTATAACGTTTTACTTATTAAACATTTTCTCTCCAGGTTTCATATATTTCTCAAAACTGGCCTATTTTACATGTTGCTGCCAGTAGGGATGGAATGTACTTGGCAGTTGCTGGGCTTCATGGTTTAATTTTGTATGATATACGCTTGAAGAGGTGGAGAGTGTTTGGAGACGTCACTCAAGAACAACGAATCCAATGCAGGGGGTTGCTATGGATGGGGAAAATTGTTGTTGTCTGCAACTACGTGGACTCTTCAGATACGTGAGTACCATTGGTCTATGGCTTGTCATTATTATTATTGCAGATTGATCATGACGAAAAATTTAGTTTTTATAAACGAACTTGCGCATGCATACTTGCAATTGGCCATTTGAAATGTTTCTGAAAGTGGGCTATGTTACTGGATATGTCCAGCTAATCATATAAGTTCATGTGTTGCTGTAGAATTTTGATTGTGAATAAAGAGATGTTTATATTGAGTTTTGGATCATTTACCTGTTTTTTTTTACTCAGAGCGTATAAAGTGACAGATAGCTACTTCATAAATAATACATAAAAAGTGAATGTTATTCCTTGTATATATTATTCCTCCCTCTATAAATTTTATTAACAATACCGAACTTCCCACTTATTTTATTGATAAATATGATTTCTTCTTGAGTAATTTGTACTGTGCATCAAGATATATACTTAAACTGTTCAACCTTTGAAATAAACTACATGTGTACGTGTTGACGTGATTCTTATTATTTTTTATTTTTTATTTTTATTATTATTATTTTTTCGGTGGTATTATAGCTGCAAAATAATAAATGTAACATACATGGTAAGCTGTACTGAATGTTGTGATTCTGTGACTTATTTGTCACAGTTCCGAGATCATTCTTTATTCTGTGTGCGGTCTTTCTTAACTTTGAAACTATTATGCTAGCCAGTCTCAAATGTCATACCTGCTTACTCGACTTTTATTGATGATTGCAGATATGAATTGCTTTTCTACCCAAGATATCACCTTGATCAAAGTTCACTACTTTGTCAGAAGCCACTGCTTACAAAACCAATGGTTATGGATGTTTATGGAGACTATCTGCTCGTTACTTATCGGCCATTTGATGTACACATATTCCATGTGAAATTATCTGGTGAATTATCACCTTCTAGCACTCCAAAATTACAGGTAATAGCAATTTTTGAAGAGCTGGATACTGTCTCTTGGTTTAGACAATGTTGTGCTAAAACTTACTTTTCAAATGAGAGCGTAGTAGTATTAGTTTATTCTCCATGCATTTTTAAGTGATAAAATGACAACAGCTTTCTACAGTACGAGAACTTTCAATCATGACCGCAAAGAGCCATCCTGCCGCTATGCGTTTCATCCCTGATCAGCTTTCACGGGAGTATGACTTGACAAGTGACTCGTCTTCGGATATATTTTCCCGAGAACCTGCCAGGTTTGTATTGGAACTTCTATTCTTCTATGCTGATTCTCAGGACCTTCAGGCTATGTGTTTCGATTGGTTACATTTTCCTTTATTATAGATGTTTAATATTGAGGACAAATGGGGAGCTTTCACTTCTTGATTTGGACGATGGGCGTGAAAGAGAGCTTACAGACTCTGTAGAGTTATTCTGGGTTACTTGTGGTCAAACAGAGGAGAAAACAAACTTAATTGAGGAGGTTTCCTGGTTGGACTATGGCCACCGAGGGATGCAGGTAACAGTTTCAATGCCCACTATTTCTCTCTATGAGTGATTGTCAATTCTACTTGACATGTACGATACAGTTACTGGTTGAAGCTCATCTGCAGGTTTGGTACCCATCTCCAGGTGTTGATCCTTTTAAGCAGGAAGACTTTCTACAGGTATAATGAGTTTTATATATATACTATACTCTATCTTATGTTAAATATGTGGTGTGTTGATTTTTCTATATTTCCCATTCAGTTAAAGTGCTAAGCTCATGTTAGTAACTTAAGTTTCGGAAACTACTTGCTGAGTGATTAGTTGTAATAAATGCTTCTATAATTTTCAAACAGGTATACATTTAGCCATTGCTAATATCCTTCCACCAAGTCTCTTTATGTGATGTTTGATTGAGTACCCTCACCTGAAGTAATTTTTAGTTGAATGATTTGCTTACATCTCCTGAATTATATGATGATGTGATATATTAGTTGGACCCAGAGCTGGAATTCGATCGTGAGGTTTACCCGCTTGGTCTACTTCCAAATGCTGGTGTTGTAGTTGGTGTTTCCCAAAGAATGTCATTTTCAGCCTGTACAGAATTCCCTTGTTTTGAGCCATCACCTCAAGCTCAAACCATATTGCATTGTCTGCTCCGGCATCTCCTTCAGGTACAAGTCTTCTCCATGCTTTTGAGCTGGCAATTGGTTTCAACTTTTCATATTATGTGAGTTTTCTCTTCTTTTGAAACCAACTCTTGGTATTGTTTCTCCACCAAATGCTTCTCCCAGTTTTCGATTAGTTGTACATTCTATGAGAGACATCTTCAGTGCGGTTAACTAGGGAAAGAAAATTAGTATGCTCTATATTATTTTCTTAATAGGAAAAATAATGCAGCAACATCATCAACTTATTTCGAGAATAGCATCAGTACATCGAACAAATTTTAGTTAAACTTTTCCTGTATTTCTTCTAGTAATATCCAGTATACTTGATTTCTTTCACACGGTCTCAAATAATACTACGTCCCTTTTTTTAATCTATGAAGTTTTAGCTAACATGTAGTGTTGCAAAATGTTTTGAAGTTTTATCTACTTTTTCCATTCTAACTCGTACTTGCCCCCCTTTTCTATAAACAATAGGGGCAGTAGTGGAAAGAATAGAACACCTTAATAAGTGTGCAAATGGCTAGAACATCATACATTGAAAAACGGAGGTAGTACTGAATGTGGACCTGATTTTACTACTTAGAACAACCTCCATGCATTAATAAGAGAACTGACAGTATCAAGTGAGTTTGGTGTTAGTCTTTCATAGCTCAGAAGAATCTTATCAGCCCTTGAATTTGTGGGAGCAACAAGAGTTCAAACTTCATAATCTGCCTTCCATATTCTGGTATTATATTTGGATTTTCAGATGAAATTTATTTGAACTCTGCAACCCAGCAGCAATGCTGCTGAGAAAACGTTTTATCCAGTGAAATGATCCCTTGGATCAAGAAATTATAGATTCAGCTCTCGAGTCCGATGGGAGTGATAGGAGAATTAATTTAAAGCTACTTTATGTTTTTCTTTTCAATAGCCATTGCCTTTTCAAATCGTGAATTTTCTTTCATCTCCATATTTAGATTCAGTTCAGCAGCATGAACTTTCAACTCAAGAAATAGACTTGTCAAAAAACTGTAGAACACCAAGAAACCGCTTTGTTTATATGATTGTGTTAATTTCCATCATCCTTTGTTTCTTCAATGTGGGAACTATAACCTTTTGCCGATCTAGTCTAAATTTTATATGTTCTGAGGGAGGGGTTGTTGGAGAAAAAGGTGCATTAAGGAGATCTGAACGCCCCACCAGCCTCATATTAGCCCATGGCTCTTGAACTTGCTATGTATAGTCTTGCTAATAGCAATATTTTTGTGAAATGAAATCCCACTTTATTCTGCCTCCTGATAATGAAGTCGAATGATTATGAACTTTGCAGAGGGACAAGAGGGAAGAAGCACTACGCCTAGCTCAATTATCAGCAGAGAAGCCACACTTCTCTCATTGTCTTGAATGGCTTCTATTTACAGTTTTTGATGCTGAAATTTCAAGGTATTTCTTTTGCGTAATACATACTTTCATCTTTATCGCACCTATGTGTTCCATACAAAATTGCATTTCAGTTGTCAAAATACTTGATAACACTTTCAGGTTCAACTGAGCAAGTCTTGGATACAATGTTGTATTCTTTACCTTTTCTTGTAGTTTCATATTATGGAATATGGATATGATGAATGACCATCCTCTCTCTGCATGTCCTCTCTTGACTAAATAAACACCCATAATCTGTGGAACAAAAGTGTGTTTGAGCCATTCTATTTGTAAGGGAAAAAAAAAGAACTATTTAATATGAGAAGTACTCTTTAGGCACAAATAAACAAACAGGTGATTCCTAGTTTTTATTCCTGCCGATAAGTCAACATTGAACCTATATGTTGAATTAATATATCAAGATTTGGTGGAGACATACTATTCTGAGACCCCCTTGATTCTTGGAGTAGCTACAGCCTTGTGTGTGTGTGTATGCATGTACGTGCTGTTTCAATGGCGAGGATGGATGTGAACTTTCATATATGCAAATGCATTTTTACATCTGGGTACCTTATTAGATGTTCAATTTTTGGTTAGGTCCTTACTGTTTTAAAAATTACATTTGTGTCCCAAAACGGTGTTTTTTATGTGATCTTGTCAGTATGTAATTATTAAGTTTCCAAAATGACACAAAGCGACAACGTTTTGGGACCAGATGTAATTTTTTAAACAGTAGGGACCTACTTGTAATATAGGCATCTAGAAAGGGCACTAGATGCAAAATCCCGTATATTCAGATTGTCGAGTTTCACTTGTTTTAGACCTTCTTTTCTCTGAAATGTTTTACTTCATGTTTGTTTGCTTAATGGTTTTAACTATTTTTTATTTTCTACAGCCAAAATTCGAGCAAAAACCAAATAACAAATGTCAATCCTGCGATTACTCTTTTGGAGAAGACCTGTGATCTGATCAGAAACTTCCCTGAGTACTATGATGTTGTCGTTAGCGTTGCACGGAAAACTGATGGTCGACATTGGGCAGATCTATTTTCTGCAGCAGGCAGATCAACAGAGTACGTGCCTTAATTATACTACCATGACACTTGAAATGTTTTTATAAATTGTGTCCAAAAGAAGTATCAAACTGTTTCTCCAAAAATCAAAACCATTTTTCTCAAAAATCAAAACCGCCATGTATTTTGACTAAGACATGCCTAGATAGAATGGGTAGATAGGTACTTGCCACTTGCTGTTAATTAAATTCTACTAATAACCTTTGGGGTAGTTGCCAAGTTTGTTTCATGTATTCAACTTCCAATATTAATGTTGCTTCGATTATCATCAAATGAACTGCTATTTCACTTTATTTTTGAAAAAGTTGACATGTTCATTGAATCCCAAGGAGACCAACAGAGAAGCATCATATAAAAATGACAAGGGTATTGGTGTAACACATGCTATATATTCTGGAGTTTCATGGACAGTAGGGAATAACAAAATAAACAACAAATCTTCGAAGAGATGAACAAACCCAGAAGGGCGACCAACACTTACAAGTGAAAAGTAAATAACAACCGACTCTAAACTGAAATCTCTAACTATCTTATAAAACCAAATCTACAAGCATTGTTATATAACTCTAACTCTAATAAGCTATCTAACCAATCCATTCCAGCCTGCATAATGCATATCACGGGTGAGATAGAGAACGGCCAAGTAATTGGGAAAGAGCTGAAGAATAAGATCTGTATTTGGGAGCAAATCTCATATGATAATAGTTGTTAATGAAAAAAAAAAAAAAAGAAAATTCTCCAGCTTTTAGCCTGTCTGTTGGGTATCAACTCAACCTTAACTAGTAAACATAATTAACTACAGTTGTGAAATGAAAATTACCTACTATAGAAATTCTAAACATCAGTACTGAAGAGAGAATTTTGAAACACTCGAGCCTTTCAACCAAACAGACATACCGAAGAGAAAAGATATCCCGATGTGGCCTGAATTTATCACAACTCAGTATCACAATGATTGAATTTTGTTTATTTTGCTTGAAAAATGGATTAGTCTTATTTTACATGGAAGCTTCTACTTGTAATTGCTTTGCCATTTAGAGAGTTTTTATTGATTTAGGTTGTTTGAAGAATGCTTCCAAAGAAGATGGTACCGCACTGCAGCATGCTATATACTTGTAAGTGGCATTCACATTAATTTCTGTAGGTTTTAGTATTGAACTTCGCTACCATTTATGATGTATCTTAGTTTGCTCACCTTCTGATGGTCACATAAAGAATTTTATCTCATCTAGAAGCTCGAAGTTATAGAGGGGTGAAATTAATCCATTTATATTCATCCCCCAACAGACATTATTGTACTATTTTAGTTCCATTATATTTCTTGTTTTTCCAGTACTACGCATAACAAAAAAGTCTTGGGTTTTTCATAGAGACAAGTCCTCCAAAGTTTTCTTTCTGGAGGAGTTTCTCATAAGGAATAAAACACTCCTACGGCCATATGAGATTTTCCTTCTGGTCCATGTGCTTGCAGCAGATAATTTGGATAAATATAGTTATTTTTTCCTTGTTTTATGTAGCAGTATTCTGTGCAAACCACCTCTGTTCATAGGCTGTCAATACATGATATGATGGTCAACACCTGTCCAAATCGAGTGATCATTACAATGATTGTTGGCTTGAAATGTTCTGTTGTGGGATTGTTCAATGAAAATCAGATTGATTATTTAAAGTCAAGTATTGAAAAGTGAATGTCGAACACAGGAATTGTTTGTAATGGGTCTGCAGCTTTTGTATGCTAATGATGCTGTTTTTGCTGAATCTGCATGGCTGTTCTATTGTCTCAGGTTATTGCTAAGCTTGAAGGTCCTGCTGTGAGTCAGTATTGTGCCTTGCGTTTATTGCAGGTATTATCCTCTCTTACCCTGCAAACACAGGCTCATAAATATCACAAAGGTGTCAACTTGTTTAGCTTCAGAGTTCAACGATGGTTTGAATTGATTTATTTCTAACACTGTCCTGTTATTTAGGCCACACTTGACGAGTCTCTGTATGAACTGGCTGGAGAGCTGGTATGAATCGGATCACTTGTTTATTATTCCTGTTGTCAACACACTGCTGACTTTTTTCGAACTCGTGTGGTCATTAGGTGAGGTTTCTTCTAAGATCAGGAAGGGATTATGAACCGACAAGTACGGACTCCGATGGACTGTCTCCAAGATTTCTGGGCTATTTTTTTCCTTCTAGTTTTAGGAAGCAATCTGAGGATACAAAAGGGTAAGACTAGGCCTAATTTGACTGTGCTTTATGCCCTTTTTATCTGGTTTATTGATGTCTCTAGACATTCTTTTCGCTTTTCAATGTGTGACAGTTCCTCACTGAAAGAGCAGAGCGCACATATTGCTTCTGTTAAAAATATTCTTGAAAGCCATGCCAGTTATCTGATGTCTGGGAAGGAGCTTTCAAAGCTTGTCGCTTTTGTCAAGGGCACACAATTTGATCTAGTGGTATGTGTATATTGCTTTTGATCTCATGCTAAAATTTATCTGATCATCTATAGAGAGATTTAGATGCCTGATACACATTATAGGAGTATCTTCAACGCGAAAGATATGGAAGTGCTAGTTTGGAGAACTTTGCATCCGGGCTTCAACTGATAGGACAGAAGGTACATGCTATCAAGATATAGTTGTCATATAGTTGTTTAGCATGCTCCATATCTATGTTTGTGTTTCTTTATCTTGTCATTCTGGTGACTGATAAATTTTAAATTCTCTCTCAGTCCTCTAGATTTTCTATGTTTGTAGCCTTTACTGGTCTTTTGGCTAAATGTAATAATTCTAACTGGAATTAAATTATAATTTCAATCTAGATTTATTTAGTTATACAGTTGCAAAGTATCTGTGAGCTGCTAGATTTACTTATTGATAGATACAGATACTTGTGGACATGTTTGCATGAATATAGTAAATGTTATAGAAAAAACTACAAAAATAATCTAGTACTTTCTCCATTTCATTAATAACTTTCTAGATTTCCATTTTGGGCGTTATCTTACAAACTTCCTAACCCAAATATGGAAAGTTTTTCAACCCACTTACCAATTTTTTATTATTTATATCTCCTTCTTTATAACCACTTTATCACTCTCTCTCATACTTTATCATCCATTTACACTTAAATACTCATACAAACCAATTTTTTAATATTATTTCTAAAAATTGATAATTTTTACCATTTAGGAAGATACAAAAGAAATGGAGGAAGTAATTATTAAAAGTTGAAAATTCGGTGAATATTAATACGTGATAAGAATGAATAATGTAGTGGAAATTGATTTGTGTGAAATAGCTTGTTGTTTTTGATGATTTTCTAAAAGTGCCAGTGAATAGTACTTTTGTGTAAGTTAGGCTGGGCCCTGGGACGGAGGGAGAGATTTGCTCTATGATTTGCTCTATGTTTTCATTATTTAAAAATATGTTGTCTTATGAGAATGGTATCAAACACCATTTCATCAATTCCCTATGACATTGTTGAGCATATGATTTGCTTTTAAGAAATTAATTCTCGAGTAGTTGTTGATGACTGGGTGGGGAAGCTGTAGGACTAAGGTGAGAGTTGACCACGATCTAGAGCAGATACTAATGAATAGTACACTACAGGAGTTAAATAAGTATAAAATGCTATAAATTATGGGGTTTTAAATCTGAGAATTCAAGTAAGAACTGTAAGCTTCCATATATAAAGTTTGATCTTTGATCATATGAACTCTACTCCCAGAACCATGTGTACATCGTACATACTTGCATGATGTGGATATGGACATTATAAAATATTGGTAGTAGTAGCACCTCTTGTAAAGCATGCAATTGGAAAGCATTAAAGCTTAGAGCTGCTAAAACTTTAATTTGGGCTCAGGCCGATGTTATTGTGAGATAAGTGTCTATTTAATTGTCCAAACATATAGCCTTTGCAAAGTTCTTGTATTCGGTTTTTTCCACTTAAGGATTACCAGAACTATGCAAGTTCTCGTTGTTGACATGTCTATATATAGTTTCGCTCATACTGTTCACGGATTTATTTCATTATGTGCAGCTTCAAATGAGTATACTGCAAAGCCGTTTGGATGCAGAATTCCTCTTGTCGCACATGTGTTCAGTCAAGTTTAAAGAGTGGATAGTGGTCTTGGCAACATTGTTGAGGCGTTCTGAGGTATAGTTGACATTTTTTTTTTATAAAAAGTAATTTTAAGTATGTTTTCAGATCTAAGCTGCATGGACATTACTTGTATTTCTTTCCATGATGGGCAAATTAATACAGGCTGCGATTGATTACTTAGATTTCTACATATACATGTACACTCTAAATTTTGTTGTATTAGATTGCATGATTTTTATTTGTTTGAAATCATGTGTATAGTAGACCATGTACTAGTTTATCAGAAAGCGGTCAATTTTCTGTGTATTCCTCAAACTATTTGTCACCATGTTTTTCCTGCCGAAGTACTAACCTACTGCACATGCAGGTCCTGTTTGATTTGTTTAGACATGATTTACGATTATGGAATGCGTACAGCATAACAATACAGGTATAGATTCGATACAATCTTCTAGACCCATGGATTGCTGTGTTATTTCCCCCATATAATCTTATTTTGACCTCCCTGCATTTTTTTTCAGGCACATGAAGCTTTTGCTGAGTATCAGGATTTGCTTGAAGAGTTGGAGGAGAAGCTATCCTCAACTGTTAATGCGGAGGAATGATGATGGGTTTCAATTAGTCCAGTTTAGACTTTTGACACGAAGTTGCAACTTCCGTTGGCTTTCTCATGGCCAATTCAGAGCGTAATCTTGCAAAATGCTATCTCCCATAAATATGCAGGAGTCTTCTGTGAAGCGAGCATGTTATCGACTCTTGCAACGGGAATATTGGCACATTCACGATGAACCTCGCCGCTCTAGTGAATTCTCACTGTGAGAATCTGTAATGGGAGAACTGTGCGGGATGGTTGGTAAGATGTATACTATAATCAAGCGCCGCTCATTTACAATTTTGTATAGAGAGGATTGGTTGGATGATATGTTACTCCGGAGAGTTTGAATGCATGTCATAGCTTCGATGTGCCTATATATGAACTTGTCATTTGAAATCATAGAGAAACTGTGTAATATAGGACTGCGTATTATCTGTGTAATTTGTATAAATGAGGCCAATATTTATCGAAACTTTTTTGGGGGTGGCGAAAAAGGGTTTTGGGTTTCGGATCCGTTTTGTATGTGCAACTGTGCAAGGGTTTGGTTTCGTAATGGTACTTTTTTCAGAGCCAGTTTTGAAAAAGTTTCAAATGAGATTACAGCAGCGAGGCAGAGCCAGTTGTATGACCTATTGGTGCATCAGAATTCAGATGAATCAGTCTTTAACCACACGGTCTGGTATATTCAATTTAGGCCTGGCAATTGGTCTGGATCAGGCTGGACCATGATGGACCGGACTCATTTGGGTCTGATTCATGACAGATCAACTCTCATCACTGACGGATTCAGGCCGGATCGGACACAACCCAGTCCCAGAAATAGGCCAGAAGAAAAAAAAAAATTAATAGGTCACAGATCGCTCAACAGTCAAAATCGAAACCTTGAACTCCCAAATTCAATGGCAATGGTAGAAGCATCAGATATCGCCTTCTTTTAGAAATCAAGGTCAGATCTACTTTTTGGTGAAATTTGGCAATTCATTTGTTTTTATCCATGAATCACATGTCTTGCAAGATGGTGATAATTGGGAAGACGCCGTTGAGAAAAGAGGAGAAGAGAGTCTTATCAAGTTGAAGAAGATGTATTTTTTAGCAATCATGTTTGATTTTAGGTTTTAATACTTAGTACCAATTTTGGGTCCATTCGATTCGTGGATCAGTCCGATCCGGTCCGAGTCCGACGGACTGGACTTGGTGTAAAGTCCATGGATCGTACTCAAATTGTGAGGCCTAATCTTGATGCTACTAAAGTCGGGGGCGGATCCAAAATTTGGAATTCGGGGGGCCAAAATATACATATATGATTTTTCGAAAGATCGGCCGGGGGAGGGGGGGCTTGAAAAATCGTATATATTACCTATAAAAACTTTAAAAAATCGTAAAAACTACATATAATTTTTTTTTCAAAATTTTGGAGGGGGACGCCCTCACCTGCCCGTCCTGACTAAAGCCTAAAGTACAATGACTTGCATTACCAAGTTTTCCAACTCATATGGTGTGGAACAAGTTGTAAATATGAGGAATTGCAAAATGCATAACAAAGAAGAAGACATGGAGAATGTAGAGATGGTGAAGAAGACCTCAAATGTTTTTCTCCTATTGCTTTGGAATGTTGTAGCCAAGAGAATTAGTCCCGTCAATAAAGATAACTCCCCTGCCAGATTCGAAAATTAAACCCAGTAATATTCTTCCATTTCACCATCTGAAACGAACAACATGCAGCTATCAAATTTACCACATTGAGATTTGAATTAGAAAAAAAATTTCTAAGTGCCTCCGATGATGCATGGCAGCCCAATTGAAAATGTAACAAATGCCATGTGCAGTGGAAAAGTGTCATGACAATATGTGATACTTCATGCTGCATTGCTGCGCGCCCTCGGAGGTTAATTCATACATGGCAAAATCGACGAGTCATGTGTCACCGGGAAGAACAAGAATGACAAATTGACAATGCTATGTTTCCGACTGTATATGCCTATAATCTGGCTTCAATTCCCAACCGACCATCGTCACTTCCAATCTTAGTTACAAGTATATATTACTACTTAGAAAAGATCGTAAATAGACCTACATTTTTCGCCATTTTTAGGAGCGGTCTGTGGCATAATTTGTTCAAAACAAATGTGTAAATAAGTGGCATAACTACAGACGAGAAGGGCAATGAACATGAAGAAGAATGCTAGTTAGCTATCCCACACTATCCCGAACCCTTTCATAATCAATGCCCTCTTCCACACCGGCGGTATATTGCTTTATTGCTTGTTGGTGCGCTGTACATACCATTATATTGTTAAAGTCTAGTCTCAAATTAATTTGATTAGAGCTGACAAGTTTTAGTGCCCAAATATTTGTGGTTAATGTACGTGGACTTCTTTCCGAAGTGTAGATAAACACATCCCTAATGCATCAATCAGTAGGATTGACAACGTGAACATCAACTAATTTGCTCCTGCACAAATTGTCTGGTATCTTCACGGAAGAATAAAGTCGACTAGACAAGCACATGGTATCTCAATTATCAAGCAGATTTGTTATAACAACTGGTAAATAATTTCTTGATTTATTTTCCTATTGGTCTTTACAGTTTGTTGACATATTTATTGCAATTTGTTTGTTCGGATTTAATTTATTTCTCTTGACAAAATACTCTTTAATTTATGTTTTTATTGACCATTCATTCATGCATTTAGTTTCACTTAGTTCTTTTAATTCTTAGGATAAACAAAATAAACAAACAAATTGAGGGGATAATCCTACATATTCTTCAGTTGGTATCAGTGATATCTACAGTAGTTTTTGTATGAGGGGTTTTATGGTGCAAATTAAAACGAACAGAACAGACTTCATGGAATTTTGGAAGAACATTGGCTAAAATCATTATGATATGTGATATGTTGCTTCATTCTCAGGGTATTATTCAATCACCTTGCTGTGCTTTATGTCATTCTGAGGATGAAACCTTACGTGTTTTATTTTCATGCCCTGCTCTAGCATAGTTTAGAGCCATGGTGCATGATAGATCAGAACGGTTAGTAGTATTGATAACCCATTGCAAATGTCTCTTCCTGGCCTCTAAGGCTATGTTTGTTTCACTTGAAAAACTTTGAACTTATTTGAATTGACCTGAACTTATCCAAATTGAACTGAACTTATCTGAACTGAACTTATTTGAAGTATAAATTTTAACTAAGCAAACTTGAACTGAACTTAATTTATTTGAACTGAACTGAACTTATCTGAACTGAACTGAACTTAATAAAACTGAAATTAAGGTGAAACGAACAGAGCCTAACAACTCTAATAAACAAATTAAGGCATGGTGATAGATTAGACTAGCAGCAGACTTAATAAGGTACGATGGCTCTGAATCTAAATAGATTGAGAGAGTATATATTACTTTTTATAGATTTTTTTTTATTATGTATAGAACATAAGAATTAGTGGGTCGAAGTATACAACATAAGACTTAATTGGTGGAATTAATTTCACTGTACTCAAGTGTATATACGGTGTGAGATATTTACATGCTCGGTAAATGACTAATTTATATAATCAAATATTAGGTCAAAAGGTCTAAAAATGATCTATACTATTATAGAATATATGACTTAGTTACGTTGGTGGAAGCGATTTCGATAATCGTTGTATTCAAGTGTACAGTGTGAGATTTCTAAAAATTTGGATCGGAACCACAATAATTAAGCTAAAGATCTAGAATGATCTATAATAATATATGTTAGTTAGGACATTTCTGAAAATTTGACATAGGGCCCCAATATTCGTTGGCCGGATCTGTGTAATATTTTTAGGTTCCGTTGTGAACTCATGAAGAACCATGCAGTTGTATTTCCAAGCAAGATATCTAGAAATGAGTCGTATCCTATCTAACATGCCAACTGTAAATGCGTTAGCAACAAGCGTTTTATCCAAAGGTTGGAAGTACAACATCAACATTACTGATGAACTCCGAGCTAACTGGAAGGCGACAGAATACATGTTTACAGATATCATGGAAAGCATGCTTCTTCTGCACACACGAAATCTCAGAACCATGCATCCGCCTCAAGCGTGGAAAGGATGTTCTCTCATTTCTTGGAATCAAAAAAGCAGCCTATATATAGTCAGCTGAAACTGAGTATAGAGCCATTTCCAATATACTGATAGCAAGAGTCCAATATACTGCGTGGCACACAACCCGGTCCTACATGAGAAAACTACACACAGGGGCGGAGCCAAGATTCGAAACTGGGGGGGGCGAACTTTATGTATGTAAAAAAAATATTCGGGTGTACTTTAACAGGGTCGGGTTTCGGATATCCAAATTTTATTAAAACACCAAAAACTAAAAATTTATATAGATAAACTAAGTTACAAAGTTCAAGCATATACGAGTCATATTAGGAATTGTTTGCTTGTTTATTAGTCTAAAAAAGAAGGGAAAATTACGGATATAAATTAACAATAACAATTAATTACAAATAAAGCCAGTTACAAATAACATTTACCAAAAGCTCGCTACTTACTAAGCTTCCGGAACTCAAAATCTCGCTCAACTTGATTTAATAGCAAATTTGACATCCGAAACCTAGTTTCAGCCATTAAAACTAGCTGAAACTAGCTAAAATGGACCTCAAAAACTCGCTAAACTGAATTTAATGAAGATTTTGAAATCCGCCTACAGAAATGGACCTCAAAATCTCGCTCAACTGGATTTAATAGCAAATTTGACATCCGGAAGCTAGTTTCAGCCACTGAAACTAGCTAAAAATGGCTGAAACTAGCTGAAACTAGCTAAAAATGGCTGAAACTAGCTAAAAAAGACTGAAACAAGTTGAAACTAACTATTAATTTTATATTTTTCCTGAAATTAACCTTTAAAACTAGTTGTTAATTTTATAAAATGATTAAATTAACTCTAAAAATTATTTATACTAAACTAAAAAAATTAAAAAAATATGGAAACTATATTACAAAAATATAATCATTATTTTAACTGAAAAAAACATAGTTTCAAATTAGTTTCAACACATAAAAGCTAGTTTCAGAAGCTAGTTTCACAGAAAAAGCTAGTTTCAGAAGCTAGTTTCACACAAAAAGCTAGTTTCAGAAGCTAGTTTCAAATAAAAACTAGTTTCATAAATTGACTGAAACTAGCTAAAACTAGTTGAAACTAACTATTAATGTTAGTTTCAACATCATCAAATGTTAATTTTATTATTTTCAACAACAAAAGTGTTATTTTCATTAGTTTCAGCATCATAAGTGCTAGTTTCAGCAACAAAAATGCTAGTTTCAGCAACACAAATGCTAGTTTTAACAACTAAATGCTAGTTTCATTAGTTTAAGCATAATAAGTGCTAGTTTTCAGCCAAAAAAATGCTAGTTTCAGCAACACAAATGCTAGTTTCAACAACAAAATGCTAGTTTTTATTAGTTTAAACATCATAAGTGCTAGTTTCATTAGTTTCAGCAACAAAAATGCTAATTTCAAAAACAAAATGCTAGTTTCAGAAGCTAGTTTCACACAAAAAGCTAGTTTCAGAAGCTAGTTTCAAATAAAAACTAGTTTCATAAATTAACTGAAACTAGCTAAAACTAGTTGAAACTAACTATTAATGCTAGTTTCAACATCATAAAATGTTAATTTTATTATTTTCAACAACAAAAGTGTTATTTTCATTAGTTTCAGCATCATAAGTGCTAGTTTCAGCAACAAAAATGCTAGTTTCAGCAACACAAATGTATCATTAGTTTCAGCAACACAAATGCTAGTTTTAACAACTAAATGCTAGTTTCTTTAGTTTAAGCATAATAAGTGCTAGTTTTCAGCCAAAAAAATGCTAGTTTCAGCAACACAAATGCTAGTTTCAACATCAAAATGCTAGTTTTCATTAGTTTAAACATCATAAGTGCTAGTTTCATTAGTTTCAGCAACAAAAATGCTAATTTCAAAAACAAAATGCTAGTTTTCATTAGTTTAAGCATCATAAGTGCTAGTTTGAGCCACAAAAATGCTAGTTTCATTAGTTTCGGCAAACACGAATGCTAATTTTATTTGTTTCAGCATCACAAGTAAACAAAAAAAAATGCTAATTTCATTAGATTCAACAACACAGATGCTAGTTTCATTAGTTAACAACAAAAATGCTAGTTTCATTAGTTTTTGTGTATAAATATTAATTAGTTAGAAAAAAATAGTTAAATATAATTAGTTAGTAATTAATTAACACTAATGGATGTCAAAACCACCATCAGAATCCAGTTTAGTGAGAACAAAGGTGTCCAGCGAGAAATTGAGATCCAAATTGATTAGCTTTTAGGGCACCAAAAAATAGAATGGACTTTTTTGTAAGAGGTTTTACATTTTAGGGCACCAAAAAATAGAATGGACTTTTTTGTAAGAGGTTTTTTAAGTTGGCTGTTTTAGCAATTAGGTGCCCTCAAGTGGTATGTTTATGTAATTTTCTGAAAAAAGAATACTAAAAGTCAATGAAGAAGTCAATGTATGTATGTTTCTAGGAAAAAAACACGTTATACCATATTTAAAATTTTAAATTGTATGAGTTGCTTCTCTATTATATTAGTACTACTAAAATAAGTACTACAGTATCTTCTTCTCTTTTTAAAGACAAATGTCTATAACTAAAAAAAATAAAAATTAGATGCATATATATAAAAACTATATAAAAATTTTGGGGGGGGGGGGGCATTTTAAAAAAATTTAAAAATATTACATATATACTAAAAAAAAGAAAAATCTTGGGGGGGCGGACGCCTCCCAGCCCCCGGCTCCGCCCCTGACTAAACATATCAAAGTAGACTACCATTTCAAAAGAGAAAAGAGAAAAGATGGAACAATCAAGTTGATTCAAATACCTACAATACAAAACATTGCAGATATATTTACCAAACCGCCACTGGCACCTCAACCATTTTGTATTCCAAGATGGACATGATCAACATACATGCACATCTTGCAGGGGGTTCTCAGGTGAAAGATCCAGTTTGAAGAACACAAGCTGCAACAAGGAAATGAAGAACAGAAAAAGTCGTGTTTCCAGAGTACGTTTTTATAATGAATAGAAACACGATCTTATACCTGCCTCATTAAAGATCGTACGTTAGTTAGTTATTAGAGTTAGTTAGATGCAGAAACAGATTTCTCTGTTTCTCTGTATAAATAGATGGGGAAAAACATACATGGTACAAGGAAATGTTCTGCAGTGAACAATATGTCTGTGTTTCCAAACTCATGTGTTATATTCTATGTTGTATAGTTAAGACTTTAGATATTGTTTTGTTGCACTCGGTACGATGTATTTGTTAATTGTTATGTTGTCTGTGAGCTACAAAGTTTATGCCTTTATGGTGACTAGTGTTGGTATGTTCAACATACTATGTTGTATGAATGTGCTTTGATTCAAGTGAAATGTTATGGTAAATCAGCGGCATACAGATACATGCACCATGCAAATCCCAAACTCACAGGCAACCACGGTATTATTTATAATTGCATTTGTACAAATATAATTATATAAAGGACATTTATCTTTCATGTATGCAATATGAAAAACATACACCAATCGATCACCTCGAGAACAAAACATAAAATACACGAAAAGGTGAATCGATCCTATGTACACAATCACCAACTGAAGCTGATGCTTTTAAAATGCAGATTAATTAGCTGACGATCCGGATGAACATGATCAATCACCAACTGAAGCTGATGTTTTCAAAATGCAGATTAGCTGACAAACCAGATGAACATATTTTTGCAACCTCATGCCTCATTTTCTTCGGCCCACAGACAAGAACTCCTACACTTGATTCCTTGCGCTCAAACAGAAATCCTACACCGGCACACACAAGATTAAGATGTAAAATTTGGAAAATTCTTAAGATGTAATATAGCGTTATCATCAAATCATAAAGACACGTACTTTTGAGATCTGGTCTTTCACCATAATGCACGTTGATAGATTGTAAAAGTGACTGTTGAGGTAAACTCTCCAGTTCACGGTCAGCATTGTAGTACCATGAGTTTGGTGAGGCCATTGGAGTTGCTCCTTCCATGTTCTGAATCTGTACCGTCTCTTTCCCATTTTTGCTCTTGTTCCATAGAAAAGCAGCTGTGCTCGCGATAACTATAGCGATGCATAGGAATAATATGTGCAACACAGATCTTGATGCTGATGAATAGATTTTGTTGGTGTTATGATCAATCGGGTATATGTAGAATCGCGTCAAGATACCAACCGAAATAAGATAAATGACAAATGAGGATGATATTATTGCAGCGAGCCAGAGCCAGTTGTTTTTGCCTAATATTGGAGTTATTGGTGCATCAGATGGATTAGGCTTGAACCATATGGTCTGGATTCTCTTATTTTCTCGTGTAGTTGGCTGTTGTTCTCTGGTTACATAGGCCTCGATTTGCAACTCCAGATTAGCTAGCTTAGAAGGTGCACCAGAGATAGGGAGGATCAAGTCTAGCATTGACAATTCAGCAGAGTTCTTGAACGCTGTTATGAGGAGGACTTTCGGGGTCTTAAGTTTCAATGTCTCACTTGCATGAATAAGATCTCGGATGATAGAGATAAAAGGTGTAACACCACTTCCTCCGCTAACCATCACCAATAAATCGTGCCTGTGGAAACATTAATTTGTTTAACTCGAGAATGTCTAAAACCTTTGAGCTTTAAGAATATATATATAGTTTTGCTTACCGTGAGAAATCAGTCGAAGCAGGTCCATAAGGCCCTTCGATGGAGACATTGAGGCGATCAACCGATGATGGGGAAGCAAGTGTTTGGTAGAGTTTTGTAGACCAACTTCCTTCCTTCTTGATCATGACACTGAGCTTATCAGATTCCAAATTACTGCTGGAAGTAATAGTAAAAGGATGCCATTGCAACTTAGAAATGCTTGGTATGTTAATGAACATGATGCTTGTTGGAGTATAACTTAAACCTGCCAAACAAAGAATAAACCGATTATTATTACTTATTAGTTTTAATTTGAGTGACAAAGTAAAATCTCAGCAGATTGTGGCAGCAATCCCAGGGATAAGTAGATGTAAGATACAAACCTGTGGATTTAGAAAAGTTGAGCTCAACAGTTTCACATGGTAGAATCCTAGCAGACATTAGGCGGATACCACGTCTAGACTGCAAGAATCGTAAGTATCTATCGACCATGAAGAGGAAGAAACCGGGAAGCATCAGGGTCGTGTAGCTAATGCTGACGTGCATCGCGAAGAAGAAGATGAACATAATGTAGAGGTGGTGAGTGTAGAAGAAGAGCTCAAACATTTTTCTTCTAATGCGTGGGAATGTTGTTGCCCATAGGACTAGTCCTGCCAATAGAGATAGCTCTCCAGCTACATTTGAAACTCCAGTGTTCTCCCACTTCAACATCTGAAATATATCACAAAATCAATTATGTACTCCAATTAATCACTTATGCGCGCAATTAAGTAATTACTAAAAATCTATACAATATCGAATAATAAGTTGAGTTTTATATTAACAAGCTGTAAAACTAATTTGTTAGTGTTTATATAATTCAATTGGACGTTTATGTGATATTACAAGTAAAGTAGTCATCAAATTGTGTCAATCTATGTCAACACCTTATGCTTACTCTTTAGTGGTGAGAGCAAGAGAAGTAGACAACCATGAAAAATGGGCTGTTGACTTGTGAAAAAGGGAAATGATGAGTATTTATTTAGTGTTTTTTTGTGACACCAAGGACCACGTTACTAAATGTTTATAATCCTACCTTTTAATCAATTAAAAATGAAGATACTCTAAAGTCTAAACCAGTTATTTTACACCATGCTAGATAATTTCCACAGTTAACGTGATTTATAATTAGACGCTTGGGATGTAAAAATTACAGTAGAGATAGTACAATTAGATAGATGGAATAAATGGTACGTACCTCAGATATTTGATGCGTAACAGCCCATAAGATAATGTAACAAAGCCCATGTGCCGTGAATATGGTCATGACAATATGCCCTAACCATATATGATACTTGATGCTGGCCTCTGACGTGAGACCAAACAATGGTAAAATCGATGATCCACGTGTCACTGGGAAGAACAAGAACGACAACGCTATGTTCCCGAGCAGTCCCAGGCGGAGCGCTGCGGAGTCGAGCTTCGATTCCCACCTGCCACATCATATAAACACTATTTTAGTACGATCATATATTCATGCACTAATTATTGATATTAGTAGTAGTAAAAGTTGTTCATTGTCTTACACTTTCTCTCCATGTTTAGCAGCAGTCATAGGCGTAATCTGTGCAAAACCGACACGTAAATAGGAAGCGTAGCTCCAAATCAGAAGCGCAATGAACATGACAAAAAACGCAAGCTCAATTCGGGACACGATTCCAAGTCCTTTCATGATCAATGGCCTCTTCCATTGTGTCAATCTTGTATTGTTGCTTGATCCATTTGTCCTGTGCATACAATATCATGATGCATATAGTTCTCAATCAAAATCAAGTATTTGAAAACTAGATACGATCAAATTCTAAAAACGTATAAAATTCAATGCGATAGACAAAAATCATATATATACATATAGATAGATGAGTCTGCGGTGAAGTACATGTTTCATCTTGCTGAAATCCCAAAAAAATGGAAAAATCCAAACTATTTTGAGATATTTAATTAAGATGTTGGAAGACATTCGGTCCAAGACTCCATTTGGTATTCAGGGAAAATGGGGCCAAAAAAGAAAAAAGGACAAAAACATAAAATTTCCAACAATACTCTATTTTCATCATCGTTTTTCGTCTTCTATCACTTTCTTCTGAACATTATTAGTTGTCCTTTTACTATTTTTTCTTTTACCAATTATTTCCATATAAAGAAAGATGTTCCAATATTTTCTAAATTAAATCTCATGTAAAACTAGTTTTATACTCAACAACCTTTAAAGTTTTAAAACAGGTGTTTGGAGGTTAAGTAATGCAACCGGTGGCTTGTGTGACTCAGTTAAAATCACATTTATTAAGTGTAAAAGTAATGATTTTCAAGAGTCAAAGTGTTTGTAAAATGAGTTCGATCCGTATATCAATGGGTGATTATTTACTCCGTATAGAGATTGATTGATCAAAAATTTTAAAATTAAGGTGATTGGAAATTTGTTGATGATAAATTTATATACCAAACATCATGTAATAATCTAAAAAAATAAGAAGTTAAAAGTCAAAAGTTATGCCAGGGAAACCCTTTTCCTAAACATCGGGACATATAACAAATTATGTCATCTATCCAGAAATATAAAATGAAAGGAAAGAATTAAAGATGTGTATGAATTATATATATATACCCCTTTGTGTGGTTATGATCCTTCTTTCCGAGATGTAGATACACACACCCAAGTACAGCAATAGATAGGATTGGCAATGGAAACGTCAAAAAATTTGCACCTGTATGCAATTTAAGGTTATACACAAATATTAACTAACTTCGTCATTATAATGACGTACATTAATTAATAGAAATGAGAGCAGTAATGGAATAATCGGCAAAAAAAAAGTTTATAGGGTACGTACCTTGATTGGTTCCAAAGTAAGTGGAAGCAGTTTTGGTACGAATATATGGCAACCAAGTGTGTGAATAAACAGCAGTGGATGCCATCACCCACATAAACAAGTAGCCGGTAAATATCACCACCACGACCGCCACGATCGCCGCCCTGATTGTGTTGTTGCCGCTGCCACCGCCATGTGAAGGTGGTGTTGATCTTTTTGGATCCATTAATTCTAATAATTATCCCTAAGAGTAGGAAAGTGCGTTACTTTTATGGTAGTAGAAATAGAGATCAGGATAGAGTTGAGTGTATATTTTTGTGAGTGAAGGAATGTTATGGGAATGTTATGAGCTTTATATAGTAGTAGTAATATTACAAACAAAATTGTTGGCATTTTTAGAAGTTGACTAACACACAGTATCTATCCAGCAAGCAAGAAGCATGACACCCACTGATGGTATACACAAGTCAATTTGCTTACAGATACTTACTAGCTAGTCGATATATGTGGTGCAGTGAATTTTAATAAAAGTTCAATAGTTATGTGAGTAATTATCTTATCTCTATATATAATACTATATCTATCTATCTAGTGTGGTTAATTAATACTAATTCTGTGGTTACACACTACATACGTAACGTTACCACATTCCTTTTATGGTGAGATTGCAACTTAAGCGAACTATTCCTTTTAATACACGCGCGTAATACGTTCCAACTTGTTATCTTCATTCGTTAATTACAGTTTTTTTTTTTTCTTTTTATTAACTAAAGAACTCAATTTTGATTATAAAGAATATGAAAAGTACTCTTAACTATACATTCACTTTTAATATCGAGCATGCATCTTACACTAATTAACCATCCAAGTTTTATATATGCAATCATTTTTCTAGTATACATTCGCTTGTGTGCTGAAACATTACATGTTCTTTCCTAACTGGATATTTATCATTTTGGGAACATTCCAGTTCTCCACATGCCTGATAATGATTAGTTGTCATGAGCTAAATTAATATCTGAACATAATTATTTATACCCGTCAATTCCTTAAACATTCCTTAATTAAAACTTAAACATTCCTTACAAACATACCTGCATACTCTTTCTTTATACTGATCACTTGGTAGTATTTGATTAGAATTTGAATGTAACTGTGTTCTTAAAAAAAAAAGTTAAAATAATCACAATACGTTTTTATAATATTTACATAAATTGTTAGTGTACATAATATGTTTTACTTTTTTTTCAATTTATTACATATCGAACGAAGTTAATAAAAAGTTAAAACAAATTCAAATATTACTTAATTTTTTTTATTAATTTATGTAAATATTCAAATTGAATATTACTTTTTAGAAATTTAATGGTTGAATATTTAAAAAGGGAGGGGGGTCAAACGGTAAGAAACTAAAGAAGTACTGATTTGTATATAATGTAGCTGTTATTCAGAGGAGTTTGTGCACACACAAAAAAACCGTTGTGTTTTAATATATCTTTTCACGAATTATCAACACGGTGCTAAATTAAGTTAATTTTAGTATCTCTTTTCACGAATTATCAATATTCTTTTTAATTAGTTACATACTATGTTTTTGTAAGCGGGTCCGACCGGCTTGTTCGACCGCAAGCTGGAGGGGGTCCGGCTCAAAAGCACGTAGAAAACCGCCATTCAGCCGGAGTCCAAAAAACCGGCAAAACCGGTCAAGAACCGGTGAGCCGGGAACCGGCGAGCCGCCGGTTTTTCCGGTTTTGGACATTTCTCAAAAAAAAAAAAAAGAAGGAAATTTTCCTTGCAGAAGCTGCTTCTTCTACCATGTCTTCATTATATTAAAACACATTATAAAGTCCATTTATATATAAATTAATTATTTATTGATTAACGCTCTAAGTCGATTTCACTCTCTAATTCTTAAAACTTTTACACTCTCACTTTCGTTCTATGTGATCTAGAAAATTACGAAGGACAAAAAAAAATTACTACATTTTTTTAGTAACACTAATTTTCGTTTTTATTATGAAAAATAGAATATTATATGTACACGGCACACACATATATATATTTTTATAATTTTATATGCTATACCGGCTCAATCCGGCCTAAAACGGCTCGACCGATCCGACCCCGGTCCGACCTTTTTGGGGGGGTCTCCGGTTTGACTTCCGGTTCCGGCTTTTAAAACATAGGTTACATATATATACTTCCTCCGTCCCAAAATAATTATACTATTTTGTCATTTTAAGTATCCCATTAGATAGGGGTGGGCACGGGACGGGATCGGGATTGAACTTCGGTACCGATAATTCAGATTTGATTTTATGGATCCCAATCCGATCCCGACCCTAATTTTAACGGGTATACCCACAAAAGATTGGGTCGGGTAGGGTTACCCTGTGTAGACATTTTATCTATTAATTTATTTTATTTAACTAATATAAATCTTGAAATACCACTGTGATCTACACACAATTGTTGTTCTATAAATTAATTTGTGTTACTCTAAACTGGTAAACTCAACTTCTCATGTTATCTTCCGTTCCGTGAACCACAAAGCTTTTTCTGGTCACCTAATTGGAATTAAAACACCATAGTATATACTATGACAAACGAGTTTAGAAAATCTTTTCACATAAAATTTCGAAGTACAATTACGATAAAGACATACTGAGGTAGTTAATAAATATTATAATAAATAATGCAAACTAAATTTCGGGTACCCGTCGGGTTTCGGGAATAAATTATTTATTCTCAAACCCGACCCGTACACCCTATGAAACTTTTCGGGACTACACATTGCAGGTATCCGAACGCGAGATACCCGACCCTATCGGGATTTTTCACAATAGGGTCGGGACGGAATCGGAATTACCCGAACCCTATGTCCAGTCCTACCATATTTTTTTTTCCAGAAGAAATATGTGAGTTTCATTTCACAAATCGGCTAGGCCAACAATTACATATTAGGCAAATCATCTAGGCCCTCGCCTGAACATGAAGTCGTCCGTGCAAGGCGGTGAGCAACTTCATTACAAATACGTGGGGCTGTCCACTCCTACCATTGAGCATTAGAGTTTTACTATTTCATTTATTTGTCAATTTTAAACAAATCTATAACAATTTTACATTCTATCAATTCTCCCTTTTGCCTACAAATGTACAAACAAATTGTAACCGAATCCAATCGATATAGCTCAATATATAATTATTTTCTTTAATTTTTGTGCCCAAAAGAAAATGATGCAACTACTCTAGTACGGATGAAGTATTTGTATGTGGGCGGGTACGTGTGACTGTTTACAAATATTCTAATCGACACACTTATAGGCTAAATCAAATCATTAACTGTGGCGGGTGAATATTTTGACCGTCGCGGTTAGTTGGCTATTGTATGCGGGGTGGATGGTAGGCCAATTGGCGATTTTACAGGTTAAAATAAGAAAACGTAAAAAAATAATACTTACTAAATAAGAAGACAATAAAAAGAACATATCACAGAACAATAAGCACGAGTACATAAGTATTTCAAATGTTCTAATGTCACAAAATAATAAGCATAAGTAGGCACAACTGGACACGTACATAAGTCTTTTAAATGTCACAAAATAATAAGCACAATTAGTTAGGCACAATGTACAAGCACGTAAGTTTTTAGGGCCAATTACACCTGGAATCCTTTTTAGATTCATCAATTATGGATTTATCCTCTTTAGACTAGAAATTTTAGATTGAAACAATTACATCTAACCCCACAAATTTGACTTTTTGCGAATTAAGACCGGAAAAGTACATTTGTGCCCCTGAATAACTATTAGATTTCAATTCAACCCAAACAACTTCATTTTATGTTTATTACAATTTGCCTCAAATATTTTCTAAATTACTATATTAACACTAATTAATTTAAAATGAACCCGCATAACTTATCTAAATTGTAAAAAAGTCTCAAATATAATTGCAAATGAACCCCACAAAATTAAATTCAAATTAAATCCCAACCCTTTGTTTTTTATTCTTCTTTAGTTGGGTTGTTATGGTGCCGAATTCCGGTACTCCAGTACTAGAGTTGTAAAGAAGAAGGAAAAATAATAATAATAATAATAATAATAATAATAATAATAATAATAATAATAATAATAATAAACTCGTTCTTGGATGTCTGTTACCGATCTGGTATTTCTGTTGGTATGGAAGTTGATATTGGTTTGAGTGACGGGAGAGACAGGTCCCTTCGTTCTGCAGACTTGCTCCTTTATGCTTGGGATAGGGGGCGGGATATTCGTGTTGATCTGACCGGGTCTTCCCTCTTGACCCGGTCTGGGATGGTGGACTTTGTGCCTGGACATGCGGTTGTTAAGGCCGCCAAGCGCAAGTGTGCAAAGTATCGGGACTTGTGTGCAGCTAAGAGATATGATTTCCTTCCTTTCTCTTTCTCGAAACTTGGGAGCTGAATGTTGATGCTATTGATTTGCTTGTTAGAGTCCGCGGTTTCGCTTTGGCTCAGGATGCGGGAGTGAGTGCTGCTCCTCATATTTTTTCTAGGATTAATTTTGCTATTGCTAAGGGAGTAGTAGCACAACTTGTTTCTCGGCTGCCCACTAATTTTGTGTAACATTCGTTGTTTTTAGTTTATTTAATTCCACTTTATAATTAAAAGAAAATAATAATAATAATAATAATAATAATAATAATAATAAGAATAATAATAAGAAGAAGAAGAAGAAGAAGAAGAAGAAGAAGAAGAAGAAGAAGAAGAAGAAGAAGAGACTTAGTTTGTAAATGGGTAAGGGCATGATTAATTGAAAAAGTTGGTCAACTGAATTGGTTATTTTGGGGTTAAATGTAATTGTTACTATAAGAGGGAAATAAACGTAATTAGGGTCTCCCAGGCAGGTAAGTAATAAACCCCTTTTTAAAAAAAAATTCACAAACCCATAACCACAAGTCACATGCATAGTGACTAACTCCTATTTATGGTACCGATCCTTCATACAGAAAAACGATTTTCTTGCTTTAGCTCATGATCTGAATGAGTCGCACACCCTAGTACGCACATGTTCCTTGACGCTGAGGACAACCTCAAAGAGGGGGGATTTCGTGACATTTCGAATTGGTTGTCTTGTATTTCTAATAAGTTGTTAAATACTTAGCATGTTGAATTATATAATATATCTAATGGGCTGGTTTAGATTGATCCCAACCGGATCATTCGAAAATTTTCAGATTTTTAAAGAAAAGTAGTCCTAATGTTAAAAGTAGTAAGTACATAATTGTTTTAAATAATATAAATTCATGTATATTCCCTAAATATTAGATTAACTATATCTTAACTTACAAAATAATAATAGTAATGATAGTAATTTTTTAAAAAACTAAACTATATATATAAAAACTTTATAGGCGGGTGGGCGGTTGCCAACTGCCGGCCCAAAGATTGGTGATTAAAATTTTACTTGTTGCTATATTTGACATAAATTATAATCGAGAGAGGTGTAAGAAACTGTCCTTTTCGTCTAAATAGAACTGAACAAGATTGAATTGAACTGAACATAATTGAATGAAGCTGAACTCAACTGAACTGAATTTATTTGTAGTATATAATATAACTAAGCAAGTTTGAACAGAACTTAACCGAACCGAATAAAACTGAACATAATTGAACTGACTGAACTGAAAATAATGAGATTTCATATGAGGAGAAAAGAGTCTAAGTGGAAACGGATGAAATGACGGCCAAAACGGACAGATTTATTTTATTTATTATTATTATTATTTTATGTAAACCCCTATATCCTATGATGAAATAGGCTAGAAATGGGCATTAAAAAAAATACAATCCGCATGCATTTGGAATGTGGTCGACGTCGACATGATCATATTATGTGGTGATAGTAATTAATACATTAATGGCGTTGACAATATTTATAAGTACGATCGGGGTGATCTTAAGATCGATCCTAGCCACATGGAATGCTTCATTTTCCCTAGAGTTTGCAGCATGATCCATGGTAACAAACAACACTTTGTCCGTACGTCATTAATTTCATTTCTAGAGGCCCTAGCATAGTAGCATTCATTATAGTAATGCATTTTTTATTCCCTTTTGCCTTTTCCCATCATATCATCTGCTTCTAATTGAATCATGAGAATTTTGTCATTTGACCTTGGCCTGCTTTTCGAAAAACGGCAAAACCATATTAATAGTAAGAGTATAAAAAATTTACAAGATAGAATGCGCGTAAGAGGTAAACATCGAGTACCCCTAACTAAATAAAACTTCCAAACCAACAGGTATGATGATAATATAATGACCGTAAAACCGTTATGGACTTGTCAGGAAATGTCGCCAAAACTTAATAAATTGGGTGATTATTAATTCTAATAATAAAATTAAAATCATATAAAAGAAAACTACTATAAAAAGTTTTGAGTTACACGTTCTAATTTTGACACTTAATTCACATGTTACATGTACATCATAATAACCAAATGTTGGTATATTTCACTGATTTGTACACACTATATTGAACAAACTATACCGGCCATTTGTATGAATATATACGTACACGTCTAAGTATTAGACCCTCTCACACAAGTTTTTTAGTTATATATTCTCTGGCCTAAGATTGCTTTGCACACATTATATTGAACAAACGCCATTTCTATGAATATGTACGTACACGTCTAAGTACTCTCACACAAGTTTTTTAGTTATATATTCTCTGACCTAAGATTGCACGCCATCGATCTTATAAAGTTTCTATGTCATGAGAATATATAAGCCAGCTAGGTGAACGTTTAATAAAGCTACCTTTTAATTACTGATCATCAACTGATAGAAGTTAGATTCGATCTTTACATAATTTAATTGTATTATCATACAATAAGTGATCTGTTAAAATGATGAGGTTAATGTTAATGAATTAAATTATATATAAGCCTACAAAATCTACATACCATATATGCACTGATGCACATAGATGAAGAGTTATAAGGTGGTCTAGCGGAATGGAGGTGGAATAGTAAAGGAGAGGTGCAAGGTTCGATCCCCAGCGTACGCGGTTTCGGTGTGGAGATATAAGGTGGTTTAGGATATATTGTATAGTAGGAGCGTAGAAGTAGTTGTAATATTTGGCGTTTAAAAAAAAAAACTAATGCACATAGATGTAGTAGCTTACACTATATTCACCTTGGTCTTTTCATCAAATATATATACTGTTACATAGTCATAGTGATTAGTGTATATCAACGTGTGGATGTATTAACATGACTCATGGTCTGCATGCGATCGACATGTTGCCAACACGCGTTTTTCGGTTTTTCTTATAGTTGATTTACGCCTAATTCGCCATATCATCTGATTTCATTTACTTATTTTGTTGGAGGGGGTGAATATAAATGAGTATGCTCGTCTAACCGGATATTTCACTGGAGTATGCGACAAAAATCGATATGAATGAGTATGCAACAAAAATCTTGGTGTCTTGCTCTACCGGGTTTTTTCATGGAAGGCTTTAGACCATTATGTGTATTGTTTAGATGGTGGTGGGAAAGTTTGTATCGAGGTTTAGATCTTTTGTATTTTGGTTGAGATTTTACTAGTTGTAATTTAGTACCTTTTTCGAGCATTACATATGCTTCGTTTGATTAATGAAGTATTATTAACCATTTCAAAAAAGAAAATAAATATAGTTTTCATATCTTATGGTACCCAATAGTGAAATCTTACCAAATGGACGCATAATTGGTACGAATGGCCCAGGTTCAACGGGCTTCTGCCTAATGTCGCGGTCATGGACCGGGCCTCCAGAAGCCTGGCTCAGGTTCTTTGCATTCACAGGTAGAAGAGCATTGGCTCACGTCCAAACCTAACCTAAATTTGAATTTTTACTGAGATAAATTTCAACTCATATTAAATTTTAATTAATTCAAAGTTATTTCCAAGTGATATACAAATTAAATGTGACCTCTTCTAAACCGAAAAGGACAGGAGAGTACGGAACTCTCTTTCAGCTAGCAGGCATGAGTATATGCATGTCTGCAGATCCAATTTTGTGGATGGCACATCCGCACTATAAAAATTGATATCGAATAGGGCGATATGATGATATATACCTATTGAGTTCTCTTTCAACTTTCAAGACATATGGGATAATAAAGCTGCTGCCTATGCATGCTTTGTGGTCTATATTCATTCAACCCGATCGAAGCCCAACATGATCTCCAAATTTCAAATACTATAATGCTCGCAATCAATTCAAACTTTCCGTTTGAGACACTAGCAAACCCCGAGGACAGTGCGTTTGCTCATACACCACGCGTCGTATGATATACACTAGTTATGAATGATATTTGACTCTCAGACTCAGACTCAAGATGCGATTCAACCAAAGTGATGATACGATCAAGACTTGCCACTTGTATGTATGTTATGTGAATTTTGACATACTTTTTTATATGCCCACAAATCCTAAATTAAACATAATGAACTATAACATCATATGCATCGCACTACCTAGTTTTAATAGGACAAATTAGACCCTCAATATTTATTGTGATGATCACCTAGAAAAGGATACTTACAACTACCATAGACAGACGATAGTATTATTAAGAATCTACTCCCTCTTCTTTACTTGACCTTTTGTAATTTTAACTGTAGGCCCTACTAATTCATTTTTTTTTACTTGATATAGTGGTATTTTATTGGATTTTTGTCTCTTGGAGACAAAAGTAGTTCATTATTACAAGGTTACTTAATGGTAGGAATAAGTAAGCTAATAAGTAAGCTAATACTGATAGCTTTTCTTAATTTTTGTGAAATAGCCAAAACCGTCAACTAATTAATAGAAATAGGAGGGAGTAATTGACATAGATAGACTATAATTGATGTTAATTTAAGAGTACTCTGAATTGGTTCCTGAGAAGTGTCATCCTCCAATGATGGAGCTATAGCTAACCCAGTCTAGTTCCTATACCATCACAGGGCAGACCATGGGTTGGGCAGACAGAATCAGTGAATTAGCAAGATTACATACAGCTAGCTAGAGATGGTTAAAGAACTGTTTAAATATATAAACAAATTAGTATCCGCCTCTTGAAGCTAAATCAGAGCTAAACGCAATTGAAATGTTAATGATCCCCAACCTTTACTACAAATGATCACAAGCTGAAGCTAATGCTTTCGAAATGCAGATTAGCTGATAATCCAGATGAACATATGTGTGCTACTTCATGCCTCATGCTTTTCGGTCCGCAGACAAGAACTCCAACGCTTGATTCATTCCGTTCAGATAGAGTTCCTACATCGAAAAGGTACCATGATGTGAGGAACAACAAATTTAAGGCCTTAAGGGTGCATCATGCATGTTATATGATCAAATCTTAAAGACACTTACTTCTGAGGTTTGGTCTTTCACCATAATGTACACTGATAGATTGAGAAAGTGACTGTTGAGGCATGCTCTCCAATTCACGATCCGCGTTATTGATTGATGGGGCAGTGTGATCAGTCGTCCCTTCCATGTTCTTATTCAATAGAAATGCCGTGGTTCCAGTGATGAGTATGCAAATGCAGAGGAAAAGCATATGCAACACAGATCTTGATGCTGATGAATAGATTTTGTTGGTGTTGTGATCAATCGGGTATATGTAGAATCGCGTTAAGATACCAATCAAGATTAGATACATGACAAATGACGATGAGATTATAACAGCGAGCCAGAGCCAATTGTTTCTGCCTAATATAGGAGTTATAGGTGCATCATGTGGATCAGGCTTGAAATACAAGATCCGAATTGGCACCTTTTCATCCACACTGGGCCGTTCTTCTCTTGTAACATACGCCTTGATTTGTAGTTCCAAGTTGGCAAACCCAAGAGGTGTGCCTGAGATTGGAAGGATGATATCTAGCATGCTCAAGTAAGTGGAGTTCCTAAATGAGGCTACGAGAAGGATTTTTGGAGTCTTGCATTTCAATGTCTCGCTCATGTAGATTAGTTCTCGGATGATGGAGATAAATGGAGTCACACCGCTTCCTCCACTAACCATCACTAGTATGTCGTGCCTGCAGAAGTTAAAACTTAAACTTAAACTTTCTCGTCTGAAACTTAAAAATGCCAATTTAAAAAACATCTCTGCTTACCTTGACATGTCACTTGAAACGGGGCCATAAGGCCCTTCGACAAAGGCTTTGACGTGATGAACTTCCGTCGGGGAAGCAAACAGCTGGCAGAGCTTGGTAGACCAGCTCCCCTCTCTCTTTATGAGGACACTGAGCTTGTCCGACTCCAAACTACTGCTAGAGATAATACTAAATGGATGCCATTGCAGCTTAGAAATTCTTGGTATGTTAAGGAACATAGTACTAGTTGGAGGATAGGTTAAACCTGGTAGAAATGAGAGCCCAAATCAGTAACATAAGGCTAGTGATTAGATGTTTAGAATTTTAGTACAATATACACGAACCTGCGGCTTTGGAGAAGATGAGCTCAACAGTTTCACATGGTAGCACCCTGGCACAGATTAAGCGAACGCTTCCTCCAGATTGCAAGAATCTTAACAATCGGTCAACCATGAAGAGGAAGAAACCAGGAAGCATCAAAGTGGCGTAGCTAATACCAACGTGCAGCACAAAGAAGATGACAAATAGAATGTAGAGATGATGAGTGTAGTAAAATATCTCAAAAGTTTTTCTCCTAATGCTTGGGAATGTTGTAGCCCACAGAACTAGTCCTGCCAGCAGAGCTATCTCCCCTGCTAGATTGGCAATCCCAGTATGTTTCCATTTCACCATCTGAAATAACAAAATCACAGATAAGGACTTATGTGTTCTCCAATGACGTATGAAAACTTCATTGGGCGAATTGCACAGATACTTTAGTTCGTTTTTGTTTCATGCTCAACATGCATGCGCTAGTGTCTTGCTGGGTTTAATTATGGGAAAAATACATATATAAACTAATATACAACATTAATTGAAAAAACAGCCACCTTCAAAAAACAATTACAAAAAATTCGCTACAGTAGATCCGGATTTCAAAAACTCGCTACAGTAGATTTAATAAATATTTTGAAATCCGGAAGCTAGTTTCAGCCACCGAAACTAGCTGAAACTAGCAAAAAATGACTAAAACTAGCTAAAAATGACTGGAAAAAGTTGAAACTAACGGTTAATTTTATATTTTTCTAAAATTAACCTTTAAAATTAATTTTTAATTTTATAAAATGATTAAATTAACTCTAAAACTTATTTATGCTAAACTAAAAAAATTAAAAAATATGAAAACTATAATTATAAAAATATAAATTATTATTTTAAATGAAAATAATAATTTCAAATTTGTTTTAACACATAAAAAACTAGTTTCAGAAGCTAGTATTAGACAAAAAGTTAGTTTCATAAGCTAGTTTTATAAACTGGTCGAAACTAGTTGAAACTAACTATTAATGCTAGTTTTAACATCATAAAATGTTATTTTCATTAGTTTCAACAACAAAAATGCTATTTTCATTAGTTTCAGTATCATAAGTGCTAGTTTCAGCAATAAAAATGCTAGTTTCAGCAACACAAATGCTAGTTTCATCAGTTTCAACAACATAAATCCTAGTCTCAAACAACTAAATGCTAGTTTCAACGACTAACTGCTGTTTTAATTAGTTTAAGCATCATAAGTGCTAGTTTCAGCCACAAAAATGCTAGTTTCAATAGTTTCGGCAAACACGAATGCTAATTTCATTTGTTTCGGCATCACAAGTGAACACAAAAATGTTATTTTCATTAGATTCAACTCAACACATATGCTAGTTTCATTAGTTTTCATCAACACAAATGCTAGTTTCATTAGTTTCTGTATATAAATATTAATTTGTTAGAAAAAAATAGTTAAATATAATTAGTTAGTAATTAATTAACACTAATGGATGTCAAAAAACACCTTCAAAATCCATTTTAGCGAGAAAAATGGAGTCCATATCCAATTTAAGGAGATTTTGAAGAGTACTTGATTAGATTTTAGAGTACCAAAAAATAAAATGACATTTTCTGTAAGAGGTTTTTTAAAGTGGTTGTATTAGCAATTAGGTGCTCTAGAGTGGTTGTTTATGTAATTTTCTGTTTAATTATATGAATAGTATGGTACCTGAGATATTTGATTCGTGGCAATCCAGTAGATGATGTAACAAAGCCCATGCGCCGTGAACAAGGTCATGACAATATGGCCGAGCCATATGTGATACTTGATGCTGGACTCTGACGTGAGCCCGAACAATGGCAAAATTGAAGAGCCACGCGTTACCGGGAAGAATAAGAACGACAATGCTATGTTTCCCACCAGCCCCAGACGAACGGCCACTGAGTCCAGCTTCGATTGCCACCTGCACACGACATCAACCGGAACCAATTTTAACGTTTATCACAATGTGCATGTAGTTTGAATCCAAATATCATGCCTTAAATATCCCACAAAGAAATGAAGTAGTAATAGACTAATAGTGATTAGTTAAACTGTAGTTAAAAGTAAGTTACTTGCACTGTTTCACCATGTCTTGCAGCACTTTTAGGCGTGATCTTTGCGAAGCTGATGCTTAAATAAGAAGCATAACTCCATATGAGAAGTGCAATGAACATGAAGAAGAAGCTTAGTTCAATGCCAGACACTATCCCGAGCCATCTTATTACATGTGGCCTAGTCCATAACGCCAATCTTGATCCGTTATTAGTTGCTCCATGTACTCTGCATGTACGATGTTTGTTAGACCCAGATAGTCAGTCTATCACGAAATTAGGCCTGCTGGAGGTCAATTTGGCCCGTCCAACCGATCCACGAGCAATCCGATACACACACGTGGATCAGATTTATCGTGGACCTCTTCTATTATCTAGGCTCGGGTCTAACCGAAAAAGAAAAAAGATGAAAGTTTCACCAAAAATATAACTTAACTTTGGAACCAAATCTGTTTGGTATGGTCCAGTCTGATCCGATCCACATGGACACTGATCCATTGGATCAGGTTAGCAATTTTGTGAATTAAATTTGGTCTCGTCCGGATTGGATCGAGATAAAGTCTACGGATCGGACCCAAATTGCCAGACCTATTCAAAATAATTCCACTGGAGAATTAAGACAAATTATATTTAACAAAGCGAAACAAGACTTATGTGTATTACGGATCGGAATAAATTGCCGTAACTATTCAACAATCTCAAAAGATTGAGTTTATAAATTTAAAAAAGATATTTGCTATTCAAAGGTTTTATATATACCTAAAACTAAGAGAAGAATACTAGCAGTATGTACCCTTTTGTGTAGGTAATAGATTTCTTTCCGAGATGCAGATACAAACACCCCAGTGTAGCAATCAACAGGACTGGCAATGGGAACATCAAATAATATGCTCCTGCATGTTAAAAGGCATGGTTAGATGGATGACTACCATGTATGCACTTAAGAAGAATAAAACTCATATCGTCTGGTCGTATATAAGCGTTCAAACCTTGTTTGGTGCCAAAATAAGTGGATGCGGTTTTCTTTCGAATATGTGGCAACCAAGTATGTTTATAAACACTGGTCGGAATCATCCACCACAAAAACATGTAGCCCGAAAATATCACAATCACCACTGCGATTATCGCCACCCTGATTATGGTGTTGGTGACGCCACGGGAAGGTTGTGCCGGGACTGTTGGATCCATAGATTATTATATAGTGTAAGTATGCCTTTGATTTGGAAAAGAATGAATGTTGCGGGAATACAATTTAGGAGGCCTCACAATTTCGCATAACACTGCCACTCATATATAAATAAAAAATAATAATAAGTAGGATGTGTAGAAGTACTGTATATTGGATGCTCGAATGGGTCTTTCATACTTAAATGTCGGAGTAAATGTAGGGACGGCAATGGGCCTGGCTCAGAACATTTGGCACAGGCCCGGCCCAAGCCTGAATACAGGCCTAAATTTTAGGCCAGACCCAAGCCCAGCCCTTCATGTGCTGTGCTGGGTCGGGCCGGGCCCACTTTTCATTTTTTTTCTTAAAACAAAATCAAAAATCAAACATTTTAGAAATTAGAATTTTTAAAAAAAATTAGAAAATAAAGATTTAAGAAATTAAAAATAAAAAATACTTCAAAAAGTTAAAAATTATTAATTGTGGTGTATATTAAAAAATATAATTCAATAGAAAATTTTATAACATATAGAAAAGTATAAAAAATATATAAATTACAACTTAATTTAATACTACTACTAATGTATAAAAAAACAATTAAATAGTCATATTTACATATAATATATATAAAAATATGAAAAACATTATGCACACTTGAGCCGGGATGGGCCCGCAGGGCAACTTTGGCCCAGACCCGGACCATGGGCCTATGTAACAGGCCCAAGCCCAGACCATGGGCCTGGCTGTAAATGTAAGAAAGTACCATGTTCAACAACATTTTCTCCTTTCTATTTATAGCAATACAACACAAGAAAGTAGCAGGATTTATTTAACATGGCATCTCAAGCTATCACTAGCTAGTGGCATCCTTATATTAACCGGGTGCCATTTCCATCTCCGTCATCTTCCATTCGTCTTTCTTTTTCATATACAGCTCGTTTGACAGTGAACTAAATTAAGGAATCTCATTTAACATTGAACTATCATCCCCAGCAGTGAAGTGAACCTCACGTGTGAAATAAACTTATAGTGAATAACGTGCTTCATTGTCAAGTTTTCACAAGGGCTGACCCACCGAAAAGGCTGGGTAGGCTCCACCAACGATTATTAAAACAAATTATAAGTATTTAAGTTCAATCATATAGCATTATATTTAGCATTTAGGCCTTGCATGGTTTGAGTAATTCAAAGGAAAAAGAAAATAAAATAAAGTAAAATCTAATTTTCTGATGTTTGTTTTAAGGGAAATTTAATATGGAAAATTAGTTACTGTGGAAAACTTGGGAAAATGAGGAAAATAAAATCAAAACAGAATCCACAAAATCTTCAATATTTAACTTCATATTCCCTCTCGATCAAAATCTTCACGTCCATTTCCATGTCCTGCATAAAACAAAATTTTCATCTCCCTATCTAAGATTTATTAGAGACTTTGATGAAAATTTTTAAAATTTCGTCTTCCCTCCAAAATTAATTTCTTAATTAATGAATTACATCTCCACCAACATTATATACATATACATCTCCGTTTGTTCTGGTAATTTTTTTATTAACCCTTAGTTATATATGAACATTATCGATTACTAATTTCATATTATCAATTACTAATTTGAGAAAAAATATTATGTTCTCAGATTCTTGAGTTAGTGTATAGTGTGATTCTTGAGTTAGTGTATAGTGTAGTAGAAACTTACTAGGGGATTTATATTCTCAGGTCGCGTTCGTACCGACCTGAGAACAGGTGTCCACCAGATGATTGCCACGTGGCAATGGTACGAAGTTATTATTTTATAATAAATAATTTAATTTTTACTAATAACTCTTGGATGTACATTTATACTCCATAAATATTCAATTAAATTAGTATTTTATATATTTTTATTATATCTTTAAAATCATTATACTTCAAAATCAAAATCAAAGCAATCGATTAATCAACCAACTGGATCCATCGCCGGCAAATTGATCAATCAATAATCAACGGTGCATAATTGGTACCACGACACCATGCCCATTCCAGCTCAGGTAAAACTAGAACAATAAAACTGCAATTTGGTCAATGAATTACTTTATAGTATGGATAGATGATTAAATTTAAATGAGAGAAAAACCATTATCAATCTCTGAAGCAGCATAAACAACAAGGAATGAGTCTATCCACTACCAAGCTCTGAAAACACAATTTAAATGTATCGGACCTAATGGAATTTGAAAAAGATGATCATGACAATTTTTGTATAATTAATTAATGATGAAGCCGAAAGTAGTAGTAGTAGTAGTTTTGTGCCAAACGACTTTATAGAGATAGCAGTTTGGGGGAAAATCGATTAGTTAGGGTTCTTCATAGTGGATGAATAATTTTGTTATGATTAATTGAACGGAACTAACCAGTAATGATAAATTAGAAAGTTTAATTGATTAATATTATTCTAGAAAATTAATGTAATTATACAAAATTTTAATTAAAGTACTTTTTAAATACAAGAATATATATTAAGAAAGGGCATTGTGGTCAACTTATATTTTAGGTGGATTTTATTTTATTTAAAAAATATAATTTTTAATAGATCGTACCGAAAATTATATACAAAATAGCTTTGAACCAAAAGAAGGGACCAGATTAAATTAACTGTCACATGACAACGATCTAGTGGAGACCTGTTCTCAGTTCGGTACGAAGTCAACCTGATATTAGAAAGTCCCAACTTACTATTGACTCCAGAAACTTTATATTATCGCACTTTATTTTTGTTGACTTTTCGATGTCCGATTTGACCTCAAATTTACAATAACTCGTTGCGAAAAAATAATTTTTAAAATTATATTATGATAGTATACTTCTTATATTTGTATAATATAACTTTTAAAAATATTTTTTTCCTAATCAATTATGATTAATTTGAGGTCAAACTGTATATACAAAAAGTCAACAAAAATAAAATGGAATACTCTAAAGTTTCCGGAGGAAGTAAATTTTATAGACGAAAGTTAATATTTTAATTTAATGATAATAATTGTTTGTTTTGACTGAGTGAGTAGACTCAAATATATAGTTACCATACCAATTTTAAAAGATAAAAGATAAAAAAAAATATAACTACCAATTTATTTTCCAAGAAAATAAGAATGAGATGCCAAACGGTAAAAAAATAAGAAAAATATAAATTTTCCTCCAACATTTTCCAAAGGGATTTGATTTTCCTCAAATTTTTTTCTTTTGGAATTAATTAAAACATGCAAGGCCTTACTTTGTTGTAAAAAATTCGGAATTTTGACCAAAAAATAAATAAATATCGGAATTGAGCTCAAAAGGTAAAAAATAGGGTCTTCGGTTAAATACTTAAAAGGTCTAGTAGACCCGATGATCTACCCTCACTATCGTTGTGGATCCCATTATGAATAGTGAGAGAGGGTGGATCAACTATTGTCTAAGAGACCTAGGAATAAAGTTATGCTCCTTCAAACTGTACGTATTTTTAGTAGAAATACACAGATACAATCATTTGAAATAGCAACTGGTTCAGCACTGGTAAAAATTCATTTAGAAAAACTCAGTCGCAGTTATCAACACCATGCAACCACGATCATGAACCTCCATTGAGGTTCTTGAAGAGCTCGGGGAGATGAGCATTCGTGAGCTTTGTACGCTTGCTGATCTCATTCTTCTTCTTCTTTGTCTTAGGCTTAATAACCATGCCCTGGATCTGTGCTGCTGCCCTCCTCTTTGCAGTGTTTGTAGCAGGCTTCATTCCATTCTTCTGCAGATCCCTTTCAATGTCGAGCATATCCCGTGGGAGCTCAATTCCTCGGAACAGAGCTTTCAAATCATCATCGACTTTGATCACTGCTCTTGGATCATTTGGATACGCTATGTCCTCTTGTGAATCGAAGTTTGAGAGAAGCCAAAGATCTCCACTAGCTTTCAAAGTCTATAAAATATAATTAGACACAACAGCTATGAAAGGGTGTATGGAATGAATAATCGAGTATTTTGTAGAGCTCTCTACGCAGCTTTATATGTCTGTTTTACCAAATTGTCTTTATGAATTATGACACATGGTTAGCTTATTTCAAAAGCACATCTTTACACACTTACCTAACCTATTTAGGTTGTGTTTGAGAATGCTTATTAATCAATCGCATCCAATATTACTTGATTTATACAGTATTAAATTGCTAATGCTTATGTTGGTTTAAGTTTAAATATGAAATATGTATTGCAAAATAGGAGTATGTCTTCGAAATGATGGAACCGGCGTTAAGCAGTCAAAAGCATCACATGAGCAGATTTAACAGCTTCCATTTATTATCTGCCTAATTTTAGAGAATCTGAAGCGACAGTTCAATTCGCGAACACTTAAATTCTTCATAAGTCATTGTAAAAGAAAGCATTTGCAAACACAAACTTATGATGCTAAACTCAGGCACATGTGAACACAACTTGAGTATGCATCTGAAACTTAGTTACCTGCAAATCTTCCATGACTGCTGGATATGCATCCTTGAGATCAATAACTGCAATGCCCTCAGGGAATTTCCGAATCAACGTAAGAAGTTCAGATCTATCTTTCAACGCATGCTTGGACTGAAAACATGTTATATTTAAGGAAAGAGTACATTAATTATATGTGGGAAATATTCAGTACAGTGGAAAGGTCAGGTAAATGAAAAATGAAGAAAACTGTGCTACTGCGCCATATTAAATTATCATCGCTCAAGATAGATGATTACCTTGTAGGCAAATTTCCCGCTGTCATAACTCACTTTTGGGTTATTCCTTAAACTGTCAAAGACAGCCTTATTTGCCTTCATGTCAACATAGCATGCTTCGTTTATTTGCTCAGGCGTAAAAGCTTTCCTTGTCTGCACATGAGAATTTCAATAAATTAGGTTATCCTCTCCACCATTGCAACCACAGTATACGCAAACAAATTACGATGATATTCAATAGTAAAGCAAGAAACAGATGTCAACCAAAAGATTGATCTAGACATGATATTCTACGGAATTATAAGGCAGTGAAAGGTCCGTTCATTTAATGAATTGGGTTTATAAAGCTAGAAACAGATGGCCGAAGTATGAATTGAATTGTTTATTTGGTTACGTACAAAAATTACTTGCTACTAACATTTTTCATTGCTTAAAGTTCCTACTCATGAATATTAATGCACAGGTCACAACCATATAATTCATTTCATCACTTACCAAGTATTTACGAAAGAAGGTTTTCAGTGAAGACCAACACAACTGCATTCACATCTTTAGACTGTTCTATGGTCAGACAGAATTAACTATTGGTGGCAACAGAGACATTTCAGAATAGACAGTATAGTTAATTAGTCTTGTTCACTTGTATACAAAAAAGAAACTACTTAATTGTGAAACAGGACTATGAGTTACATAATGGCTCATCACATTCACATCCCAGCATGAAGAAAAATAAGCAATGCAGTACCAAATTGCATCTTCACTGATTGAATCTGAACAGGGCCGGTCCTGGCCCTGTGCATAAGTACAGTTTAGTGGACATAATTGATCATTAAAGTTCCGGTTTCCCAGTGATGAAGGACTTGGGATCAGATTTACTTGCTCATGGTTAGCGATTTGAACCTCAGCTTCACCATTTCTTTTAGCATTTTATGGTTTTTATTATATATTTCTATTTTCATTTCATTGGTTTGTCATTTCAATTTCACTTTACCGGATTTAGAAATTGGTTCTAAAAAAAGAGCTGTTTGACCTTGCTCACTCCTTTCTTTTGCCCAGCCTTTGCAAACCAAAGAGCAGAGTCCAAGTTATCTAGCAAAGACACAAGTTCGTCCAATAGTCGAAGTTTTTAGTAAATAAGACTCAGATGATCAGGGCGAAAAAAATTCCCTGCACCGCCACCGCTTGTGTAAGGTTGTTTTTTAATTTAAATTTTCATTGAACTCTTTCTTCTTTTTTTTTTTTTTGGCATTTTTGTAACATTCTAAAATGAGTGAAATTTTAGATTTAGCCATTTAAGTTAAGCAAAAACATGTTTTATTTATCCAAAAATCCACCTAATGTGTTTTTGAGACGAACCATGTAGCTTTCCACTTAATGATTTTACTTTAACTCTTTAACCATGATTGTTTTACACAAAGTTGTAATTTTCGCTTTTGAACCATCATTTTCTTTTGAATATTTCTTTCCTATTGTAGAAAGCGATAAATGTTTAATTATCATTTAGGTATACCATTTAAAGCCAGATTATTTCCAAGTGCTTATCCATCCAATCATACTTTTAAAATCAGCATATTTTGAAATCGAGAGCCACTTTATCATGATAAAAGTTATTTCATATTCGAATGACAGATCATAATGACAAGTAAACAAAAAGTCACTCATGTTGGAACTAATTTCCGTAACACCTAAGAAAGGAATAAACTGTAATATTATTTTATTCACTATAAGTTTCCATTTCGGATCACGGGTGTGCAACAAGATGATGAAACCAATGACATTATCATGCATTCGCTTTCCTGATAATTTCCCCGAGCCTTAAAATTTTTCTAACAATTGACACACCACCATGATATAAAGGATAATAATGCATAATCTATGATTCATAAGTGAGAGCAAAATCATGAAACTATCCGAAATAAAATCTAAAGAGGGGGAGGAGCTGGAGACAGTACCTCAAAGAGCAAATCAATAACTTTTTTGATCTGCGCCCCTACAGGAGCTTTCCGTATGCTGTTTATATGTTGAAGTCGCTCTGTATCATTTGAGAATTTAACTGGGGCAGCAGGAGTTTTTCCACTAGCCGAGGTTGATGCAGAGTGGGATTTTGAAGGAACTGCTTTGGAAGATCCTGGTCTAATGCTTGTCGACTGGGTCTTTTCTTGTTGTTTATTGAATTTCGAACTTTCTTGACGAGACGCCATCTAAGACAAACAACTGTTCACTATCAGCACCCTAGATAAAGCTAACTTATCAGTCTAAAACTTTGAAACATTCATAAGAGAGTCACCTGCTAAATTAAAAAGATGCACTCATTAAATTATACAAGTAACCTGCTAAAGACCTTCATTTTTTGGGAACGAAAGAATATGACAGAACAATCTTTACATCACTATAATCGTCGACCATGTAAGTTGCAATCAGAAAATAATATAAAGTATATTGCCCTCCATCAAATTGGGGTTTTGGATTCTGAGATAGAATGCAGTACTTATAACACATAAATATATTTAGCATAATCAATAGATTTCGAAATTAAATGCAAGCAATACTTGATCTTTTCCAGGAATTAGGAATCAGGTATCAATTCCAAAGCACAGATGTTAGAAGAATACCTTGATGGTAGCGGCGGAGGCGGTTTGAGCACCCGAAATTCGATTGCTTTGTTGGCGTTACTGAAAATCCCGAACCCTAGTTTAACAGAGCAAATTCCCCTTTTTGATTGATTCGATTGGGGATTTTCCCTTTTTGTTCGTGAACCAGGTGAGCTGTATTGAACTTTGTTTATGTGCCAATAAATTGGGAACAGCATAATAATTTGGGGCAAAACGATGTCGTCAGACCTGGAGGTTCTTGTAATTTTCCCAATTTCAATTATGGGTCCAAACTCCAAAACCAGAACCGGAACATAAGAGATAAAATCAGCAACCGAAACGGACCGAAAATTTATGATGGTGAGTTTGAGTACCCGCTCAAGTTATGAGAACCCCGCCGGCCGGACAAGGACAATATTAGGTTCTCCGTTTTCTCAGACTCTCACTTCATTCACTGATTGACGTCCGTCTCATTCACCTCTTGCTTTTCTCATCGGGCTTTCGGACTCTCACCATTTCAGCTTGGGTCCTTGAAACCCAATGGTTACCTCACATGATCAATGTTCAACCGAGTCAACTCTGAATTGACCCACTTCCGCACTGTTCTCTACATATGAAATCTCATTATTTTCAGTTCAGTTCAATTTTGTTCAGTTATGTTCAGTTCTGTTGAGTGAGACTTGCTTGTTATATTTTACTCCCTCCTATTTATTATAATTGTCGTTTTAGATTTTTAGCTATTTTGGAAATAGTTGTCGTTTTAGCATATTTCTCATGATTGCCTATACTATTAATAGGTATTTTACTATTATTAGGTGAGATATTGTGAGTGCTTTTTAGATTACTTTAATATTCTTAAACTTTTTAGTTTCCTATAAATAGGGTGTAATCATTGTTTATTAATATTGATAAAATAGCTAAAACAACATGTATTTAAAATGGGACGGAGTATATTATAAATAAATTTAAGGGTAAATTACTTTAAACCGCCCCACTAGAAACTCATATTACGGATTCTCCCTCGTTAGTTTAACAATTACGTATAGCCCCAATGACCGGAAAAAAGTTGACCTGATCGTTATTCAGTTTCAGAAAGATTCCGGCCAAACAAGGCCTTAGGTTTTTTTTTTATCATTTTTTCTTTTCTTTTAATTTTTTCTTCCTTTTTTCTTTTATATTTTTTTTCCACCTCCTTCTTCCTCCTTAACTTCCTTTTTTCTTCCGAAATCGGAGCTGTAAAAAGCTCTGATTTGGAGCCGTTAACAGCTCCAAAACCGGGGCTTAACAGCTCCAAAATCGGAGCTGTACAGCCTCGATTCGGAGCTGTAAACAGCTCCGAAATTGGAGCTGTAAAAAGCCCCGAAATCGGAGCTGTACAGCCCCGAAACCAGAGCTGTTAACAGCCCCGATTCGGAGCTGTAAACAGCTCCGGAGCTGTTAACAGCTCCGATTCGGAGCTCTTAACAGCTCCTGACCGGAGCTGAGCTCCGACAACTTTTATTTATTTATTTTTTTAAATTTGTTTTTAATCTTTTGGGTTGTTTTGAAACAAACCCTTAATTTGGGGTTCTTTTATAATAACTATAAGTTCATTTTTAAATTTATATAATTTTTGTGGTTAATTTGAAATTTATTAAAGTTAATTTTGTATAATAAAATAATTTAGAGGCAAATGTGTAAATACTACAAATTTAAGTTGTTTGTTTCAAGCTAGAAACTGAAATTCCGGCAAGGGTAAAAGCGTAACTTCCAGGTCTTAATTCGAAAAAAGTCAAATTCGTGGGGCTATCTGTAATTGTTTTTGTGTGACATAGGGCTACATGTAATTGTCTAACTAAGAGGGAAGGATCTGTAATAAAAAAAATAACAGGGGGTAGATGTAAATTGCCCTAAATTCAATTCAGTTCAATTCTATTCAATTCAGTTTTGTTGTGTTAAGTTCTGTTCAGGCAAAAAAAACAGTTTCTTCTTATATTAATTTAATTATATTGTATGGATGAAATTGGAATTTCTAAACAAAATGTGATCAATTGAAACTCGGCCCATCAATGTTCTAGAAATGCATTAAGTGTGGAGACCCCCGACTCATTTGGAATTATGGCGATAATTTATAACCTCCATAGGGAACGAATTTGTGAACAGAGCAGTCTGAAGAAGGTGTTGACAGAAAATTCGAGCAGCCCAAGGAAGTATTCATTGCATCCAGCGATCAAAAATCGAAAGGGGAAGGAGAGAAATAAAATCATAAACTGCCTCTGGGAGTGAAACGAAGAAGGACAACAACGGCTTCAACCCCTAGTGACGACTAGCAGAATTTATTTACAGGGACTTTATCCATTCCGATGGCCAAATTAAAGTGTGTAACAACCTATTTTGGAAGAAATTTGTGTCGTCGGATGTGAGAGTTTCACTTGATATTGCTCTAGAGTTCGATTTGGTTGATAATGTAGAAAGGAAAAATGTGAACAAGATTTTAGTCGAGCTCGTGAAGAACATGGCATGTTACAATTGGAGGATAGGAAAGAAGAAAACATTGGTGGAATTGAACTTGGTGGTAAAATGAAGATGCTAAGCTTTAATGTTACAGGTGTAGGTGGTACTCTTAAGAAGCAAGAAATTTGTGAACTTGTCGGAAAGGAATCTTTGGATTTTGTTAATTTGAATTCAAGAAACGAAGAAGGATAGTTTTGTAAGAAAGGATGTGGAACGTTTGTGTGGTAGTAGCAAAGTGGATTGGGTGCATTTAGGCTCCTTGGGACTTGGGAGCCTCTGGAGGTATTTTGAGCATATAGAATCCGAATGTCTTTGTGGAATCATCAATGTGGGGGATGACATTGTAATTTCTCAACAAAACGTGATCAATGAAACTCGACCCTCCAACGTTGTCAGGTCAAGGTTCAACAGGGTCAACTTGATGATTTTTAACACTAATTCAGCAATGTAGAATTTTTAAAAAATCATTAATTATGACTCTGTTCTCTTCCACCCAAAATATTTTTTTCATTTTCACTTTTTATAGTCGATCAATTTTAAGTTGGACTGTACTACAAGTCAATCTAAAACTAAATGCTAAAATGTTCATATTTTACTAGTTCCATGAATTTGGGGAGACCAGGGGAGTTGCCCCTGCATGTTCTGAATCTGTACCGCCTCTTTCCCATCTTTGCTTTTGTTCCATAGAAAAGCAGTGGTGTCGTGATAACTTTACCGATGCGTAGGAACACGAATAGTATGTGCAACATGGATCTTGATGCCAAGGCGTATATTCTGTTGGTGTTTTTATCCGTTCCATTGGTGCGTCAAATGGATTAGGCATGAAATGTTCAAGTTAGTGTTTTTATCCATTCCATTGGTGCTTCAGATGGATTAGGCTTGAAAAGTTCAAGCTCAAACCACACCGTTAGGATCATCTTCTTTTCTTGTTTGTCTGGCTGTTCTTCTTTTGCTACATCGGCCTTGATTTGTAACTCCAGATTAGTTAGCTTAGACCATATATAGGGAGGATCAGGTCGCATGGTCAATCCAGAGTTCTTGAACGCAGTTTCCGTGTCTTGCTTATGTAAATAAGGTCCTCCCGGAGGATAGAGATAGAAGGATTACATCAGCAATTCAGCATATACTTACTAATATTGTTATTAAATTGTCTCTGGCAATAACACACCTAACCGGATTTATAAACGTTACTTCTTCTCAGCCATCGGCTAAGGGCATGTGTACTGTGGTTTTCGAAATAAGGCAACTTGAAAGAAACTCACTATACCAACAAATACCCCAATAGATTAGAATTTGAAATCCAAACATCCACTGAAATGTTTCATATCGACAAGCATCTATTTTATTACTCTACTGAACTTAGTTTAGTATGGTGCACAGAGAATTTCATAAAGAAAATTTCATAAAGAAGAGGCAGAGAGTATAACGCGTTGTCTGGGAACCCACTAACTAGAGGTTTGGGTTTATGGGAATATGATTCTAAGACCAATAACTATTGTGATCTAAAACGAGAACAGAGCTGGAGGATGGGTGAGTCGGGAAAACTACGTATTTCTGTGCAAAGATTACCATTATTTCCTGGTAAAATATAGAACATTGTTGAAGTTGAAACTTCCAGCATGTTTGCAACTATGATAAAACATGCCTCTGTTAGCTATATGGACCAAGGGCAGATAAACTTATAATGAGAAAGTAAAAAAATTCTGCATAACATTTGCCGTTTCAAAAATATAAAAAATTTCTGCATAACATCTCTAAAAAAGGATACCTTTCTCGATTTACAATTACTAAAGGTTGAGGTCAAATTACTTTACACTTGCAGTCACACCATCAACAGAAACTTCAGAATAAAAAGCTTAGGTGGACACTCATTCCGAATAGATATCAACTGTAAAAGAACTACAACAATTTACAATCTATAACAAGTACAGAGCTGAAAATGGGCAAGTTGAGAAAAATAAACAATAATAATTATTATTATGCACGGCATCATGGGTGATAAGCACAGCATAAACCAAAACTTCAGCATGACTGTTGCGCAATACAGAACTTGGCTGTGCATGATACATGCCCTATTGAAACTAAGATTGGTATAAACAAATAAAATATCATTGAAAGGTTCTTCGACTATACTTGCTTAAATGAGTCAAGGCATATTACATTGAATACCGAATATGAAGATTGTTTTACAAAAAGGATAGGTAGTTGCATAATCTTACACAAAGTTTCTCGGTGAAACATACATAGTTTATAGTTAGTATCATGGACAAAGGACATACAGATGGAGAAGGAATATTTCGTATGGCAAGACTTGGACAACTGTTTTTTTCTGAATTTACAACTACTGAAGCATAAGATAAAATGTAGAGTAGCCTCAGTAACTTCACCCAATTACCATGAGAAACTTCAGAATGAAGAAAGCTTACATAAACATGCTGATCCTGCTAGCTAATCAAATTTTATACGATGCCAACTGATTGCCACCTCTCAAATTAACTTCAGAAGCATGAACAGGCAACCGTGTAAATCCCATGGAACTAGACATCCTTTGCAGAACCACAGAAGCACCCAACAATATGAATGCTGCAAAAACAACTAAAGGAACTGAAATGCCAACATGTTCACTTCTCCAGCTCCTCCGAACAAACTCGGCACAGACCTCTCCGCCAAAACTACCCATTGAATTATTCAGTTTCCATATCTCAACTCCATTCAGAATAGCATCAACAGCATGTGGCAAACTAATATTCGACGGTCCCACACTCACCTCCAGAACTCCTGAACTCACCTCATCAACCACAAAATCAGCATAAAACGGTGAAGCCAAACGTCCGTTTGTATGGGCCGTCAAGTCCAAATCCTCATACGCTAAATTACCGTTCACATACGCATTGAAGAAAAGCATGCTATTCGCCATACTCGCTATATCACAATAATGCATACGCACCATGTAGTTATAACCCTTCTCCACTCCAAACTTCCAAGTCATATTAACATTCGGAACAGCATTATCCAAGCTCTTAATGACACGTGCAGTGTTGTACACATTATCAGGCCCGACTTCCCGACTTGCACCACCCGGTTGGTACTTAATCCTCCCCCCAAAATGTAGTGTTTCGACATTATCCCCAGAGCCCTCACTTACGCTAAAATGCTGGTCATCAGTAACCCAAGTCCTCCACATCGAATCATTAAAGGGAGTGATCTTAAACCCTCCTATATTCACCCTATGCACCATCTCAAACCCATTATTCAACAAACCATTAACCTTATCATTCCTATCCAAACCAACAAACTGTGCAACGTCAGCTACCACATCTTTCGGGGCAGAGAACACTTCTATCGCGCTCACAAACCCTAATTGCGAACTCACAGAGGGGATGAGCTCAATCTCCAGCTTCTCCGTATCAATTGGAATCATAAACTCTTTAAGTACAGGTAAACTATCGGCCTTATTGATACGGAAATCACGTAATAGCAAAAAACCATTGGCCAGAACATGAAATTGAGCTTCGTGCAAGTTAATCCGATCATTACAAACAGGGTGAAAATGTAGACGTACCAGATGGTGGGTCCCTTGGTCCTTGATTGGGAAAGCGTAACGAACAGGGCTAAAGAATGCCCTGGCTGTGTCGTAGAGAGGAGAAGAGGAGGAACCGAGGCCAGAATCGGTGTTTTGGAGCTGAATCGACCGAGTTGAGGTGGAGAAACGAGGCGCGTCGCCGATGAAAGGTCGGTGGTCAGGGTCGAGGGTTTTGGGAGCAGATGAACCGCAGTTGAGAAGGTATTGGTCGGTTGGAGAGAAGGCGGAGGTGAGATTGAGGAGGAGGAGGGATAGAGAGATGTAGAGAGAGAAAGTAGAATTGTTCGCCATTGATGAATAGCTGAATTGAATTGAATTGTCAATCTCTGTTTTCTGACATTTTCTTTTTGTTTGTGAAAATGCGAAATGGGAGCTAGCTAGCTGAGCTGTGGAGCTGGCGTGTGGGACCACGCGTTCGGCTGACAGCTATAACTCGGCCTCGGACTATTGATGATTATATAGGGGCTATTACTACGTTCGTTTGGTACCTAGGGATGGCAATTTGGGCTACCCGGCCCGGGCCGATCCGGCCCCGGCCCGGTATATGGGCTACCCGGTCCGGGCCGATCCGGCCCCGGCCCGATATACCGGGCCCAGGCCCGGCCAAGAGAAGCCCATGGGCCGGGCTTGGGCTTATAGCTAGGTCCATGGGCCCGGGTCCGGGCCTAACATTTTGGCTCGTGGGCCCGGCCCGAGCCCGACCCGGCCCGTGATTATATATAAGATTTATGTATATATATATGTATATATGTATATATAACTATTGAATTTATAATATTTATACACTTATATTATTAAATGATGTTGTACTTTACACATTTGTAATATTTTTCTATACATATAAGATTTCAAGTGATATACAATCATTTTATATATTATATTTTTAGTATATTTATATAATTTATTAAGTAATTTAATATTAACTAATTTGAATATGTCAAATAAGGAAGTTCATGATAAATTTCAAATGATATAAGGTGATATCAAAATATTTGATATCAAGCAAAAAGATATCTATTAAATAGATTCATCACTCAACTAATACTACACTACATAAATAAAAATTTGAAAAAAAAAAAGACATTTTGATAACTAAATATTTGAAAAAAAAAAAGAATTTTTTTAAAAAAAAACCTTAGGCCCGGCCCGACCCATGACGGGCCCGGGCTTGGGCCTATTGTTCAGGCCCGACCGGGGCCATGGGCCGGGCCTGGGCTTTGTGCTAGTGTCCCCGGGCCCGATCGGGCCTCTGAAAGCCCGGCCCGGCCCATTGCCATCCCTATTGGTACCCTGTTATTTTCAACTATTACAGGTTAGTTAACCTATATTTTTTATTACATAAATTTTTCTTACTAAATAAATTTAATTATAGATTAACCCACAGATTTGACTTTTTGCGCTCTAAGGGTTGGAAATGACAATTTCGCCCATGTCGGATTTTTGATTATGAAAAAGGCCAAACAACATCAAATTTTGTTTATTACAAATTCACCCCAAATATTTTAAATTTTACAATATTAACACAAAAAATTTAGAAATTAACCCACAAAATTTAGCTATACTTCAAAATAGTGTACAAAATTATTTTAAAACAAACCCATACAAAAATTGAATTTCAAAATGAGTCCCAATTGTTTTTTTCCTTTTTTTTCTTTATTAAAGACAAATAAATAATACTAAATAAAAATTAAAAAAAAAAAGATGAAGAAGGATGAACAGTTCCGATTGGAACTGCTGCCATGGAGGCAGCTTCCGATTTGGAAGCTGCTGCCATGGCAGCTTCCGATCTGGAAGCTACAACAACTTCAGATCGGAAGCTGCTGCAGCTTCCAGATCGGAATCTACAGAATCTTTCAATCGGAAGCTACAGAAGCTTCCGGATCCGCAGCTGCCATGACAGTTTCGAGAGCTGCTGTTCTGGTACCGGAGTGAAGTTTTTAAAAAAAAAAGAAAAAAGAAAAAAGAGAAAAGAAAGAAAGAAAAGAGAAAAAGGAAAAAAGAAATAAAGAAAAACAGAAAAAAAAAAAAAGAAAAGAAAGAAAAAGGAAAAAGGAAAAATTAAATAGTTAAGGGCCTGTTTGGTTGATACGTTTCGAGGAGAGAGAGTATACCGGAGTCAATGACGTCCGGTCACCTGGGTTTATTTGTAATTGTTTGTAATAGTTGGGTTCAGATGTAAATTTGGTGTTTAGTGGGGGTACCAAACGTAATTATGTCTTGATGATTATATTGGTTTCCTTTTGCCCGAATTTGACCTCCCGGTTTAAGTACAAATGTTCCACACTTCCACTTTAAATTTTGGACATGAGAGCATTCCTTATGGTTTGGGGCTTAAATGGGGCTATAAACATAGAAGCCCCAAAAGTCTCTGTCAAATTGAAGCATCCAATGGTTTGAGGCTTAATTGAGACTTCTATGTGGACCTCATATATCATATTTTACTCCATCAACCAATCAAAACAAACAAAATTATAAAATAATAATATGGAGGGCTTAATTGGGGGCTGCTAAATTCCAAGGCTACTATTTAGTATAGTAGCTTCAAAGAAACCTCCATCCAAGGTGCTTTTTGACTTATTTAGGGCTTAATTTGTACTTTAAGCTCCAAAGAAGTCCAAAAATCCTCCGCCAATCCTAATAAATTGAAATCTTCGATGGAGGTTTAATAGGAATTTTTAAATGGGCCCATGTGACATACTTACTCCATTTCTTTATAAAATTCCTAGGGAATATTGATCGATCGCGAACTTGCGACCTTTTATTTATTTAGTAGTACTCCACTTTCTCTTAGAATTCCGTCTTGATAAATTACCATCTCTTCGTCATCGATCTCTGGCTCTCTGCACTTCACGATATCCCTTTCTGGATTTTCTTTCATCGATCCCTGAGTTCGGCCGATACGATTCGCTTACCGATCACCGTCTGTTTCCTTTCTGGGATTTCTGGTACGATTTTTTATTTATTTATGTTTTAAATTTTGCTTCAATACAACTGTATTTCATTTCCTGTCTGATCCAAAGTTTTAGATGTTGTTCTACATATGTGTTTGTTTAAGCTGATAGAAATGGAATGGGTGTTGTTACTAGTGGTTCCATTTTGGATTCTTTTTGATAGAAATGTTGTTCTCAATAAATTTATATTTTGTATGCTTCTTTTGCTTGCACCGGCTTAGACTTCAGTTTAAAGGAGAATTGCATCTTGAATTGGTTCGGGGTGGGATTGGGTTTTCATGAGCAGGACTGTTGGGTCATGTTCTTGAGATTCTTATTGTAAGCTTCAAATATGAATGATCAAACTGTGTGTTAACTTCATTCTTTAAACTAACTGGACCTGGTTTTTCTGCAAGAGCATTTAATCATTCAGATATATGTTTTTCAGCCTGCAGATATTCGATTTTTGTAGTCATCTGGCACTTAACAGTGACTCTTGAGTAAAGTTTGGAGATATGATATGGGTTCTTGCCTTCTTGGTTAATTATATAGTGTTTCAGTGCAATCATTTTCTTGATTCACATTTCAGAATAATGTGCTTAAATATATATTCATCACATGCTGAACATAGATTATAGTTGTAATTCAGTCAACTATTAATGGCACTCAGAAGCAATTGCTTGAACAAGTGATACATGGAACTTGCTACTAGTTAGGACTTAGGCGCAAATAACATCTTCAGTTCTGAAAATTGTAAAATCGACAAAGCTATGTTTCAGTTTTCACTTCACAAAGTTACATCGGCATGGTATGGTGTGGTGTTCTTTGGTTGCATTGTGATTGAGATTTAAAAGACCAAGCAATGTTATTCTTTTAGAGCTTGATTGGAAAAAAAAATGGTATGATTGTAATCTGTTGCTACTTTATGTTTTTACAGTTGTGATAGACATGTCGACCTCTCAAAGTGGTACTAGAAAGCCTAAATTGGAGAACCCAATTCTCCCTGAAGAAATTCTGATCGAAATTTTCTCTAGACTCCCTGTCAAATCCGTGGGAAGATGCAGATTCTTATCAAAGTCATGGCGCAGAAACCTTTCCACATCACAGTTTATCAGTTCTCACTTGACTCGCACTACCAACCAACAAGAGGATACTGTTTTACTCCGAGAACATTGCTCTCTCCAACTCATCAGAATTCCATTTGATGAAAATTCTACAGTGGTTCCAAAGAAACTCGACTTTCCAGCTATGAATGTTGTCGGCTCTTGCAATGGATTGGTTTTGCTCGTGGATAAGAGGGAAGATAAGATTCTTGTGGTGAATCCTCTCACTCTGCAACATGTAAGCATTCAAAAAATTCCGCAAGTCTACACTACTGATGGTGCACCGGCCGGAAAATCTGTAGCTACATATGGCTTTGGACACGACAGTTATTGTGATGATTACAAGATTGTTAAAATTTCTGAAGTTTATAGTGACAAGGCATTAGCGGGACCATTTGTTGATGTGTATTCTATGAAAAAGGGATTTGGAAACGTCTCAATACATTTCCTTTTAGTATTACTTGTTATGTCCCTGGGGTTTTTGTGAATGGGGCTATCCATTGGTCAGCTGAGACTAAGGGTAATGATGGTGGACATGTGATTGCTGCTTTTGAGGTGGCTACTGATTCGTTCCATGCAATTCCTGTACCAAATGTGGATTTCGAGCAGTATAGATTATTGGGGATTTGGGGCTGTCTACTTATGGGACATGAAGAAGTTTTTGCAGACAAGGATGTATGGATTATGGAAGAATACCGACAAGTAAATTCTTGGACGAAATGGTCAACGATCCATGCTGGTGATGAGTTTTATTTTGTTGATCCTCTGTGTGCTATCGGGGATGATGAAATTCTGCTTTCATCTAATTGTATGAGTTTGATGGTGTGGAAACTAACAGACGGAACAACAAAGGACGTGTGTTAAAGGAGCCCTGGATTATATCTTGTCCGGGTGTACCTTTGTCAACAGCCTGGTTTCGCCAATCCAATATAATGTTGCTAGCTGACTTAAGAAAGGTTGTGAACCGGTGCAAAGTCACAAAACAACAAGACCGACACAGAGCATGGATTTGTTAGCCAGCTGAATTGTCCATGTGTCTCGATTGAACTTTTATTGTTTTCTATCTGTGTTTTGAGATAACTTGTGTTATATTCTTGCAATTCTGAACACGAAAAGCCTTGGTGATTTCAGCTGATTTACGAAGTTACAGCACGAGTTATGCATAATATCTCTTGTACACTGGATGGTTCTTATGGAATCAAGCTAGAAGCATCTCCCTCTCCCCCTCAATGAAATCTACACCTGAAGCTTCTTTGTATCCAGTATCCTTGAAATGCTTTTTGGTAGATAATTAATATTTTTCTTATTCCCATTATGATATTTGGGTAGCTCCCTCAGTAAAGAAATTGTGTTATCGGACTGCGATTACCACTTTTGATCAGCTAGTGAGGTATTTCATGATATTTTTATACCTACTCATTCTGATCATGCATAGCAGTTAAAATGGAGGTATGAATCGTATATTTTTCCTTTTCCCGGTGCTCGAGTATAACTGCTGCTCTTGGTTAGTTAGATAGTTTCTTATGGAGTAAGTAGTTAATATGTGAAGAGCTTGTGCTAATTCTGGTACTGTTACTTTTTTCCCTGATAAAGAGTTTTCCACCTAGCTGCTCTTGCGTTTTTGTTTGAGTACATATTTTGTCGATGTGTATTTTATGAGTTACACTTGCATTGAACACAAGTAAGGATATCTTGAGGTTTATGAAAACCATGTGGTCCAGTGGAACCTCTGTCCACTTTTCATTACATGCTCTGCAACAGGTGAGAATACAGAATTTGACTTGTGTCTGAAGAGTAAATATGTGTGTCTTCTGTTAGGACTGTTGAAGTGAGGATTACAATCTTGATATACTTGCTTATTGAGTATTATCTGCTGGAAACATTTGTCTATGTGTACCTTTTAAGTTATGCTTTCATTGAGGTATATGAAAACTGTGTGGATCCTCTGTCAACTTTTCATTCCTGCTCATGTGCCGTATTTCTAATAAATTTACAAATCTTGTAGAATCTGGATTGTAGTGCTACATGAGATCCTGCTAATTGTAACTATCATACTGTCTAGTTCTAATATTCACGCGCGGGATGTGTTTATATAGTTCTTAACTTATTGATACTCCAAGATCATGTTTGCCCTTTGTTGATGAGTTAATTCTGCGCCTTAAACTATAGTTTTACATGAATTTACCGATTTTATATAACTAAGTGATCTCACGGGTTAGAATTCCATCCATTTAAGTGTTTAAAGGTACGGTGCAAAATTGATCTCACGGAGGGGGGGGTAAGGAATTACGATGCGAAAGTGATCTCACGGATTAAAAAGAAAGAATGAAAATAGATGTAAGATACAACTAACCAAGGATAGAACCCATACAGATATATATAGTCACCACAATAGTTGCAGATATATAAAATTACGACCATCATAGTGTTTTTCAGGAATTCCAAACCATCTACAACTACAATACCCTTCATTCCTCCTTCAAATTGTCTGGAAAGCAAAAGGTTTCCACCATCCGAAACCTGTAATTACCAGCTGTCAGATGCACGGTACACACCCTTCCTCACAGTGGTCTTTATTGTTGAAACTGCATGCCCCTTACTCACAGTGATCTTTATCGTTGAAACTGCATGCCCCTTAAGTATCTTCTCCATCATGTGACATACAATCACACCGCAATCCACATACTTCTGGAGTGGGATTATCTGCTGCAAAGGATAGTCGTTTGAATTTTTTGTTTGTTCTTGTCAGCGGAGAACTCATCTTCTGATCTACCATAGCTGGTAACATTCGTGCCTTTATATACTCCATCTGATCAATTTCACATTGAGAAGTCAGTAAAGTTAACAAGGTTTATCAAGGATAGAATTATCTACATAAATATAGGCAGGCAAGGGGTATATATATATATATCCTTTACTATTTAACATACCAGTGGGAAGCATCGCTTGAAGTGGTCCATACCACCAGATTCCAGTTCCATTGAGTTGAAAAAAGTCCATCTGGAACTCCTCACATCATACTTGAGTAGTGTCCAGTAGTTATCCCCTGCCCCAGGTGTGAATATAGGCAGAATTAGAATCTCTGACTTCATTGCCATAGCTTTTTTTATCTGTGAATCGACAAATTCTTGAAGAGCAGATGATCCACTGTTCGCGCCAACAACTTCCTGATAATATATCAATGGGAACAACTTTCAATACAACTATCTGTCTATCTCCAACTAGTGTTATGAATGTATTAAGTATTCAAAATATCACAAGATCAAAATATATACCATGATACGACTTGTAAAGATGAATGTGGATGTCATCTTGCCTTTCTTGTTCAAGTGCTGGATCAATAACTCACCCCATGAATCTATTATCTATAAGCCATACAATTATGCGAGTTATGAAAAGCAATATTACAAGAGGCATGTAATACTCACCCCACTAGTCAAGCTCTGATGGTTAAAGACCTTCATGGTATCATCAGCTGTAACTTCGGCAAACGGTCCTTCTCCACTCCAAATAACACTACTACATTCAGCAGTATAAAAAGTGTTTAGTATTCATACACTAAGCTTCACAATGAAGAAAAATATATAATGTATACCAAATTGTTACTATATAATTACCTTCGCATAGGACTTTCTAGACTTTTGTTCATCAAGAATTTCATTACCAGATTCATCCTAAAGTAAATTGAATTGGTTGATTGGCAACTGTCCTTCTTCATTACCGACAAGTCCTCCTCATCTGAAAGGTAGATTACTTCCTTGCCGTCTGGAGTCACAGGTTTTGGTCTACTCGTGTCTTCCCCAGTTGTATTACTTGCTTCTATATATTGCAACAGAACCTGGTGAATATATGTTTGGTGTCACCTTAGACTTCCCTTTACGGTGAGCATCAGAAATAGCGATGTCTAACTTTCTCTGGTCAGTCAAATTACTTTCATAAGGTACTTCATGATTCATGTGGTACTGGAATTCAACTTCTTCAGCAGCGTTGTCAGTCCTTGCAAGACGATGTGTCTCAATAAGTGCACCAAGGTCATTACACTTCTTCTCGAGGGCTTTAATCAGATCACATTCTCTTTTTTTGGCACCCTTCAAATTTTCCTTCACTGTGTTCATCTCTGACTCTAGTTGGTTAACCCTTTCGTTTCCTCTCTGAGTTAACAACTCAGTCTCCGTTGTTCTCTTTAACAAATCCTCTCTGACTCTGGCAAGTTCTTGTTCCTGCTTCGTGTTGATTTCGATTTGAGTTGCCAATATGAACTTGCAAGAATATCCTTTTCACATTGTACTTCAAATAGTTTTACATGTACTTCATCCAGGTCCTGTGACATCTTGGCCTTCAGATCATCAATCTCCTGAGTCATATCCTTGAGCAAAGTTTCTTTATCATGTAACAGGTGCTTCACTCTTTCTTTCAAATCTTGGTTTTCATCTTTCAACATTTCCTTCTCCATTGATACTAATTTCAACTGTTCATGACCGCAGCATTTGGCAGATTCAACTTTCTCATTACGTGTAATACATCATCTCCTTCCGCATCCACCGGTCGTTTGTACCTTGGGCTTAAATAGCTCCCTAGCTCTAGACTGCATGATGGACCATTTAATCCATTTGCATCACAAGGGCTACGGACTGGTAAACTGCAGCGTGTCATAGATTCAACCCTCTCAGTACTATGTAGGGCACCATGTCCCTCCACATCCACCAGTTCTTTGTTACATGTACTGAAATAGCATCCAAGCTCTAGATTGCACGATGGACCATCAAAACAATTTACAAAGCAAGGGCCTTCTGTTTTTCCGCACAGCGGGTTGTTTTCAACCACATCATCATTTTTTGATAAACCAGTTTCCAGCAGAATCCTCTGATTAGTCTCTGGTACAGATTCGATAATATCGGGAACAACCATCGCTATTGTAGCTTCTTTGGCAGCAGTAACAATTGTCTCTGTTGCAGCTTCTTTGGTTGCAGTTGTCTTGACATTTTCCCTAGTTGGAGTTGTTCTTGAAACTAAATCTGTAACGCCCCAGATTTTAGAGGGTTAAAAGAGTTGAGAACGCTACTGATATCAACAAGGTGTACCTTTCTTTTCGGGAATCTATCTAGAAAAACTTTAGAGTTAAGCATGCTTGCTATGGATCAATTCTAGGATGGGTGACCCACTGGGAAGTTTCCAGTGCGCGCACCAGTGAGGACAAAGTGCGCGGATTAGAACACGTATTGGTCTGTGGGGCAAACATATCACCCCTGAGAGCGCCCAGGATTAACCTCGCCGGCGCAACGGGCCGGGTCTCAGCCCATAAATGGGTCGAGTAACCTCGCTGGCCCGTGCCGGGTCTCAGCCCATAAGTGGGTCGGGGGCGAAAATATTCCATTTTCATAAGATCTTCTTGACTCTTATTCAAGAAGTCAAACAAATCATATAATGTATATATGTTGGATTTTTTTAGGCAATCGTAAACTTTGGGAGATAATTCGGCCCTTACAAAATCAATGGGAGTTTCCTCCTCTAATTACAAGCAAGAACCATCATACAAATAATCAGCTAAGCACTTAACTAAAGACTTGCCTTTTCGAGTCTGACTTGGTGGTGTATCAAGCCCATAACCAGCGCCTTGTGTTTCTTTAATCAACGTCCTGAAATTAAATTTCTCCGCCAATGTTCTCTTCAGAATGTCTTAATGTCCTGTACATAGAACAAGATCACATAATGCTGATTATTTTGACTCTGATAACACAAAATTTACAAATAAAGAGTACTAAAAAACTTACAAAATTTTCACCGATGACATCTAGGCTAGTTCTAGATAGTTTTCCCACCGAAGATAACGTGGGAAACATCGATCAGTACTTGGGTGTATAACAACAGTATGCTCACATAGCCAGTACTGCATTCATGAAAGAGTTTAAAAGAACAGTAGTATATGAGTAGCTTCTTAGTTGTTGAATTGAAACAAATCATATGTACAAGACTTACTGGCAATAGCATTACACTCCCGGGAACTTTCATGGTCCTAGTGTTTACCATTTGATCTACCAATTGAATGATTACAAGATCAGACCAATCAAACATACATATACCTGAAATTCTTTTAGGAATTCACACAACGACCATGCAATGGTCAAATCACCATTTGGCACGAAAAGAGATGCAAGCAAGTAACAGTGCATTAGACGTGCAACATCCTCTGCATGAACCTTGTCGTCCTTACCACACATCATCAGAAGCTGACAGTAGAGTGTAGATACATGTTTTCTTCAACTGGGGTATCACCTTAGTACGTACCTTCCCATTTAAGCAAGCTGGCCGGAAAACAACGATGCATCCATGGGGTAATCTCAAAATCTTTTGTCACATTTATCTCAACGGTACCATCTCTAACCCCAAATATCAATTCAAGATCGCGTTTCTCCAACTTCAGTGCTCTATCACCTATCCTGAACACCCAGTTTCTGGAGTCAAATTTCCTTACCAATAGCCGGATATCATCCTCATGTTTCTTGGTGAATTGCGTTAAAATATGCTCATCCTCCTCCATGATTGATCTTACCAAAAACCAAAATGGAGTACGCTTTATTGCCTCTAAGTCTCGGTCTGTTAATTCCAACCGTCTTATTTGTGTAACTGTGTTCCGCAAATTACTACGGTAATAACATTGACAGTTGACTGTCACATTAGTTGAGCAAAGAATGTACAATCAATATCATGCATGGATCAAATTTAAAACATTTATATGTTCCGTACGTATATACAAAGAAAAATTACCAAACCGATCATGTCTTAGCTCTGAAAATGAATCAGCGGGCGAAGTTAGGATTTGTGAACGCCTAGGGCCAAAATTTGTTAAGAAATTTTTTTGTTTACTTAATAATGATAAACAAAATTTTTAAAAATTTTGTTGGATTTTTTATCAATATAACCATTTTCTTTTTGTAAAATTAGAGAATTTTATTGAATTCATGCCCAATATAGATAAAGTTTATTGAAAAATTAGTTTATTTAACAACATTTAAAATTAATAAATAATATTGGGTAGGGCATATATTGAATTTATTTTAAAAATATATAAATAAATTAACAAACAATGCTGGAACGATATTGCAAGACAAAGTTCTGCCTGAATCAAGAGGAGTCCCACATTTCTAATTAATCAAGAATCAATACAGCAGGACAGAATTGTACGTTTTTAACTTTTAAGCTTACTTTTAACCAGAATAAACAATTTCAGAGGGTCAAAATTTAAATATTTCGTATTTTTAAAAAGAATTATAAACTCGTACCAATGAATTTTTAATGGTATGTTAGCAAATTTTCTCTACGTATTATATAATTTTTTCATCATAGATAATGGAAAACATTAAGCGATTTAATTAATTCATACCATATCACTTTTAAAAATTTAAAATAATTAATTAGAGTTGGAAAAAAAATTAGAATTGGAAAAAAATATTAAATTTGTTGAATTCGTATCAACAAATAGTCGATTCCTACATTATCACAAAGCTCACAATAACAACTAAACTACCAAGAACCTGCTACACTTAAATCAAACACACACGCACGCAACAACCACATAAAACAGAGCAAGAACTAAATGGAAAAATTACAAAGTTTAGTATGTTAAGATGAGGAATCCATAAATATCAATTGAAATAAGAATCTACTAATATTAGAGTTGGGAAAACTTTTAAAACCTATGAATTAAATGGGAGCTGTAATACTTGAACTCATGACCCATACACCAAAACACATCAACTCAACCACTCAACTACAAGTCTATCAAGTATTTTTAATATTTTGATACTACATACTCATCTGTTTTTTTTGAATTTTATACGTATTCAATTTTTGTCCGTTTTTTTGGATTCTATACATTTCTATTTTTGTCAAATCTTTATCTCACAATTAATTTTATTGTGGGTCCTGCCACTAAACCAACACATTACAATCATTATATAAACCTCCTAAAACTCCGATTCAAAAGCAAACATATACTCCCTCCGTCCCAAAACAGTTGCACCATTTTGCCATTTTGGGCGTCCCGTTAGAATTGCACCATTTCATTTATTTGCCATATTTGGACATGGTTATAATAATTTTATATTCCATCAACACATTTTTGTGGCCACAAATCCTCCATAAAATAAAAGCAACACCCACTATCAATATAACTCAATATTTAAATCTTCTCCTTATTTTCTGTGTCCAAAATCAAATGGTGCAACTGCTCTGGAACGGAGTGAGTATATAGAATCCAAAAAAACGAATAAGTTTATAGTACTAAAGTAAATCTCAGCCACTGGACCCCCCTTCCCTCCTTAACATCACTATTTCTCTTTGATCTCTTTGCTTGTACTAGTCATCATCATCATCTACATAACATAAGAAAGAGTTTCAAACTAGAAAAGTTAAAAGTAGTGTTCTTAATTAATGAAGTATGAAAATTACAAACCTGAGCAGTCAAGAAGACAAGAACAACAACTATTTTTCTTGGGCGTTTCTTCTTCCTTGAACTACTACCACCTGATTTACGGTGCTTTTCTCCTGTTGATCAATAATCTGTAACGTAAATCATTACCCAAAAAAACATAAAAAATCTGTAACATAATCTTGCTCAACAAGAGTAATTTACCTTCTGAAAGTAATGTGGTATCATAGTCTTGGGGATTTTCGGATGACAAACCCATTCTGGTTAAAGATGCCGAGAGAATTTATGAATTTCACTTCCGGAGAAGATAGCAAACCAAATGTTTTGGGAAGCTAGTGTTATGGATAAAATGGGGAAAGCTTAGTTAATTAGTCTTAAATGAAAGTGACTTTATTTATTTTCTACGCGTGTGATAGCAACAGTAACCTGAGGAAAAGGACACAATAGTCGAGTGTCAGTGACTCAGTATACAGAAGACTCTGCAACACGGTGGTCTGGTCTGAGTCTGACTGACTGTGAGTCAAAAAAAATTTCTACCATAGTAGCGTATCTGCGTATGTATACTCCGGCTTCAAGTAATTAATACATAACATATATACACCATTGGGTTGGATCGAGAATGTGAAGTTTGATTATAAAATTACATATAGTCTTAGACTATATAGGATTATTTTGAAATTTAGAAAATACATATTCACTATTTTACTATATATGATCCGGCGCATATATATGCATCTAATTGCACTTCGAAATAAACTACTTGATTTGTAGTGATTGATTACCTAATTGGTCAAAATTCACATGCACCAATACACAAATTGATGTTTTTTCTCAAATACAAATATACAAAGACAATAATGTCATTAGAATCAAAATTAAATTTGTTTAAACTTTTAAACATCTATTCACTACATAAAATGGTTTGAGTGCAGTAATAAGATGTTTATTAATATTATTCTCTAGGGATTCAACGTGACTTTGTTTGGTATTATATCTCGATATCACTCAACTAACAATGTTTGACACTACAATAAATCAGGCAAGCGATGGATGCAATGTTGCAATTTAGCGACGAATCATTAAATTTAGCGACGAATCAAGACGAACTGCGATCTAAGCTCAGTTCGTGACTTGGTAGATCAAATCCGGCTTCAAATTAGCGACAGATAAGGTAGAGTCACTATATGAGTTGACCAGAATTTAGTTTAAAATTAAAAAATAAAACAAATAAATTTAAAAAAATATAGCAATTCGATATATTTGTTTATATATATCGGGAAACTTCTTCTTCTCCCCCATTTCTCATTTTCTCAATTGAAATCCCTAACTCTCTCCGCCCAATTTTCCCCAGCACCACCAACGACCGACCCCAACGCCCGACCCCAGCCACCACCACTGCCCGGAGCAAGCGGTGCCACCACCACTCCTTCTTAATTATCCTCCTTCTTGTCCTTGTGTAAGCGGCGCCATCACCACTGCCGGAGCTCCCTCGTTCTCAGCTTCATTTCAATCTGCACCAGGTTAGTATTTGTCTCTCTACCCTTTTTGTTTCTCATATACATACATGTTCAATGCATAATCGTAAGGTTTGTAAATTTTCAGATGATTTAGGGATTTTGTATTTGGGTTTTTTACCAAATGGTCTAATTATTTGGACTCAAATACCATATGAATCACACCACAAAAGGGTATTCAATTTAATCACATTTTTTACCAAATAGTTTCACCTTTAGACTAATTAGTAAAGTTAATACTGCTTCTACATTTCATCACCATCACGTGTCTTGAACCTATCTTCTTGCTTCACCTCCATCACACTCATTCCAATCTCCAACAAATAGAAAATTCACAGTAATCAAATCTCCTTCACAAGTCTCCACCATGGCACCCAAGGCCGATAAGAAATCTCCGGCAAGCTCACCACCACCACCACCATCGGGTACTCTCCCGATCACCGCCCCACTATTCCTCTCTCCGCCATTGGAAGCTCCTGATCGGAGCCTTTTTAATCTCCGATCAGGAGCAAATTGAAGCTCCTATGCCGGAGCTTTTTAAAACTCCGCCATGGGAGCTTTAAAAGCTCCGATCTGGAGCTTTTAAAGGCTCCCATGGCGGAGCTTTTTAAAAATAAGAGAAAGAATGTTAATGGTAGCTTAGTGGAATTGACATGCAATGGATTATGATAACGCATGCAAGTTTAGCGCATAAAGCCTTCAACGAATTTAATCTCGCCTATACAAGTGTAAGACACACATTATTAAAAGTTCCTATCGGTTGTCACAATGCCTAACCCACACCCACACCATAACTTCACAAGTACATCACTTTATAAGGCCTTTGCGAACCGCAGTAGTGAAATAATTAACTACCTCGAAAGATAGTAGCCAGACTACAAGGCTTAATTAATAGTGCGAACAAGAATGTCACAATAAAAATTGCATGTTCTGCGAATCTCAAATTAATTACATAACAATATTCAACATGGTCAAAATTCAGAAGGAATTAGTCTACTCAATAGGGACGTTAGACTTGGCAATAGACTCGACACACCAACTACGTGCAACCCTAAACTAGACATATGAAATCCATGCAAAAATATGAAAAATCTCAAATCACAAGTTACTACGAGAAACAAAGCAATCATAAGAACTACTACGGCACCAAATAATCCAATACTCTCTCCCCAAACTTGAACTCTTGCTCGTTCCGAGCAAAGAGTTAACAGAAAGAAAAGGTTGGATTAGAAGGTGACTTCCCTGCGATTATGGTACGTGTCCAATCTCCCATTAGCCCTAAGAAATATGTAAGCTCAAGAAACAAGTGAGAAGAAAATTGGTTGGACCTTCTTCCATGTACCGAGTAGATTGCCCCAACGTAGCTTGTTGGATCGCCTAGAAACTGGTTAGAGCGCCTATAAAAGTTGGGCGACCCGCCCATCCGCAGAGTGTCTTAGCAAAGAGTCTCTGCAGCTGGGCGGACCACCCCACTCCTGGGTGTCCGAATTTTCTTCCAATTTTTACCACATGCTCGGAAACAAAAAATGCAATAAAGTACTAACTAATCTTAATAATAAAACTACTAAACAAGAACAACAAAAAGTCCAAGCAAAACTAACAGTTGTCTGAAACACTGGCACACAGGCCACCACAAAGAAAAACACGTACAAAGGGAAATAGTTCGAGTGCAAGATAAATGAAAACAATATCCATATTATATTAGGAAACGACAGTCGACTTCATCAGGTTGGGCTAAGGTGTAAGAATTGCCCTCATCATGTGCTCCACGGCCTCGTGATATTCATTGTACTTTGCAAAAGTCTTCTTCTGCCGGATCATCTGCTTGGAAACAATTTTGTGACTGATTATATTGTTTCAATTATATCAAAATTCTTGGGTTCCATTTAAATGGGTCTAGCCGGTTATTGAGTTGACCGAGTCCAAAACAGCTGACTGATTTCGTTGAAACTGGAAATGGTTGAGAGGTGCCACGTCACCCTAAGTGTTGACTACTACTAACTCACTGTCACAAAACTTGGCTCCCTCCTCATTTATTTTACCAAATTTCTTCTTCACCAAAATCACTCAAACAAAACATTTACATACAGCTACAGGACTGGACTGAATCTCTTGTAAGCCTTTTCCTTTGCATTCTTGGTTAGATCCCTTTACCTTTTATTTTCTATGAGCTTCCTGAGTTTTTTTTCTTTTCTTTTGAAATTCTGCTAGCTCCTTCTCATTTCACTCCTTGATTTCTTGCTTTTTGGGTTTTTCATTTTCTAAGGTATGAAATATGAATGTATGATGAAGGTTGTGTACATTTGATTTTATACATATATTTTTCTTTTCTGGGTTTCTTAAATTTTGTATCCGACGGATTTTTTTGTACAAGTTTTGTTTTGCTTTTTTGTGCTGTATTTTGTTTTTACCAATGTTTGCTCCTAAACTAAGTGATAATTAAATTATATTGTGGTATAATTTTGTTAAATCACAGGTCTAATTGAGTCATGACTATTATTAGTGGACACTCTTTTGTGATACAGAGACAAAATTGTGATTTTGGGTTGTCATTCAGATAACGGTTCTGTGTTATATATATATGAATATGAAATGAGTAGGAAAACAAAACTGATGCTTCTTTTTTTCTCCACTTATGAATGTTTTTGTAAAAATAAATAAATAATCTGTTTTGAAGGAAATGAGTGTGTATTCGAAGATTTGGACTGAGTTGTATGTGTATTTACCTACATTCTCATTATAGGTGCAAAAGTCCTTTAATTTTATAGCACCTTGTGTTCGCTATTGCTTATTTACTTTCCCTCTAATATTAAGACGCTTGAGTGGATTTTCTTGCACTTGATGAATGATGTGATTAAAGTACAGTATGTTTTGATTTGATACATAGATTTTTCTTTTCTGGGTTTCTTCAATTTTGTATCCGACCGACTATTTTTATACCAATCTGTCCCAGCGGAATTTACAAGTTTTACTATTTTGTGCTGTATTTTGTTGGCCAGTGTTTGCGCCTAAACTGATGTGATGATTAGATTGTGGTAGAATAATGTTAAATTACGGGTTTAATTGTGTCAACTTTTGTAAGTACGTATATCTATATGCTCTGTCCCTTGCTTTCTTCTTTTCTGATGTGTGTGTTATGTTTTTTATGTGCTTTCTTAACTAGAATGTTATTTTTAGGGGTACGATTTATATATAAAGATTAATGAATGGATAGGGCACTGATGTGGGTCAGGTCAGTGGGTTTATGCTGAAATGGACTTGCAACTAAGGTAGGTCAGAGTATCTTGAGGGCTAATAACTGGAATTCTGTATCTTGACTCAGACTATTATTAGTTGAAACTCTCTGCGACTAGCTAGCATACTAACATAACGGGAAACTTTGGTGATACAGACACAGAAGTGGGATTTTGGGCTGTGATTCAGATAATGGTTCTGTGTTGTGTATGAATATGAAATGAGTAGGGAAACGAAAATGATGGTTGTTTTACCTCCACGCATGAATGTTAGTTTCGTGAAAAAAATCAGTTTTGAAGGAAATGAGTGTAGAACGATCATTCGTCTTTATTAGTGTTACATTCAAGGGGATTCCAAAGGTTTGGACTCTGCTGTATGTGTATTTAAAGCGGTCTGCTCATATTCCTACATTCTCATTATAGGTGCAAAAGTCCTTCAATTTTATAGAACCATGTGTTCGCTATTGCTTATTTACTTTCCCACTAATATGATGAGTGATGACACTTGACTGGATTTTCCTGCATTTCATGAATAATGTGATTAAAGTAGAATTTGTTTTGTGTGAGTTTATGCTAATTCTGTTTGAAATTTCAGTATGAAGCACAATCACATATATTTCAAGTTTCACATCTAATATTCATGACATGTTGTATATAGTATCCTATAAATAATTCATGATTATATTTTTGTACTTGTGTGCAGAAATTTCTATAGGTGTTTCCGTGCTATAGTGATCCAGATTCTTCCATGTCTAATCAGTCGAGCAGAGTGGTATGTCCCTTTTGTCAAGTCATTGGTGAAGATGTCAATTGGCTCCAGCACCACTTGTCTGGATTTGTTAGCTATGAACATGCTTGCACCAAAGTAACTGATGGCGTAAGGGAACTTTTACAGTTTGGTGAAAATGTTGACATAGGAAAGGTACAAGTGAAGCGTGAGTGCCCAGAAACAAGCAGCCTTTCCATGGATAAAGCTAAAGAAAAAGGTCCAGAAACATGTCAAAAGCGTATCAAAGTGAAGCCCGTTGAAAATGTCTCTACATCGGAACTTCCAGAAGGATCTAATAGCAATGTCACAGATGATACACAGTTAATGGAAACTAAAAAGATTGTTGGGACATACTTTTATGAGAATGGAATCGATTTTGATGGTGCGAAATCGCCTAGCTTTCGTAGGCTGGTCACCCTTCGTTTCGGACCTCAGGTCCAAATTCCTACTGATGAAGAACTTAAAGGATGGATTCTGGAGGATTCTATGAAGGAAATGCACCAGTACATTAGCGAGATTAAAAGTTCATGGGTACAAACCGGGTGCAGCATCTTGCTAGATGGGTGGACAAGCATAGAAGGCCGCTTTATTCTGAATATTTTGGTAGACTGCCCAAAGGGTGCCCTTTATCTCAGAACATATGACATTTCTGATCTCGCTGGGGACATGCAAGCCATGTTGTCATTATTTGGAAATGTAATAGAGGAGGTTGGGGCCAACAATGTAGTCCAGATCATAACTAACTCTACCTCGACCCTCATGAAGGAGATAGGTAAGGAAGTAATTGAGGAACATCCGCAGATCTTCTGGACAGTGGATACACAATGTTGCATAGAGCTCATGTTGGAGAAATACGGGGTAATGGTCAGCGAGACTCTAGACAAAGCAAAGACCATCACAAGGTTTATTCATGGCCATTCCGACGTTCTTAAACTTGATCACAATTTGATTGTGCAATCGAAAACAAGGTTGTCTCTTTCATTTTTCACCCTTGAGAATATTGTGTCTGAAGAAAAGACCTTGAAGTCAATCTTGCTGTCATCCAGTTCCCAAACTTCAACCTATGAGGGTAAAATTGTGGCTGACTTGTTGAGGAATAAATCATTCTGGAGAACAGCTAAAAATGTTGTGACGGCTGCTATTCCTCTTGTCCGTACCTTGGAATGGATGAACAACAACAAGTCGCACATGGACTGCATCTATGAAACAATGGATCAGGCCAAGGAGACTATTAGAGCTGGTTTCAACAAGACATCTAGGCACAAGCCATTCTGGGAAGCTATAGATGATGTTTGGAATAATAATCTCTACAGCGCTCTTCATGCAGCTGGGTACTATCTCAATCCAAACATCTTTTATACCAGTGATGCGCATATCGACCGAGAAATTTTCCTTGGCCTCTTCTCTTGTATTTCCCTGACATTCGAAAGTCGTCATCTTTTGCGCCGTGTAATTAACCAACTGGAGCAGTACCAAAATGGTACGGGTGCTTTTGCCGTGGGACGGGAAGCTGAAAACAGATTGAATATTTCATCAGGTGATTCCTCATGTCCAAAAAAAACAAAAAGCGTTTATTTTGTTGAAACTTTGTCTAATAAGTAGACTTTTATTGCAGTGGATTGGTGGTCCAGGCATGGAGTGGAATGCCCTGAGCTTCAGAGGCTTGCGATTCGAATCCTAAGCCAGACCTGCCATGGTGCATCAAAATTTCAGCTCAAGAGGACCTTGGCAGAGACACTATTCAATAAGGGAAGAAATCAGATTGAAAATGAAAGGCTACAGGAACTCGCATTTGTTCATTACAACATGCATCTCAAGAATTTTACATCTGGTAGAACCGAATGTATCCCCTCGAGTGAGAGTGATCCTACAGATGATTGGATTGCTGGCCCGACACATAACTGACGTGCATGATAAATGTCTATTTGTGTTTTTCACTATTGAAAACTAAAATTCTCAACTGTTAAGCTATACAGCTCATGCTTACATCAGTGGTGAACCACTAGTACCAATAGGTTTTTGTCTTTTGGAGAAAGTTGAATAGGCTTGTGTCTGCACATTATGCCTCAATTTTGTTCAAGATATCTGTAAGACTATATCATCAGTATTTGACATTTCTAATTGCCAAACAGGTTCACTGCTTAAAACAGAACAGCTTCACCTGTTCTTAATCATCTTTAATTCAGGCAGATGCAGCTCGGATTCGACTCATAAAGCATCAACATGTAACTACATCGGAAAGAGGAACTATTATCTATCTGGAAGCACAATAAAATTAAAGCTATTTCTAATTTCTAAAAGAGGAAAGGTAGAACTTCAAGCGCAACTCATATTGAAAGGACTAAAATCATAATAAAAAATTGACTCTCGCTTCTCATCAACCTTGGATTAGTTAGGTCGACAATTAATATCTCAATCATATCGCATCTAACTTTATTCTTGATCTAGGAAGTTTCAAATTCCAATTCTTCACACATAGACATGCACAAACGTAGAATAAGGATGCGTAGACATAGGATTCATCATGACCGCCCCCTCGAAGTCGACCTTGTCCTCAAGGTTGTCTAAATTGGCGCGGGAAGATCTTCGTGACACCAGCTCGGGGCGCCTTCCTCGTGTGCCTTGCATGCTTGACTTCCAAAGCTAACAGCTATGATCTTTTATCCGGACGCGGGTACTCCTCAACCTCCCTCCACCTTCCCATGTCGCTGTAGAATATATTCCACGGTGTACCAGGGTCAAACACCCAAATTACCAAGGCCTTTCGAGATTTCAGGTTCACCACCATTTCACACAATATATATACCTCTCCTCCTGGATCGAATATTTGATGCTCCTGAACTACTGCACTTGACGCCAAAATGGTTGAAAGTATTGAATCATCTAGATAGATCGAGGACGAAACTGTATACCTGCATTTTGTTGTCAACCTTGAACTTCACACCTCGCCACTTGACAAATTGTGACGCTCCTCCAATTTGCATGCCATCTGAAGGTAGTATATTTCGGAACCAAGCAGTGTCACATGGGCTAAAGTCTACCATCATATGGTTGTGTCTGGCGAATTAAGCTTGAGTAGAAACCCATGACATGAGTGTTTGTGAACGCTTAGTGACCACTGTCAGGTCTCCACTTTCTTAGACACTCACCATTCCTCCATACTCCGTGTGAAAGGTCGTCATGGTCATGCCCTTTGATAGTTTCTTTCCTCTGGCGCCGATCGAACACCAGATGCCCCCTATCACGATCCACTGATTTACTAGACACCCTACACATCTCGCTCTTCGAATCCTCCTTGAATTTTGTTCCCTTCCGCCATGTATGTTGTGACGGTGCCATGACATGGATTTGTTCGGTGATGTTGCTGCCGTCGCGAAAGCTTCGGAAAGGTAGCAATGGGAGCTTGACTGGCCTACTAGGGGCCTTCTGTTTGTTTGGCAAACCGACACTATTAGCATTGCTTGAATTGGGATTTAGCCTCGTAATAGTGCATGCTTGATTTGATAGCCCCTTCAAATTCGATGGTACTCCAGGTATTATAATGCCAACAAGAGTTTTCCCTTCTCCTCCAATTTTCAGGTTTTTAATATTGAGGATGTTGTCCAAGACATGGGCGGACCCAGGATTTGGAGGGGGGGGGGGGGGAAAAACTTGAAAGATCGTATATATTACCTATAAAGTATTGAAAAATCACAAATACTACCTACATTTGTTTTTTTTCAAAAGTTTGGGGGGGGGGGGGGGGAGAACGCCCCCACCTGCCCCGCCACTGGTCCAAGGGTTTGAACTCACATGAACCAGTGAGTGTCCCATATCGTGACATAGTATTCCATGCATATTATGAAAATCGACATTAAGAGCTTGTATCTGGAGTATGCATTTTTTCTGCCACATGTGCTATAATCAGTGACCTCGTCCTGATCTCTAAGTGCCAATGGTTTGTGTCAGTTTTCTGGTTGATGCATGACGGGTGAAACTACATTGATATGAGCTCCAATAGGGATCATTTTACAAAACGGCTAGCAACCTATCATTGTCAACCACCCCATCTTATGTCGAGACGCATCTCTCCTTGTCTATGCTATCATACGAAAATATATTTTGCATATCCACGATGTTAACTGTTGGAGAATTTCGTATTCACGCGGGAATGTGAGAGTTGAAAGATTGAACAAGAGAAAATGTTGTTAATATTATATAACAATAATAGAAACAAACTTGTACAAAGGTGTCAATACATAACAATAATGAACTTTACAAGTAAACTTCCCTGAATCTTGATTCATCCATAAAGCGTTCCTTCGTACTCCACAAAAACTAAGCATGATGGATACAAAATTTCATATCTTCAAGCAACTCCAGAATGGTAACAAGTAACAAGAAATGGTGAGTAAAGTCGATAGTTTGACTATCTCTCCCTAATACAAGATTGCCCCACTCATGGTGCTTACGGGATTATGGCAATAGTCTCCCAGGATAAAATTACTCTTAAGACGGCTAAGCAGCACTACAATAGTTGAATCTATCGAACTTACTTTGAGTATGAAGAATATAGAAGAGCAATGAGGGAGAAGGAGATGAATTTTTTAAGTATTCCAAGTATTTCAAGTATTTTGGAGTTTGTTTCGGAAGAAATGACTTCTTCTCCTTTTTATAGATCAAATGCCCCCTCTACCAAGTGTTACAATCCTTCCAAATTGCGTCTAAATCATCATCCAGATGTTTTAAGATGAATGGATGTGTCCCATCACAATTTAAGAGATGTATTTCTTCATGAAAACACTTGAAAATTCGCCACCTCTGTGCGAACCTGTTCGCAATGTTGCAGCATTGCCTTAGTTTCGCTGCTGCCAAACCATTTACAGAGAGTTAGGAACCTTAACGATGTAGTATTCTTTACATAATGCTGCAGCGAAGTTTAGTGTAAAGATATGAAATACGTTTGACATCAATGCTGCAACGTTCTATACATCAATGCTGCAGCGAAGCTTTCCAGTAACTTTCTACGATATCAATGCTACAACGAGTAAGGAACTTCGCTGCTACAAGAGTCCCCTTTTCCAAGACTTGGATTTTCAAGTGGTTTTCGATATACGCTTGCTCTTTAACTCGAATTTTAGCATAATGGAACTTTCACCCATGTGTGTAGTATAAATGCCTTAATTCATTCAAGTATTGATCAACTCACTTATGCATTAATCACCCTTTCACCTCAAGGGATTTTAGTGACTTAACGTGTTTTAGTGACACACGATCGCGAATTCGTGTTGGGCGCCCTTAGACCAATACAACGAACGAATTGAAAGCTCATTCGTATTAACTAAAATTCCCGACAATAACATCATGACTTGACAGACACTTCAATTCCTCGACCACCCCAGTCTCCCTCATATCATCACTCTCTCCATAGATCTTTGAATTTTGGTGATGAGTTGCATGGGGGTATGAAACATGAGTCTTGCCAACAGGAATATCACAAGGCGGGAAATAAACTATCAATGCATCATGCTCACATGGATGAGCTTTCAAATCGATCTCTTGCACACAATCAACTTCACACATCCTTCTATATATTCTATAATATTTAGCACGATCAAAATCAGAGTATATATTTGAGTAAGAAGTAGATTGAGACCTGAATTCATCAATTGGATGCTCATTGGCCCGTTTCATCATCCTCGTCCTGAACATCAACTCGAGACTCCACTTCAGGTGTTAGATGCATGGGCTCCTCCTTCGTCGACTGTGTCATATATGCATTTTCCATCTTGCCGGTATGATCTTTGCTAATTCTAGCTGAAGCGTGTCTCCCTATGCGCATTGCTTCTTGTCGGTATATGCATGGGCCACTCAGTAATCGGGAACTTATCATGGTGGTACTTCTCCACCAATCCTTTGTGCTCCTTCTTATATAGCATAGGGCTGATTCAACTTGATCTCGATGCTTAATATAATCGTGTGGACTTTGAAGTATGCACTTATATCATTGAACAATTTGTATGGATTTTTGCCGAAGAACCTGAGAAAGTCCGAAGATATACCTTTTGAGAAATTATGTGCCCTTGAATGATATATCCAATGCTCATCTTGGCTTATGGGTATTGTCTTCCTCCTAGTCCTCGACTCTTGTTCAAGCAAAACCCTAGAAGATTGTTGCTCGATTTCCCTCTTTTGGTCCGTTGTTGCTGCTCAATTAGATCTCTGATCTTGTTAAAAGACTTTTTATAGTCCCTTGCAAATCTTGCGTCTTCTTGAGCTCCTCTCGTCTAGATTGCATCTTGCCTATTTTGGAAGGCAAATTTGGATCTTCAACAATAGCCTGAAATCTAAGCACAAGCCGCTCTGGGAAGCTATTGAAGATGTTTTCTTGTGCTTAGACTATGACTGCCGGTTTCAACAAGACAATTAAGCACAAGTCGCTATGGGAAGCTATACATAATGTTTGCAATGTTAACAACACTTTTCATGCAGCTGGGTAGTATCTCAAACCGTGTTAGATATCCAGCCCCAATAATGTAAGGAGACAAAGACATTGGTGTAGTTGGCAATAATGTTGTATGAACATGATCAATCACCAGTCAAGTATTGTGGCTTTGTAGGCGGTGAAACTGGACCATGGGATTCCTATTGCTGCTACTCGGTTTCACATTGGAGAGCATTAACTCCAAGCAGTTGAGAGATGGATTCTCTCGCCTATAAATAGAGCTAAGTTGAAGCTTCTAAAAACACACAAAAACAGAGAGTGATCAGAGTAGAGAGAAAAAGAGTGAGGAAAAGAGATGAGGGATTGGTTTTTTGTAATAGTCGAGTGTGAGAGTTTGCTTCTCCTATTGTAATTCTATTCCGTTGTTAATAGAAGAGTTTTCCAATCCCAACAACCTGAACATCTTTTTTACCAATGATGAGCATATCAACCGGAATATTTCCATAGAATATCTTCTCTAGTATATGCGTCACATTCGAAAACAATCACCTTTTGCGCCGTGTACTTATCCCACTGGTATAGTACCAAAATGGTACGGGTGCTTTTGATGTGGGACGCGAAGCTGAAAACAGATTGGATATTCCTTCAAGTGATTCATAATGTCAAAAAAAAGAAAGAAAAACATTTACTACTTTCTTAAAGCGTGTAACTACGTCGAAAGCTCAACTATTTTCTATCTGAAAGGGCAATAAAGTTAAAGATATTTCTAAATTAAAAGTCTAATGAGAAAAAAGTAGAACTCCACGCCAACCCTTGTTCAAATAATCCACCCGATATCATACAATATGAAAAGGACTAGAATCATATAAAAAATGACTTGCTCACTTCTCCCCAACCTTGGATTAGTTAGGTCCACAATTAATATCTCAAGAGAAAGTCATCTAACTCTATTTAAGATGTAGGTGAGTCTCGAATTCCAGTTCTTTACAAATAGACATGCACAAATGCAAAATAAGCACCCATTATGCGTCCAAAAGCAAACAGGGAAAATGGAAATTGCCGTAAATATGAAATCCAACTATAGTGATCCAGATTCTTCCATGCCTAATCAGCCGAGCAGAGTGGTATGTCCCTTTTGTCAAGCCGTTGGTGAAGATGTCGATTTGATCCAGCACCACTTGTCCGGTTTACTTAGATATGAACGTGCTTGTACCAAAGTACCTGATGGCGTAAGGGAAGTTTTACAGTGCGGTGAAAATGTAGACATAGGAAAGGTAGAAGTGAAGCGTGAGCGCCCAGAAACAAGCAGCCCTTCCGTGGATAAAGCTAAAGAAAAGGTCTAGAAACAAGTAAAAAGCGTATCAAAGTGGAGCCAGTTGAAAATGTTTCTACATCGGAACTTCCAGAAGGATCTAATAGCAATGTCACAGATATAACTACATCGGAAGAGGAACTATTATCTATCTAGAAGCCCAATAAACTATTTCTAAAATTTCTAACGAGGAAAAGTAGAACTCCACGCGCAACTCTGGTTCAAATAATCACCCTATACAATACAATATGAAAAGGACTAAAATCATATAGAAAAATGAAAAAATAACTCGCTCACTTGTCATAGACCTTGGATTAGTTAGGTCCTCAATTAATTTCTCCAGCGCAAGTCATCTAGCTTTATTCTCGGTCTAGGTGAACCTTGGATTGCAATCCCTTACACATAGACATGGGTGGTTTATCAAATGTTATTTTAAAATTTAGAAATTTTCGCAAAATTAGACTTCAATCAATTTTTTACCACAATTTTGATGATCTTATTTGCTTAAATAGAATATTATTGCTTGGTTTTCCTATAATTAAACAATTCTGGGAAGCTATAGATGATGTTTGGAATAATAATCTCTACAGCGCTCTTCATGCAGCTGGCTACTATCTCAATCCAAACATCTTTTATACCAGTGATGCGCATATCGACCGAGAATTTTCCTTGGCCTCTTCTCTTGTATTTCCGTGACAATTGAAAGTCGTCATCTTTTGCGCAGTGTAATTAACCAACTGGAGCAGTACCAAAGTGGTACGGGTGCTTTTGTCGTGGGACAGGAAGCTGAAAACAGATTGAATATTTCTTCAGGTGATTCCTCATGTCCAAAAAAAACAAAAAGCATTTATTTTGTTGAAACTTTGTCTTATAAGTAGACTTTTATTGCAGTGGATTGGTGGTCCAGGCATGGAGTGGAATGTCCTGAGCTTCAGAGGTTTGCGATTCGAATCCTAAGCCAGACTTGCCATGGTGCATCAAAATTTCAGCTCAAGAGGACCTTGGCAGAGACACTATTCAATAAGGGAAGAAAGCAGATTGAAAATGAAAGGCTACAGGAACTCGCATTTGTACATTACAACATGCATCTCAAGAATTTTACATCTGGTAGAACCGAATGTATCCCCTCGAGTGAGAGTGATCCTACAGATGATTGGATTGATGGCCCGACACATAGCTGACGCGCATGATTAATGTTTATTTGTGTTTTCACTATTGAAAACTAAAAATCTCAGCTGTCAAGCGATACATGAGTAGGTTGTTGTTATCTGATATACAGTACATCAGTGGTGAACCACTGGTACCAAATAGGTTTTTGTCTTTTTGAGAAAGTTGAATAGGCTTGTGTCTGCACGCCTCAATTTTGCTCAAGATATCTGTAAGACTATATCATTAGTATTTGACAATGCTAATAGCCAAATACAAGCTTTTGAATAATCTCTCTTGATCAGAACAGGTTCAATGTTCTTAATAATCTTTAATTCAGTCGGGTGCAACTCGGATTCGATCCCTTTTTTTATTGGTTATAACTGGTCTACTATACCTGTCAAATTAACAAATCCTGTGGATATTGAGGAGAGTTTATTGTGAATTTGATTGCCAATTTGTGCAGAGCTGTATGGTGCATCTGACCTTTAAATTCGTCTTCTGAATGGTTTATCTATCACTCTATCTTTGTGCACACTTTTTCTTCTGTCATTTTCATTAGATTCTAATAAAGGAAGTCTGTGTAGACTTATTTTATAGACTAGATTTATGAACTGGAGAAACAAGTTAAAACCTTTTGTCCAGACTATAGGCTTAGGATATATAATATATAATGGTCAAATGAATAGGGTATCAGCAGCAATCAGGAGAACTTGAAGTACTGGGACTGGTTTTGGAAGGTGAGAGTACCTCAAAAGATTTAAGTTTTTTTCTGGAGAGCTATAAAAAAACTCTTTACCTGTGTTGCTTACAGTCTAGACTTTATTGGATAATGCTAAAAAAAACAAAAAAAATTACTATCTTGAAACATGTAACTACATCGGAAGGAGAATTATTATCTATCTAGAAGCGCAATAAAGTTAAAGCTATTTCTAAAATGTCTAGTGAGAAAAAGTAGAACTCCAAGCGCAACTTTAGTTCAAATAATTACCCGATACCATACAATATTACAATATGTGCATATCGACGGAGATTTTCCATATCCTATTCTCTTGTACTTACCTAATATTCGAGATAGCCATCTTTTATGCATTGTACTTAACTCACTGGAACAGTACCAATATGGTAGGGGTGCTTCTGACGTGGGACTGGAATTGAAATCAGATTGGATATTCATTCAGGTGATTCTTAATAAAAAAAGCTAAATAAATAAATAAATAAATAAATAAATAATAATAATAATAATAATAATAATAATAATAATAATAATAATAATAATAATAATAATAATAATAATAATAGTAATAATAATAATAAATAATTACTTTCTTGAAACATGTAAGTCCATCGGAAGAGAAACTACGTACTATCTGTGTGGGAAGCGCAATAAAGTTAAAGCTATTTCTAAAATGTCTAATAGGAAAAGTAGAACCCCATGCGCAACTCTTGTTCAAATAATTACCCGATACCATACACCATGTAAAGGACTAAAATCACATAAAAAAATGACTCCCTCATTTCTCATCAACCTTGGATTAGATAGGTACACAATTAATATCTCAAGAGCAAGTCATCTAACTTTATTCAAGGTCTAGGCTAGGTGAGTCTCAAATTCCAGCTCCTTACATATAGAGATGCACAAACGCAAAATAAGCACCCGTTATGCGACCAAAAGCAAGCAGGGAAACATGGAAATTTCCGTAAATATGAAATCCAACTATAGTGATCCAAATTCTGCCATGTCTAATCAGGCGAGCAGAGTGGTATGTCCCTTTCGTCAAGTCGTTGGTGAAGATGTCAATTGGATCCAGCACCACTTGTCCGGTTTATTTAGATATGAACGTGCCTGTACCAAAGTACTTGGTGGCGTAAGGGAAGTTTTACAGTGCGGTGAAAATGTAGACATAGGAAAGGTAGAAGTGAAGCGTGAGCGCCCAGAAACAAGCAGCCCTTCCGTGGATAAAGCTAAAGAAAAAGGTCCAGAAACAAGAGCGTATCAAAGTGGAGCCAGTTGAAAATGTTTCTACATCGGAACTTCCAGAAGGATCTAATAGCAATGTCACAGATGTAACTACATCGGAAGAGGAACAATTATCTATCTAGAAGCGCAATAAAGTTTAAACTATTTGTAAAATGTTTAATGAGGAAAAGTAGAACGTAACTCCACGCGCAACTCTTTTTCAGATAATCACCATATACCATACATTATAAAAAGGACTAAAATCATATAGAAAAATGAAGAAATAACTCCCTCACTTGTCATCAACCCTGGATTAGTTAGGTCCTCAATCAATTTCTACAGCGCAAGTCATCTAGCTTTATTCTCCGTCTAGGTGAGTCTTGGATTCCAATTTCTTACACAATGGGTCCTGGTTTATCAAATTTTATTTTAAAATTTAGAAATTTTCGCAAAATTAGACTTCAATCAATTTTTTCCCACAATTTTGATGATCTTATTTTCTTAATAAATAGAATATTATTGCTTGGTTTTCCTTTAACTAAATCATTTGATATTTCTAGTACATTAATGTTTTATTACAGATACCAAAACTAAGTAAATTTTATAATTGTTCTATGATAATTTTAATAATCTTCAATATCATAAATGCTTTGTTATATACTTTTTCATGTGATATAAAAAAGCATTACACAATGTAATATCATATATTGAGTGCATAATTTTTTTGTAAAAAAGACACTCCAATCATTTTTGATGATATATTTTAAATTTATTTCCTTCATTTAAATTTATTCAAACATTAATTAATAACTGATTTTATTCGGACATCACTTAATTAAGTAAAAAAAGTTTTACCAATCATGATGAGCCATTCACACCCATATGACACAAATGTACCAAGTATTACAATTATTTCCTTCATTTTATTCAAACATTAATTAATTATTGGTTTTATTCATACATCAATAAATAAATTAATTAATTAAATATCTATGGAAAATGCTAAAACCACTTAACCTTAGAATTTCTTTGGACCATCATGATGGGTCATTCACACACATACGACACAACTGTACCAATAGGAATGTTCCACATGGCACAACCAATAGAATGTTTAATTAAAGTCTATAATAACTCACAAAGTTAAAGGAAAGTGGAAGAATTCACAATTTTATCTAATTTTGTTTTTGTACAAGCAAAAAAAGTACAACGGCATAAATTAGAAGCAAGAGAAAATGCCATGTTGGAGAAGAAACCGTAGAAGAAAACTGAGCATGCAGACAAATTAAAGAACAGGTTATAGGGATCAAATTTAAAACTATAATAAAGTCAGCCGCGATAATAAATCGATCACATTGGAAGCGCGAAAACCAGTTAGTGGGATTCCCGCGAACTTCAATCATATGTACAAGGTAATCGATTCAAACCCGACAATGAAACTCATAGACATACGAAAAAGTTCACAAATATTTCTCGCGACCAACTTGACTCTCTAACACCCCTACGTGGTGCTCAAGCCTAGTCATATCCTTGTATTTAATTAAAATTTAGCACTAATAATGAAATGTGGAAAGAATTAAGAACTGGAAAGTTGAGGGGAGAGGCCAAAACAGCTGATTTCGTTTAAACAGGAAATGGTTTAGGGTTGCCACGTCACCCAAAGTGTGGACCATTACCAGTGTATCACTGACTCACTGTCATTCTTGTCCTTACCCTTTACAAAACTTGGCTCTGCTAATTTATTTTACCAAATCCTTCTTCACCAAAACCAGCCAGCATCAAGCAAAACATTTACATACAGGACTGAATTTCTTGTAAGCCTTTTCCTTTGCTTTCTTGTTAGATCCCTTCATCATTCTTTCTATGAGCTTCATGAGTTTTTTTTTTTTTTCTGTTGAAATTCTGCTAGCTCCTTCTCATTTCAATCCTAGTTTTCTTGATTTTTGGGTTTTTCGTTTTGCAAAGTATATATATATATATATATATGTATGAATGTATCATGAAGGTTTTGTACATTTGATTTGATACATAAATTTCTTCTTTTCTGAGTTTCTTGAATTTTGTATCAGACGGAATTTTTTTATACCAATCTGTCCCAGCGGAATTTACAAGTTTTGCTTTTTTGTGATGTAGTTTTTTAGCCAATGTTTACTCCTAAACTGATGTGATGATTAGATTGTGGTATGGTTTTGTTAAATCACAAGTTTAAATGTGTCAACTTTTGTAGGTATATCTATATGCTCTGTCTTTCTTGCTTTCTTCTTTTCTGATGTGTGTGTGTTAAAAGTCTTAATTAAAGATATGTTTTTTATGTGCTTTTGTTAAGAAGAATGTGATTCATAATGTTATTTTTAGGGGTATGATTTTTTATATAAAAAGGTGAATGGATAGGGTATTGATGTGGGTCAGGTTATTGGGTTTATATATGCTGAAAAGGACCGGGAACTAAGGTACGTAGGTGAGTATCTTGAGGGCTAATAATTCGAATTGTGTATGTATCTTGAGTCTTGACTATTACTAGTGGACACACTCTGTGACTATTAATATACAAACATATGTGGAATAAAAGTGTGATTTTGGGCATGTGATTCAGATAATAGTCCCGTGTTTATTATGTATGAAGATGAAATGAGGAGGAAAACGAAACTGATGGTTTCTTATCTCCACTTATGAATGTTAGTTTCGTAAAAAAAAAAAAACTGGTTTTGAAGGAAATGAGTGTGTACAACGATCATTCGTCTTTATTAGTGTTACCTTCAAGGGGAGTTCCGAAGATTCGGAAAGCGTAGTATGCGTATTTAAAGCGGCCAGCATACTCCTACAATCTCATTCTAATTTATATAGGTGCAAAAGTATTACTTTTATAGCACCATGTGTTTTCTATTGCTTGTTTACTTTCCCTCTAATATGAATATGATGATGCTTTCCCTTGTTGTTTACGAATTACGCTTGAGTGGATTTTCTTTCACTTCATGAATGATGTGACTAAAGTACAATCTCTTTTGAGTGTAATTATGGTATTTCTGTTTGAAATTTCGATATCAAGCACACTCATATATTTGAAGTGTCGCAGCTAATATTAATTTATGACATGTTGTATATAGTATATAGCATCCCGTAAATAATTCATAATTATATTTTTGTACTTGCATGCAGAAATTTCGGTGAAATCCGTGCTATAGTGATCCAGATTCATCCATGTCTAATCAGCCGAGAAGAGTGGTATGTCCCTTTTGTCAAGTCGTTGGTGAAGATGTCACTTGGCTCCAGCACCACTTGTCCGGTTTAGGTAGATATGAACGTGCTTGTACCAAAGTACCTGATGACACAAGGAAAGTTTTGCTGTGGGGTGAAATAGGAAAGGTAAAAGTGAAGCGTGTGCGCCCAGAAACAAGCAGCCCTTCCGTAGATAAAGCTAAAGAAACAAGTCAAAAGCGTATTAAAGTGGAGCCAGTTGAATATGTTTCTACACAGGAACTTCCAGAAGGATCTAATAGCAATGTCACGGACGATTCACAGTTAATGGAAACTAAAAAGAATATTGGAACGTTCCTTTATGAGAATGGGATCGATTTTGATGGTGCAAAATCGCCTAGCTTCCGTAGCCTAGTCACCCATCATTTCGGACCTCAGGTCCAGATTCCTACCGATGAAGATCTTAAAGGATGGATTCTGGAGGATTCTGTCAAGGAAATGCACCAGTACATTAGCGAGATTAAAAGTTCATGGGTACAAACGGGGTGCAGCATCTTGCTAGATGGGTGGACAAGCATGGAAGGCCAATTTCTTTTGAATATTTTGGTAGACTGCCCAAAGGGTGCCCTTTATCTCAGAACATATGACATATCTGATCTAGTTGGGGACATGCAAGCCATGTTGTCATTATTTGGAAAAGTAATAGAGGAGGTCGGGGCCAACAATGTAGTCCAGATCATAACTGACTCTGCCTCGACCCTCATGAAGGAGATAGGTAAGCAAGTAATTGAGGAACATCCGCGGATCTTCTGGACAGTGGATACACAGTGTTGCATAGAGCTTATGTTGGAGAAATACGGGGTAATGGTCAGTGAGACTCTAGACAAGGCCAAGACCATCACAAGGTTTATTCATGGCCATCCTGATGTTCTTGAACTTCTACATGATCACACTTTGATTGTGCAATCGAAAAGAAGGTTGTCTCTTTCATTTTTCACCCTTGAGAATATTGTCTCTGAAGAAAAGACCTTGAAGTCAATCTTGCTCTCATCTGCTGGTTCCCAAACTTCAACCAATGAGGGTAAAATTGTGGCCGACTTGTTGAGGGATAAATCATTCTGGAGAACAGCTAAAACTGTTGTGACGGCGGCTATTCCTCTTGTCCGAACCTTGGAATGGGTGAGCAACAACAAGTCGCACATGGACTGTATCTATGAAACAATGGATCAGGCCAAGGAGACTGTTAGAGCTGGTTTTAAGACATCTAGGCACAAGCCATTCTGGGAAGCTATAGATGATGTTTGGAATAATAATCTCTACAGCGCTCTTCATGCAGCTGGGTACTATCTCAATCCAAACATCTTTTATTCCAGTGATGCGCATATCGACCAGGAAATTTTCCTTGGCCTCTACTCTTGTATTTCCATGACATTCGAAGGTCTTCACCTTTTTCGCCGTGTAAATAACCAACTGGAACAGTACCAAAATGGTACGGGTGCTTTTTCCGTTGGACGGGAAGCTGAAAACAGATTGCATATTTCTTCAGGTGATTCCTCATGTCCAAAAAAGAAAAAAGAAAAAAAGCATTTACTTTCTTGAAACTTTGTCTGATGAGTAAAGTTTTATTGCAGTGGATTGGTGGTCCAGGCATGGAGTGGAATGTCCTGAGCTTCAGAGGTTTGCGATTCGAATCCTAAGCCAGACTTGCCATGGTGCATCAAAATTTCAGCTCAAGAGGACCTTGGCAGAGACACTATTCAATAAGGGAAGAAAGCAGATTGAAAATGAAAGGCTACAGGAACTCGCATTTGTACATTACAACATGCATCTCAAGAATTTTACATCTGGTAGAACCGAATGTATCCCCTCGAGTGAGAGTGATCCTACAGATGATTGGATTGCTGGCCCGACACATAGCTGACGTGCATGATTAATGTTTATTTGTGTTTTCACTATTGAAAACTAAAAATCTCAGCTGTCAAGCGATACATGAGTAGGTTGTTGTTATCTGATATACAGTACATCAGTGGTGAACCACTGGTACCAAATAGGTTTTTGTCTTTTTGAGAAAGTTGAATAGGCTTGTGTCTGCACGCCTCAATTTTGCTCAAGATATCTGTAAGACTATATCATTAGTATTTGACAATGCTAATAGCCAAATACAAGCTTTTGAATAATCTCTCTTGATCAGAACAGGTTCACTGTTCTTAATAATCTTTAATTCAGTCGGGTGCAACTCGGATTCGATCCCTTTTTTATTGGTTATAACTGGTCTACTATACCTGTCAAATTAACAAATCCTGTGGATATTGAGGAGAGTTTATTGTGAATTTGATTGCTAATTTGTGCAGAGCTGTATGGTGCATCTGACCTTTAAATTCGTCTTCTGAATGGTTTATCTATCACTCTATCTTTGTGCACACTTTTTCTTCTGTCATTTTCATTAGATTCTAATAAAGGAAGTCTGTGTAGACTTATTTTATAGACTAGATTTATGAACTGGAGAAACAAGTTAAAACCTTTTGTCCAGACTATAGGCTTAGGATATATAATATATAATGGTCAAATGAATAGGGTATCAGCAGCAATCAGGAGAACTTGAAGTACTGGGACTGGTTTTGGAAGGTGAGAGTACCTCAAAAGATTTAAGTTTTTTTCTGGAGAGCTATAAAAAAACTCTTTACCTGTGTTGCTTACAGTCTAGACTTTATTGGATAATGCTAAAAAAAAACAAAAAAAATTACTATCTTGAAACATGTAACTACATCGGAAGGAGAACTATTATCTATCTAGAAGCGCAATAAAGTTAAAGCTATTTCTAAAATGTCTAGTGAGAAAAAGTAGAACTCCAAGCGCAACTTTAGTTCAAATAATTACCGGATACCATACAATATTACAATATGAAAAGTACTAAAATCATATAAAAAAATGATTCGCTCACTTCCATCAATCTCTTGGATTAGTTAGTTCCACAATTATTATCTCAAGTGCAAGTCATCAAGCTTTATTCTCGATCTAGGTGTGTCTCGATTGAATTCAAATTCTTCACACATTGACATGCACAAACACGAATTTGAACTTATGTACGGCCAAAAGCAAGCAGGAAAATATGGAAACTGCAGTAAATAACATGCAGCTATCACAACAAAGGATTTCGTTTTTATTGTACGGTACTTTTTAATTTAATAAAAATATTGTTTCAATATTTATTTGTTTTGTTGTTGCGAACGTTCACTCGTTCACCCTTTAGAATATTGGTGTTTCTGATGTGTGACTGAAAGTTGAAATCAGAATGGATATTCATTCAGGTGATTCTTAATATTAAAAAACATAATAATTTTAATACTGATAATAATAAAAACGGGTGCTTATTTTGCGTTTGTACATCTCTATTTGTAAAGACCTGGAATTGGAGACTCACCTAGACCTTGAATAAAGTTAGTCTCATCAACCCGACACATAGCTGACGTGCATGATTAATGTACTATCTCAACCCGATCATCTTTTATACTAGTGATGTGCATATCGACTGTGAAACTTTAGTCGGGTTCTTCTTTTGTATTTACCTCACATTCGAAATTTGTCATCTTTTAGGCCGTGTACCTAACCAGTTGGAAAAGTACCAAAATGGTACAGGCGCTTAATTTTGTTGTGGGACGCGGAGCTGAAAACAATTTAGATAGTTCTTCAGGTGATTCTTAGTGTAAAAGCAACTATATTTATTTACACTACCTTTTATATGAGTTATGTGCATATTCGAAGGAGATTTTCCATATCCTATTCTCTTGTACTTACCTAATATTCGAGATAGCCATCTTTTATGCATTGTACTTAACCCACTGGAACAGTACCAATATGGTAGGGGTGCTTCTGACGTGGGACTGGAAGTTGAAATCAGATTGGATATTCATTCAGGTGATTCTTAAAAAAAAAAAAAAAAAAAAAAAAAAAAAAAAAAAAAAAAAAAAAAAAAATAATAATAATAATAATAATAATAATAATAATAAGTATTCTTCTAAGTGTGCAGAGCACGGTTACTCTTTCATCCCATTTGCCTTCTCCACCTTTGGGGAGCTCGATGAGGAGGCCCTGGCTACTTTTTCGCGCCTTAAGCGCTTGTGTGTTAGCCATTCCAATGATGTTAGGAGTGGTGTTTTCCTTTTTTCTAGACTTAACTTTTGTATACAGAAAGGGGTGGGAGCACAACTTGTATCCCGACTCCCTTCCAATTTTGCGTGAATAATAAAAGTCAGTGTTATAATAAAAAAAAAAATAATAATAATAATAATAATAATAATAATAAAAAAAAAAAAAATTCTTGGGTTGTGGTCATGTTCAGTGTAATTTTTGTTGTAATTTATGGACCTTTCTATGTAAAATTCTTGGGTTGTGGCCATGTTAAGTGGTAAGCGTGAAGCTGGTTTGAAGTATATCCTAGCCTCCTATATATACATTATATCAATTTCTTTTCTATTTCGCAGCATGGCAATAAGTTGCAGATTTTGTTTATACCTGGAGCAACTCCAGTGATTTGGTATAGAACTGAGTAACAGAATTGGGCCTTTGAATTACTTATAATGGAGTCTATGGTGACTACTAGATAGGATGAGGGTGCAAGCATGCACCAACTTAAGTATTGCCTCTGCTTGCTTAGAATTTAGAACAAATTATGCCCTGTTCTTTTTCAACTTAGATGACTTGTTTGACTTGTAAAAGAAGCAGAATGCAGCCTTTCGTCATACATCACCACTTCTTTGATGATCTTAATATAAAGCAATCTGGTGAAAACGACTCTCACTACATTCATGTGCTTAGCTCTTAGAGATGATTGTATTTGCATGAGAACATTTCTTTAGCTTTTGTAAATTAATTATCTTGGAGTAGTAGCATTAAAAATTGTTTGGAGGAGATTTTTCTACTTTGACTAGGTTAATTAGAGCTCATATGAGCTGTGAAGTGAATTTGAAAATGTCGGTGTATGAGATACATTATATGATTTAGAGGAAAAGAGTCACTATGTTGAATGTTCTTCACATGTTGCATGCTTCTATTATTGTTTTCTGCCTTTTTCCTTTGAGATATTCACTCTGCTTGTATCATTGCTTTCCGCAATAATACATCTAGCTAGTTGACTATCCTTGAGTGATTTCTGAATTAGCCTCTTGATGCAGTGAGTCGACTATTATTGGTGCATGCAGAAAACCAGTGTAAGTTCTTCTCAGATACATGGACATCATCTCCCAAGATACAAGGACATCCTCTCCCATCATCTAGTTGGTGTTTGACCCCGGAGGGGTGGTGCATTGGTTATTTTGTTTAATTGTTTCGTCTTGATTCGTGGATTAGTGACCGGATTTTCATCTTTCATGCCAATTCAAACTCGAGGACGAGTTTTTTTAAGTGGAAGAGAATCATGCAATATGGATTAAGAGTCGAAGCGATAAAATTCGAAGACATACAAGTTTTAATATTTTGGGTTTTTTTTTCTTTTCTAGCAAGTTAGGTTTTAATATTAGACTTTAAGTCGTATTTGGTTTCTTTTACTTAATTTCCCAGCAAGTTAGGTTCTAGTATTTAAATACATTGTAAGTCATTGTCGAGTTATGTTTGATTGATTAATAAATAAAAGTTGAGTTTTTCTCACAAACCTGTCAATTTTCGGTATTCTTAGGTAAAATCAACGAACTTTGATAAAATTCGTCAATTCTTTAGTATTCTGCGGAATCAATGAAGTTCTTTCTTACTTGTCCACTTACGCTGCATCAAAAACTAAAAATCCCAAGTGTTAAGCTATGCAGCTCATGCTTACATCAGTGGTGAACCATTGGTACCAATAGGTTTTTGTCTTTTGGAGAAAGTTGAATAGGCTTGTATCTGCACATTATGCATGAAGCATATGTATGTCTTAATTTTGTTCAAGATATATCTATGAGACTATTGTTTAAATTTTAGCTAAATCAAATCTGGTTTGTCCATGACTTTATACCTCAACTAAAGGGGTCTTACACATTGAAAATGGAGGTTTCTCGAACTTTTATGAATCTACTATAGTAGTAGAAGACAATTGAGAAAGAATTACTAAAATTCCTTTTGTGATGAAAGTGTACGTAAATGAAGCTCTAAGTGTGTTGGTTGATGCATGATATGGAATACCAAAGATTGGTGTTGGGAGATATCTCATATAGCTAAAGTTGAGAAAGAGTAGCTAAATAAGAAGGCATGTAATGGCTTAGGGGTTGGACCCCTTGGGGGTTACCCTGCTTTTGGAAGGGGGGAGGAGCTAGCTAGATGGCTCCTCGATTCATCCGAACGCACCCGCCCTAGCTGGAGCCAGGCCTCATGGTCGTCGGCCTGGGCTAAGGCTAACTAGTTGTGGATATAATCTTTTTGGGACAATACTAATTTTGCATTTGGGTCCAATTAAAAGAAGCCCAACAGGGAGGTCCAGTCCAGTTCGATTATCCAACATATGTTTGCATTGCTTGAACGAAGTTTTTTGGATCGAATATGAAGCTTGAACGAAAATTTGTATTTTTGGTTCCAAGCCTTTTGAGTGAATCCTTGTGTCTTTTCGAATGAATCTTTGTATTCTTTCGTTGATTTGATGTTGTTCGTCACACCACTTGGCCTATTGTAAATAATCTCTTCATGTGTTGCAAAATCATTCATTCGCAGAATAAGCACCCGTTCGTCACACCACTTCATGTTGTTCGTTGATTTGTTGTTGTTCGTCATCTTAAGTGCAAGCCATCAAGCTTTATTCTCGATCTAGGTGAGTTCCGAAATTCCAATTCTTCACAGAGAGACATGCACAAACGCAGAATAAGCACCCGTTATACGTAGAAAAGCAAGCATGAAAACTGAAGGAAATATGAAATCCTTCTATCACAACAAAGTCGTTTCTTATTGTGATGCACCTTTGTTTTAACTTATTTTGCGGTTTAGACCGATTATTATCTCGTGTCATGTGGCTACAGTACAATTTCACTTAGCTGCATGGCATAGCCATTGTGACATATAAATGTAAATAATATAAAATTCATAATAACATTTAAACAAATAACAAACTGTCACATGTCTATTTCATCACTGTAAAAAAAAAAAATGACAACCTTGCTTTAGCCAAGATTGTATTTGTATTGGATTGTAATCTATTAAGTCCTACTCTCTTTCTATTTCTAAAATTTATATTTTGTCTTTTATTTTTTTAAAATACTCATATGTCCCCTCATTTCTTTACGTATTTCTTTTTTGTCGTTCCAATCAATTCTTTACATTTATAGTTTTGGAAGCTATCCCATATACCATTTGCATTAATTTAATCCTTGTCCCCACCTTCACACTTTACTTTAATCATTTTTCCCATCACATACCATTTATATATTGCCCACATTCCATTCTATATTAATAAATCAATAACAAACAAAACCTTTAATTAATAACCGTACAAAAAGTAAACGTAAACTCGTACAAAAATCAAACATAAACTTCTCACCGATACAAAAGGAGTAAAAAAAAAAAGAACACATGTACTTGGTGGTTTGTTTCGTTATTATTAGGATGAAACTAGTCTCACGATTTCAGTTCGGTACAAACCGGATTTATATTTAAGCCCGTAAGTCGGTAAATCATAAATGACCCGACTCGAGTTTCCCCTTCCTGGATATCCATATTCATACACATTCATTGCCCAGAACATTTATTTGTTTCACAGAAAATTATAACAAACCTCTCCCAATCTTCCCACCTAAGTAACAATGGCGTTTCCGTACCTCGAAGCTGTGCTTGGTATGATTTCGATCACTACATTCATCTATTTATGCGTTCTGCTTGATTAAACATGATCCTTATGAAGGATAAATGCTCTTAAACAGTTTTTTTTTCCCTTCTCTGCGACGAGCTAAATGTGGTTCTTCTACAATCCGATTTGATTTTCTCGATTTGGCAGTGTAGTTTCATACGCAGACACGCTGTTTTTTGGTCATTCTAGTGTTTGCTTGTGAACAGCAGCTGAATTAGGGTTTTAAGTGTAATATGTTCGAACGAAGATGCCGTTTCTGTTTGCTTGTTTAACTGGTTTATCGAACCGTATCTAGACTCTATTTCAATTTAGAAAGAATTTAATTCTGTAAAACTGCTCAGGTTTTTTTTTTTTTTTTTTTTTTTTTTTTTGTAATTGGTCTGCTATGGCTGTAAAATTAACAAATACTGCGCACATTAAGGGGAGTTTGTTGTTTGTCTGGTGCATCTGACCTTCAAATTCGACTTCTGAATGATTTATCTAATGTCAGTCTATATCTATGTGCACATTTTATTCCATTAGATTCTGGCAACTAATAAAGGAAGTCAGTGTAGACTTATTTTATAGACTAGATTTATGAGTAATTTATAGGGCTTATATATGTGTGTACTTTGGTATTTGATTGAAACAAAAAGATCCTCCCATGAGTTATTACTGAAGAAGGGTTCATATACACAAATCCTCCTATGATGTAGACTTACTCTGTGTCTTCGCTATATGTTTCTGATTATTAGTTCCTCTTATTCTTTGTCATAAAAGTGGGTTAACAAGTGAGCGACTACATATGCAAGTTTGTTGTTCTTACTTCACCTGCTGCTGCTCAAGTTCATGAGAATGACTGGAAGTTCTTGCTTGTTTAACTCCATTCCCTTTTTGTTGTGGACAGTGTTATCTTTATTGTCCTGAATATGTTGATGTTTCTTCTATGTTAATTCTTCAATATTATTACAAGTGATTGCTCAGTGATGTTTTCTCTTAAGAGTTTGTCAGTTGCAATTTTTGACGTTTAGTTTTGATTTGGACATTCAGGTTTCATGATAATGGTCTATATTTTTGAGACATACCTTGATTTGCGGCAACACAAAGCTCATAAGTTGCCTACTCTTCCAAAGCCGTTGATTGGAGTAATAAGCCAAGAAAAATTTGAAAAATCCCGAGCCTATAGTCTGGACAAAAGGTTTTAACTTATTTCTCCATTTCCTTTGAAATTTTTGGGTTAGGTGGAATATATTTGCTTTTATTAATTGTTTGTTCTATATGATCCTTTTGTTACAGCAATTTCCACTTTGTGCATGAATTCGTAACTCTAGTTATGGACTTCTCAATTTTGTATTTTGGGGTCTTGCCGTGGTTATGGAAGGTGAGTTATTATCTTGCTTCTTACACCTTCATTGCTTTTAGAAATCCTGTTATTCATGTTCCTGATAATGTTCAATTCTTGTTATTATAGAGGTCAGGGGAATTTTTGGTCGGTGCTGGCTTCAATGCTGAAAATGAAATACTACACACACTTGCATTCTTGGCTGGTGTTTCATTTTGGTCACAGGTGATTTTAGTTTCCTATGGCTGCCAATTGTTGGTTTTATATCCATATCTTTATGCTCTTATGTCCAAGAAAATTATAGCTCAGAATATATATCACTATTCGTTTCGTAATCCCTTTGTTTTGACATATTATGCAGATAACGGATTTGCCATTTTCTCTATACTCAACTTTTGTGATCGAGTCTCGCCATGGTTTTAATAAGGTACTTGGGCTACTGTGACCACATGATCATAAATCTATATTGCATATGAAGTTTATAGCCACTTAATTTTACTTTGTGCATTACATGCCTTGAATATTCTTATCTAGCTACGAATTTATTTTCATATACCAAGCTTATTTTATAACTGGTTATGTCTTTTCATGCAGCAAACGGTATGGTTATTCTTTAGGGACATGATCAAAGGAATTGTTTTGACTATAGTGATTGGTCCGCCCATTGTGTCTGCCATCATTGTTATCGTGCAGGTACTTCTGCATTTGCATCATTATCTGTATGTGATAACTGCATTATCTATTTGTTTCAGCTGTACTGAGTTTCATGTTTCTTGAAAACTTGTTTGAATGCAGAAAGGAGGTCCATACTTGGCCATATATCTCTGGATGTTTATGTTGGTTTTGTCTCTTGTAATGATGACTCTCTATCCAATCCTGATAGCTCCGCTTTTCAACAAATTCACTCCTGTAAGTAACATAAATTTGTAAATAGTCTGTTAAGTAAGTTTTATTATTGGTTTAGTTATAATGATGCTCGTAGTATCATATGCTTCACATTTATGATCTGTCTTTCTACTCTTTAATCATGGACAGCTCCCAGAGGGAGATCTAAGGACCAAGATTGAAGGTCTGGCTTCATCTCTGAAATTCCCTTTGAAGAAGTTGTTTGTTGTTGATGGATCAACTAGGTCAAGCCATAGTAATGTGAGTATGCTTTAATTGGCACTTCATTTCTGTTTCCAACCTGGGCTATGTTGTCTACTGTTACATCTTATATGAAGCTCCACAAATATGCCTCTTTCCTAAAGCATAACATAACTTAACTTTTTATTATTGTATAAAAAATTGTCTTGTTCCGTTTCTCTCCCCCCCCCCCCCCCTGGCTTTGTGCTTGATTAGCTCTTGTTATAGCCTTTTTACTTTCCTATTTATCCTTGTGTTCTGTTCATTAGAAAATGAAGAGAGGATTTAGGTGTGAATGTTCATGTGCATAGCTTATTCTTGGATGTGGATTGTCAACATTAATGGTTGATCATGTGTTGGCTGCACAGGTAGCCAACACTTTAATTAGGAGAGTAACTAAGAATCTGTGGTATATTTGGCATGAATGGTCTTGCTTACTGAATAGCATAATTTTTTGTAGAATTGGTGCATATCATTCATTTTCTGTTGGTATTCCAGTTATCATGCTGTTATCTGCATTCCTTTTCCATTGACATGAAAATGTCTAATGCCAACCTCTTCTGTAGGCATACATGTATGGATTTTTCAAGAACAAGCGGATCGTTCTTTACGATACTTTAATACAACAGGTACGGATGGATGTTTTATTTTATTATAATTTATTCCGCTTTTTGCCTATTTAACCACCCTATTTCAGCTGGATGCATTTGATCTGCTTTTCTTTTGCCCAAACCTAACTTTATATGCTGACTGGTTGGAAGTGCTTATTGGGTCATTCTGGCATTACATGTTTTCGCGTGATATTTGGTTTGACCATTCACCTTATCCGTATGCTGTGAATTTAGAATCTTAGATATCACAGCCAATGCCCGTTGGTTGATCGGATATCAAATACCTGGAGTAAATAGCATAAATCCCCCCTCAATTATCATTTAGTAGCACGAATCCCCCTCAATAATCTAAATTGCTGTCAAACCCCCTCAATTTATATTAAACGTTGCACCATACACCCCAACTGTCCAAACTAATGCGCGTGCGTTCTACACACTGTTATTGAGACTGACGTTGGGAAATTTGGGCTGGATCCAAAAATCATGCATCATTATTACCCTTTAGATATATAAAATAGAATAGAACAAATAAACCGAACGGAGTGTTTGTTCTAGTGGACATGAGTCAGGATTCAGAAGGATTGTGTGTTCGATTCCTGCTGGGTCCTTTTACTTTCTTCTTTTTATTTTTTTTCATGTTTTATACCAACCCAATCCAATTCCCTGGAGACAGACAAGGAGAATCATAATTTCAATTCCCTGAAAACAAGCATATTCATCCAGAAAATACTAATCAAACCAATTCCCCGGAAACAAGAATCAAACAAAAGCAAACCAAGAATCACCCAACAAGCGTTACTAGAATTCAATGGACCAGATTAACAGGGAAATGCATTCTTACCTTTTCACAATGTCCATAATGACTTCAACCAACTCCCGTTGATACTTTGAATCAACGTTCGGGGCCGATGGTAGAGTTTCACCGTTTTGGTTTGATTCAATTAGGTCTTGGTCGATCCGTTTTTGAGTTTTGGATGGAGAAAACTTAATTTACAAATACACATTTAGGGATATTTGGGTCTTTCCATGTTTATGTTTAACGCCGTTAGCAGTCAAGTGACGGAAGGTGTGTGGTGCAACGTTTATAATAAATTGGGGGGTTTGACGCAATTTAGATAGTTGAGGGGGATTCGCGCTACTAAATGATAATTGAGGTGGGTTTTATGCTATTTACTCCAAATACCTGTGAGTATGACATTCTCTTGTCCAATGGCCATCCATTTTCAAGATGGATGTTGAGATGCCATATTTTCCTAAATCTCGAGTAGTTTGATTAAGAAACGGAAAAAACCCTCAACTTATAGAAAGTTGATTTTTCTGTCTGTCTTTCCCCAGTGGTACGCATTCAATGTGTCCAAGCTCAAGTCAATAAGTTTACACACACATACAAATTTCAACTACCCAGCAACCAAATGATGACTATGACATCATACCCAACATCACACCCATATCCAGTTTCTCATTTCAGTATACTATATGTCAGAATAAAAATTAACAAAAATTGGCACAGACGAAATCGGCAATGTGAGTACACTCATGACCATTGAAATTTGATACTGAATAAAGCGAAATAAGAGTCCTATTCCTACATGATCCTGTAGTTGTAGTGAAGCTGATGGTATGTCCTGTTAAAATATCCCATTACAATGTGATGTCTTTAGTTATTGAGCAATGTTATATCAGTCTCTTAATGCATGCTAGCTGAAACCGCCAGATACAGAAAGTTGTCAGAGTTTCTAAATGATTAAATTTTATTACTGACCGTAAGAAATGATTTTCCAAGCAGCTAACCTGTTTTGTTCACTTCATTCTGGTCTCAACAATTTGTTTGGTTGCCCTCAGTACCCCTCTTTCTTTGCATTTTCTTTTATTATCATATAGGTATAACAACACAAAACAATTCAATGCAGTGCAAAAACGACGAGGAAGTTGTTGCTGTTATTGCTCATGAGCTGGGTCACTGGAAGCTTAATCACACAATGTATTCCTTCATTGCAGTGCAGGTATGACATCCATCTGTACTGGATTTTACTATGGTGATGTTAATCATTGACTTCTTTGTGCATGAAGGGGTAATGATGTCATAATGAGTACTATATTTTCCAATAGGCTTGTGTTATTTGATTGATGCTCTCTCTACTCAAGTGCCTAGTGTTTGTGATGTCACAGTTCGTCTATTTATTGTTTGATGTGTTTTAGATGTCAATTAGATATTTAAAATATGCTGATTAAGCCTGTACTTGTTGACAACTCTCTATCTGTATTTCATTGTTGGTGTGCTGCTTTGCCAAAATCTCAACCTAGTACTTTACCTTAGTTGAAGCAGCAACCTATTATATTGGGGATGTTCGTTGTATTGAAAGCATGCAAATTATATCACTTTATTCCTTTTTCTTATAAATTAGTTTGTCTGTAACTCTGAAATAGTGTGGTCATGGCATGTGTGTCTTTGTATGTTGAGATGGGTGGGTTTGCAAGTGTTTTTTTTAAACGGCTGTGTTTGCAAGCGTTAATGATTCTTTTTGGGAAGAAAATAGTACTGTACTATATTTTAAAATCTCAAAATGGCGGTTTGGTTGTGGGAAGTAATATGAGTGTACAAGAAATTATCAAAACCAGGACAGCTGTCAGTAACATTTGAAAACCTTATCTGTGTTTATCAAGTGTATTTAGCACTTCATTTTTTATTTTATTATTATTATTTTTTAATTCTGACCACCATTACTTAAAAGGAAGTACTAGAATTCAAGCATCATTGCATGATTGAATTACCAAATAAGCTTAATTAAGTAATTGATATTTCATTAGATTGAAGTAAAAGTAAGTCGTAAGGGACAAGAAAATCAAGCTTCAGTGGAAGATATAACAGCAGGCTGTATGTTATACATCCTCCGGAAACTTAATAGGTTCGCACTTTGTTTTTGTTGATTTTTTTATGTCCGGTTTGACCTCAAATTAATCATAATTGATTAAGAAAAAAATAATGTTAGAATTTATATTATACAAATATAATAAGTATACTTTTATAGTATAATTTTTAAAATTATTTTTTTCGTAAATAGTTACTCATCTGTTTTTTTGGATTCTATACGTTTGCTTTTGGATCGGAGTTTTAGGAGTTTTAGGAGATTTATATAATGAGTGTAGTGTGTTGGTTTAGTGGCAGGACCCGCAATAAAGTTGTGATATAAAGATTTGCCAAAAATGGAAACGTATAGAATCCAGAAAAACGGACGAAAATGGAATACATATAGAATCTAGAAAAACAGATGAGTATTATTTATTTGAGGTCAAACCGGACATCGAAAAGTCAACAAAAATAAAGTGTGAACCTATTAAGTGTCCGGAGGAAGTAATAGCTTTGAAAAAACAATTTGAGGAAATGCAAGGAAATTGAAAAAGTTAGAAAGTAAGAGCACATGAAGAAATTGAATAAAGTAAAACGAGAAAGCCAAGGCTACAGATAGAAAGTACAGACCATAACACGCATATAGTAATGCTTATTATCTTAACGAGACTTAGAAATCTGAATTGGTGAACACGTTACATGATGAAATTTGCTGACATCCACTGAAAGGTGTGATGAACAACTACGCATGCTATTGCACCAGAGGTTAAAGAAAGTATTTGAGGTTGAAGAGCTGCTATAATTTAGCGCTGATCTGTGAATCTCATCTTGTAATATGACGGGGTCTATAAGTTCCATAATACAAATTACAAAGTTCTCTTATGTTGCTCTGAAAATAATTAAAGAAAAAAAAAAGTAACACTTCACTAATTTCACGGGCAGGGCACTGAGTCCTCCTTGTAGATCTAGGATGTGATGATTTAAAACATACTGATGTCATGCCTAAAAAATCAACGAAAACAGATTCCTGTGTGGAGTGAGGTCATGCTTTTATGGGTTTTTGTGCACTATTATCATGTACCGAGGACTGTATTTTATGTAAGCCTTTATTCAGAAGTTACTTCCTTCGTACCAGTAGGGGACATGTGGTCAAGTAGTGAGGTGTGGTATTGTTGAGCGTCATTTTGCGTAACATTAAGGTAGTATCAGAAGAGTAAAGTTTGTAAGGTGGGGTATGAAAGCAGTTATTTAGGGATGGGAAAGTTTTACTGGACAGACCAAAAATGAAGTGGGAATGTTTTACTGCGTAGGTTTATTTTTTGGCTTTTGTTCACTGTAGTTTTGTGAGATTCTTGTATAATCATATTTGCTATTTGTATGCAAGTACTAGTTTATATGGTTATAGATAAAACTCTATGTATGAAACGTATGATGCATACCCTCATAGTCTTGATCTGTAATGCAGATATTGACTCTCTTACAATTTGGAGGGTACACACTTGTCAGGAATTCGAAGGATCTCTTCCAGAGTTTTGGTTTTGATACTCAGCCAGTCCTTATTGGGCTTATAATTTTTCAGGTATTTTTGTGTCGTGCTATGGCAGCTAAGCTTGTGATTTTCCCAAATACTTACTTATATATTTGATTTTAACTAGCATCTTCAGTTTAATCCTTCTCCATCTTTTTTTAATTGGCGGTAGAGAGAGATAGACCTCCAACTTTAGTAGCCCTGTTTTACATACTGTGTAATTACTGTTTTTGCTTGGCATTGGTAGATCTGGATACACATGATACCTTTTTATTTTTTATTTTGTTTGCAGTCTGTATGGTGACAACCTTATTTCGGTGACTTGTGTGTTCATGGAGCCTGTAGTATGAATGTTCTTGCTTTACTAACCATTCTGTATACACACTTATGACGCCATATCCCATATGTATGTACATTGTAGATCCTGCACTCTTTGTTCTCGTTTTCTGTAGTTTGTATATCTGATTGGTATGAAAATTTTCCATGAGAGTTATTCACATGTTGCTCTTATTTGGTCGAATGTGTCACTTGTTAGTGTGAGCCTGTGTTAAAATGTTAGTCAAGAGTTTTTTATTCTTATCCCGAGTTTGTATATGTGCATTGCAAAATCAAAATTGAGGTGTGAAAACTAAGTCAGCCTTTTGTTCTTGTTTTCATGGTTATTGCAGCACACAGTGATACCAGTCCAGCATCTTGTAAGCTTACTACTAAATCTCGTAAGCAGGGCTTTTGAGTTCCAGGTACCTAGATGAAGATTTAGCTACTAATGATATTCTTTTGTCTGAAACTTAAATGTCATTATTTGAGCATGACATCTTTTTTTTTTTTTTTTTAACGAAGGCTGATGCTTTTGCCAAGAAGCTTGGTTATGCTGTCCCTCTTCGAGCTGGTCTTATTAAGCTACAGGTGATTTACTATATTCCCAAGGGTCCGACGAGAAAAATATGTTTATGGTTGTGATTTACACTGATCGTGTACCTTAACAATTCTTGTTGTTTTGTGTACTTTGACAGGAAGAGAACCTTTCTGCTATGAACACCGATCCTTGGTACTCTGCTTATCACTATTCTCATCCGCCACTGGTTGAAAGGTTAGCAGCTATAGACGAATCTGTTAAGAAGAGCGAGTAAGCAGAAAGGTTGGGTATCATCAATAGCCAGCAGAATATAGAATCAAACATGATATACATTAACATGGACTGTGTCCAATCACGCCAAATGGTTTGTATCTTTTTGTCATACTACAAGTGCTAAACATGTTAACCTCACGTGTGATAAGAGACGGCTTTTAGGGAGAGGATATAGCTTTCTTGAAATTCAAAATACTTGTTATAAGGATTTTCCCGTTCCACTCTTACATTTCAATTTTCGTCAGTCAAGCCGATGCTTAACTTTACCTTGGCATAACTTCAACTTGGATCAAAAATTGATATCGTGCATTTTCCTTATTCTCGGTCTACAAGGACTGCAAGGATGGAGTGCAAAAACAGCAAAAATATTTTCATGACCCATACAATTAAGTAGATGATAATTGCAGTTATACTGTCCCTAAGCTTCGATAAAATTGTAAATTTTAGATTGAAATTTGAAAAATTATAGAGGCGCCCTGAGGAGTTAAAAATTGAAGATCATAAGGCCTAAGGGATCCATGAAAACTTTTTAACAGAACTTGGGTATTTTCAAATATTCCAGCATGGTTGATAGATTTATAAGTTTGGTGAACAAGAGGCAGATAAAATGCCATCTGACTTGCATTAAGAAGGCATACATTGCAATTTACTCCCAATAGAATTTTTTGTGTGATTAGGAGGGGTAGTATTACTTCATTTTTATTGACCTCAGATTCTATTTTTTCATAATAACGAAATTACTGTATTTCAAAACCAAAAGCGAAAAGTTGAAAGTGCGGATTTTTAAGGTTGCGAGAATCGAATTTGTTTACTATGAATTAACGATGGAAAATAATGCTAGGATCGTTTAATACCACCCTAGAAGTTTGTTATGTGTTGTTTATAAGTGCGGACATTTGCAAATCATATACGAAATAGAAGCACACCGTATGTGTTGTTCATAAGTGTTGGAGCGAGGAAGGAGATGTACATGGTTCAATTCCTGACGGAAGTTGATTAGAAGAATAGGTGTGTTTGGTGTAAGAGTAGTATAATCCTTGGCCTTAAAAAAAATGTTTGTCACTATGTCAATATATCAGTATAAATCTCTAGAAATATTAGATCCGATTTTACAATTTTCAACTTTTTAGAGGTCTTGTCATCAATAATAAAACACTTAAAGAAACCAATTTCGCAACAACCACCACGCCTTCAATGTGTCCACAAAGTCCAGTTCGGCCGACTTTAATTACCTACGTGCAACCCCACCATACTCTCCAAACTCCCTCACCCAATCACATTTCGAAACGTGTACCAAAAAACCTCCATTACAGTAATCGAACGGTCATTTCCTTTTTCCTTTACTTTTCCTTATCTCTCCATTTTCAACCAAGTCTACACAGTCTCAACACCCAAATCCAACAAACCCTACAATTTGCAAAGGAAACTTACAGCGAAACATCTTCACCACTCGTTTACGCGTTATCATCTGGTACTCTATTAGGTACGGCTTCTTCTCCTTTCTGCAACTTTTTTTCGTTTGCCCTATGCGTGTATGCTTGTTGATTGACTTTCAAGTTCTACGTGTCCGATTGATTCAGTGTAGATCTTACAGTTTTGGTGAGTAATTTTCGATTTACTTTGTTTGTTTGATGTTGTGGTTAGTACCTGGAACTGAGTTTATGAGAAAGGGTTAAATTTTATGCGTTGACCGATTTGATTGTGTGTGGATCTGGTAGTTTTGATCATCTTAGGATTCAGATTGGTTGTTGATTTATAGGATTGATGATGAAATTTTGTTTAATTGACTATATGGCCATCTTGATTCGTGAATAACTGGTATGTTGAGCATGTAGCCAATATTATGGGTGTGTCCATTGAGAGTGTGTGTTTATAGTTAGATTGGACATTAACAGCCACTTTATGTGATTAGTATTAGTTATTAGTCATTGAAGCTTCTGATGATGGAAGGCTTTATCACGTAGGGAACTGGTGTCGATGTTCTTCTACGACCCTGGATGTTAGGAGTGTATTCTAGTGTTATTACATGTTTCCTTTGTATATGTTTCAAGGAATATCGTATTGTCATGTAGCCTAGTTCTTATTTGTGTTGAAATTGTGTGTTTTTCATCCATTGACTGATGTCTTTCTTATGTTCGTGCAGAAATAGTTAACATGAGTCGTGCACAGGACCCACCTAGATCGTTTCTCCCATTTGGAAACCCTTTCCGCATGATATTACCTAAGGGATCATCGCTGTCTCCTAAGCTTCTTGATTTGGTTAATACCTTCGAGGAAGCTTTGGCAGGGAGGCTAAGAAAGATTAAGCCAGCTGACAAGGAAGACATCTTGCGTCTGTCATGGATGACTTGTCTCATGGAGTCGCTTTGTGGAATTCACAGTGATATCAAAACGCTCATCACGGCTCTTGAACTTCCCGTGAGTGACTGGGATGACAAGTGGATTGATGTGTACTTGAATGACAGTGTGAAATTGTTGGACATTTGCATTGCTTTCAGTTCTGAGATTTCAAGGCTTAAACAAGGTCACCTTTTCCTCCAGTGTGTTATGCATAACTTAGGCAGTTCTACCCCTCAGCAGTTTGTGCGGGCAAGTTCCTCTCTTGACGGGTGGAGGCAACATGTTGCTGCCAAGAATCCCCGATTTGATAACTGCTTCTCTGCCATGGACAGTCTTGCTCGTACACTAGACCTTCCAAAGATTAAGAATTCCGCAAAAGGGAAAGTCTTAATGCGGGCTATGTATGGAGTGAAGCTGGTCACTCTTTACGCATGTAGCCTTTTTGCTGCTGCATTCTCTGGTTCTGGAAAGAAATTGGTGGATTTTCAAGTCCCGGAGACATGTTTGTGGGCTGAGGCTTTCGGTGACCTTCAGGTATTTGTAAATACTGAAATTAGAAACATATATTCAAGTGGAAGGATCTCGGTAGTGAAAGAGCTAGAAGCTGTTGATACAGGGGTGAAGCAGCTATACCCCATCGTGCAAGATGGAGTAGACCCTGTTGAAGCTGAAATGCTGCAGAAGTTGACATCAGACCTGGAGAAAAATGTGCCAAAGTTATCTCAAGGGCTGGATCTGCTTGCGAAGGAAGTGGACAGTTTCTTCCAGATCGTCTTAGGTGGACGCGATGCATTGTTGTGCAATCTAAGGGTCGGTGGTAACATCTCCGATCAAATGCTTCCTGGCCGAAATATGGGCCAGGTTGTGAGGTGAACAAGGGACATATTAACTCTTTTTTCACATTTATACAGGAAGCTGTGTACCTGGAGGTCTGTGTTTTTCTGTCTGAATGTAAACTTAGATTGGTTAAATATATCTATAGTAAAATCATGTATGTTGTGGTGTGTCGGTTTTAAGCATCTGTGTATGAAAAATGTTTGGACTCGTATGTTAATTCTATTATAATCTTGTCTTGATTTGCTAATGCTTGATTTAAATTGTATAATCTCGGCATTTCTGTTATTTGTGTCTGGGTGTTTTACCGTGGTACTGGTACATCATAACTCATAACTCTGATTTGCTAATGCTTGAATTAAGTTGTATACTATCGGCATTTCTGTTATTTGTGTCTAGGTGTTTTACCGTGGTACTGGTACATCATAACTCATAAGGGGTAACGCCAATGGGTCATCCAAAGAAATGATGATCAACGAAAGGGCTCTCTTTCGTATATAATATCGTGGTGATTATAAGTACAAAGGGCATTATTATCAAGTTTTCTTACAAGGGTAATTGACTCCAGCCAACGGTGTAGCACTGCAGCGAGAAAACAACCACCTTTGAATCTAAGATGGTGTGCTTTGTCAAACGTCTAATAGCCACAGCAGTAAGTCTAAACCACCACTTCTGGCCCGAACCCTGACCCACCACCAACTAGGCACGTCTTTCGCAAAGCCCAAACAAACCGTCACAATCGATCACCATTCTGTATATTTTACACAAAAATCAATTATAATACTCATCGATCTCGTTGCACAAGTTACACAAAAAGGAAGCGTAAAGGATAGAGAAACATAACTCCTAGCATAGCAATTGCAAAGAATACCCGCTAGAATCAACTAGTGCATGGAAAGATAGCCATTAAAACTTTGGGCTTCAAACGCTAAGAGACAACGTCAATTACTTAAATATAATATAAAAGTTCCAACAACTGTATTAAAATCCAAACTAATAATAAAAATAGCCCAAAAATGCTAAAATCATTGAAACGAAGGGGAGCTTTCAAATGCCAATTGTCTAGCTAGGTTTTAACATGAAAGGTCAATTGTCGTTTCAAGAGGCATTACACTTTCACAATAGAAATCCGTCAATTATTTTTCCGGTGCGAATTGAAAATAATATGTGGTCAAACCAGACCTCAAAAAAGTCGTTAAGATTATAAATCAAAAATACCCATCACATCTATTATCTATATCATAAGATCTGGAAAAAGCTATGTAAATACGGCTGTAATAACCAGGGGTAGCTTCCTCCAGACATACAGCATGTCATTATTTAATTTATTTTGGCTACATCGATGTACAATATTAAGGTACATGAGAAGTATGGATTGTGAAGTATTTTGAACTTACAATATCAAATATCTTTCTTACTGACAAAAGTTCAGAACTTGGAAAATTACAACACAATTATAGGATAGCAAGCCATTTGAGGAAGGATTTTTCTTTCTTTTTTAATGAAGAACATAGTAAGAAAAGAAAAGGAAAAAAAGAAAGAAAAAAAAAAAAAGAGAACAGAGAGCTATACGACGTGATTCTTCAGCCAACGGCTCCTCAGAATATCCATCTCCAGCCACTGTTTCCCTAAGCTTTGATCGCACAAATAGAGAGATTACCTGCAATAGATTACATTAGCTGTCCAAAAGGTTTTGAGTTTTCAAATGATAACTAAAGTTATCAGTGAATTTCTATAAACTACATAGGTAACAAGTGTGCGTCATGTCGTCTACCCTCTTACATTAACACCTGAGTGGTGAGTTTATCTACAGAAATGTAGACTACCCAAGTTAACAATCTTCCTCAACTCTTCTTCAAAACAAAACAAATTAGCACAAGGACCGAATTACATACTAAACAACAGTTAGGAAGTCCAGATATACTGCAACTATCACAGAGTTAAGGCTAAGAGAATCATTATTCCCAGACCAAACACACACTGAGATTTGAGTGCATAAATTATTTCTGAAGACTTTAACAATACTCATTACTAAGAATTAATCTATCTTCTCTTTTTACAGCTTGTTTCTGAGGCAATTCATAAAACTGGAAATGCAGTTAAGCTGAAACATAGTCAATCTTTGATGGACATAGATACTTACTTGCCCAATAGAAGAAACTCCTTTGTCTGTTCTGCCGCATCTAGAGTATTTCAATTCCTTCTTGTCAACAGATATTAACATTGTCTTTTTCAGGGCTTTAGATATTTCCGACTGCACTATTATAAAAGTAAGAAAAATTGATTAATGTCCAGATATTATGTGACTTAGTTATAGATAAAGGTGTGCATGCATGAATTGACAAAAATATACACAGTGGGGTCCATCTGGGCCTCTGAAGCAAAGCCATAAAACCTGCAATAGTGGATGTAAATATATGACGATAGGTAGAAGAAAGAATTATTGCATCGGAGAGCTCTAACAATGTCACTTTGTCTGCGGATTTTTATTTATAATCTTCTAATGCTCATATCATGTGGAAACCAGATTTCTTTACTTAGGTGTGTATCCTAAATCAGACTTCAATTAAAACGCAGCATGCATGAGAAGTTAGAATTGCTGGTATCACGGTAACCTATTCTTCAGGGTAGGAGATAATAATGAAATAAGGTACCATATTCATCACCTCAAACGGAATCAAGAGTAGGAGAGAGATACAACATAATTGGAATAGTACCTCACAAAAACCACTCCTACACGTCTTAACTAATTAAAGCCTGCCCTCATTAAAAGGCTCGTTTTTCGTTTTAACATTAGTCTCTCCCATTACACATGGAAATTTACTACTCCGAGCTAGCATTTTATAACTACCCAGACTTGAAATTCGAACGCCAAGGAACCATAAAAGCAGAAAAAAGTTTGTTCATTATACATACGACATGAATTAGTATTTCTTTAGCATGTCAGTCTACTGTTTCATGATGATCAAATAAGAAGTTCCACATGTCAACATAGCATGTAAAGTAAAACGCTTATTCCGAAAATGTAAAGAGAGCAGATCGATGAGGTCGTTGCTGGGACTGTTGTTCTCCATTTCGGAAGAGCTTCCGTTTGCACCTGTTCGACAGTTTGACAAAGAGAGAAGATAACTGAAGCAAAATTGAATTGAATTCAATAGCGGGGGTCAAAACAAAAGCGTTGTTACCAAGAACTAAGAAGGTTATATTATATACAGGGTTATATATTTATATATCTTTTCACCCACCACCCTTTAATTTTTCTTTTTCTGAAAAAGGGTATTGTTATGAAGTCGTGTGGAAGGTGCAAATGACGTTACTCTCTCTACAAACCCGCTTTCTCTCTCTTTTTTGGAACTCAACTGTTGTACTTGTTATTATTCCAAAACTCCGAAATACAAACGCCGATCCAAATGATCCAGGCGGGACTTAGCAGCCACTGATACTCGAAAACAAATAAACTACCTGTCTACATTTTTTGGTTTTATTCCTGTTGGAAACTAATCGAATTCCAGACATTTAGTAGATAGTTCAGCACACTTTACCTTGATAACATATTTAACTTTTGCTAAAATATGCAGCGCAAAAGCTTGTTGGTTGTGAATCTTCATGTTACGTGCCTGCCAAACTGCGTATACTGCTTCACTGAACGCCATCTTCAGTATCTTTGCGCGTGCCGATTTTCCTGTTGTTGCTTTAAGAACCCAAGCCAACTATTCACTCCACTCTTTACTATCATGGTGTAGTTTCATCCAGTTTAGTAAGCCTACCAAACCAATTTTGTAGTAAATGCTCAACACTTTCCATTTCATTGCAAAATACACATATCCTATCACTATTCAGTCCAAACCGTAATAATCTGTCTTTCGTGTATAATCTCTTATGGGATGCTAACTAGAGTATAAACTGAGACCTCAATCTAGCCTTGTTCCCATACTGTAACGACCCGACCAATCCGGCCGGCGTGGTTACTCCTGGACGGACCCACACACGTCCCAACAGTATGATATTGTCCGCTTTGGGCCTGAGCCCGCACGGATTTGATTTTGAAATCACCCAAAAGGCCTCATACCATGTGAGAGTGGTGGTCTAACATATATACCATTTATTCCACTCACTCTTAAGCGATGTGGGATGCGGGGCATTACAAACTACCCCCCTTAAAGCCTCGACGTCCTCGTCGAGCGCTTTAAGTGGTAGGGGTGACAAACTGACAATAACCTTTACCAACAGTCCACCCGGTGCGGACTTTGTGTTGGTCAAGGCTCTGATACCATTTGTAACGACCCGACCAATCCGGCCGGCGTGGTTACTCCTGGACGGACCCACACACGTCCCAACAGTATGATATTATCCGCTTTGGGCCTGAGCCCGCACGAATTTGCTTTTGGAAACACCCAAAAGGCCTCATACCATGTGAGAGTGGTGGTCTAACATATATACCCTTTATTCCACTCACTCTTAAGCGATGTGGGATGCGGGACATTACACATACAAAACTTTCCTCCAAGTTGCAGCAACAATTACTTCCCGGTATATACTCCAAAACACTAGTCCCTTTCATATTATATCTTTCATGGACCCATCTTATCCACAATTTGTCATTCTTTTTTTTGACAAATATTCCATAAGAGCTTCAACATTAAAGCATCATTCCAATCGGGGAGTACAATAATATTGAGCCCTCCATGCTTTCTCGTGTCACATAATGTTTCCCAAGCCACAGGAGCTTTATGTGACAATTGTTCCGTCCCTCCCCATAAGAAAGGCCGACAGTGTGCCTCAATCACTTTCAACACCTTTTTTGGCAGCGGGAAAATCCGCATCCAGTAGTTAGTAGTGGAAAAAATTACCGCCCTGATCAACTGAACTCTCCCCGAATAACTCAGCATTCGAGTAGCCCGTTGTTTCATTTTTGCTAGAATCTTCTCTATCAACGGCAAACATTGGTTCACAGTCAGCTTATTACTAGTTAGAGGAACACCAAGATACTTAAAAGGCAGCTTTCCTTCTCCAAACCCAGTAGCCCGTAAGATCTTGTCCCTCTCTAATCTATCAACTCCTCCAAAATAGACTTGATTGGCACATAAACCCGTAGTTTTAGAGAAATGATCAAACCTGGTCATTAACAGTTGCACAGATTTCTCATCTCCCCTGGAGAACATAAGTAAATCGTCTGCAAAACATAAATTCAATATATGCAAATGCTCACATTGCGGATGCCAGTTAAAGTCTGGTTCACTTCTCAGCTTTTGAAGTGATCTGTGGAGGTATTCCATCACAATAACAAAGAGAAGGGGCAAGATTGGATCTCCCTGCCGGAGACCTCTCTCTGGCTTTAAAAAATCACTTGGAACACCTTTAATGCAGTATCTATATGAAACAGTTTGTACACATATCATAACCCATCTTATAAACCTTCGAGGAAATCCCATTTCCGCCATAATCGTCTCAAGGGCACTCCATTCCACCGTATCGTACGCCTTTTGCAAATCCATTTGGATCATGCAACGAGGTGATACCTTCTTTCTATTATAACCCTAACAAACTCTTGGGCAAGGAGAATATTATCATAAATAATTTTTCCCGGTAGAAACGCCAACTGACTCTCATCAATAACATTGTTCTAAAAAAGCGAGTTGTGACTTTTCTGTTTCTGGTCCGTATTTTATATACTATTTATATGGATTCGATTTCATGACCCGGTTTAACCCTAGTTGTTGGATTCGGGGTGTTTTTTTAAAACTAGTAGTAAGTATTTGAGGTTATTTTATAATTTATATAAATTATTAGTCTATATTAGAGAGAACCAAAAATTTTACCCTTAAAACTTAAAAATAAGTGAGAGATTAAAGAAGGAAAAGCTTACTATAAACGGGGTGGTACCGCAAGTAATTTCCTTCTTGAGGAATTCTCTGAAGGAGAAGTTTTTATTTGAGTCGGTAAAACCAAAAAAAAAAAGGAAAAAGAAAAATAAATCGCACTAACCGTGTTGCGTTAGCCCAACGCGTTGGTTTCCCGTGTACCTATCAATACGTATAGATACTCGACAATACACAACACACCGTACATTCTACGGTACATCTTCCCCAAGGGAAAGGCGGGAAAATCCAAAACCAGAGAACAATCACTAATCATTGATTTTCTCCATATCTCTGCCGTATGATTGTATCCGAATCCGAATTGTCCTATCAATTGCTGGCGACAAGGGACCGTACCCTAAAATTGTACCAATTGCTGTCTGATTGATATTCTCGTCAGTTTCGATCACCAAACGCGGTGTCCTGTTGCCAATTGTGGATAGACCGCTGAAGAAGAGGTATAGTATAAGTTAGGGTTAGGGTTTATGATTTCTGTAGCCTGTTTGCATAATCACTTTTCTTACCGATTTTACTTTTTGAAGGTGTGAATTCCATCAAGGCTTTAGTGATTGATGGGAAACGAAGAGTTGTGCAGTCAAGTTCCCTCCGTTCTCTCCAAAGGCCATGTTAATTGCAGGAGGTTAGCACTGGACCCCTGAGAGGAGAGGTAAAAGGCCTGCATGTTAATTGCAATAATTCTAATCGTAAGTGATTTGGATAAAGGCAAGGTAAGATGCTATGTTGATTGCAATCACTGTAATGGTAAGAGATTAGGATATAGGAAGTAACAACATTAATGGGTTCAATTTTTCAGGATACTAAAAAAATTGCTCTCATCTAATGCAACCTTTTGGAATCTGCTAGAAACTTTAATTGTCCTTTTGCTTGTTCAAATTAGTAATCCTTGCCTGAACATGGGAACATGGGACTTCAGTATAAGTGTATATAAGAGCATAAATTTAAGTTGTTTAGTACTTGAACCTGCAGTGTGATATATATATATATATATATTATCTTTTATTGTTAGGACCAGGCAGCTGAAAAGAAACAAGTATCGTTCGACTGTATTGAGAATCTATAACTTCATTAGTGGTTACAGGCTACTGAAAGTCTTATCTATACTTGATGTACTTTGACGTGTCATTGCTTGTGGTACTGTGCAAGTACTTTGTAGCTTTTTCCATGCAGCTTTATGTTGTTATTGATATTATAGGTGGAAAATGAAGATGGAGATGTTGAAGGGGCTTATAGAGTAGGGGGGCTGTTATATTTCAAAATGGGCTGTAATAATATTTAGTCGGTAAAGGCTCACCTATGTCTAATTTTGAACCAGAATGATTGAAAAGTAGGAAAACTCTATCAAAGTGTAACTCAGTTATAGTCGGTAAAGGCTTACCTATGCCCTTTTTTCCTTCCCATCTATCTGAGTGCTATTTGGGGATATGATGAATTGTTTTAAAGTTTCATGACATCTCATATTTTACACTAGTTCTCTATATATGATTTTAATTATTGAAGAAATAATTTGTTCATATTATACCTGGTTCTTTAAGTTCTATTCTGGGACTGTTCTTTTATCAACTCATCGAGGTTCTCTATTTTATACATTATCAACTCATCGAGGTTTTCTAGTTTATACATTTAATTTCTCACATAGCATATTTTTCATTGCTTTTTCAATTCTAATATTTTTAGTTCTATGTCAATTCTTTGTACTCTGGATTTTAAATGTTTATATTATTACTAATTTTTGCAATGCTAGTAGATTTTTATGTATAATTTAAATTTATAGTATTTTGTTCATATGTAGTTTGCTATTTCGGGATATGATGCTTCGTTTTAAAATTTCACATCATCCCATATTTTATACTAATTATTTTTACATGATTTTAATACTTATTGATAAATAGTTTTTTCATATTATACCTGCTTCTTTAAGTTCTATTTTGAGTCTGTTCGTTTATCAATTTTTCTGTTTTACACATTTAATTTTTTACACAGCATATGTTGCATTTAACATTTAAATTTCTTACTTAGCATATGTTGCATTTCTATTTCTAAAATTCTCTGCTAATTCTTTATATTCTGGTTTTAAAATTTTAATATTAAGTATTACTTATCTTTTTATTGCTATTAGTTTTCTGTGTATAATTTTTTTAGAATTCTATTTCTTCATATTCATAGAAATAGTATTTGTAGTGTGCTTTTATCATTGTTTATTTCTTCCTTTATACAATGGGGATTTTGTACATGTTTTTTCTATTTTCTTATTTCTGTTGTATTCAAATTTCTTCCTTTTTCAATGTGTTCACTGTGGGCATAACCTATCATCTGTTATGGTGCCTTTATCCACTTCTATAAGACTCTGCAAGCTAGTTCTTTCTTTTGCAAAAATGTTGGGTTCAAAGTTATATTTATGTTGCAAAATCAGGATATTATTTTTATGATAGTACTAAATCATCTTTTGCAAAAATGTTGAATTTTTTGAGAAAGTTGTTTTCGTGGGAGTCCCAAAAATTGGTATTTGCAACGAAGAAGCCAAATTATTTGCATTTACATGATAACAATAGTGCTTTTCGAATCTTGTCATCATTAGATGGGCTGTTGATGGTCATGAAGTGGTAGTTGGTAAAATGCTTACCTATGTCCAGTGTTGAACCAGAAAAATTAAAAACGGAAAACTATAAGAAGGATTGAAAACGGAAGACTCTGCAAACTTGCTCTTTCTTGAGTAAAGTTATAAATATTTTGCAACATCAGGATGATACTTTTGAGGTAGTCACATGAATTTCTTTGGAAAGTTTCTTTTTGTTGGATTCCCAAAAATTGAGCTTTGCCAAATTATTTGCATTTATACGATAGCATTAGATTTGTGACAAATTGTCCTTGTGGTCAACGGTTACCAGGAAGTTGTAGTGGGTAAAGGCTTACCTACGTTCAATCTTGAACCATACAGATTAGAAATCAAATGCGGATATATGGTCCTTGTCATCATTAGATGGGTTGTCAACTGTAACCAGGAAGTGATTGTCGGTAAAGTCTTACCTATGTGCAATCTTGAACCAGAAAGATTGAGAAAACTCTATCAAAGTGTAAATCACTTGTTGCTTTCCTTTCTTTCTCCATCTTTCGGAGTTTTTACTTGGTGGGCTTTTCAGGGATATGATTATATGACATTTTCGAATTGCCTCTGATGACATTTTTCTTTATTGAATATGTCATCTCCATTATCATTCTAATATTGAGGTAGAGATAATGTTACTCTCTCCTTGCTAACTCGTCATTGAGATTATTTGTTTCAAAAATTCAGAAATCATTGAGATAATTGGGAGATCATACATTATCTAGAATTCTAGATGATCATAAAATTTTGAAAGTTACCTCTTCTTCTAGATTCATGAAGTTATTGGCTTGGTCTTTTTCTTGGTCCACAATGATATAGCATTCACTTGTTTGAGTATAGAGCATGTAACTTGATAGCTAACAAATATATGTGGGTGACATTGTCCTTGTTTTATTATTATATCAAAGATCTTATGTTTGACATGGCCTGATAGGCTGTTTCTCAAAGATCTCGTGAGAATGATGCTTTAGAGAAGAGAATTACCATCATGAATCATCAAGCTCACCATCTTCCTGGAGTTGGTACAATGAAAAGGTGTATGGGGTAACAACAAATTTTTGGCACCAGGTCTACGAGAACAGATAAACACAACTAAACATACCAGTGATTTCCTCTGGTATATGACAAGGTAACTGTTGCCCTTTTCATTTTGTTTTGAATCTTTTGATTAAGATTATCAGTTTGCGATTATGGCAACTTACTCTACAATTGCAGTCTTAATGTAGTTGGAATTTGGAAATCACCACATTAATTAATTATATAAATCTTGAGAAGTATGAAGCTTTCCAGTTATTTAGGTTTTTTATATCTTTATGTGTAAGGTCAGAAGGGAAATTGAGGTTTACTCCTTTAAAAGTCTAAACTGATTCTCATAATTGAATCATTCACTTGTAACAGTGCATGCTATTGTCATGAATTGTGGAACCATGACCATATCAATGATTTTATAATCAATAAGGCATCTGCCGTTTTTGCATAATTTACACTTCTGCATCACCTCCTACCATACAAAGTAAACATTAAAGGAAATGGACCAAAGAAGGTTATTGTTTCTTTTCCACCCAACCAAACGCAGCCTCATAGTTGCAGTACAATTACATTATCAAGTATCTGCTAAATGCCACCTTCTTGAGTAGCAGGGGTTAGTTACTATAATAACTCGTTATAAGATGCACTTTGTTCAAGTTAACCGGTTAGAATTACTTTTCTCCTTGATTCATTGTGGTAGTATTAATTGTGGAGTAAAATGGATGAAAATCAAACACAGAAATTTGGCTTGATTGTTGGGAGCTCGGGACATGCACCTTTTGTCTTTTTAAACAAAAGATTGCCAGAGCTGTGAGACTCTTTTTATTTTTTGGAGAGATAGAGAGAGGGAGGGAGGGCGGAAATCTTTTTCCTGTTGTGCAATGGGTTCTCAAGACTCTTTTTCTCATGCTCAAGATAATATTTGCAACAGAATGGATTAGGAGTATACCAAGTGTACTGAAAAGTGAAGAAAATAACACACACACACACGGTAGCTCACACAAAGTGAAAAAAAAAAGCGGGAAATGTGAAAGGGAGCACTTTCACTATCTATCCTAAATTCCATTCCTGAAAAGGGCTGTGGTCCTTTTTTTTTTTCTTTTAACCACCAGCTCTTCTTTTACTTTGATCTTCTTACCCCATTGTCTTGTACTCTTGCTCTGAATATATACCATACCAATACCACGGCCTTTATTTTGGTGAAGTTTCACTTGTGGAGTTGGTTTGGGCTTACTTCTCTTTTGACGGTGAGATGTTGCCAAAATTGATAAACATTTATTCTGGATGTGTGGAGGATTTGGTCTTGGGAATCATGATAATTCCAACTTCATGCTGAGTGCCAAAGTCAATCTACACACTCGAATCAACACACTTGATGTCCTGAGTATGATGATAGGTTTACATGTCTTCTACGAAATTGGTTTAATAGCTTACAAGAATTTGACGATAATTCTTGCTGCATTAATAAGAATTAGTCATTTTAGAGTATGCTTGTCTATTTCACGACCACATACATTAGGAGCAATGTTCACATTTCTCTCTAGTTTTTACATGGGCTCCAGTATTCCCCAGAGTCACAGCGCACTCTGAATGTAGCTCCTTTTCTCCTATTTAGAATAACTATCATTCATAGTAATGGAAGTGTAAATGCATTCTTCTTCGGAATTATGGGCCATGGTTGATGTCCAAGGGACCAGAAGGGACCAGAATATAGTATCATTTTTGTTGGTTTGGCAAATTTAAAGAAAGATCATTCTTCCACGGTGGACTTATCATGTAGTTGAGTGACACGACTGATACACTCGTTATGGCAATTTTTGGAAATATATGTTTAGCACTTTAGCTTTAGCTTTAGCTGATAGGTAGCAAGTCACAGTCTTTTCATTGTAACTTTAGTGGAACTGTTGGAAACTGTCTTTATAAATATCATGCTCCTATACACACACCATGTGAAAAGAATTATCTGGGCTTTCTTGGTGAATTGGCATGACTTGGTCAAGTCAAGGCACTTGAGCTATAATATGGAACTGAACTGGATGTGAACATGTCACTCTTGAAAATGGTTCCAATGAACGAGAGTTTGATATGGTACAAGGTAACTAGATACAGCTCCCAGTTTGCCTACAGAGTCATAGCCAGGTCAATTCTGTTTCGAGTGTAATATTCCTTTTTTTTTAATAAATAATTTTAATAATAATAATAATAATAATTATTATTATTATTATTATTTTTATTTATCTATTTACTTTTTGTCCACAAGTAATGTGGCTGAAGTTTATACATCTTGTGTTGTTTTGTGCTTTACGGGTTTTAGAATTCCTAAAACACCTTTTTCAAGTGCTCTTCATGGATTATTGATACATCAACTGGATGAATTAATTTTTTTTACGGTGCATGGAAGGGATGAGACGCCTTAGAAGTACATGTTTGTATTTTAGGCCATTCAAACTTCTTTTTTCTGAATGGTAGTTTTTTGATAATAGTGACAGCCCATGCTTTTGTTCCCATAACATGCTCCATTACTGCACCAAGTAATCATGTTTGAGTTTACATCGAGATAACAGAAAGGAGTTGAAACAAAGTGAGTGCCTAGATGCATGCCTCTTTGAAACCAGTTTGTGTATGAAAATTATTTTTCGTCAGTCAAATAACCATGCTTATTGGCAGACTGCATTTCTTGCTCCAGAAGGAAAGGGCCCGGTGTCTCTGAATCTTGCTGGCATGGGTAAAGGGCCAGATGTTTGCTTATCTCTTACCATCAACTGTCTGTTAAAATAATAAATTGTGACTACATAAAAAGTGTGGTCAACGTTCACAAACATCTTAAGTAGATATACAATTTGTTGTTTTGGATGAGGTAGACATAAAGCCGTTACGTAACTTGCATTGACTGCTTGTGTGCTCACTTGATTAGTAATAATGTTTGAATATTATATCCTCAAGTTTCAAGCTAAAAGAAATGATCATATTTAGGTATCATGTACCACGACCTTGGTTAAAACCTGGTGAGAACTTGCTTGTTGTTCATGGACACATACTACCTTGGTTACAAGTAATATGTGGCCATTTTTCAGATGATGATCTCCCTCCAGTTGATACTTGGGAACCAAGGGTGGGTTTCACATCTAATACCCCAAAAATAAAGATGTCCTGTGAATCTGGGTGGTATATTGCTTCGATTCATTTGCATGCTATGTTACTCCAAGGAAACTGTGGAGCATCATGTTGTTGGAAGCATTTAAAGTTTTAAGGTTGGATAGTTGACCTATTGAGCTCGGAATTTGCCCTGATAGTTTGTTGCCATTGAGAAACTACTCCTCCAAAGATGTCTGGCTACCGAAACTCATTGGAATTGATCCCTCAACCTTGTTGTTTGTGAATGACACTCTCTGAAGTGATGTCAGGTAACCGATCCAGTCAGCAAATTATCGCAGAGCCTCGGGAACACAAGGCAACGTACTGAAACCGACATCTCTCCTTCAAGCCGGTTATTGTTCAGGTAAAGTAGTGCAACATTGTTCAGTCTATTGATTGAAGTAGGAAAAGTTCCTCTGAGTGTGAGTGAATTGTTCGACTCTACCAAAGGTTTCAAGTTACTGATATTTACTGGAATTTCCCTGCGAGAAAATTATTTTGTGGATAGAGCTGTTTCAGATCGGTGAGGTTTGAAATAGACTCACGTATTGAACCCGACAACATGTTAGAATGTAAATCCAGCATTCTCAGGCTTATAAGATCGTTGAGAATATTTGGTAGAGAACCATTATACCGATTTTCTTCTAGATACATTTCTTTGAGTTCGAGTAGCTTACCCATACTTTCAGGTAGCGGACCCTTGAGCAGACCTAGGTGCAGTTTACTGAGCCTTGGGAGGTCGAAACCAATCGATGGAGGGATGGTTCCTTCCATGCACCATTGCTCTGTTAAATGTGTGACTTGAAGAGAGGCCAGTAGTGTTTTTGAATGTGATAACGAACCGTTCATAGTTGTTTTTGAGAGTGTAATCCTTGGAGGTGATAAAACCTCGGAGATTGGTTTCTGTCACTCTAGTCTCTACTGGTGCTGTTATTGCATGATATGCCTTTACATTTGCACCAGTCATGTCCGATCCATTTCTCAAGTTATCCGGAGGTGTCAGGTTAGACCTTCGAGACATTAATTTGGTGACATGTTTTATTCATGCCATTCTTGCTTTCTGAATTGTTGAGAGAGTTAGAACTGATATCAACCCTAACAACTGACTTTTTGAACTCATTTCTGTGTATTCTCTGACGAGTTTATGATCGAGTGATTGATTGAACCCTTGAAGGGTGTTTTTATATTGAGAGCGTGTGAAAGAAATATGGTATAGAAGCTCAAAACTGTAAATCACATTTTGCAAGGATTATTGATAATCTCATTACTTTACAGTTCATAAATATATCTTGTGAATCATGCTTTCCCTATTAATGATTTCCAAGATGCTACTTAATTTAGTCCACTAAAGGTAAGATAGGGCCTATAAAATATGAGAACTTTTGGAGTTTCTTCAATGAGAATGATTTAGAAGATATTAGGCGTATGTTTTGGAAATGTCAGTAATTTATATCTTGCATGTTTCTTGATATGTTTCCAGTCATAGTAGCTGTGAGTCTGTGACTTGGCAGGTAAATCTAAATGAACTTGAACAAAAATGGAAATTTGAAGGATAGTTTGGTTAAAGGTTAAAAGTCTGCACTCTGCACCAAACAAAGTGAGCATGTTATAGGACAGTGCCAATTGCTTTTACATTGAGATGGAGTCTTAGGCCTGTGGGTCTGTGGCACTGTAAGTGTATCATACTGTATCTTGTTACCCAAAAGTTAGCTACATGAGTACTGAACAATGTACTATAGGAAGAAAAATGTAGCCAACAATTTTGTGGAGCCAGGAGTATAATTTTTCCTATGTGCTTGCCGCTTTCCATTAGTCGGTGAGCCTCTACAACTTCTACTATGTGCTTGCACGTTATAGTTTCTGTTATTCAATACTATGTTGCGATTGATGTGTACAACCATACAAGGATGTGTAATGTGTTTATTATAGCTGAAGCTCTCTTCTTTAAGTAGATAGAACCAGAGATACTGTAGTTGCAATAGCTACTGAAAGGTAAAGAATGCTGCAAAAGTGTCATTTACTGATGAGTATTTCTAGAGATGTCTTCTAGAGCTTATTTTTCTAGAACAGAAAAACTAGAAGCTGTTGTTATGAACATTGGTAAGCTAGTAGATCCTAAGGCTTGCAGCGGTTTAGTGGTTTACCACATAGTTTTCTGTATCCCAAATAAGATTGTCTGTGAAAATTTGTTAGTGGTGCACCGGGCGGAATTTCTCCTTCCAGATCATTACCTGAGAGATCCAACGCGGTAAGATTTGTTAATTTCAGGAATGATTCTGGTATTCTTCCTGTCAATTCATTTTGTGACAAAATGAGACGTTCAAGGTGAATAAGGCAAGATATCCCATGCGGTAACGGCCCTTGAAACATGTTGGCAGAGAGATGAGATCTAACTCTTTAAGGTTGGAAAGTCGACCTATTGAGCTCGGTATTTGACCGGATAGCCTGTTAGCATGCAGTAATAGTGTTCTGGGCCTTGGGAGGGCGAAACCAATTGATGGAGGAATGGTTCCTTCCACGTAGAATTTCTCCGATAAATCTATGACTTCAAGAGAGGTCAGTAGTGTTATTGAAGGAGATAACGAGCCGGTCATGCTCCCTATACCAAAGATATATTTGGAATAGTCTTCGGGGTACTATCCTGGGAGATTGAGTTGTATCACTCTACCAGTGATGTTATCGCATGAAATGCCTTTCCATTTGCAGCAGTCATGCCCGATCCATGCCTTGAGGCGATCAGAGTCGTCTGAGACAATACCTTGCTTGAAACTGGTTAGACCTTTGAGGTCATTAGGATGGCATGTTCTTCTATCCATATGATGCCTACTTCCTGAAGTTGTTGAGAGTGTGAGAACTGCTAACAACCATAAGAATAGAATCTTGGAACTAATTTTTTCTTCGTATTCTGACTCTTTGAGTTTGGTGATTGAGTTATTGTTTAAAGGTATTTTTATATATTAAGCCAAGGCCCAAGAGTGTGAAGGATACTGATAAATCTCCTCCCAGTTAATAAATTTATATACACTGCCCAAGAGTGTGAAGAAAGCTGAAAATTGAAATTTATTTTTGGTCAAAGGATTATTGACATAATTGATTAATTTAGATCCTTTTAGTTCATAAATATTTTATGAATCATGCTTCTCATAGATATTTCTCAATAAATATATATATTGGAAACTATAAAGTGTTGATTTTCAGTAAACAGTTCGAAGAGATGAACAATGGAAGGAATAAATAAAGTGGAGCCTAATAGCAAACAAGAAAAGTAGTACTTGAAGAAGCTCTTCTTCAAGTAGTGGTCAAACAGAACTAGAGAGTCTGTATTATTTGCAAAACGTAGCTGCAGTAGTGGTGTTTGCAGATGAGTACGAGTTTTACTGTTTGTAACGAACCTCCTCTAGTTTCTGTTCTCCGAAAATAAACTTTTGAAGTCATCATCTGTAGAAGATGTTATAACATAACATGTTGAAAACATCCTAAGACTTGCAAGGATCTAGGGGTTTGCCACATAAACCTCTGTTTCCCAAGTAAGATTCTTTGGGGAAATTCATCAGCGGTGCACCAGGGGGTATGTCTCCTTCCAGAAGATTATTTGAGAGATCCAGCTCGAAAAGACTTGTCAAGTTCAGAAATTCCACTGGTATTTTTCCTGACACTTGATTCTCTTGCAAATAAATATTGAAGGTTCCTAAGAGAAGACATTTCCTTTGATAATGGCCCTTGAATCTTGTTGTCGGAAGCATTCAACACGATAAGGTTGGAAAGTTGACCTATTGAGATCGGAATTTGATCTGATAGTTTGTTCTGGGATCATCTGTGTGGGTCTCTTTATCCACTTCAATAAGACTCTGCAACTTGCTCTTTCTTTCTTGAGCAAAAATGTTGGATCAAAGTTATAAATCATTCTGCAAAATCAGGATAAAGTTTTTAAGATGGTTACATGATATCCTTGAGAAAGTTGTTTTCGTGGGAGTCCCAAAAAATTGAGCTTTGCAACAAATAAGCCAACTTCTTTGCATTTACATGATAGCATTCGTGATTTTTGAGATGTGATTGGTCACCCATGCGTAACTTCTCGGTCCGTTGGGTCGGGGCGTCACAGAATGTTATTTTTATGTAAATTTTATTTTATCATCTTATTATTACCAAACATAGAGATGGTCCAGTGGAGAAAATTATTGTTGAATAACCGTGCAACACCCCATGCCAAGTTTTGTACTTGGCTAGCTGTTTGGAGGAGAGTTGCTATGAAATATCGACTTCTTCGTTTCCAGCTAGGTATGGATTCCCCTATGTGTTCTGTACAAATGAAGAGGAAGCAATCGATCAACTTTTAATTAATTCCCTATGTGGAAATCTGTCTGGAAGACTTTACTTTTATGGTGTAAAAGACCTCATGTTGAAGGCAATTGGCAGCAGAACTATATTTGGATATGTGCATAGGTGAAAGGGAATCAAGAAAGAGTAACTTACATGGCGGTTACCTGTTTTTAAAAATTATTCACAAAAAGGTTAGGTACTTTCATTGAATAAAAATGAGTGGTTTTGTCTGTTTAAAGTTACATAAATACCCCTATGAAAGTTTGTCAGTGTTTCATTGTATTTTGTCCATTAGTAGATTAAAAAAATACAGTAAATATTTTCACACTTAACATTATGCTTCCACTTTCATGTTCTGTCTAATATGTCAGGTGAATGAAACCGTACATGCAATTGATATCAATCCCAGGAATTAATTGTGGTGGTTGGTAGTCGTGTATTAGGTATTGGATTTACACATTCTGGCAGATGGTTTCATTGACCAAAACTAATAATCTTCTCTCTACGAACTCCGGCAATGAAAGCTAGAATTCTGCTTGAACCTTGCGGATGAGGCTCTGTCGTCGAAGTGTTGGTCACACTAAACGAAGTACAGAGTTTCTAAAACAAAAGGAACTAAAAGGTAACGCGATATTGTATTCTTTCTGTCCCACATAAGCCATTACATTTCGGTTGTTTCTAGTCAATCAGTTTTATTTTCTATTATTTAATTTCAAATTATAATTGTTAAAATTAATTCTTAATGAAATTATAAAATGAATTTTAGGAAGTAAAATTTTCTAGGATGATTTTTTTTGGAATTTTGTATCATTATAGCTTAAAATAAAGTTGTAAATAAAAACTATTGAATGATTCATTATGAAAAACAAAAAAAAGTTAAATTGTAATCAAGGAGTGACAAAATTTATATAACTAATAGTCATATTGTTTTGTAGCGGTACAATTAGGAATGGTAGTTCGGCTAACGGTAATACAATGGTGATTCTTGAAAATGAGGAATTGGTGATGCAGTGGTATTTAATTTAATTGAAAAAAGAAAATGATGTAATTATAAATTAGTGACAATATGTGCATCCGATCAAGGTATAGTATCAAAATCAACGCGTACAGGGTTAGTGAATTCATGACAAATATTGTCGAAGCGCCAGAAATTTGCACATACATGGCTGTTGAGAAGGGTGCGATGAAAGTAATGAACATGATTGTCGAAGTGTTCGTAGAGGAAAGTATTGGTGATGGAAGTTGTACGAAAGCAGTTGAATGAGGCGATATGAACTCTCGAGTGCCCGTTTCTCAGGTTGACCACTTGACACTATTGAGGCAAGTTCAGGAGTTCGTAATCGCATCAATGCACCCCAGGTGGAAAAATGATGTCAATTTTGGAGATTTGAAGAACAGTGGCAAGCCGAACTAATTGTTGCACATAACATCTACTTCCAGCAGGGGTTATGCATCGGTACATGGCAAACGACTTGCAAGATATAGATCAATTTGTTACTTTGTATAAGTTTATGTGTGTGTGGAATCAGTGCAGAATGCAGTGTTGGAGCAACTACGAGTAGCATTAGCAAGGCGTAGAGGTGTCAAACATATCGTTCAGATCGAATTCGGATAAAAAGTTCGGATCGGATCGAGTGAGTGATTTTATCTCTGGAGACTTCAGATCGGATCGGATTCAGATGTTGTTAGGATTATAAATCTCTTAACATTTCGGATCAGATCGGATTTCGATTGGGTTCATTCGGATCAGGTTAATTAAGATTTAGTGTTAATTGAATATTTGACCGCAAAATTATTCGTATAATTAGAACTTCTAAATCTTAATTATAAGTTAGTTATAGATAAAATATTTATTATAAGATAAAATAGTTATTTGAATTTGATGGGGACGGGTACCTACCCCAAGGGTGGCTCCGCCCCTGCTGTCGAAGAAGCTACTATGGAGTTGTGGTTGAAGAAGTCTGGCAATTTAAATTCAATAGTTGTGGTTGAAGAGGCCCCTATTTATGAAGGTGGATCATATTCGAATTCAAATATGCAGAAGGATGGTTTCTTGTTCATGTGCATATGGGCATGATAAGGTCGGTAAGAATGGTGGCCTCCTGAACCATAGGCCAAGTGCGTGATGTCAGGTTGGAGTTTCCATTGTGCAGAGGTGTGAGGTTCATACCTTGCACATTTGGGACAATTAGGAGGATGGTCGGGTGACCAATTGGTGGTATTGCTCACTAGGGTGATCCTCGTATTCGATCCATGGGCAATGAAGGAGCAGTGGTTTGGTCGATTGACAAAGTTGCGGCAAAAGCTGAAGAAACTCGGGGACAGGTTTTGTATAAAGGGGAGGTAGTGTAGGGATTTCATTATGCACGAGCCGCCCAAGTCGTGGCTATAGTTCGTGGTCTAACAAGTCCAACAGTGAAAAACATCTAGCATTGGCCAGTATCTAGGGCTTCTGAAAAAAATATAAGAGATTAAGGCGCGTAGATCTTTCAGACTTCTTTTTTGTTTACTGTTCTAGTTACCAAAGATTGTTACCTAGTAACTAGTCGTATGGCACATCCCAATATTTATGTTTTGATGCAATTAGATGATGACTTCCACGAATCTCCATGTATGTTCTTCCTCTCTTTAGATGACGATTTCTTCTGTCTTTGAAGATCAATCCTTCTATTTCGCGCCAGCCATGTTGTAGGACGTTCGATTCTTTCGTGCGAATACGAATTATCGAAAACTGATCTTGAGTCAAACTTAAGATCCCCACAAAATACATCGCACCCCTAACAAAACACTGCCTTAAATTACATATATTGTGGAAATAAAATAACATATTTACTTTATTATCGGTTCATGTTTATTGAATTAAGTTTAATTTAAATTTACATAGTTAGTTTCTACTTCCTCCTGACACTTAAAGAATCCCATTTCATTTTGTTGACTTTTTCGATGTTCGATTTGACCTCAAATTAATAATAATACATTTTGAAAATAATAATTTTAAAATTATATAACGAAAATATACTTGTTATATTTTTATAATATAACTTTTAAAATTATATTTTCATAATAAATTATGATTAACTGGAGATCTAATCGGATATCTAAAAAGTTAACAAAACAAAAATAAAACAAAAATAGAGTTATTCCAAGTTATCGGAAGTATATTACACATAAACTCATTTTGATGATGAAGCGAAAAGAAAATAAGTTTGTGTATGGAGGTACATTAGTAGCAGGATTGAGAATAAAGAGGAGAGGATCCAAGTGTATGGATGAAGAGCGAAGATGATCAAACTTTGTGTCATATAAAGTCAATTTCCTCACGGGTTACCTCAAGCCCTCCAGTTCAAAAGTTCACACGCATTCCCCACTTTCTGAAAGACTAGCAAAGACTCAATAAAGATTAAAGAAGAACAACAAGCACCAAAGAAAGGTCAAAATACACCGACGCTCTTCTCCTCTCTTCTCTTCTCTTCTCACCCAACACAAACACAAACAACATTTCATGAATTCCTTCCTCTAATAAATTCAACCAAACCAACCCCTCCTCGATCAAATCTTTCTTCTTTTGGTATGGAATCGAGCTCTGGTACAGCAGCAGATCATGGCGGACATAACATCAAAGGGGTTCCTACTCATGGTGGTAAATATGTCCAGTACAATGTCTATGGGAATCTCTTTGAAGTTTCAAGAAAGTATATTCCTCTTAGGCCCGTTGGCCGTGGTGCTTATGGCATTGTATGGTATGTAAATATAATCAATAATCATTTCATTTCTTCAATTAAATTGGAACAACTGTCTCTTCTTGTTTGTATTCTCGTTTTCTAGCGTTGACCTATAGTTGACTTGGTGTAGACAATTAATTTTTTCAACTATGTGATGGACTGGGATTGCTTAAGTTTTGATGCTTGTGTTGTATTTGCTACTAGATCTCTAATTCTCTCAGATGTTTTACTTTCTATCTAAGTTTGCTAGTTTACTTCTTTTGGTTTGATAGCTTCATATAGTAGTACTTGCTTTCTATTACTGTAATGTTATCTTGTGAAGAAATGATTACCAAATCAACATGCTAAACAAAGTATGATAATTTTACATCATGAGATCGTAATACATCGAAAGCCAAGTTAACTCTATACACAAAATGAACAGAACCCCATTTCAGGAATGAAACCCTTGACCTCTTGGTCCTTGGGTTTCCAGCATTAACAATTGAGCTAATTGGCCTTGACACGCTGGGTCAGCATGTTGTGCAGCGGTTTCTTTAGTAGAAATTCGTAAACAACAGTGTTTTTTATCGGATGAACGAAGGTAATGGGTTGGAATGGTGGCTGTGATTGATTGAACTAGCTGTGTAGGTATTTGATATGTTTAACTCACTTGGGATGGAGCATGGCTGTGGTGAATCAAATTAATTCAGCTGGACTCCTTGATCTACTATACAAGATTATGAGGCAGAGTGCCAGCCAATATAGATGCTTATTACACTTTTGTATCTAATTACTTGGATGCACATCTGTTGTCATTTTGGTTTGGGTTCTTTCTATATCTTGTTGAGTGCTGGCTTTCGTTTTGTGTTTGATGGAAGCTGGATTTGAGTGTATAGGAAATTAACCCTGTGTGCCAAGCGCTCCTGTTGGGGGGGGGGGGGGGAGGATGTGTATTGTATGCCTTCTTTTCTTGCCATGCATTTCCAGTAAAAGGGTTCTTTCAGAGTGTAAAGGTCATTATTCTCCCCTGCCGTGCTCGAATAATCATTGGGATTGGGCAATAAAATCTTACTGGTTTTAAAACAAATAATGATGTAAAACATGGGTTATAGGAAACTAAAGTTGAACTCACGTATTTCTTCAACCAAATGCAATGTCAGTAGAAGTGAAAGTTTGATTTTAAATTTACATCTGAAGATCTCTGGGTTTTAAATCAAGCTTGTATTATTGTGTGGCAGGGTTTTGTCCTGACAGTGTGTTAACTGTAACATACTAATTGTGACGATCTCTGGGTTAATTTGCATTTTTTTTTTGTTTGTTCCAGTGCTGCTGTAAACTCAGAGACTCGTGAAGAAGTTGCTATTAAGAAGATTGGTAATGCCTTTGATAATAGAATTGATGCAAAGAGGACTCTACGTGAAATAAAACTCCTCCGTCACATGGACCATGATAATGTAAGTACCTTTGCAGGCAAGATTCAAATTCTTGACTTGGGCTCCTTGAGTTTTCTTTGCTTTCAGCAATTCATCCTGACACGCTATAAGTCTAATGGTTTGCCTCCATGTTCTTTGCAAGTCCGTCCTTGATTTAAACCTCTGGGCAGCAGTTTAACTTTTGAAGAGGCAAATCCAGAAATTTAGTACAAAAGTAGCAAAACCAGACATTTTAATGGTGATTCTATCTGAAAAACGATGGCCTGTGTTACACTGTTGTTTAAAGGGCTTGTGTGCATTAATGCCATCTCTTGCACTAAGGGCATGTACCATCATGTTAATACTAGTTCTAAGAACTTGGCTGTTGCCCGACATCAGCTGGAAGTTTCTCTAAAAATGCTTTACAAATTACAATTAGTCTAAAGTGTAATATGTTTTCCTTTTCTGTTAATGTTTACAGAGTATAATATGACACTTTCTGGCTGGGTATTTTTACAGGTCATTGCTATTAAAGACATCATACGGCCTCCACTAAAAGAGAACTTCAATGATGTGTACATTGTTTATGAATTAATGGACACTGATCTGCATCAGATCATCAGGTCCAATCAGCAACTGACTGATGACCATTGTCGGGTTAGTACTAGTATATGATAGGTTTTACATTTGGTATCATGGCACTAGTTCATTTGGTAGCAGACCGGATACAACAGTACATTATTTGCGTATTCTGAAAAATTAATTGATATATTCGTGCACTTTCTGCAGTACTTCCTGTACCAAATTCTGCGAGGACTCAAATATGTTCATTCTGCAAATGTGTTGCACCGTGACCTGAAACCCAGCAATTTGCTTCTCAATTCAAACTGTGATTTGAAACTTGGAGATTTTGGGCTTGCAAGGACAACTTCTGAGACTGATTTCATGACCGAGTATGTTGTTACTCGCTGGTATCGGGCGCCTGAATTGCTCCTTAATTGTTCGGAGTACACTGCTGCAATTGATATCTGGTCTGTCGGTTGCATACTGGGTGAAATCATGACAAGACAACCTCTCTTTCCTGGAAAAGATTATGTTCACCAGTTGAGACTTATCACCGAGGTATACTTGTAGGCAACCATGCTGATAGAGCAGACGAAGTATAAGCAAACTAATCTAACATCAAACCTGCTAACTTTCTCATATAAACCCTGTGTGCTAACTTCCTCCTAAAGTTGGTCAATTGTGCACTTTTTAGGCACTTTTTTAGTTAAAACTCACTCCTTGTGTTCAATTGCTTTTTTGTTAAAACTATCTACTTATGTTTAATTGCTACCAAAACGTACAAACAAAGACACACAACTTAAAACTTCAAGGGTTATTGTGCACGTATTTTAAAACTTCATGGGGTAAAGTGCACCTAAACAAACTTCAAGAGGCAAAAGACTAGTTTTTTCATGGATTATGACACAATTCATGATGGGTTTATTCATAATTTGTATAGTTAGATGATGTGTAAGTTTGTCTACCAGTGTCAGTCAGTCATATTTCGCTGCTCTAGCCACTAGATACAGTCAGTCATAAATGTCTGTTTATGATAAACCAGATTGTTGATTTACTTTTCCCTCTAGTTCTGAAGAACTTCCTGAACTGAAATTCTTTCCTGTAGTTTTTTATTGTTGATGTGTTGTAAATTATGTGGAGGAGACGATATCTTTCAGACACTCATATTTTACTCTTTTCTGTTTTGTATCAATAGCTGATAGGCTCTCCCGACGATGCTAGTCTTGGATTTCTTAGGAGTGACAATGCACGTCGGTACGTCAGGCAGCTGCCCCAGTATCCAAGGCAACACTTTGCTGCCAGGTTTCCCAACAATTCTAGTGGTGCTGTGGATTTGTTAGAGAAAATGCTTGTTTTTGACCCAAGTAGACGCATTACCGGTATGTCTCACCTCTATTTCAATTCAAATTTTGGTGCATTCACAAGTAGTGTTAGAGAAAATGCTTGTTTTTGACCCAAGTAGACGCATTACCGGTATGTCTCACCTCTATTTCAATTCAAATTTTGGTGCATTCACAAGTAGCGGCCACTGCCTAAATATTCAAATTCAAATTTAGAACCTCATAATAATGATTGATTCCTTATCTTGGTTGCAGTCGAGGAGGCTCTTTGCCATCCATACTTGGCCCCTCTCCACGACATAAATGAGGAACCTGTGTGCCCCAGACCTTTTGTTTTCGACTTCGAGCAGCCATCTTTCACTGAGGAAAATATCAAGGAGCTTATCTGGAGGGAATCTGTAAAATTCAACCCAGACCCGATTCACTAAGGGAATGTCAGTCTGGATGTAGAATGCCAGAACACTCTGTCGAACGAACGCTATGCGTCCCCTGACGGAAGGAAAAATAATCAGAATCGGAATTTATCTGGATGTGAATTAATGTTCTTAGGTTTGTAGAATTTCACTGGCGATGCTCTATCCTTGTAGTGGAATGTTGTACAAAAGAGTTCAAGATAATAGAGGCTTCTTCTGCCCACAAGTATGTATTTTGATACCCCCAACTACTAATCGGTATTGCTGTAATTCTTTTGAGTGATCAAATTCATAACTTTCTTGTTCTATGAGATTATTCAGTTTGCTCTCTGGTTTACTTCGATCTGCTTACTCCCCCGCCCACCTTCCCGATGAGGGGGAAGGTTCACAGGGTTTGTTCTTTATTCTGTGCTTCGTTTCTTTACTTTTGCTGGTCCGGTTTATTTAGTTGGTGTTAGCAAATGATGGTTTCAAACTGGTTATAGCTTTTATGAAGCAGACTCCTTCAAAATTCTGTTTATAGTAAGTAATCCAATTATTATGTTTTGCATTGTTTTCTAGCATCATTTCCAATCATTCAGTTCATATTAATCTGAAGTTCTTGCAAGAGTCAGAATTTGAATAAGTGCTTTATTCTCATGTATGGATAAAAACTGTAAGACAGGAACTTAGAAGGCTTCATTGTAGAGATACTGTAGTTTCTGAAAGCCTCTTCATTATGATAATGGAAGAGAGAGTTGTCAAGGCCTATTAAGACTAGTTCATATTGTAAGAACATGTCTGTAACACTAGATTATCAATTGCTAAAGTATCCTGAGGAAATTCACACATCCTCTGTTTCTCTGGCCCCTGATCTGGCAACTGGTTGCACGGCGACGGAACCACTCCACTTGTAATCCCTTCCACGTCGGTACAAGTCCACGGATACTTCTTTGCCTTCTTCGCCATCCCTATCGTCGCATTAGAAATGCAGATACCCGTAAAGGGATCTCCCGATATTCCCTCCAGCCTAGCTGCCATTGTAACATTCTCAGCCACCACGTCCCGGTAATTGATCCCCGTAATCTCTGGTAGTGCCTTCGGGTCATAATGATTGTCCGCGTGTGAGCCGTAGTTCCCTGTCATCCAGAAAACCCATTTCATAGTATGCAAGCTCATGCCTTTCACATATATGTCTTTGACATAACCACCCCTCCCGACCCCTGTCTTTATACGTACGCCCGATTCTGTGTTGATTGCTGTTATGTCTTCGGCCCTTACATCTTGGATCCCACCGGACATCTCGCTTCCCAGTGCTATGGCAGCACTGTAGGGCGAGATGCAGGTGAGGCGTCGGATGATGAGCTGTTTCGTGGGCATTCCATACTTTATACCGTATTCGTCCCACCCGCTTTTCACTGCTATGCAGTCATCCCCAGAGACTATGTAGTTGTCTTGTATTCTTGTGTTTGAGCATGAGTCTGTCAAAGTTTGGTAATGATCATGCCACATTATCTTCCATGAGAGATCAAATGAGTAAGATCTGAAACCATAGAAGAACTGACATGTATACCTGGGTTGATTCCATCTGTGTTTGGTGATGTTATTGGAGCTAGAATTGTAATCCCTTGTATGATTATATTGCTGCAAAAGTGTTAAAAAGGATATTAGTAACAATTGTTTTGTCAAAACATGTGATACTGAAAATAGCTGAGGCTATAAATAAGTGTGTACTCTGAAGTCTGATCCCTCTGTATCAAAACCAAAACGGTGATTACATTTTGACTTTTTCGGATCAACTACGTGAAAGAAAACTGGTAAAGAACAACCTTAGTTCATAAGTACCTGCTGTAAACAGGATGGATATTCCAAGATGGAGAATTGACAAGAGTTAAATTGGATATCTGGATGGTGTCTGAGTGCATTATTTCAATCAAGTAAGGCCTTGTGTATTTCAGTTTCTTCTTGTGAAATTGCTGCCACCAAAGTTCACCTTGACCATCAATAGTTCCATTCTCCCCTGAAAGGATTTACAATGCAAAGTCCATTCTCATGACATTATTGTGTGTGGGATGGAAACGTGTCGTGTAATACGTATACTAGACGATGAATTGATCATAGATCGAACCTGTGATAACAACATCAGTTAGATTCGTCCCGAAAATAAGACTAATGTACCTTCCTCCTGCCGCATCCCTTCCGTGCCCATAGGACGGCAATGGATCCACCACTGGCCATGAGTTTATATCCTGAAACGAATGAAATTACGATCAATTAGTATATGTTTGGGAAAACGACCTTACGATGCATGAGAAAATTTATATATGTAATATGTGTACCTGAGAGGCAAGAAGAACAGCATCTTTGTGGAGAAAAAGAGTGAAGTGACTAGTGAGATTGAAGGTTCCAGTTAACCATTTCCCAGCAGGGACAAAGAGCTGAGCACCATCAGAACCATACTGGCTAAGCTCGGAGACAGCCCTTTGGAAGGCATGAGTGTTGAGTGTTTGTCCATCACCAACACCACCAAAATCAACAATGGATGCACTGTGTTTTCTGCAGCTAATTGCCGAGTACTCAAATGATGGTGATGACTCCTTTGGCACTATCTTTCTACACTCACCTCCATTCAGTACAAACAGTAATATTCCCAGAACTAAAACAAGCAATTTACTACTCATTTGTCAGTAGAAATTAAAAAATAATCAGCAAATTATAGCTAGCTATGGTTCTTGAACAAGGAGAACTTAGTGGGAATGATGAAGAAGGATAAGGTGCTCGTGAAGGTGTTTTGTTTGATAGACAAGCACAAGTGAGAATATTTATAGAAGCATAGAGGGGTGTTGGTATGTTCCTTCACATGTGTAAGTATATACTATTGGGGTACTACCCCTACTATTATTACAAAGAAGTATGTCTTTATTGGTGCCATGTGAGTGAGAATATCAATTTGATTACTCACTCGATTCAGTAATGCTCAAACTTAACACGACATATAACACTTTTCTGGTGAGCTTTGTGTTAACGAGCCAAGTTAAGCTGTACTCATTAAACTCGTTCAGGGTCTGGATTAAGTATGAATTTTAGTTAATGATGGATTAGTAGGTTTTATTGGTGGGGGATGCATGAGATATATGAGACAAAAACGAAAATAGAAATAAAAGGAATCTTGAAGAGTCCAGGGGTGGAGAGTGTATATTGGTTGATTTTTGTTTGAAGTGGAAAATTAACTACTAGGACTTCCGTGGGAGTATGGGACCTGTTTCCGTTTTTTAGTAGTATTGGTATTGGCAGTAGTGGGTCTCATTTTAGTTGCTTGCGGCCAATATTTATTCTATAATAATAACATCCCCCCGTGAATGTTACTATGTGATGAGTGAGCTTGCCTTCCCTTTTGATGAGGCCTACCCACTTCACGGGTGCGTCTTGCCCCCACCACACTCATTACCACTTGGCGACTGATAAGAGTTTTTCTTCCACCCCGAAATCCAATTCTACACTAAATTTTTTCAAATTATTACTACACCCTGTCTATAAAGTTTTTTTACACTTGTGACTAAAAATAATCAACAACGCACATTAGTTAAGTGTTGTATATTACGTACTCATCGGTCTCAATGAATTTTTCATATTTGTTTTGTCATTTTTTTTACTGAGTTTAACTTTCGATTACATCTAAATCCTACTTAAACCATATCACAATATTAATTTTTGAAATTATAGTATCTATTCTTTAATAATATAATTTCACTATTCGAGATTGGACAGAATTAAAGAAAAAAATCAACAAAATAAATATAAATAATTCAATAGGACGAATGAAGTATATTATTTGTAGCCACAAAAGGTGAAGTTCAAGTTGATTATATAAAAGATGAAGAGGATGAATTCGTTCGGTAGATTTAAATTCAAGTGGTTTCCATCAAGTGAACATTAGTGTGTATTACTTAGTTGCTTGGTGACATGTAATCCATAGACTCATCATGGCTCATGCTTGAGATCTATTTATTAATTCCTCTATTTCGTTAATAACTTTCTAAATTTTCATTTTAGACGTTCTTTTACAAACTTTCTAACTCAAATATGAAAAAAATTTCAACAAACTTACCAATTTTTTTTTATTTTTCTCTCCTTCTTTATAACTAATTTATCAAATTTTTTCATACATTATCATCCATTTACAATTAGAACTCATACAAACCGATTTTTTAATATTATTTTTTAAAGTTGATAATTTTTATTACTTGGGATACAATAAATAAATAAATAAATGGAGAATGTATTCATTCTCAACCCAAAACAATCCCATTAATCATGATTCAGTGAAATAAACAAAATGACGGTTGGATAAGAATAATAAGACAAAGATTGCTCGTGAATAATTGATCATTAGAGCTAGCGCGCCTAGCAGAACTAGTGTTTTGCACTGCATATGGGCATTCCACTTCCAAGTTCCACCCACTTTCACACTAAACTGTGTTTCCCATGCGTAATTTGATTCTTTCATTTTATATAGCATCTTCTTCAGAGCATATAAAAAGTACTTGTACACATATACATGGACGAATCTAACTTTCAACGAAATAATCATCATTTCGGCGGTGAAACAAGACAAACAATCCCTTCTTTGATCACCAATTTTATTCGAGGTCACTGGGAGAAATGTTATATGCAATTTTTTTTCCCCAGAAATATTATATACGTTTAAGAATTTTTGTGATATTGTTGTCTCCTCGTACCGACTTCCCCACTTAGGTGGATCAAAAGAACTCATTGGTGAGGCAAAAATTTAAGAATATTGATGAGTGGCGAGATAGCGTGCATTTTTTTATCTTCAATAAATTTCGATACTTCTTAAGTCAAAAATGGAATATATACTTGATAGTCTCATACGTACGATCCAAAATGCTTCGACAAGTAAGAATTTCATCATCTTTTGTTAATGAGTCAAACAGCTTAATTTGTACCAAAGATTGTATTATTTTATTTCCAAGGGGGATTTTCCCTGCATTTGCGATGCCGATGTTGTATACTATAGAGAGATAGGACACAATGTATTGTGTATTAGTAGAAGTATATATAATTACAACTTAATCACCACTATCTTTCAATGATAAAATTTAAGTTAAATTTTATCACGTTTAAATAAATGCAAAAATCTAAAATTATCAATATGGGAAGTTGTGAATGCCAATTTAACAAACAAATATTGCTTGATATAATGGTCATATGTCACAAATAGATAAACTAGTACATGTGAATTTGGGTTTTATTTACAGTGAAGTAAATTGGATTGCTAATTACTTTATTGAGTTAAATTAAGAAGCAAGCAACATGTTTGCTCCTAGATGTTTGTTTCTGAGTTGATGAAAGTTTAGATGTTTCTTCGTAAAAGGATAAAAAAAAAAAAAAAAAAAGCACATGGACCTAATTTGCAAAGATATCTCCCACACCGGGGTGAATGTAGTACCGTGTAAGTTTCCTCATGTCCATCGAACTTGGATGGTAAGACGATTTGTGTCAAGTCGTAATTCGTAAACTACGTGATCGTATTTAGAAGTCCCAAGACGTGATTTAGGATAAACTTGATTCACAAGAAAAGAATGATGAAATAAAATAAAACCAAACCCAAATCCTTCCCCAGATTTCTGGATACGTCATCTTCTCTCCCAAACAGCACTGGTTAATAAATTACTGGTAAGCTTGCGTTGAATTCTGCTTTCGTTTCACGAGTTCATCAAATTTTGCTTGTTTAGCTAGCTAGGTTTTCTCTATAGTCATGATTTGATACTAGTATTTGATTTACAACTTGAATAATTCAACTGTGCATTTACTGAAGATACAGTGATACGGACTTTGTCTATATACACTATTCGGTACATTTCATAGCTTATTTGTACGATTTTGTGCTGCATTGTTGTTGTAGAAGCCTTTTGCTCTGTTGTTGTGCTGTGTTTTCTACTTTGTGCGAGGTGGCTTGCCCTCCTAGCTGCAAATTAGGGGATTAATTTCGTAATGTGAAAGTAATTTCGATCATAGAATCTCTACGCGGAACTTCGTTTGTTTGATAGATGGTTTGGATTTGGCACAGTTTTTGTTTGGATATTTTGTGTCCTGTACAGTCTACATCTACATAGAACTTCCAGTGTTTTTGAATACTCTACATGGAACTTCCTGTGTCAAGGATCATTCAGATTTGGCCATTTGGTGTAGTTTGTGTATGGATATATCGTGTGCTGTTATGTATCTGCACGGAACTTCCTGTATTTGATAGAATCATTTAGGTTTGCCCAGTTTGTGTATGGATGTATTCTGTCTTGTATAATGTGACTTAAAAGAGAGTGTGTTCATGATGGTGTATACTGTATAGTGCTCTTTATCCTCGAATTACACTTCTGTCTCCGTGACTTTGTATGCCTTGTTTGCTGAAAACAATTTGCACGAACATTTTCTTTATAGTACTATTCCAATTTTGCATGCATCTATGGTCTAACATTTTATGTGCTGCTATGTTATCTGACATCTTAAAACATGCTTTGTCTAATATACTTTAATTTTGCAGTTTTGTAAAATTGCCTCGATGAGAATTACAAGGCTGAAACATCTGAGCTCTACCATGAGATACACCACCATAACAGATTTAAGAGCAACTATTCCTTATGCGAGTAACAGCTACCATACTAGAGAATTGACCAATGTGCAGAAAAATAAACAAAACCATTCTGGATATATAGGTTTGGGTTCTGCTGTTAGTTCCCAGCATCTGATGGCTTATTCTGGTCCACATTTTTCGAATACACTGTTTCGTGGTGGTCCTGTTAGTGTTGGGGTCAGCCCATATGGTCGGTTTTTTTCATCTTCAAGTCAAGCTAAAGGAGATATCCCTGGAGGGACTGATTTTATAGCCAACTCTAGTGCAACTGGTAATAACCTAAATCCTGGTGGTGTTGGTGGAGATGATTGGACTGAAAAGTTAAGGGAAGTGTGGCGTTCTACAGTTGATGTTGCAAAGTATACCGGTGAAAAGGCAAAAGAGGCATCAGGTGAAGCGGGTCCCCATGTCCAACTGTGGCTTGATGCTCACCCTCTTCTAAGGGATGTAATTGTTCCCATTAGTAGTACGTTGGCTGTTACCTTATTGACTTGGTCATTATTGCCAAGCCTTTTGAGGAGGTTCCACAAATACTCAATGGAAAGCCCAGCTTCTTTATGGGTGCCAGTTCCTTATGAGAGAAGCATTTGGGGTGCAATGGAGAGTCCAATTAAAAGCTTCATAACATTTGTGGCATTCTTACAAGTGTTAGTTCACACTCTGTTCCAACTGTTTTCTTAGATGCTTAAAAATTTAAATTAAATATGGTGCTCTTTTGATTTATAGCATATGCTTCTTTTACGCAGTGGTGCTATGGTTGCTCCAACTGTTCTACCGGTGTATATGGGACAGGCCACAAGGGGTGCTGTTATAGTTTCTCTTGTCTGGTTTCTACACCGATGGAAAACAAACACAATTACTCAGCGTTTAGCTGATAAGAGGTTTGATGGTGTTGAAAGAGATGAATTGTTACTTATAAACAATGTTTCATCAGTGGGACTTTTTGTCCTTGGGTCAATGGCTATAGCTGAGGCATGTGGAGTTGCCGTGCAGTCTATTCTTACAGTTGGAGGCATTGGAGGTGATTCTTAATTAATTCATAATACTATTTTTATTTAAAACACAAGCTATGAAGTATGAGCTTATCATCTTGGACCTACTCGTGAATTGTTCTCTGTAATATTGTGTTAGTATCAGTGATACTGTTTATAGCATCATGTTATTATTATGGAATTTTTAGTGTCATTATGAAGAGATGTTATGATATAACATCCTTTTTTACTCGTACAGGTGTAGCCACTGCTTTCGCCGCTAAAGATGTACTTGGAAATTTGCTTAGTGGCCTAGTGGTTCAAAGTTCACGACCATTTTCAGTTGGCGACACTATCAAAGTATGCAATGCAGATTTTTTACTATTATTGCATGGTTCAACATTTTGTTGCTTATCATTTTGTTCTATATATAATATATGCTCCTATCATTTCATCCTTGCTCTTCGATGGTCAGAAGGCCTAGCAGAAACATGGGATCGCCTGACCCAATTTTTATTACGTATCAAAATAATTAATGACCTACGAGCAGTTCGTTGTGTAGTTTATGTAAAAGGGAAAGACCCAAAACGTTATGGTATTCTGTAAAATTTGTAGTAGTAAATAGATATGCTCTCAGTTGAAAGATAATCTGTGATTCCACATACGTTGCAATGTCTAAACACAAGCGAAGCTGTGTGTCAAAATCGCCAACGACCTAAGGGCAGTTTTCCGATATAGTTTTATGTAAGACTGACAAATTGTCATGGTATTCTGCAAAATTTGCAATGTAAAAATATGTTTTGTTGGGAGATTTCATTTAAAATTCTGGCAAATCTCATGCTCTATCTCCCTATAAAATGCCATTCTTAGTTATGGCACCCTGCTATTTTTCTAGTTTCTCCCTCTTATTCAAGTTTTTTCATTGCTTCAGGCTGGATCTGTTGAAGGTCAAGTGATTGAAGTGGGTCTTACTGCTACATCTTTGCTGACTACAGAAAAGTTTCCTGCAACTGTCCCCAATTCTCTGTTTTTCAGCCAGGCATGCATAGCTTCTTACTTTACTTATTGCATATTTACTCTTCCCTTCACTTTCAGTTTAGAGTACTTGTCACATCATGTTTTAATTGATACTTACAAGTTACACTGAGTGTATTCCAAAATTGCCATTTTGGCATATCCAATTTTGTTTTATATTTTTGGTAAGATTCTTAATTATTTAGCTTCCATGTCAATGTTACTTTTCCACATTTTTTGTGCGTGGATTTCCAAAAAAAGTACTCCTGGGAAGTACTTGTATTGATGATGCCGTAGGCCCTCATCTTTGCCCTCTAATGTTGAATAATTTCTCTATGCTAGAAAATATAACAATTAGTGAGTTTCAATAGAGAGACAAGTTGTATATGTTTTTTCTTTTTATGTCATTTGTAGGTCATTGTCAACAAATCACGTGCTCTATATCACTCCGTGGTCAAAAGAATTCCATTGTGCACCGAGGACGTTGGGAAGATTACCCAGATATCAGAGGATATAAAAACCATGCTCAAATCTAATCCACATGTGTTCATGGAGAAGGACGCCCCTTATTGTTTTGTGTCTCAAATTGAAAGAGCAAATGCAGTACTCACTTTTGGATGCAACCTTAAAGATATGGTTAGTTGCCTTGCTTGCTATTTCTTTGTTGATGTTAGTGCTTAGTTGCAGAATAGATATTCTTAATATTGAATTTCTTTCATGCCGTTCATATGCTAGAGTGTAAAATTATGTAAATGTCATTTATTTAGTGTTGCCGACCATCCAATGATGCTAGAACTAAGTTACAACTGCTCTCTTTCCATAACTTTTTACTCCCTAATCCTCTCAGCCATTCATCAAATGCAACATCCTTCTTTCACCCTGATGTGCTCACACTTTCATATCCCGTCTATTATTAACATGAATCGAACTTTCTTGTTTTATGTGATGAACATTTATCATTATGTTCATTCATAAATTATGACCATGATTTCTAGTTTGTTGTTCTTTTTGTGTTCTTTCTGTGATGTCCTCTTGTTTGTATTGATATCATACTAAAATTAGTGTAACATTTAAACATGCTCAACCCTGAAAACATCATAAAACATGATTTTCAAAGATTTAGAATGGCTCTGATTCTTTCTGCATTTAAACTGCACTCTTGAGTTAATGTGAACATAAATGTGTTTATCTGTAGAGATGGTTACATATAATTAGGCTGACCTAAAATTTCAGGGAAAGCATAAATATGATTGGAAGGATTAGTGTCTAATCTCGGTTTAGCATTAGCAAGAAGAAGATATTATTGTGGTGTACTGTCACAGGCTATTTTTACATTTGTCGCAACATTCAAAACGTCTACAATATGAAAGACCAACTCTACATGTATTTCTAATGAGTCTCTTTTGGTTTTCAAATGGTTTATAACTTTTACATTAATGATTTTTCCTTTTTGTTCTTCAGAAGAACAAGGCTGGGGAGCATGATATTCTTCTGAAGGCTCTTCTAATCATCAAAGAACATGGTGTTGAGTTGAGTTCTACTATGCAGGGTGGCATTCTCCATTGATGCAAAGTAAACCATAGTTTTGTCTGCTATAGTAGTCTTGAAACATGTGAATATTAGAGCATTATACTCTGTTGTTGGTGCTACTTACTAGTCCTTGATTGTTGGTTTTTTACCTCCTCCTGGGCATCCGAATGGGCACTTCTTTGTGGTTAGCTGTTTTGCTTTCCAATACACCCGAAGAGGAAAATCATGAACATGGGTTGCAGTACTATAAAGTTGATCCAAAAGTAGCTGACTTTTGAGTAGATTAGTGGTTTTTGAGAAATGCATATGTTCATGTTGGCATGTTACACTGGTTAACCCTCCAAGTTTTATGCAATCATTTTTCTCGTATATACATTCGCTTGTGTGCTGAAAAAACATTACATATTTCCTAACCGGATTTCTTGTTTTAAGACCTTCTGCTAGGTCTTATAATTTGCTTTAGAAGAGCCATTTTGGGAACATTCCAGTTTTCCACATGCCTGAAAAATCATAACCACAAGCTAGTTTAATATCCAAGCATAATTCCTACTGGTCCAAAGGTTTAAAAACATATCAGTTACTTAAACGTACCTGCATACTTTTCCAGATTTTTCATCAAAGTAGTACTCTGTATAACCAGTGGCTGCAAATGAAAGACAGCTGATTAGAACCGGCTTATCAAACTTAACAATGATTTACAGAGTCTACCTGAAAGGATGGGTTTCCATGGAAAAGACATGACACAGCTGAAACGCCAGTGCCCGATCCCTCTATCCTGTTCCAAGATGAACATTTTAAGACATGCATACATAGACCACTATGTGTGTCAAGAACTTCAGTGACAAAGAATGGCATGAAAACGAATTGAAAGCGTGTTCCTGAAAGTGTTATACTCTACTAGAGGTTTCTAACCTCAAAATCCTCCCATTTCATGAGTTTCATGTTTGATTTTTCAAGAAGATAACCGAAATTCGTGCAGTTTCTTTTGAACCGCCTTAACCCTCTGAAAGAACCTGCAGGATCAGCAAATTCACAGTCCTCTTCATAAGCGTCAAGTGACAGGTTCCCTATACATGACAGAAACAAAAATGACCAGTTGTCCCCATGCTTAGTTTTGAATATGGACTTAAAACTCAACAACCAATTCAAAAGCTACCACCAAGAACTCCATCTCATCTAAAATTTCGAACTTGTAAGATAGGCATCATGCAACTCTTCAATGAAGTTATACCAACACTAATCAATTACCAGTGACAAAGTAAGATCTTTGGAAGTCTTGTTTGATGGTATCCACAACAGAAGCTCGATCAATCTTCCCATACCCATCAATTGAAAGCTTCAAATCAGCTTCAGAATCCTCTGTTTTCGTCTTTGGGGAACGGAGGAAAGAAGCAGCTATCCCGAGAATCTCTGAGCTGTACCAAGCAGCTTTGAGCAGTGCATTTTCCGGCTTGGTGGTGGTGTCTCGATTGGCTGATGATGATGGTGAAGAATTATTTGCTCCGTTCTTTGCGCAGCAATGGATCAGTTGGAGTGGTTTCTGGTGACCATTGGATGGAAAGAAACTGAGTTTGTGATTGTGATAGAGATTGGAATTGGTGAATGACGAGGAAGATATGAAACCTGCCATGGAAGTTCAATAAAATCTTGCGCTTCAATGAATTTGAGCCAGATAAATATACACGTTGTATTAATTGCACTTTCAAGCTCAAAGAATGCAGAATTCACATTTAAGCCCCGGGCTTAATTTTCAGTCTCTTTTAGAATAGTACAAAAAAAAATTGTGGTTTCTGAAAGAATATGAGGAACGCATGGACGCATGGAGTGATGGTTGTATGATCTTTCAAATTTTAATAAATTTCAGATCTTTCTAAGAATTTCACAATTTAAAATGTTCATGTACATGCCCCAATAATACAAAAATAAGTCCTAATAACTAACTAGACTTGCTATCATGTCCCATAAATATGTTTGTGGACTGGCTGAGCATCAAAAGTTTTGATGACTTCTGTCCATGGCTTGTCTAGGACCAAGACCGAGTTTCCACAGATATGACTCAGGAATAAAACAGGGTGTTCAAAATGATACAATCCGTAAGTTCTTTCTGGCGAAGTGTTTCGGTGCTTCTAACTGCAGTCTGCGCTTTAATCCTCCATTTCTCTGAGGCACTGATACAAAGCCAAAGACATCACCACTTAGCGGATCCTCCATACCAGTGTCTCTATCAACCGGCATCCCAAAATTGATCAAGCACATTGCCCTGTAGTTGAGTATAGAAAGAAAAAAGTTACTTCTGCGCTATTGAATCCAGAAAAAACAGATCGTCAAGCATGTGAAAGATGATGTTGAAAAAAAGTTTACGGGGAAAAAAATGGCAACCTAATAGAGCTTCACTGAAAATCACATCCATTGAACCAAACCAAATCAGTATGGTTTTAAAGTTTAATACTGTCTACTAAAATGGGGTAACTTGATTCAATAATATAACAACGCACTCAGCATACATGTTTCAAATCGACCAACACCACCCCCACGCACACATGATCTAAAAGCATGATTTTCCTCATAATTTTTTTTCTTTTTTTTTTTTACATACAAACGAGAACTCTTCCACCAAGAGGTTATCATGCATTTTAGCACTTCTATGCAGCTAACAAAGTCACAGATAAATCACAGATTAAGGATCCCAAATTTTGGCCCAGGACATGAGAAACAAGATAATATTCATTTCATGCTTAGTCAACAAACTACAAGAGAAGGCTTTACCTGGGACTGTAGACAATAACAGAACTAGAAGATGGCTGAAAAGATAGACCAGCCACTTCTCCTGGGAAATCTAGATAGGTCCGAGGCAAAGAAAATGAATGCTTCATGGACCATTCACCCATTTGTTTGGCCTCGACATCAATCGCATAAATCTGGTTAGAGGATGTGGATACAATGAGAATGTTGCTATTTTGAGGAGTAAAGCCAGCAGCAGTAATAGAGGCTCCGTCAAAACTTGATAAGAACCAGTGTTGCCTGTAAGCAGAATCGTGATCACATTATATTAAGTGGGAACATATTAATCTCCAAAACATAGGCAGCAAAACTTGGCCCCTTTAACTTCTAACTACGCAATAAAAATCTGATTTCGTGCAGTCTCAAAGTAATAAACACTCCAACAGTTGATAACAAACATCACGACGCTACATAAATCCCTGGAGATACCTCAGTGTCACGAGGTTGAAAATATACAAATCTCCGAGGCAATTGATGGCAGCTAACCATTGTCCATCAATACTTGTCAGCATTTTTGTAATTGGAAGTTCATCAGGTGGCATTTCATCCCCTTCATCTCTGCGAGAAGGGGTGAAGGTATGAACCAACACAGATTTCACCACATCTACAACCTTATAGAAAATTACAAGTTAAACAGAGAGAAAATACTAAGACAAATCCAGAATCTAATAGGCAAGGACAGAACCTATGATTGCATTCTGAATCTCATAGACTTTATTTTGGGAAAAAAAAGGTAACTCCATGGTTAATCTTACCATGTGACTCGTACAAACTAGCATATGCATCAATAAGAAGATAATTTTCAATTCCAAATACAGGGGATGGGGTCTCAAAAAGATCATAAAAAACCATACAAGTCAATAGCACAAGTATAATAGGACAGAGTTAACATGCTCTACTATTGATTGAAACAGTTAATGGTAGCCTACGCTTCCATCATAATGTCTTCTATATTAGATCATTTGTATTTCACCTGATAAGCAAGGTTTACATGAGCAAGGTTCTGTGGGCAAAAAAGAGAATTCCAGCTATATTTTCTAACTGTTAACAATTTATCCTCTGAATATGGCTGAAGCAATTTGTTTATATCATAAGTGTTCGTTCACTCTTTTTGCTTTCTTCCTTTTCTTTCTTTTACACAGGTGTCAGTGTGTGTGGTTTCTGGTGCTAAATAACTGCATGAACCACATAGCATAGAGAGTATGATAGGCATGAGCACACAGAAAAACAGACTGGCAAATATTATATCACAGAAACGTTAAAAATTAAAAGTTAAAAAAGAAAAAAAAAAAAAAGGACTTGCATATAGAAGTCTGTCACAACCAGCTAATATTAGCTGTGTAGAATCAGAATTAAATATCATGGAATGAGCAACTGGTATTTCTGGAGGCAGGTTCCTTTTAACCACTGTCAATTGCTTTTTGTTAGGTTTACTTTTCTTTAGTTCAAATAAACTGGGTTTCAGATGATCAGTGTAGGATATTGATGTTCCTGAGGAAGAGATCGCACTGCAAGTGATCTTTCCTGTCTTACTTTTAATGCGAGCAACTAAATTTGGATCTGCAACTCCAGCAGATGGTCCGGGACACATGTCAGATGCAGCACTTCTCTTCAACTGAACGTAATAAATATCCACCGAATGACTAGCCTGAACGAAAAGCAGTAGAGTCTGACTGAATACTGGTTTTGGTACAACTTGCATGGGCATTCTCTGTGGTGCAGGGCAAATATCATGTGGATCATATTTGGTAAATTCCTGTGTAGAGTATGCAAATAGCTCCGTGTCATCACCACCAGAGATGAGCATGGCCACACCTAAATGAGCCCACTTGTGGTAATCGAAACTTAAGGGCTTTGTCATGCCACGTGACTGTTTAACCTTGTCATCAGGCAACAAATATGCTGGCAAAAGTCAACAAACAATTCAAAATTAAATAAATTAATAATAATAATAATAATAATTATTATTATTATTATTATTATTATTATTATTTTATTATAATAAAAGTCTTATTCAGACCAAAACAAAAAAGAAAGAAAGAAAACAAACAAACCTTCGTGACTAATAGGTATTGCCACTGTCATTGCCCTCACATCATGAGTATGAGCATTTTTACAACTGACATAGACCCATTTCTGAACGGCTTCAGAAGGGTGGATTACATCATTAGAAGTAGAACCGTTAACATCACCAAAAAGTTTATACTGTACAACCTACAAAAAAGGACCAATTATCACCACAGTGACAAACCCATAGAGAAAAAAACTGCAAAATGTAATCAAACGAAAGGCAAGCCAGTATAACATTTACTTATAAATAACAAATATTAAACCATATTCACCAAGAAACATTGTGAATGGACAGTCATTATTCTTCAATATGATAAAGGTAACATAGATTTGCAGATCTATGACAGAAATAGCAACCAGCCAAAATGCTTGTATGACTGTTCCTTTCACGGAACGCTTAACAATGGCAGCTCATCCCGAGTCACAATATTGCTTAGCTATATTTGTCGAGGAAAATCAGCGTTTTGCCACTGCATCTTTGCTTAAACGGAGAAGATTTGAACAATCAATCACTTATAGAAATGTTTTAGCATACAAGCTAACATAGCTTTGTCTTACGCATTTGTCGTTTTTCATTTTCTATCAAGTACATGCATCACACAGCAATAGCTGAGGGTAATGAATAAGCTTTTCACAGTAATGTCACAGCCAGAAAACAGAAAAGGTCACTAAATGCAATAGCCAAAAGACGAACAAGAAGAATGGAGGAAACAATAGCCTATTATACCAGAGAGAAGAAACAAATGAAAAAAACTACTAGCAGCATTTATAAAGCAGATAGTAAAACCTAATAAAGCATGAACCTTTCCTGACCATTGGAACCCCCAGAGAAGACCAAGTTATGGCTAGGAGATGCTGCTAGTGCTTTTACATCACCCTTGTGATAAGAATGAGCCTGCAAAAGAGTTCCGAATCGACCATCCCAGAAGTGCACAGAACCAGAACTATCCCCACTAACAATGGCACCACCTCTGAAACCAAAAAAAATCCAATAAGGAAACAGGCATAAAGATAAAATGGAGAAAAAGAATAAGAAGAAAAACAATAAAAACACGATGCTGATATGAGGATGATGATACAAACTCAACAAGCAGTATTCATGACACAGTTGACAGATTTCATACCTCAAAGAAAGCAACGAACATATGGATAGATCGGTTTCACTGCCTGGACCTCCAAGCCCGACACTTATCCTGTAAAGCTCATGGGGTGATTTGGCATCCCAGCATCTTATGAACCTAAGTTTTAAAATTGTAAGAAAGAGATAAGTTAGAAACCAAAACTACATGGTATATAATAAGAAAACTAATGCTAGCTATAAACTACTTGTATAACTCATCCTCATGGGAAACAATGTATATCTGCACACAGCCATCATCACAAGCAATTGCTAGGCGGGTGCTCTGGGCATCAACACGGTTGCTACTATCATCATCTCCAATGTCGCTGCTGGTACTACTATCATCCATGTGACTAATGCTGGTTGGAGGAGTAGCATGACGACCATTCTCATAATTAGAGTTGGTTTGCATATAGTGGCAATCGGTCGGTGGTTCTGCAACAATCCCATTCAGAAACTGAACCAACCGTCTAAGCTGGAAGATAACAATCTGCTGCCACCTCCAGACCTACACCAGACCAGCGACGACACTGGCGAATTCGAGGCCCCTTGGATAGTCTATATACAATACATACATTATTAGAAATAAAAAATGAGAATAACAGAAATTACTGAACGTACGATGTCACAATGCCAGCCAATTGAGCCTGGAGAGACTCGCCAAATCTCGAGGTGTCTAGGGCTACTACGGCGGCGCGGCTGCCCTAATCGGCGGCATTTGTAGAAAACAAATTCTGATGATTTTGTCAAATTAGCCTTTTCGGATTTCATAGAATTCGATGATTTCATTCAGCGCCAAACAAAGTGGAGATTGATTAGTTAAGTAATATGATTGGTTTACACTACGAATTATATATGGTGACTCATAATCGATTGAGGGAGCTTACAGACAGTGCAGTCTGAGTCAGTGCTAGAGTAGACTGTGCTGACCGGAGGCCAGAGGTGAAAAAAACTCAAAGTATTCGATGGACTGGGTTTTTATATAGATTTTGTTCAGGGTTTACTCATTCGGTCCAACCGGTTTATATATGTTCTCGGTTTAACATTTAACTGAACCTTTTTTTTTTTTTTTTTTTTTTGAAACAGCAAAAAAGTTCATTAAGTCCCGAAAAATGTGATGTACAAGGCAAGAGGGGTATACATATACCCCAATTATGACACAAGACGTATCACTACAACCTTAAGTACAAAATGAGGGTTCAAATAGCCAGAGAAGCTCTGGTCATACACCAAAATCAGAATGAAATCTGAGAACTCTAGCTATGCTATGATCCTCAAGGAATCTAAGACTGAACCGTAACGAAAATTATCGAAACGTCTCAATTACAATTACGTGTCTTTTTTTTTTACTTTCAACAGTGTCGGTATATTGTATATTTGTGTCTCTCGGTCTCTCAATAACTAACGCCTCTTTCAAGACGAACTCAATGGAAAAACTCATCTCTAAATTAGATAAATGTAAAACATGTTTTTCATAAGAGTTTTTTTATTATTTAACTTATATTGTACATTTATTAATTAAAAAAAAAGGTAAGTATATATACTTGGTGAATTCCAAAAGTATGGTGTTCTTCTTTCAAAAATAAAAATGAAAAAGATAGACAGAGTGAAACTTCGGTACTTCTTCAGACGTGATTTGTTTTTACTCGGTATCTTTTCGAATTTGTTTTAACTCTTCATTTTTTCGTTGGTTTGAATGAAGTAGAGAGAGGTATTGTTGACACTTTCCACGATCTCACACTTTTGAATTATGAAGACTGCATTTGCGACTGCAATAGTATAAGCATTCATAATCCAAACCACCAGGGATCTCACAACTTAAACTACATGATTTTATGCAATCTCCAACACTGTTTTCCATTTTGCCATATACAGCACAAGAAACAAGCACCAAGACTATTGCAATTGCCACAAAGCGCACTACTCTGTTTTCCATGGAAGAAGCAGAACCTTGCTCTTGCCTATGATATAGTAATGAAGAATGTTACACAAGGTATTTTCTTTACAATGTTGTATTTTAACACACTAGAGCACACTCGGTATTTATAGGTGAAATAAGAGGTGAGAGAAAAGGTGAATAAATTGAATTTATTGCATAAATTAAAGAGATCGTATTACACATTGAATAAAATATGAAATTAGTCAAAACTGTCAAAAGTACAATATATTTCTTTTTTTCTAAAAGTAAAATATCATAACATAAAATAGTGGTCAAAGGTAAAATACCAAAGGTGTTGCTTTGACTATTAAAAGAGATTTTGTAATTGTTATTTATAATGATGTTGTACTGTCAAGAGGGGGAGTCGAAAGTTGGCGGGTCGCGTCATTCTTTTTTGAGTGATTAACTTGTGGTATGAGTAGCGGCAGACCCAAAAAAAAGAGAGCCCATGTCACCCAGGTCCACGCGCACGCTACTGCGCTCTAGAGTGCCCCGGGGGCACTGCTCCCCCTACAACTACTCTGATGCCCGCACTCGCCTTGCTAGTGCCTGGTGTGCCGCTCGTGTTCTGGCCCTCATATGATCCGCCTTTGACCGGCTTGGTCATGTTCTTGACCAGTTTGACCAATTCGATTGACTAAAGATTGGTCTGGTTTGAATCGGTCATCTTCTGCAGCTGCTCTCCATGATCGTGCGACTCATCTTCCAACTTCGGGAGCTTCATTCTCCCTAATTTCTTGACGGAATCGAGTGATTCTGGCAGCGCTGTCCTGTTCGAAACCCAATCACCATGCTTCGATTCGTCACCCAACTGAAAATCCACGATTGATGGATTCAAACTTTTGGAACTAAGCTTCTCAGCCCAAGTCATGACCGTCTTTCCACCACCAATGTCCTCTGAATTCGCCCTCTACCTCCTAGCACGTGGTTAGTCAGCCCTAACCCCTCGATGTCCACCAATATGTTTCCCCTGGCTCCCGAATTCAAGAGTTCGACAACCCTAGGATTCTTCACCACCATATCCATCAACCCTCTCACCCTTGAAATCGATTACTCCAGATCTTGAAGTCGACGTCGCTTGCGGAAGCGTGGATGTTTTAGTGATCTTCACAACTTGGCTCGGATACCAAGTGTGGGGATGATGATAGTATTATTTTACTGTTTGCATGCATTTGCATTTCCAGGTGCTTAGGTACATGTTGGCATGGTTTGTCGCTAGATGGAACTGGTTCATATTTTCTAAGGTGCTTAATTGAACGTCGAAATATATGGAAGGCAAAGAGATGGAACGGATATATATGGCTAAGTGCGGGAAGCAGGTTGTAGAGAGATTCTCTGAAACACATTGAGGCGTACGCTCCACAGAATTAAGCTGTGTATGCCAGCTCTGTCTGGAATACACCATTCTTTGACAACCTAGATCCAAAGTTCTGTATAAATATTGACATCTATCCTAGTTTAGGTTTTCTCTTTTCATCATATTTGTTGCTGTAGACATTTGGCTAAGAACCCTAGGTTCCTCTTTGAACCTCTTTAGGTTTGATTATTGTTTTGATTCATTGAAGACTTGGATTCTATCATACTTCACCCTCGTTTATTCATTGAGGTTACAATCATCAACCGGTGACAATTGGTGATATATATCATATTCTCGCTTGCTTTAATTATTATGGTGTTTATGTTTGTCCACTATTCATTTATGATTATGAGTTTTATGAGTAGCTAAATCTCAACGTGTTGGTGGTAGGATGTAGATATGACTATTTAGGGTTTATGAGCATGTTAGTTTGGAGATAGTGATTCATCTCTGCTTTGGATTATATTTTAATGTAGCGTTGTGAGCCGTAACACGTTCTTATGTACTAGCAAAAAAGCCACTACATAGAACTCTATTTATCTATGCTTTCTTGTTTTTTTTTATTTTTAATTCAAGCTCTTTCTTATCTTCATTCATAATTATTTTCATCATTCTTTGTTAAGATGTCTAGGCAAATTCGCCTCATACTGATTATATATGTGTATGCTCACCATAGCAACATATATACATAAAACGCATTGGTCAACTTGTATATACTCATTGTAGCAGTATATACGTAAAACACATCCGCTTTCACCTCAGCTCTCTTGTGTATGCTCACCATAGAAAATTAGTAAAAAGTCACAACTCAACTTTCATGTGTATAACGAAGAGACACCTAGCCATCTCCTTTATCATTCCATTAACTTTTTGAGGCAGTGTCTTAGATCTTTCTTTAGAATTTAAGAGAAACCTTGAACAAGCCAGGAAGCTTGCGTAGTCATTCCAAATCATCTTAATTAAGCAAATGTTCTTTCTAGAGATCACGATTAAAGTTCATGCATGTTCTTCTTATAATTTGGTCCAGTACTCCATAGCTCAATTCTCGCACCAATTTTGCGAAATCTTATTCGACTTTTTATATTGCAAAATTTCATCGTAGGAAAATTCGGGTCGTTACATGATCGCAATTGTTAAACTCAAACTTGAGAACAAAAATTAATTACATTGAATCAAGATTTCCCTTTGAAAGTCTAAGAATCATCAAGAAAAACAGTACTATCATGTAAATAAGAATTAATAGCACTCGATTAAAAATGTAAACTGCAAAGGAGGAGAACAGATTATGTTTACTATTATATTAGAAGTTACGGATACTAATTAATCAAGAACTCAAGAATTAATTCGTCATTAATCCGATCTGTGAAGAGACCAATTTCCGTTGCTCCACTCCTGATGGACCCTGAGCTTATTTGCATTGTAAACAACCTCCATGTTAAAGTACTCAAAAAACACTTTGTATTTGTATTTTTTTTTCTTTTTCATGACTCCACTTACATTTCCAACCCACCATCCGTCTTTATCAAACACATCCACGCGCTCTCCAAGCTGGTAGCGCATAACCGGCACCTTCCTTGGCCTTGGCCTCAATGCCTCTGCGCTAACAACTTCGCGCAATGGGCATGAACAATCTGGTTTCACGAGATTTTTATACTCCACAATGTATTCGACTGCACTGGGTGTTTCCACCACCGTGGCTTCCCAGTAGGAACCCCAGAAATATTCCTCATGGCATATGACTTCGACTGCACTGCCTCTGCGAAAGATTGCTGCCATTGCGAAATGTTATAAGTATAATCTGACCTTTGTTTTCTTGCTTGAACTTTATGGTTTATGATGAATTGAGTTTAACTGTTCCTGCCTATATATTTATAGTTAGCACAATGATGATTATTCTAAAAAATAAATAAATAGTGAGTGTGATAATTGCAGATAATCTTCAAAAACAAGGAAAAATAATCAAGCCATTGAGCCTTTTTTGTATATAGAGTTAATTAAAGAATATCATTCTATTGGGAACTTATAATTATTAATTTCTTGGAAAAACAAGGAAATTTCATAAATATCTTACTTTCTAGAGGTTTTACAATCTGGATTATGAAATTAATTACAAATTAAATGCATGCTTTAATGATTCTGGGAGGTTTTAATTCTTTGAACTCTAAAAGGCAAAAACCTAAGAGTGACCAAAGGCTTTCTTGGAGTATTTACTGAGCATATCGTATGCTCGCGGCATAGATACAATGCATCTAGGTTTCTTTGACATGTATATCGGACACGACATTGCTTTTCAAAAAATATAGTACACGAACATTAATTGGAATTTGGAACATGATATATAGTTGTCAAGAGATAAAGTGCAACATGGTGCAGAAAGCTCAAGAGAAGAGAATGTTGCATGGTAACAAGTCAAAACAAGAAGAAGTTGTGATAACAAGAGAAATGATACAAAAAGAAGAAAGCAACTTCCAGCTGCGGTGTGGAATTTTAGAACAAATAGGAGAAGAATTTGGATGCTAAAGAGAGCACGTGAGAAGCACACAAAAACATACACAGGCGGTTAGATTAGGAACAAGTTAGCATTTGTAGATATTTTCGTAAGCGCACATTAGCATAGATTACAGCTGTATAGTTAGATTTCTCACTTTCTCTGATTGTATAAATACATAAACACACATCATGTATTTGTAATTCATTCCATTCATTTTCATCATCAATACACAGAGAACTTTTATTTACATGGCTTCTACTGTCATTTCTGATAATAGTACTAACCTAGAATTAATGACACTCATATAATCTACGTACAAATAAATTGAAGTACGTCGAGTGTATCTATAACAAAGTCCATATGTACGAAATGAAACAATAATAGTATTAGATTAATTAATATTCTCTAGTTCGTAATTTGAAAATGAGTTTGAATACTATGTCTATTATATTGTAAAACATACTTTAATTGCATATAGATGTTGAATGGTGATAAAATTAGCTTTACAATTTGGACACACACTTTCTTGGTGTGTCCGACACGTGTTCAAAGTTATTTAATTTTTGACATGCCACGTCATGTGCCTGAAACATGACTACGGCCATCTCCAGCAGCGTGTGAGCAGTTGGAGATGAATGAGCTCAACTCCACTCACACGCTCAGCGTGTGATTGAAGTTGAGAGGCTCACTAGTGAGGCGGGGGTGAGCACTATATTATTTTTTTCTTTTTTAATTCTTTTGCTTTCTTTCTTTATTATTATTTTTCTTTATTTTTCTCTTTTATTTTATTTTTGTTTCTTTTCTTTTTTTCTTCTTTTTTTATTATCATTTTAATTCTTATATAATTACTTTTTATATTTGTTCAATAATACTTTTTGTTTTGATTGCATTCTAATTTTAATATTTTACATAAACTGTATTCGAAATTGAAGGTTGAAATCAAAATTGAAAATTACAAAATACTAATTAATGTGATGTTATTATAATCAACTAATGATATATATATATATATATATATATATACATATATATATATATATATATATATATATACATATATATATACATATATATATATATATATATATATATATATATATATATACATATATATATATATATATATATATATATATATATATATATATATATATATATATATAAAATCAACTAAATATTAGGCTTTATTATAATTTTTAATTACCAAATATTGTAATTTGTTTAAAAATTATATGTTGTTATTATAATTGAGAATTATATTGGGCTTTTATCGTAGTTTTTAATTAACAAGTTACGTTATTTTTAAAATTAATTCATGATACTACAATAAAATAAGGAATGAAGTTTAAAATAAATGTGAAATAAAATGAAAAAATGTGGGATGAGAGGGGATGACTGTTGGAGGTGTTTGGGATGAATAAGAAGGACACCATTGACACTTTAGTTATATAAGTTGCTATATATGCATGAATAATTGCCTTGGAGATAGATATAGCCTACCTATTTAAGGGCATAGCTAGGAACAGTTTACCTGGTTCAATTCGGTCGGAGAAGGTTTAGTGCCGCTGAGAGTTCTTGTGAAAAGGGCAAGTCTAATCATCTAAATCAACTCTAATTTTTAATTTCTGGATTCTGGTGTATATATTAATCATCAATTTGATATTCTTTGATCCGTACTTTCTTGCTTCCTTTGTGTTACTTATTGATTGAATCATCTATATATGTCCATGGATTCATATATGTTTACAGTAATTCTTTAAAAGATGGTAAAGTTTTTAAAGTTGTTTAATTTGTATGGTAAATTAACTTCCTATTCGATTGAAAGGCCATTCACACTGTACTGACTGAGTTACCAATTAAGAGATCGCAAATGAGATTTCAACCGGAATGCTTTCATGTGTTGAAAGTAGATCCGAGTATTGTACTACAAGAAAGACTTGATTTTACTAAAGGATAGTAAAATCTACATTACATTAGTATAAAATATGATGAATGATGGGTCGGGGACCTGGATAGAATAGGTATGTTTTTTCTTTATTCAGAGTGAAATATACGTAGTATATAATCTATATAATCGATTAATTGGTGCAGCGTATTGAGTAGTTGGATATGTTTATGATGTTAGCATTCTTAAGGTTCATCTTATCATCTAAACACACCATCCAGAAAATACATTGTTGAGCTTACATTTCTTAACTTGTGTATCTTTGATGTTCTGTATGATTTATCCGAGCTCTATACTTGTTGAGTCATGTTTAGAGTTTCAGAAAGGTTGGAAGTTCATAACCTACTAATAATCGTACAAATGCACAATTACATCTTTTATGTGGTAAAGTAGGAAAAGTAATCTGTGAACGAATCATGGAACATCTCCCAGAGTTCGAACCTGTTCAATAATTTGTGTCACGGATTAAAAGATGTGTTCGTAGGTGTAGCTGCACTAGAAGTATAGACAGATTAATGATGTTTTGTTCTAACCTGTTTATAATTTGGTCTAGATCCATGTTTGGTAGAAATAAGGACTACATTTTGCTTTGATGTTTTGTTACTTCTGAAGTACTCATTTGGTACCAGAGATATACACTGCATATTCACAGTATGTGTGTATCGCCACTCCCCTGTTTAGCAAACTTCATCATATATATTTCATATGCGTTACTTTATCGCTGGAAATCTGACATTCTAATTACAAAATACTTTGTTATCCATTAGTACAGAGTTACGATTATATAAATCGAAAACTTAACTTTCTGAACTTGTGGGTGTTTGATATTTTTTGCTGCTTTCTGTAATCTACGTACATTTGAGGCATATATTGAACTTTAATGCGTGAGGTATGTTTCTGTTTTTAGAAAGATATGGAAAAATTTCAAGATGTTCAAAAATTGTTTTAAATTAAGCTTCCTATCCTACTACTACCTATAAGAACGCTTTGACCCTTAGACCTAGATCAACTCGAACATTGACTAGTCTTTCTGTGAGAGGCCTGCTAAATGCTTGACTTGTTTGTTACCAACGAACTTTATTTGATCCTTTTAATGTGATTAGTGATTCTTCACTTGAAATTTGAAACAAACAACAAAAAGTAGTTGTATATGCTTTGCTTACATGTGATATTGTAAAGGTTTTAGGTTGGATTTTAAACTCATGAAGAGACATGAAGTTGTTTTTCCAAGCAAAAGATCTAGAACAGATCCTCTTGTGGACAATGTTGATCGTATTAGCAATTTACCAGACAATGTTATGATTCGTATCCTGTCCAGCATCCCAACTTTTGACGCATTAAAAACATGCGTTTTTTCCAAAGATTGGAAGTACAAGTGGACGTCCATTGACCGTATCGACATTAGTGATCAAACTGATAACTGGAAGGCGACAAGATCCATGTTTGCAGATATCATGGAAAGGATACTTCTGCATACAGAAAATCTTAGAACTATCCGCATCAGGCTTGTACGCGAATACGATTCAAGTTTGGTTAAATTGTGGATATCTATTCTGCTGAGGAACAAAATTGAGAGTTTGGATATTGATACCCGTCAGACAGACTTGGCCATACATGCCAAACATCTCGATAACACTTTGCTGAGGGAACTGGTGTTGAAAAGTCTCACCTTCACATTTCGAGCTTGTGACTGCTTTACCAGCCTTAAAGATCTGCGATTGCAGGAACTTCAGTTGAGGAATGATAGTTCTATGGACGTCGTCTCTTTTACTTTCCCAGTCCTTGAAATGATTGAACTTGTGAGGTGCACATGGTTGGATGTGAAGGTTGTCGAAATCCATGCTCTTGCACTGAAAGTCTTCAAGTCAGAGACAATATCACGTAGGGATCTTGCCGATCACTACAGAATCAATATTCATTGTGCAGATCATCCGCTTGGCTTGTTGAAAGCTACTGGTGGTGACCTGGAGAACTTATTCGTGACTGGATCAAAAGTTGTTAATGCTATTTTGGAAAATAAGGTAGTGTGGCCATTCCAAAAGAGTGTATCGCGAGTTCAAAGGCTATTGGAAACCATCTCATCTACCTTAGAGGATCTGACATTCCCATTAGTAACGGCTTCGGTTAGTCATATAATATATACACTCCCTCCAATATTTCCCTTTTTCCAGTTTCTGCATATATTTGTTTGTGTTTAAACTGTAAAGATTTCATTTCTCATTTTCTCTCCTGTCCCAAAGGCTATTACTGGATCGGAGCAAGGATGTCGTCTTCCAATGTTCGACAAGGTTATCCGTCTTAATCTGACTAATACGGAGAATCGCCAATCTGGTTATACTGCACAAGCCCTGCTTGAGATCCTTCGCGCCATGCCCATTCTGAAATTTCTAGTCATGGACATGGTGAGCAAGCCAAAATGTTAATGCTTCTCTGATTATCCTATGATGTGTTAGGCAGCCAAATCGAACCGAAATGACTGGATTGAGATAAGAGGAGGTTGCATGCAGCATGCCGTGTATACTGTATGATGGTGGAAGATTGTTTTACATTCAGCAGGATCTCAAGCATGCAGCAGTACAAATCCATGTTCTGTGTCTTGTTATTTCGGGACTCTGCACCAATTTACAGCCTTCTCTCATTCAGTTAATGGAAGATTGAGCTGCATTTAGCAGGATCTTGACACCTGAGTAGCAGACCATTGATCCAAATTAAGACTTCCATACTCGGTACTATTTAAGAACATTTACTGATTCTTCAATACTCTGCTGTGCTACAGTTTGTTGCCCGGTACTTAAAAATCAACCAGTTACACAGAACCATTACGTGTCCATAGTCCTCACAAACACAACACACAACACAGCCACAAGCCAACTATGACAAGAACATAATATCAATAGTTTTGCATTCATGATTTATCCAAGGAACAACATTTGGAAGTGCAAGAAATATAACACAAGTTTAACCGCAAAAAAAAAAAGAAGAGAAAAATAGAAGTTCAATAAGACAATAAACAATTCAGCTGATAAACAAATTCATGTTTTGCCTCCCTTGTTTTGTGACTTTGCATCCGATTACAATCTTCACCTGGAAAGACAATAAACAATTGATCTTTGACAGTGTTTTATATACTGATGATTCTAGTTGTTTAGTTTCAGTGAAGCTGTCGAAAGATTGCCTGGATGGCTGGATACTGATGATTCTAGTTGTTTAGTTTCAGTGAAGCTGTCGAAAGATTGCCTGGATGGCTGGATTAACTTTTGCTTTCAACTTCTATCTAACAACTTCACTTTTGAGAAGCTGAAACTGAAAGCTATTTATGCAGTGAAACTCATATTTTTAGTAGACCAATTTCTAACTGCTTAAGCTGTTCCAAAATTCCCTTTTTTTATTTTTTTTATTTTTTTTTATTTTTTTTTATGGCTTATCTACTCAGGTTCTATGTGACATCTGCAAAAGAGATGAGATTGGGTTCAGAAGCAGCCCGGAGTGATCTGCCTTCTCTCATATACTGCAAGAACAAAACACTGACAGTGACACCGTGGTAGAGATCTATAGTCTCTCACATTTTCAACAAAGAAGATACAGTCAGTGGATTACTATGCTTGAAATTGTTTGCTTGAGAGTTTGAAAAATTAGTATGTGACCCCAGTTTAGAGGTAAACTGTAAGCTGTAACATAGTATGATTTTGGGTTGTCAGAGAATGGTGGGTTGTCAGAGAATGGCATATATTACGTTATGTTCCCTAAAGTCCTAAACCTAGACAAGATTCTAGTGAAATGTTGGGTTAATACTTGATACAGAGATTGGCATCATCTTTTGCAATTCAATCCGTACCTACCTAAGAAACAAAATAGGTAAGAAAACTACTTACTTTCGTCAAAATTTTAACATCAGAACGTCACGACTGAACATGTGCCGTTTTGCAAACACTAATCACCCAGGTATACACATAATATGCCCAGAATCCTCACAAACTAAAAAGTCAGTATAGATTCAAGCCAATTACAAAATCAGAATAGACAGCATTGATACTAGGTAGTAGCCATTCATCCCCGGAACAATATTAACAATAAAGACAAACATGCATAGTAGAATCAATGGTGGGGTAATCAAAATAGCCTTAGTACTTGGTAAGTCAGTTGAAAGTTTAGTGTAAGAAATGTAACAAAAGTAAAGCTACCAATTAAAACATGTAGATAACAATTAATGTTTGATCAGCACCCATAAATAATTCAGCTGACAAACAAATCCATGTTCTGCTCTCTTGCTCTCTTGCACTGTTTACAACCTTTCTCTACTTGAGCTAGCAACAGCATATTGGATTGGCGAGACAAGGGTATCTGTTTGAGGTTATCCAAGAATGAACTTGTCCATATTCCTTCCTTCATAATCCATAAACCTGCAGTTGCAAAATCACATAGATTTACCAAAAATAGACGACGCCCATTCCCCAGTAATATATAGGTGTCCCACTCCCTGGAGTTGTGATTTGGTGGTAGAGGAATATGACAAGTGAAAAGCAGCAATCACAAATCCACCACCATTGTTACTCCTATCTAACCAATGGATAGCCTCATTCACAAAAATAGCATAGTGATATTCATATTCATGAAATATAAAAGGAAAATTGTTAAGCAGGACCCCTTTTTGATAGGATAGACATCAACAAATGGTCCGGCTACTGCATCGTCAATGAAACCTTTAGAAAGTTTAACAATCTTGTAATCATGAGAGCAACTATCATACCCAAATGCATAATCCACATATGCAAGACACCTTGTATTATCAACTGATAGAGGCATGTCTTTGAAACTTACATGTTGCAGAGTCAGAGGATTCACCACAAATATAATCATGTCACCATCATTCTCCTTCCGACCCAACAGCGAAACCAATCCATTGCAAGAGCCCATAACCTCGTGGAGTGGGAAATCAAGATTTTTTGGAATGACTGTATCATTTCCTTCGTCGAATGGGTTTCTGATGGTTTGGAGAGTAAAACAACAATGGCATCTTTATGGTTGGTTGTGTGAGTAAGATGCGTATCGATGAACTGTGATGTAGAAAGGTTTGCACACCATGATTTTGATAAACAACGAAACCTTCCCACGGATTTTGCAGCTACTCTAGAGAAGATTTCGATCAGAATTTCATCGGGGAGATAATTAGGGTTCTTCATTTGGGGATCAGAAATCAGAAAATGAATGAATGATGATGATGAATTAGTAAGTTTTAGAATAATCAAAAACCGGAATTAGCCAACCGGGATAATCATTTCAACCGGAAATTAACCAATGGACTGACATCTGTTTGATTTTCGGGTTTTTTAGATGTAGTGTACAAACATGTTATTGTTGAAATATTAAAGGAAAAGAAATGAAAATATAGCTCACGTGGTGGTTTTAATCAATCTGATTTCTGTGTATCTTACCATAACAACTCTACCACTACAGTATTTATATTATAGTGGTTACAAGACTCGCGACACATGTTACAACGCAATTCCAATTGATTATAATAACATGTAGAATGATGTGTGGGAAGTGTTATTATGTAAACCGATAATTTAAAACAATATTTCCTATGTTTATATCATGAGTGCACTAAAAAATATCTAAATAAATAAATAAATAAATAATAATAATAATAATAATAATAATAATAATAATAATAATAATAAATAACTAGTTTTTCTACCCTGATTTTCTTTTTTCGAGTTCTACTGATATCGACTTTGGCGACAAATCTAGTAGAGCTGTGACGTGCCAACCAGGAGCACCCAACTTCGGATAGCCACCTGCATGTAACATTATTTTAAGTGGAATTTTTATCTTTTACTTCCACTCTCGAACACAAAATGCCTAGGTACATGTTGGTTGGAGTATATATTGCAACCAGACCACACCATATTTCCAACGGCAGGATCTGGACGTAGTAACCTTAAACCAACAGCATGTACTGCTCGGTAGTTATACGCCACTGTCACAGGCCCAGGCCCACGGATCCACACACAAGCACATGTAGAATTAGGGAAACACGAATTCCCATTATTTAAGTGAAATTCTAAATATCGAGAGAATTGAGCACGGTTTACAAGAGACAATATACACTGGAACATGGATAACATGACAATCCAAGGAACGAAAACAACTGATTTATACAATTCTGGCCTGAAGCCAAATAAGGAAAGATCATGAGCAAGAGAGGAAAGTTAGTCGAACATGTGAAAGAGAAACATGTTGAGTGAAAGATAAGTAAGACAAGTTACGTTAACAAGTGATCATAACAATTGAGATTTGAAATGCAAGATAACGAAACAAGTTCAAGGTTAAAAGATCAGTTCGACTGAAGCGTACTAAGTTAAAGGGACGAATTTAGAAGGAAAGGTTCAAGTGAAAACAAGTTAAATTACAACAAGGAAATGAGTGAAAAGCAACAAGCTTAATTAGGTGATAATTAACAACTGAAATGGCAGAGAAGGGATCAAGTGCAAGCTGGGCTCAAGTGATAAGAACTCAGTGGCGAGATCAAGAGATTAGTTTAAAACAATATGTTCAAGTAATAACATTTCAGGACAAGTCACAACAAGGTACACTAAGCTTGAACAGGTACGATATGAACGAAAGCATTGGTATATTCAAGGGGCTAAATAAAATGAATGCAAACGATAGGAATAAATACAAGGAAAAATATGCAAAGTTATGAATGAGTAATGCACTGTTAAACAACCCCTTTTCATACTTGTAAATCAGCTACTAGAACTTATTACTAAATCAAAATCAGCAAACCAAATGTAATTTAAGGATAAAAGGTCATAAACTCAAGCACAGAGAATTACTTCAACCGGTGTTCATGTGGTGGGATTTCGACCTATAGCTAACTTTCCTCAGCTTCTGTTCTTGATTCATTTTGAGGGTGGAGAGTGATGCTCACTAAATTCTGGTTAATTTATTCAACAACAATCAGCAGCAGCAATAACCAATTGGTTAATTGGTTCTGCCACGGAGGAACTCACCTATCAATAGCTCTCCTCAGCTCAGCACCAAGGTCGAGTAAGTGGCTTCAACATGTTGACTATTTGTGCTCTATTCATGTGTTCTAACTTCTAAGTCTCACTCTCGATGTATTATATTTTAGAGTCTGCCGCCGGGAATAGCTGTCAGTGAGACAATCTAAATGGGGAGCCAGAGAAGCATGTAAAATGTAGCCAGGATTCCGTAATATGTTTAATACAAAGATTGAAAAAAGGGAATTATCATTTGTAACTGAATAGATACTGTACGTGAAGACATGTTAACAATGTAACGCATCATTCATTACAAAGTGATAATCGAGTTGAGTTCATTTTATTTTGAATATTTCGGAGACAGAACAACGCTCGGAGAGAACTTTGCTTGTTATCAAGAGCGCCCTATCCAAATAAATGATTGAAAATACATAAATCATAATCCAAAAGATGGAATTCATAATGTTGTCATAAGAAACAAAATTAGGTAAGAGAACTACTTTTTGTTAAGTTAATGTAAACCAAGTGTTTGAGAATGTTTGCTAGTTTGCAAATGCTGGAGTACTATTTTCTTTCCAGGTACTTGACTACTTCCAAACCTTGAGCAACCAGGTAAACACATAATATGTCCACAATCCCCACAAAACAAACAGGCTGTATAGATTTTTAAGCCATTTGAGCATAGGATCCCAAAGTAAATATATTACCGAATACTGATACTTGCCATTCTGAATGGCAAGTCTATTCATCTCCAGAACAATATTAACAAGAAAGAAAACATTCATATGCTTATAACTTTATAAGAATCATAATACCACTAGCAGGTGATCTGTTAGATGGTAGAGGTAGAAGCAACAAGTGAGGTAATCAAAATAATAGTTGTAACGACCCGACCCACTAACATGCCGAGACCCAGCCCAACGGGCCGGCAAGGTTACTCATGGGCGCTCTCCGGGGTGATATGCTGGCCCCACAGACCAACACAGGTTCTAATCCGCGCACTTTGTCCTCACTCGTGCGCGCACCGGGAACTTCCCAGTGGGTCACCCATCCTAGAATTGCTCCAGAGCAAGCACGCTTAACTCTGAAGTTTTTATAGGTGGGTTCCCGAAAAGAAAGGTGCACCTTGTTTGTATGAGTAGCGTTCTCAACCCTTTTAAGCCTCTGAAATCTAGGGCGTTACAATAGTATTAACTTCGTAAGTCACAGTTTCATGAGTTTTTTAACTTGCACAAGGTTTCTATTCAAATCTTGTAGAGACATAGAATACTGCACCAAGAACTGTACTTGTTATCTAGAGCACCACATCGATATAAATGGCTGAAAAGAATATTACTACTACTTAAGGAACACAACATTTAAGAGAACTGTTGGTCCACAATCCCCACAAACAAAACAGATACTAGTATAGATTCAAGCCAATTAGGAAAGCAGAGAATTACAAAGTCAGAAATAACAATAATATCACAATACTATTACTTGCCATTTATCCTCGGAACAATATTAACAAGAAAGACAACATCATAATGCTTATGTAGAGACTAGAGAGTAATTAAAGTTGAACGAGTAGAACATGCATAATGCTTTTTTTTTTGCCACTATGCACCTGTTTGCAACCGTTCTTTAATTCAGCTAGGCACACCACACTGGATTGGCGAGACAAGGCTGTCCACAAAGGCACACCCGTTCCGTATATAAGTCAGAGCTGAATTAACATTCACGTCCTTTGTTGTCCCATCTGTTAGATTCCACACAATCAAATTCCTCAAACCCGCAGGTAGAAAGACAACCTCATCTTCCCCAATAGCACACAGAGGCTCAGCAGAACCCAACCGGCCACAAGCAGTATTTCTTGTGCATTTGGTCCAAGAATTTACTTGTCCATATCTTTTCATAATACATACATCTCCACTGGTAAAATCATCTGGATCTACCAAAAATAGCCAACCCCGAATCCCAAAAAGTCTATAAGGCTCACAAAAGACCCATCCCTGAGAATTACTATATTCATCTGGTATAGGAATGACATGGAAGGACTCCGTAGCCAAGTCAAAAGCTGCAATCGTATACCGATCATCTTTACTAGTAGCTAACCAATGGATAGCCCCATTCACAAAAACCGGATTATTGTCGTCGTCATTATAACAATAATAATGAGAAATATTAACACTTTTCCACACATTGTTTTTCAGAGAATAAAGATG